>CM071934.1:28143063-28743063 GCA_016081115.2 Rehmannia glutinosa | reverse complement strand
GAACCGAGAAGCCACGACGGCCCGCTCCTCGTAAAAAAGATACAAAGACGCCCCTATCGCCCAAGACTCGAGGACACACCGTGCCTCGAACCGTAAATCCTCGGTACAAACTAGAGACGAAGACGATTATCAAGCGCCCGAGCTTGAGAAACCGGGCCGAGTCACCCCACTCACCGAGCAGATATCGGAGATCGGCTGGAGAAGTAGAGTCTCCAGATGTAATTGATGAAAAGCCAAGTCTGCCAAGGCGATCGCAGAGGCAACTGAGAAGACACACCGTAGTCCACACAAACAAACACAAGAGGAAGCCGATAAAACGGATAGTGATGTGATGATCCTATCCCCACTTTACCCGCACATCCAAAATCGTTTGCGAGAGTGGAGGAAATGGAAATTGAGTCGATCTAGGGAACAGTTCCAACGGCCCGAGTTTATAGAAGAAGAAGAGGAATCGTTGAGCTTCCTCGGGATCGACCACCGCCCTCCCAAAGACGGGATGAAGACAATCGCATGACATCCCGCATCTACAAGGACAAGGAGAAAGAAAAGCATGCGAGAGGAAGCTAAGGCACGTGAGAAGGCCAAGATCATCCGTCCTATCTCCCGCACCACGTAACACACACATCCTCTCCTTGATGTCTTCTTCCGATGCTGATGAGGATCAGAAAATGTCGCCGCTTACGTAAGAGTTGCAAATGCAGCAAGCATTGCACGAATCAAGAATCCTTCACGAGCAAAGATCGATGGAGGGACCAGGAGAGTCCTCCGTAACACACCGAAATTGATCCAATGGGAGTGGTTCAGCAAATCGCCATTGTTGTTGCCGCCACCACTTCCCACACTCACTCGGGAAGAAGGCAATAAGTGGTCTTGGCGATGAAACCGGGATAGTGGGGACCCCAGTCGAGCCAACCCCTATTGAAGGTGTTGTACCACCGCCCCAACGGCCTGAACATTCAATCGAAACAGCCGGGAGTTTGGAGACGAGTGACCCCATTCAAGTCACTCACCTGGTGCGCCACCGAGGGGGAAACTCCTCCACCGCAGCAAGGTCGGAGGATGTCGCAGATGACTCCACAACGAATCAAGGAGGCGAAGTAGAGAAAATACAAACACAAGAAGAACATCAAGTTGCCATCAACGAAGCTCGCATTGCTTGAGATCCTCACCGAGATGCCAACCGCCTAAGGCTAATGACGCCGCCGATGCGCGAGGCACAGATGGAACGGCCCCGGAGAGTTAATACTGGCGATGAAAGTGCAATCCATGGGGTTGAGACTCCAATGGATGCCACCGCAGAAGACCCTAAGGCAACTGACATCGCCGAAAGGAGGACCAAGGCCTCATTGTAGTAGAGACCGCCGGAGGTAATGAAGGCCCACGGGAGGTTGAGACTTCCCGGGTAAAGTAAAGAAGTCAAGTAGAGAACATCCCTCCCGCTATCATCGACCCATCCGAGAAGGAGATAAGCGCACTTCATGATTCCCAGGATAATCTCGATGTAACCTTTCTCGGGATCTGGAAGCGAAGAAGAAGTTCGAGTCATCCCCCGTGATGCATCCAAAAGACTCACCTGCGGATGTTCCAAGCACGAGCAAGTTCGATCCCAAGACTACTCGTCAAACCTTTAATTTTGATGATGAGCCACCAATGGAAATCTCATCATCGTCCGATGACGCCATCGATAAGGCCGAGGACTAGTCACGAATTGGAAAAATCAATCGAGACCAACGGTTGTTGAGACAGTGAGGCTCGCAAACCGGGACCACTTCACAACAAAACCCCGGTGAACAGAGTCCATCGCGCAGCTTCTCAAGCCGCAGCAGATCGATTCCCAAAAGAACTTCACGCGCACCGCTCATCATCGAACGATCCGATTGGTGGTGATGAATCCTTTGTAGAATCTTTTCCTTTTTCCCTGGAGATACCAGGAACTCCATGAAGAGTCGAAAAACGAACAAGCACGCTACCACAAACCAGCTCCGTTTTTCAATCGGCACCATTGTTCCGGTGATTATGATTTTGACGATTTGCATGGCCATCACCGCGACGGAAAGAATCACCAAGTCCGCGAAGTGTTCAAGGCATTATTCACGAGATTGAACGGATGGAGAGGCATCGTGCCTCTATGGATATGCGATCGACAACATAGATGCCAATCTAATGGCCGATTTAAGAGGCATAAACAATCCGGATCGGGAATGGTGGCAACAAAGAAGAAACAATGCGTGTGGAACAAGTGAGATACTTCAGTGACATTGTTCAACAAGTCTGCCGGTGTGGAGAGTCGAAAATGCCGATGCAAAAACGAAGCCGAGAGAACATATTGAGCACATGCATGAAGCTCACATTGCCGAGGTTAAGGCGATGCGTGAGCAAAACAAGAGTGATCTACGCGTTTGGAAGAGACCATGAATACAAAATTCAGCCTTCTCATGGCCGAGATGAAGCCGATTTCACAGAGTCCAACGCTACTCGATCCGAATTTCGTGGCCGCATACCGCAGCAGACTCGAGACAAAACTCAACTATCGCCAGGCTTGACTTCCCGCTTGCAAGTCTGCTTTCCGGCGTTCCTCTCTCCTTTGATGATGCCAAAAAGGGGGAAGAGGAATACCTAAAGCGCAAGGGGATCGAAGTTGAGAAGGAAGGAGCAAATTGAGAAGAAAGGAAAATCGGTGAGGAAGTGTTAAAACAGAAGAAAGGAAAATCATTGAGGGGGAAGGATCAAAAGATATGACCTTGATGATTGCACAAACCCCTCAACAACGGGGTCACATCACGGTGACATTATCGCACAAACTCCCTCGTGACTTTGCCACTCCAACACTCGTATCTATGGTCGAAAAGAGAAAAACAATTGAAGCGGGGATGAAGGAAGTGGGAAGGAAGAATGGATGCCCGAGTTATGAACATCTTGAAAGAACATGGAGGCATTCCAAAGAGAGACAGAGACACTTATGTCATTTCGATGTCGGACAGAGCCACGGTCGTTGATGAATTTAAAACGCTCGAACGGGGATACTTTGGAAATATGTCTATGGCTCAAGCTTGGGACTTGTATCTCGGGAAAAGGGTCTCACGTTATGTGAAGAAGTCGACAGCGAGACTACCTACCCAGCAAATACTCTGCTGGTCACTCCGTTGGTCACTCACCGGAAAGAAGAAGACCCCAAAGATAGTATACGCCCGCAGGTAGAGGAAGAAGCGATAGTGGAGGAAGAAGCTTAGGCACCAGGCCTCCGCCCAAAACATTGAATATGTGGATCCGGAAAGAAAGGAGGGATCTACTGGCTGGCTTGACCAAGTAGCAAATTTGCAAGTGGCTAAAACTAACGCCGAGTATGCAAAAAGAATAGAAGAAGAAAACAAAGAGACAAACTCGAGTTATGGGAGGAGAGACAGGAAAGAATAAGAAGAGATGAAGCCGCAGGGAAGGCATATGAAAAGAAAAAGAAGGCGGTGACGACGAGAAAAAAAGAAGAAGAGAAGAAGATCTTGAACAAGATGAAAGAAGAGAGACAACGAAGGAGATGAAGTGTTCTTTGTCCAACCCTTCGTGTATTTCACTATGTAAATACATACAATGTAAGTCTTCCGTAATAAAGCTATAAATTCTTTACTTTTCGTGTAGGCAAAATGTGTACTGATACACCTTGTAAACTTGATTGTGTAAAAGAACAAGAATGATATGATCAATAAAAGAATTGATTCTCGCGCATACATTCTATGTCAATACACTATCAGTATGTATCTTTGTTGTTTGCATTTTTGAATGGTTTAAGTTTTGGCATCATCAAAAAGGGGGAAATTGTTAGAAATTTATTGTTTAGATTTTGATGAATGCCATGTAAAACTTAGAATAGAAAGTTGGCACCCCAATTCTTGCTTTGTAAAATGTATTGTAATAAATAGAGCCAAGCCGAGTTAAGTCACTACGCCCTAACATGCAAGAAGACAATCAAGACTAAAAGGAAAACTCACCGGGAGACAGTGAGTATGGCAAAGAAGAGTAGATGGGAACTCTATCGAAGAAGCGGTGAGATGGTGAGTGGAGTATCATCAAGTCAACTCAAGAAAAGCTAAGTCTCAAGTTGAAGTGATGAAGAGTCATCCATGATTGGAAGTCGACTCTAAGTCACCTGGGGAAAGCAAGGAAATGCGGTCAAGTCGAGATAATCGAAAAGATCCGTTGCACGTAAATCAAGAGAATTACTTAAACAAGTAATATCTCCATACCACCTTTCTGAGTGCTCACCCTTAAGCGTGCAAAAGGAATGAACCAATGGGAAGCACTACACCGTGTCGAACTCGAAAAAGGTGAAAGAACAATTCATACGAGGAAATGGCAATTCCAAGGATCGCAACAAGACAAGCCAACGACTACAAGTGATTTTCAAAAATAAGCCTATCTCTTCAACGGGCAAATTTTTGAAAGATCACTATAAAAGGCCGAGAAATGACTCGAGAGAAGGTTACTCGAACCACGAACATTCAAGAAATCAATTAAAATTATAACCGAGTAAATACTCTCAAATCATTCAAGTTTAATCCTCAAGCCTACATTACGAAGTACATCAATCCAACACTAACTCGTGAAGGAAAGAGAACTTCAATCAGTTGAAGAGGAAACTTTTGAAGAAAAGGGGTCTACATTCCACGAAGGATTGTAGGAAGGTTCAAGGTCGAACCAAGTCTTAAGCTTTTGGAGGGCTTCGTGATCAAATCCAAAGAGCTTGAGCAAGTGAGTCAGTAGTAGCAAGGCAACCGCCCTGTGAAGAAGTCGAGTCGTAAGAGAAGCCAGTGAGTGATCAAGGCGTCTCGGGATCGAGTCCCAAAGGATCAAGTTTGTGTGATCAAGACTTGTATCCGGACTGTTACCACTTTGTAAACCGATCATTACCTAGTGGATTCCTCCAGAGTTGGAGAAGAGAGGAGTAGAAGAATTACCCCATCTTCGAACCTCTATAAAAATTTCATTTGTGTCATTTACATTTCAAAGATTTTAATTCCTGCATTTTTAATCGCTTATATATGCTTTGATAAATTTGCTATCCATTTGATAATACAAGTACTAAATCCAAGACTAAACTCTTACTTAATCAAACTTAAGGGTGTTAAGTCTTCCTTTGAAAACAAAACCACAGTTGAGTTAATTTAGAGTCAACGGTGAGTTATTCCATCAACGGCTTCGGTTGAGTCGTTGAGAGACTAACTCTACCTTGATTGACTAAATCGATTGTCCATCAAGGATGTTGTGTAGAATCAACTCGTATATTTAAAAGGACTAAATCGAAAATTTGGTAAGGTTTATTCAACCCCCCCTTCTAAACCTTACACTTACACCCCTTGGAACCTACAGTCAATAAGTTCCTCTCAACACATGGCCAGCATGCGCCTCATGCACACCAGGGAGAAGACACGTGTCCCACTATTATCCCACTATTAGGCTAGATGTAATAATGATTAGCCCACTAATTGTATTAGTATAAATAGAACCACATTTATTAGGAAAAAGGTAAGTGAGATAATACTACTATAAAGCTTGTAAGATTCAAATTGAGAGACTTAAACCCGACTGGACAAGATCCTTTCGATCTTCGATATATCAAAGGCAGAATTAGCCAATTTTCATATTTCCAAGTGTTCCTCTAATTTCCACGTTGTTATATTTACATATTTTATTTGTTGATCCAAGACGCACGTCAACAAATTGGCGCTAGAAGGAGGGCTCGTTTGGTCCAACTAAAATTTTCGAGACATCCAAGCTATTCCAGATAAGGTAATTCATTTCACTTTCCTACCAAAATGAGTGAGAATTCCAGAAATTTGCGTAGAAACGAAGATCCACCCCCAAGAAACTCAGAATGGCCAAAATGCCAATGGCCAAAACATACCTCCAGCTGGGGTCGGGGGCGTGGCTTTATTGCCCCTCGCACAGCTCCTTGCCAACCCAAATTTTATTCAACAGATAAATCAGCTTGTTACCCAAACACTTGCGAATAATCCACCACAAATACAGCCTCCCCCACCAATAAATCCCCCACGAGCTGATCCACCACTAAACACAAACGCCAACACACAAGATCCAACACTGTCAAACAATGACAACCAGGAAGTCAATTCTAGAAATAGACAACCTGATGAAAGACGTGATAGAAGAAGACCGCGAGATGATGCGGGCGAACATAGCCAGGTGGCTGAATCATCACCGTTACTTCAGCGCCCCCGTCGGGCCCGCTCAGTATTTGCTGGGCGCTTGGAGTCAGACCCACCCCGAGAATGGCCTGCGTAGTCCATTTTTTCCAGGCTCCGACTTCCTGATGACAGAGAACCGCCTAGGGCCAACCAGGCTCAAGGCCCCAGTCCAATTAACGAATGAGAGACGAAGATATTACGCCTTCGACGCCATTTGAACGAGTTGGAGAAAACCCCCGATGATGCCCAGTATGAGCCCAGCCCGGCAGTAGGCCGGACAGACGTCGTGTCACCCTTCGCTCCGCAATTTTTTCAACTCCTCTTCCCACGAAGTTCAAGGTTCCCCAAATCGGTATGTATGATGGAGAGACCGACTCAACTACTCACACCCACAAATACTCGGCGTGGATGGAATTGTACATCCCGAGTGATGTTATTCTATGCAGAGCATTCCCACTCACTCTGGGCGACCAAGCCCATCGATGGTTTTGGACCCTACACCAGGGATCCATTCGATCTTGGAATGATTTGATGCCCACTTTCACCACCTACTTTCTGACGTCCGAGGTTCGTGCGGCACCGAAGGACTCCCTTATGAACATTAAGCAGGGCAAGGATGAGCCGTTGAAGAGTTACATTGCCTGGTTCAACAAGCAAATCCGAGAAATAGAGCTTGTCTCGGACGACGCAATGCTCATAGCCGCCATGGTCGGGCTCGCACCCAAAACACGTTTCAACTATGCCATCCCTGAGTCGAGGGCAACCATATTCCAAGAGTTCCTCATCCGCGCAGAGCGTCATATATGCACCGAGGAAGCCATGGCCAGTCAACGACCCGAACAGAAAACTCAGGGTGCCAAAAAAGATGGCAAGAAAGAAGCCGCTTCCAGATCCGGTTCGGGATTCAAATCTTTTGCAGAGAATCAGACCACAGGATACAATTCGTACCAGGAAGTCCGCGCCGAAGTAGCGGCGATGAGGAGCACTTTAACCCACACCCCATCAGCCATTTGGAACGACATCAAGGGCTTAAATCTCCTGCCACCAGCTCGCCCTTTGAAGCTGGGTCCTTCCAAACTAGGCAATAGCCGGTACTGCTGTTACCATAAGTCCATTGGACATGAAATAGATAAATGCAGGGATCTCATTCGAGAGATCATGAGAATAGTGCAGAGGGGAGGCCTGAAAAGATATGTTCACGAGTTGCCACCACAACCGCCCATCGCTCCTGGTACAAATCCGGAGCGAGCAGCCAATCCGGCTCGCTTACCACCTCTTAATGAAAATCTGGGACAGGAGATCCTGACATTGATTAACACCAACAGGGCTGAGGACAACTGGTCCGTTCGAAAGAGAAAGGAAGAAATTAGAGAAGCCGCGAATCTTTGAAAAAACAGTCCGAGTTGCGCAGATCCGAGAAGGCCGACCAACGGGGTATTTCATTTTTTCCGACCAAGATGATGATCAGCTTGTACATCATCACTCAGACCCTTTGGTCTTTCCAGGGCGGCCAAGGTCTTTCTCTTCTTAAGGTCCCCAAGGATCTCTTCAATACTAGTCGCATGCCCACAAGTCAGCATGTAGGCATACTCCCCAGACCGCTTATAAGCTCGAACGGCCTCCGCCCGAGCTTTCTCCAATTGTTTCCGAAGGGCCTCCTCTATTTCCCTCTGGATCTCGACTTCTCGCCTCTCCAGCTCCCCAGGATGCGTGGCCACCGCCTTCCTCAACCGCTCGACCTCTACTCGGAGCTCTTCATCGGCCTTTAGCGCTTAATCTCGATCAGCTCTGGCCTCCTCGGTGGATCTCCACTCGGTATTGGCCGCCACCACGGCCGCCTTGGTCTGAGACTCCAAGGACGCTTGAACCGTGAGGAGACTGTCATGAGCCTCCCGCAGATTACTATGGCGCCTCTCTAGGTCGCAAGCTTGCCCAATCATGTTCCATAGGGTGCCAATGATCCTGCCGGATAGGCCCATGGCATATTGTGCTTTCTCCTCCCATTCGGTCTCTTTGCAAAAATCTTCAATCCCGGTAGTCCAAGCTCGGGCAGGCATATCCCGCGCTAAACCAGCTTCAGGCAAAGCTGCCACCTGCTCCTCTATTGGTGTTGAGCACTTGGCAAACTCAATGAACCACCGGGGCATCTGACTGGCCATCCCTCGCAAGAATCCTCCCGACCAAGATTTGGAGGAATAAAGTGGGCCTCCTGCCCCAAATCGTCTGAAAATGCCCACCGACGAGCCTCATTCAAGATCTCCTCCGAAGGAATTTCGATCAGGGACACCCGAGGAGTCGGCTTGGTCCTCTCAGTCTGATTGGGCTCATTTATTACAACTCAACCCCTCCTCCTCTGCAACGGGGGCTGCTCCTCCTCATCGTTCGCGGCTGGGCGCTTATTACGCTGGATCTCGGCCCGCCTCTCCGCCTCTATTTTGGCGGTCTGGCCTGCAACTGCCCCGATCCCACGCGCAACAGTCTGCCTTACCCCGCAAAGGCGAGCAAAAACGTCCACTCCGACTGGACCTACAATGAATGTAAAAAATATAAAAAAGAAGGCAAAAGAAAACGTCAAAGTACAAAGAAAACCGAAAAGATACTTACCCCGAGTTTCAGTCTGTCCAGTCCGCTCAGCCATCGAAGGCACTTGCCTGAGGGGATCAGGCCTCAGGGGAGGTGATTCGACCTGTTCGGTCCTTGCCGGTTGATGCTCTGGCTCCAGCGTTCTGCTCCGCTCTACCTGCGGACTCCCCTCACCTTGCTCCTCCTCGGCCACCTCTTGCTCAGCCTCCGAGTCGTCTGGCAACCTTCTCCGAAAGTCGGCCGCAGCCAACTCTCCCTCCGTGGCCAAAATTTGTATCATTCTATTTGGGGCAGCCAATGCCTGGATATTCTCCAACCGATTGATAAAAGCGGCGAAAGCCGGCTCGGAGGAGGACGATTCCCTACACAGAAAGGGATAAAGAATTAATGATTTGAAAAAACTGTTAGAAAATTCAAAGAAAGAGATACACTTACGAAAATCAGATCGGAATTCAAGCGGAGGGATAGAAACGAGTCCCCCTGGCGAGTCTGCCGGTCCCCACCGACCCAGAACCACTTATCCTTCCACTCCTTCAAGGATTGCGGAAGGCCTAAGACCAACCCATCTGGGTAGCCGGGTCGGGTCTGCACATAGTACCACCCCGAAGGACGCCCTCGTCCCGGGGTCGCTTTCCAAACGAAAAGCTCATTTAAGTCGTTGAAATGTGGGCGCAGATATTTTTGAAGAGAAAAGAGAACAAGTAGCCCAATTATCTGACCCTAGGTCATCGGATGCACCTGGGACAAAGTAAGGTTCCACTTCCTGAACCACTTCGTGATCAGCCTCGGCACCGGGAACCTCAGCCCATACAAAAGGTTGTGGGTGTACATGGCGATACACCCCTCCGACGGTGCTCGAGTACCTCAGCATGATCCGACAACCAAAAATGCACCGTCGAAGGAATCATGTACCTCTCACGCAGGGCGTCCAACTCCTGTTGCATCATCAAACTTATTTGCTCGTTCTGATCAGTCCGAGCCCACCCTTCTACCACACGCAATGGAGGCCCACCACCTGGCCTTGGATCCCCATTTCTATGTACGGCCAACCCCAGACCACCTCGATCTTCCCCACCTGTTCTGGGGACCTTTGCATATGTGCCCTCCGGCATCCTAACCTCCTCACAATCATCACGCTCAGAATCCATATGTTCTGCGGAATCCTCTGCGTGCTGATCTGAACTCCCTACTTTCTCACTTGGCTCCTCCCGAGATAAGCCCAACTTATACACTTGACCCTCCCGGAATATTGTTACGGGAGTAGGGTTGAAAATTACGTGCGTCTTCTCTAACGGAACTTCTGGTTCAGGGGTATGGCTTGAATTGGAAAGGTCGATGATATTGGAACCTTCTGGTGTTATCTCTCTTTCTGGTGAAGGATTCACAGACAAAGGGTCGTCAGATGGAGGATCCTCAATCTCAACCTCAGCGCTAAAATCTCGGTTTTGGCTGTCGTCAGAACCGGACATGCTTTTCGGGAAAAGAAAAGGAAAGAAAAAAGAAAGGAAGAATTTGGAAAGTTACCTAAGTGTTCTTGAGCTCCTATACTCTAAGGCCGACCTGAAATCTCCTGCTCGGTCTCTGCAAATGCTACTCTGAAGGAAATGGATGCAAAAGTAGGAAATGAAAGAGGAAAGAGGTATTTATAGGTTAACTTCTCTCGTAAACTTCGCACCAATGGGAGAAGGCGCGTCTTTTTAAATTCAAAAAAACTGGGTAACTGTCACGTCCCCACGCTTCCCGCACAATGATGGTCCAACAAAAGGATGCGACGTGTCTGCCATCATGGGACTCAATTAATGCGTCGTTTCCGACATTGATGGACAGGTGACAGCTGTCAGCAGACGTTTTGACTTCTCTGGATTTTCTCTTTCCAATTAAGTTTAAATTCGTTTCAAAGAATCTTCTCATCGGAATTAAATTTGGGGGCCATTGATGATACCCGAGCCGAGCTGGACAAAAATAAGTCCACGTGGCTATTCAGCTGATGATGACGTAAGTTGTCGAAGTTGACGTGGACCGACCAGGATGACGTAAGCAACCAAGCTGATGATGTGGCACGAGCCGAGCTCGGTCCACTACAACCTAACAAGATCAAGCAAGTGCTCCACTCAAACAAATCTCCCACTAAGTGGATTCAACATTCCAGTGGCAGACCAAGATGTCACATGTCAACGGGACAAGTCAACAAGTTCCTCTCAACACATAGCCAGCATGCGCCTCATGCACACCAGGGAGAAGACACGTGTCCCACTACTATCCCATTATTAGGCTAGATGTAATGATGATTAGCCCACTAATTATATTAGTATAAATAGAACCTCATTTATTAGGAAAAAGGTAAGTGATATAATACTACTATAAAGCTTGTAATATTCAAATTGAGAGACGAAACCGACCAGACAAGCTCTGCTCGGTCTTCGATATATCAAAGGCAGAATTAGTCACTTTTCATATTTCCAAGTGTTCCTCTAATTTCCACGTCGTTATATTTACATATTTTGTTAATTTGTTGATCCAAGACGCACGTCAACAGGAACCCTACTCTAACAGTTAAAGTGTTTGTAAAAAAGTTAATTCCACACTTTAAAACAAAAAAATTGTTAGTGATCCTATGAGGTTTAGAGAAGGTTTGACTAATCCTTTATGAAAGAGTTAATAAGTTTTGCAATATTTTGTTTCTTTTGAGTTGATACATAGTATTTAATAAATATGTTTTGGCTGAATAAGATCTAATAGTTTGTAAGATACTATAGAATCTAGTATGTTTGGTTAGAAAGCGCCGAATGCGTTTGTAATTCCCAGATGCAAAACATGTTTGTTTGTATTGTGTTTGGCAGAAAAATGAATTGAATCTGGCGGAAGCAATTTCTCTCTCTTCTGACACAAATTCTCTCTCATCTGTCACATTTTTTCTCGCACTTATCCTCCACGCTACACTGCACAGAAGAGTTTGCCATTTTTATTTTGTAGCAACATTATGCTGCCATTTTTAACATAAGCTTTTTGCCGATTTCATTTTGCTCATTGTTAAACATGAATCATAATATGATAAAATTAAAATGAAGCATTTACATGGAACATGAGTTTTTATACAATATTAATACATTATTACAATTTCATGTCCATCAATGCTTACAAATATATATACAATTTAAAAAAAATACAAATTAATACTAAAAATATAATATATATTAACACAGGTTCCAATATCCAATTTATATAATAATATCAACATATTAATATTAATCATTACAAAACAATAAATTATATATTTTACTTCATAATAAAATATAAAAATATATTGATGTGACACCACTATACAGACATGAATGACATCTACATCTACAAAGTAAACGTCTCTTTCAATCACTAACCAAACATTACTTTTCTTCTTAAATTCTTCCCCCAAAACAACTTCTCCCAGAAAGACTTCTCTCAATCACCCCAATCTCCAAACAAACATAAGTGAGTCATACTTAATTAATCAGAATTCAGAGTAATTAAGAATTGTGAACTACTTTATTTAGATAAGTTGGATGCCCTTTTGTAGATACTGCGTCGAATGTTTGTTCTATTGCCTAAACTTTGAATAAATTATTTCGTATAAGAGTGGGAATCTAATGGGCCATGGTTTTGGACATCGTTATAGTGTGAGTATGTATGTGCCTATGTTAGTCGTCATGGAATGATAAAGCCCAAATATGTCCTTTTTGTAGGGTGACCAAGGTTCTGGAACCGTCGGTTTCGGTTCCAAAATCGGAACCGACGGTTCCGGTTTGGAACTTGGTTCCTCCATGATTCCGAAACGGGACCGTTTATTTATCTTTTGATAATTTTTTTTTTTTTTTTTTAAAATGGTTTATCAATTTCAGTTTAAAAAATATAAGAAATAAAAAGACTTGGACGTAATATTCAATTAAGTTTTGTACTTAATATTAACAATAATATTAAACTGTCTATATGTACTATTAGAATATAGAGGAATCAAAGTTCATGTAGTTCGCTTACAACATTTGGTTTAAAACGTTTCTCATGTAATTATGAATATAAAACATCATAATAACATTTAACATTTCTTCTAGCATATTTTTACCAAAAAAATAAAAATCGTTGGTTTTAACCTTGAAACCGGCGGTCCGATTTCATGGTTTTTAAGACCAAGGAACTGGAACCGCCCTACATGCAGAGGCGTATCCTCCCCATTGAATGGGGGCTTTAGCCCCCCAAAACTTTTGAAATTTCAATTATTTATATGTATATTTTATTTTAAAATATTAATTTTTAGTACTAAATATTTACTTTTTATTGATTTAGCCCCACAAAAATTTTCAGCCCCCCCAATGTTTCGGGTCTTGCTCCCAGGGGCGCATCCTCACCCTTCCATGGGGGGGCTTGAGCCCCCTCAAAATTTTTGAAAACACTATTTTTTATATGTAAATTTTATTTTAAAATATTTATTTTTAGTACTAAATATTTATGTTTTATTGATTTAGCCCCCCAAAAATGTGTTAAGGACTAAAAATTATGTATCTTGAGAATTGTATTGGGAAGAGTATGTATAGCCTATAGGTGTTTTTAACTTGGAAATTGGGCCTCACGGGTCATTGCGTATATTTTAGCCGTTTGGGCTGGTACGCTTTGTTGGACCGAGATTAAATATCTTTGGCTTAATTTAAGGGGAAATTACATAAAATATCATCTTTTTCGTAAACATACCACAAAATACGCTCATATTATTTTTGTGCCTATTTTTTTTCCTTTGGTACCTACTTTTTTCTTTTTTTACGCTCCTACATATTTTTTTTCATTTTTATTTTTTTTTTCGTTTTTTTTCCTGTATTGCTTTATATATTATATATTTTGTTTCAATGTTATTTAAATTTGTTTCTTTGTTGTTTCTATGTTGTTTCGGTGTTTCAAAACAACTTTTACCTATTTTTTATTTGTTCTTTATTCATGTATTATTTTGTACATTGTTTCTATTATTTCGGTGTTGTTCTATAATATTTTCAATGTTGTTCTAATAAATTTTTTTGTTGTTTTCATGTAGCGTTCAATGGGTAAATACAATTTTTACCTATTTTAAGCTCTTTTTATTCATATGGTATTTTTAATATTTTTTTACGTTATTTTTGGGTTATTTCCATACCGTTTTTAATGTTGTTCCGATGTTTCTTTGTTGTTTCCATGTAGTTTTCGATGTTTAAATACAATTTTTACCTATTTTTAACTATTTTTGTTCATATGGTGTTTTCTATATTATTTCGGGTTTGTTTCTATATTGCTTCCTAGTTGTTTCCATGTTTTTTATGTTTTCATGCATTGGATCAAAAATTGAATTGTGTTTTTTTATTCATGTTGTTTCTACAATATTTTTAATTTGTTTGGTTTTAATATTTGTTGTTTTATGTGTATATTTCTTGATTTTTTATTAGACTTCGAGTATAAAATGGATTATTTAACGAGGGCAAAATTTATTTTTTCACTGAAATTTTATCAAAAGAAACATGCTTGAAACATGTTAGAAACAATCTTGAAACAAAGCGTAAAAAAGTCCGGAAATTTTGGCAGGAGCGTAAAGTTGTGTAAAAAAAAGGGCGGGAGGGTAAAGTTTGGTAAAATAGTACCGGAAGCGTAAAAAGCTGACACTGTCTCCAAAAAGTGGGGCATTTATGTCAATTTCCCTTAATTTAATATACGTCTATCTTATTAATGTGCCTAGATATGACCTTTTAAGCCCTCCGCTAACTTGATCTTTTTAGGTTTAAATTACTATTATTATTATTATTATTGTTATTATTATTATTATTAAACCAGACGTGATGGTCCACTTGAAAAACTTGCAGAATAGCTGGATGAGTTTGTAAAGCCGAGGGTAGTATTGTATACTATTTCTGCAAGACAAAATTGTTCCGTTGCTGACGGTTCTGACAATTGCCTTTAAGATACAACAACTTTCACTTTTATTATAGCAACACTTGCAAATTATAAACCGACAACGAACACCTTAACAATTGTATACCTACAATTTAATTAGCATACTATGGATCTAAAATTTAATAATTTAAATCAATAGTTTCATCATTAAGAAAAATGGATATCACTAAAATATTTGCTTAGAACAAGGACAACAAATAGAATAGTTGGTCCAAATTTCATGCTTAGTTCTGACGACTTCATATCAGTGTAACCAACCAACCTGCAGTTTACGTTCAATAATTTCAACTGCAATCTTTTAAATGATGTCCTAGTTGCTTAGATTTGGGTATCATCCTATGAAATCTTATTCAAATACAAATAGATCCCTCAAGTTTTCAAATTAGTCCAAACCTATGGAGATTTAGGGAGGCAAATAAATTATTTTTTAAATTTAATTGCAAAACTTTAAATAACTTAACAACTAATTCAATTTAAATTTTTGGTAGCACCAAAATTTGTGAGAATCATTTAAAAAATTAAAAAAGTTGGATGTACACTATATATTAAAGAAAACAATTATTTTATACAAAACAACGGACGTCAAGCAAAACTACCTTAAAAACATTACTGACGAAGATAGATTTTCCAATATTTTCCCTTAGCCTTAAAGCGTTCTCAGAAAATGAGAAAGTCCAAACTTTGAAAATTCGTACACGTAAGTTTTTATTCTTTTCGATATATGATGTTTGGACTTGAGGAGCCAAAAATACTGAAAGTCTAGGCCACGAGGTCCAGGAACTAAGTTGTTAGTTACTTGCAATTTTATTCTTGTTTCAATCATATTTAAATTGGTGTCATATTCATCATGAATCATGAGGTTGTGAAAAGCACTTGTTTATTAGATATAGCTAAAAAATATCAGGATAAAGTCAAAAATAACCACAAAATTGATGAAATTTTATCAAAAACTTTAAAATGGTATGTTGCAGAACTGACATTTTCTTTTTTAAAAACTCGTTCGGTCGATTGAGTTAGTGAAAAGCTCAAACTACTAAAATTGCATTTGGACTGAATGATTTGAATTTGAGGAGATAAATCGATGGAAGGATTTTAAATAACTCCACATAAGATGTGAATTTGAAATCTACAATAATGACTCACAAAATTGCTTAAAATATAAGTTTAAGGATTTGCAATCCATTGCACAATAAGCATATCCAAACAAGTTAAATAGAGTTATTATTAATTTGAAATATTTAACTTCACATCCATCAATCTAAACACAGACGAAGGCAAGCGGGGTTGGTGGCGGCAGAAGCTCCTTCCCACATATATTCATTCCTAATTAATATAAATATTTGTATATAATTATTAAACTTTTTGATATATCCCTAAAAAATACATATTTATCTATTAGTTTCAAAAAAAAGGAAAAATCCCGCCCCCTATTCTTCATTTTCTAGCTCAGTCCCTCAATCTAAATGAAACCTTATTGTTCTATTTGTGATTAAAGTCATTTTACCGATGTAGTCGTTCTTTGTTTCTTGTGTTGATTGTAATTTGTGATTTGTGAAAGTGATATTGAGTTTAATATTTTATGAATTAACTATATATCATGATCCAAAATCGGACCTACCTACTTTCTTGGTTCGACCGAAATGGGCCCAAACCCAACAGATCTGGATTTCGGATGTGTAGTCCATATTGCTATTATGTGGCGTTCTCATCCAAAGAGAAATCCTTTATTTGTTATCTCATCTACGCAACTTTCTCATCAATCATCATTAATCCTTTCTTATCACTAAAAACAATTATTATTAGAATATGACTTTCATTTACGTTGCATGAAAGCAATTAACTATTGATGCAATTTGCATGGGACAATTAAATATTATTACAAGTTTATGTTTATTTAAGACAAAGTGATGTACTTTCTCAAAAAAAAAAAAAAAAAAGACAAAGTGCTGTAAAGTGTAAATGAACAAAATTGAGTGAGAAAATCATGATAATCAAATATTTTTCTAGATAAAAAGAGATAGAGCAATTATTGGAGTAATCAATGGAAAATTCTATAAAGTGTCAATTGGAAAATATTGGCTTTATTTTCTTTTAAATAAGTAATGTTGAATGCTCAAAAGATCTGGCGCATGAATTTCATAATCCATGTTTGCCAATTGCCAGTCAAGTTGTCATCGTGTACAAAATTAATATCTGGTCCCTACTATGATGTCCATATTATTGTTATTATTTTTTCATATATATACAGGGAAATGATTCCTCACGTAGAATTTTACTTCATTTTTTCAATTTAATTAAGTTAGGACTGTTTACTTCATTTTGCAATTTTTTCTTAGGATTCAATTTTTTTTTTCAAAAACATTTGACCCTATTATTGGAGAGACTCGAACCCGGACTCATTCACTTAATAGTATGATTCAATTTTTCGTTAAGAGGAAGCAATTCCTTGAATCATTCAATACACCAACCATCAAAGACGACTTTCTTAATTACAATCAGTAATATAATTGCATATATCTAATCTAAACTAACAGTCTAACACCTGACACGTTGATAGACCTCTCATGTATGAAGGGTTAGGACAAATTTAGATTGACTTCTCTTAATCTCATTTTTTTAATTTTTTTTTTTAATAAGCTGGGAGTACTGGTTGAGGGGAGGAGATAAATTTCAAATAAACTGAAAGATACAGGGTTCGAACCCTGGTTAACACCCTTATAAAGGGTTAGTGATACCACTTGAGCTACAAGCTAGTGGTACTTCTCTTAATCTCATTATTTAGTAATAAAATTGTGTCCTCTTCTATTTTTTATTTCTTTATGCAAAATTGGATTACCTAATGATGGAATAACTAATGGACGCTCTCTTCTTAATTTATGTTTCTTTTACGTAATGCTTCAGATGGCCACAAAATCTATATAGTTACTTTTTTGAATTGTTAAGAGTATAAATAATACCTTCTCTCTTGCTTTTGATCATTTTTCTTTAGCCATTTCAAATTCAAATGAAATCTTTATTAAAAAATTGGGACATTTATACCAAACTTGCAACTTTTTTGGGTACTTAAAGCTGCTTAGGTAGTTCGGTGGAGAAGTTGGTTGCGTACACGTAAAAATTATAAGTGAAGTAAAATACATGTACATAACTCTGTTTGTTTGTTGAAGATCAGATGCATCATGCATGCAATAAAATGTTTGAAAGCCGTCATAATACCTTTAGTAATCAAATATATTAATCTAGTAGTGATTCTCTATTTTATTTGGTGTTTTATTTCTTATTTATTAATACTAAAATGCGACACATGTGTATTGATAGGGGATGATAACATAAACTCTTAGGGTATGTTTGTTTTACATCCCTCAATCACCCATTTCTCCCAATCACTTCCCCCAATCACCAACCAAATATACATTACGTTTCCCGATGCATTTCTCTACTAATACACACATTTCCCAATACATCACATCAAACCCCATTCCCCCAATCACTTCCCAGAAACTCCCCCAATCACTCTCAATCACTAAACAAACATACCCTTATATTCGTGACAAACCCATCTTTGAATGGTTTTGACAGCCATTTGTCTTGGCAATCTTGAAATTTGAGCATTTGATCATTAATTCATTATTGATTTTTTTGGAATAATAATTTCAATAATTTTTTGAACTTAATAGTTGGGTTGTTTTACAGGAAAAATTATATCGCGACTTACTCAGTATTGCTTGTCTCTAAGATCGTAATCATCAAATCAAATTATATTACATTATTCACTCGTATTACATTTTATAAATATTCTATGTTTCATGAGAACCTTTTTTCGATTTTGTTGGGTATCTATCTGTCTCAATAAATTGATACACGAAGTACCAAAACAAATTACAGACTCAATCGGAAGCTATTAATACAAATTGTACTCCAGACTCGATTTCAGAAAGTAAAGTACAACTGGAAAGAAAATTACACGTAAAAAAATAACACAAAGTATATGAGGGATACAACCTAAAACCGAATATTAAAATGATTCGGCTCAGGGACTGGTAAACCCTAAGAGAATGTCACCACGAATCACAACCCATAGAACCGAAGGTAGAAGCCACAAAAGTCTCGCCACAAGACTAAACCTCACAGCCTTGAACCTAGAGAAACCCTAGATCTGAATCGAACCACCCAAAACCCTAATCCGCACAAGAAGAAGTATCTTGTACACAGTATTAGAGAGAGAGCGAACAGCTCAAATCAAGAGAAGAATCGAGAGAGTTTGAGAGATGAGAGAGAAACCACAGAGTGAATTATGAATTAGGGTTTCGGAGAAGACCTATATGAAGGTGTAAACCAACGGCTCAGATTAGAGTGAAATCAACGGTCCAGATCAAGGCTCAATGGGTCCACGAATTAGAAATCTGGATCCCGCAGTCCGACTCACGACCCGAGTCAACACATGGGTTTATATGGGTTTGGGTTAGTGGCATTAGAAAACTTGGGCTGCAATTTTGGGCCAGGATTAATTGACTATGGGCTTAACAATGGGTCACATATATCAACAATCTCCACCTTGGCTCATTGTGTGATTCAATTAGACATGAATGAGTAATACCAATCATCATCATCGCCAATTGCCTTCCTAAAGACTTAAGCAAGAAGGACTTGTGTTACGAAGCGATCTAAAGCTAATCAGAATTCAAGCAAGGATTTTAACAAGCACACAGCAAGTTAAATTCCCCCATTGAATTAACATAAGCACAAAGCAAATATTAACTCAACAGTTTTGGATCCAACAGAAACACACAGTGACTGTCAAATCCGACATAAGGGTAACTAACCGGGTAACTAATCACCAGTGTCAAAATTTAGGATTTTTAAACAGGTTTTAAACTTTGATAAGGGTAGACACTTATTACCCATATCAGCTGGATTGTATTCATATGCTACTTTTTCAAGACAGATTAAACCTTTTGAAAAAATATCTCTTATAAAATGAAACCTAACATCAATGTGTTTGGTTCTGTCATGAAAAACTGGATTCTTACAAAGTTGCATGACAGATTGTGAGTCAGAAAATACAACAACCTTTTGTTTTAAAAAAACAATTTCAGAAACAAGTCCTTTTAGTCATAGGGCTTCTTTTAAAGCTTCAGTTACAGCTACATATTCTGATTCTGTGGTAGACAGAGCCACAATATGTTGTAACTGGGATTTCCAACTAATACAGGAGCCACACAGAGTGAAAACATAAGAGGTTGTTGATTTTCTGTTGTCTTTGTCATTGGCATAATTTGAATCAACATAACCTTTCAGAATTACACCATTTTCACACTTAGAAAATTTAAGGCAATAATCAGTTGAATGTCTCAGATATCTCAATAACCACTTCAAAGTATTCCAATGCACCATTCCAGGATTAGACATAAATCTACTAAGGCAAGAAACAACATAAGCAATGTATGGCCTAGTACTGACCATTAAGTACATAACAGATCCAATGGCATTAGCATAGGGAATGTTTTGCATAGAAGACATTTCAAGATCATTTTTCGGGGACTGATCCCTACTTAACACAAAATGAGAAGCAAGTGGGACATTCACAGATTTTGCATCACTCATAGAAAACTTTTGTAAAACTTTTTCAACATATGAAGATTGATGAAGATAAATCATAGAGTTATTTCTATCCCTATCAATGTTCATACCAAGAATTTTCTTAGCATTACCTAAGAATTTCATATCAAATTTAGCACTTAAGCAATTTCTCACATAGTCAACAGTCTTAATGCATGGGCCAGTCAAGAGCATATCATCCACATAAATCAGTAGAAAAACAGGAGACTTAGCATCAAGTTTAAAATATAAGCAGTGATCAAATTGACTTCTACAAAATTTCAAATCAAGCATGCACTGGTCAAATTTTTTATTCCACTTTGTCTACAGGATTTGTTTTAAACCATACAAAGACTTTTTTAACAAACATATATGGTTAGGTTTGGATTTATCTTCAAAACCCTCAAGTTGTTTCATGAATATCTTTTCTTCCAAATCACCATGTAAGAAAGCAGTTTTAACATCAAGTTGCTTTAGTTCCCAGTCAAACTGAGCCACTAAAGCTAGCATAATTCTTACAGTTACAAACTTCACAACATGAGCAAATATCTCAGTGTAATCAATTCCTTCTTTTTGAGTAAAACCTTTGGCTACTAATCTAGCCTTGTATCTAACACCTTTATTTTCTTGTTTAACCTTAAACAACCATTTACTATCAACAATTTAAACAGTTAGCATGTTTTGGAACAAGTTCCCAGGTCTTATTAACATGCAAAGAAGTCATCTCATCTTGCATAGCAGTCAGCCGTTTCACAGAGTTAACAGATTTCATAGCTTCAGAGTAGGTTTTAGGCTCAGAATTCTCAATTGATTCAAACACAGAGAATACATAAGAAATTAGGTGAAAATCAGCATACTTATTAGGGATTCTAATGTTCCTTCTAGTTTTATCTCTTGTTAACACATAATCATTCAAGTTATCATTATCAACATGCTCATTATTCAGTTCAGTGTCAACAAGAGGGAAATCATCATGCACACTGTCATGCAAAATAGCATTTTCATTCTCCAAATCATTGTGCACATCATTAGCATTCACAGGATCATGCTCAGCATCAATCACATCAGAATTATCATTCACAGAAATAGAAGGCACATTAGAAAGCTCCACCTTATTAGGAGTAGTGGGGTTATGAGTTTCAGAAATATTTTTAGAAACATCAAGGCAGTGAAATTCATTTTCATTAAAGACAACATCCCTGCTAATTAACTTTGAAACCATTTTCAAATTTGGACCACAATCTGTACCCTTTAACCCCTTCAGGGTATCCCAAAAAAACCCATTTTAAAGATCTTGGATCAAGTTTGTCAATCTTTTGGTGGACAAAGACTGAACAACCAAAAAATTTTAAATTTGAAAAGTCCACAGGTTTGCCAGACCAAACTTATTTAGGATACTTCCATTTCAAAGGTACAATTGGGGATCTATTTATCACATAGGCAGTTGTGTGAATAGCTTCACCCCAGAACTTTTTGAAAAGACCAGAAGTGCTCAACATGCTTCTCATCCTTTCCAAAAGAGTTCTGTTCATCCTCTCAGCAACCCTATTTTGCTGAGGGGTGTAAGGCACAAATTTGTGCCTTACAATTAGAGCTGGCAAAATTGGCCCAGCCCGCATATAGGGCTGGGCTGGGCCTCATTTTTAAGGCCCAAAAAAATTCGGGCCTAAACGGCCCGATCCAATAGGCCCATCGGGCCAGACGGGCTTGGGCCAAAATCGCCCATCTTTTTTGGGCTGGCCCGAGCCCGATAATATTTAATTAAAAAAATATGTAAAAATGTATTTCCTTCAGGTTGGTGGAGCACTCTGGTAGTCTACCCACATGCCTACAGGCTACAAGATGATGGACCGATGGTGATGGGTTTGGTTTATAACTTTTGGCCATTTTAATAGCTTTCCTTAGTGCTTTTTAATAATACAACCCATGTTTATAACTTAATAATAGCTTTTAGAGATCATGAAAAGTATCAGGGCAGAGAATAAGTATGTATCCTGTAGTATTTAAACAAATTTATCTGCATAAAAGACCCACCCAATGATAAGTTTTTAATACCTATCAGAGTTTGGCTTTTTAATAGCTTTTTTTTTTGTTTTGGCGTAAAAAAATTGCTTTTTTTTTTTTTTAAATAATTAACTTGGGTTGGTTTGGCCCGATGGCCCGTGGCCCGTGGTTGGGCTGGGCTAGGGAAATCAAGGCCCGGCCAAAATTGGCTCGGCCAAAAAATTTTCAAAAGCCCGACAGGCTTGGTTCGGGCTGTCCAGGCCCGGTCCATTGCCAGCTCTACTTACAATACCAGATTCAACACAAAGTTGATCAATGAATTGGTTACAGAATTTCAACCCATTGTCAGTTCTCAAATACTTAATCCTTTTTCCAGTCTGGTTTTCTATCAAGGTTTTTCAATTTTGAAGTTTTTCAAAAACATCAGACTTGTTTTCCATAAGAAATACAAACACTTTTCTTGAGAAATCATCAATCACAGATAGAAACTATCTGTTCCCACCATGAGTAGGAACACTGGCAGGACCCCAAATGTCAGCATGTAAGTATTCAAGAATATCAGTGCAAGAAGATTGTTTTGGGTAAGGGAAAATGGGTCACACATGAGTCACAGAAAGGCACACAAGTAAGTTTATCATTACCAAAACAACCTTCTTTATGCAACAATTCAAGTCCTTTAGAACTAATATGACCAAGCCTTTTATGCCAAAGTTCAGTTTTGTCATTCACAGAGTTCAAGTTGGTCACAGAGTTCACATTATTCATAGAATTTTGCATACATGGAACATACATATTTCTTTTCTTTTCAGCTTTAGCAATAACAAGGGAACCTTTCATGATTTTCATCAAGCCCTTACCCCATCTTCCCTCATAACCATCATGCTCAAGCATAGCACATGAAATCAAGTTATTAGACAAATCAGGGACATGCCTTACATCATTCAGAGTCAAAATATAACCAGTATCAAGTTTCAAACACAGTACCAACACCAATAACTTGACAATTTTTATCATTAACCATAGAAACAGATCCATTTTGCACAGGAGCATAAGAGGCAAACAAGTGTTTGAAAGGTGTCATGTGAAATGTGCAAGCAGAATCAATTAGCCAATCATTCTCACATAAAGCATTTGAAGGCACAACATTCACAGAATCATGCAACTCATGCACCATAAACACATCACCCATATGATCATTGCCAGTTGTTAAGTTCACAGAGTCATTGGTTTGGTTTTTATTGTTCTGGTTATTGTTTTGATTATTATTCTGGTTATTCCTGGGTTGAGTACATTCTTTGATGTAATGGCCATGTTCACCACAGTTATAACACTTCTTATTGTTCTTAGGTCTAGAACTAGACCTCCCTCTGCTTTTGCTTCTCTTTCTACCATGTTTGTTGTTGTTGTTGTTCCCTTTTTTCTTATTCTGAGTTCTACCCCTAACATGCATAACTTTCCCTGACCCCTGTTCATTCCCATTGGATATCTTCAAATCTAATTACTTACTCTTAAGGCCATTAATCACAGTATCTAGGGTAATAGAATCTCTACCATACTTAATGGTAGATTTCACATCAGCATAAGAATCAGGAATAGCATTCAGCAACACAATAGGAGTATAATCATCAATGTTTTTATCACCAGTAAGTTTGATATCTTGTATTAATTTTGTAAAAACATCCAAGTTCTCATCCATATCCTTGGTAAGATCAAGTTTAAATTTAAAAAACTTTTCCAGTAGAAAGAGTTTTGAGGGTAGAAGTTTCAAAGATAAAGTTCTTGCAATTTATCCCACAAATCTTTGCGCTTGTTAACTTGCCAACTTTTCTCAAAACAACATAAGAGAGATTAAGGATAATGGATGAGTAAGCAAATTCATCAAGCTCATATTTTATTTCAGCAGTATCTTTATCAGTGTACTTTTGATTAATGGCTTTAAAATATTTCTGCTGAATTAAAATCCCCTTCATTTTTTGTTGCCAAATAGAAAAATCAGTTTTCCCATAAAAGGGTTCCATATGATAACCAGATACACCAACCATATTCACAGATAAAGCCACAGAGTATATCACAAAGAATACAACACAATATCAAGTATCACAACTATCAAGTAGGACAACAGAAGCAATAAGTAGGTGGACCACACAGAGTCCAATTATATGGCAACAGAAAAGAAAAGGCAATTAAGGGACCACACAGAGTCCAACACAAAGCAAAGTAAGCAAGCAAGGCAACACAGGACCACACAGAGTCCCAAGAAACCAAGGTCAACAGAAATGAAATATAAAGAACAGGTAGATCCCCCTCCCACCTCAGGATTCCATTGCACTCAAGGCACAGGGTTAAGAGGCTTAGTGCTAAGGGTTTCCCTAGACTAAGTACTGAAAAATAAAGATAATGAGAAAGGGAACAAGAGAGCCTTACAACCAGGAGCAAGTCCTTGGTTCTCACCACAACCAAGTATACAAAGGAGCCACAAATCACCAAGAAGCTCAAGATCCAAAAGCACCAACCCACCAAAAGGCATATAGGTGCTCTGATACCATTGTTGGGTATCTATCTGCCTCAATAGATTGATACACGAAGTACCAAAATAAATTACAGACTCAATCTGAAGCCTATTAATACAAATTGTACTCTAGACTCAATTTCAGAAAGTAAAGTACAACTGGAAAGAAAATTACACGTAAAGAAATAACACAAAGTATATGAGGGATACAACCCTAAAACCGAATATTAAAATGATTCGGTTCAGGGACTCGTAAACCCTAAGAGAATGTCACCACAAATCACAACCCAGAGAACCAGAGGTAGAAGCCACAAAAGCCTTGCCACTAGACTAAACCTCACAGCCTTGAACTGTTCGCCTTATATTTAGCTTCACCGCAAGTGAAAGGCGTAGTTAATAGATAGGGTAAGAAAGGTCGATCCCACAGAGACTAATAAATTGATGCAGTAAGTATTGAGATTGTAATATTATTAATTTTTATTTAGACGATCGAAAGTTGATTGTTGTTTTGTAAAACTAAGATAATATTTTATTATAAAAGAACAAAACAAAGAGTTACTATTGAAAAGATCAAGTAGATGAATGGATTCCAGGGTTATGGTTTCAGTTAATCTCCCTCTTGTTATCCGATTAATTAAAACCAAAGTTATTATCTATCTTCCCTATAAGATGATCACAAAAGTAATGTATCCTCTCTCTCGAGACACAATAAATATGTTGATTGAATTATCTATGCTAGCATCTCTACTCAACATAAGATAAACAACTCCCAAAAGCATAAAAGATCAGTTATTCTCACAAATACTCACAAACTTCTCAATCATGCAAAATATTCATGTCAAGCACTCAAGATCTAGTATTTAAACTCATCTCTCGAATTATGAATCAATACATCAAACATGTTAAACCATTGGCCATATGATAAAACAAGTAATAAAGCAAAGTACTCGAATAGGGTTTCGAAATAATAACCTCAATTCAAATTAAACATCAAGAGTCAATTAACCTAATCCCAAACCCCAGAATCACAAGGTGTTTAGTCGGACATGGGGTATAAACAACTCATAGAAAAATTGTTCATATTCCTATCAAACTAGATGAAAATAAAATACAATGGAGTAAGAAAACTCAGGGATATCGATGATCTCTCGATCAATCTTCACTCTTCAAGCGTGGATGCGACCTCGATCTTTCTCTCGATTCCTCTGGTAGAAGGGTGCTCTTTTCTGTGCTTTCTAGGGTAAAAGTATGTGTCTTTTTTGGGGACGTCTCCTCTTTATTTATAACATTCCCAGGCTAAACCAAAATCAATACGAAGTCATATTCTGAAATCCCGCACAGATGCACGGGTCGTGCCTATGCGCACGGGCTGCCCGTGTGTCATGCCAAACCAAATATCAACTTTTCACATCACGCACGGGCCGTGCCTACACGCACGTGCTACCCGTGCTTGGTCATTTTCTACTCCGATTCAGCCGATTTTTCTCGTTTCAACTCCTTACTTTGTGTACTCATTGTTCCACATATCTTTCCACGATTCACAAGGGTTCTAATAGATGCAATGCTCCCAATTGCCATAAAATTGCTACAAAAATAGTGATTTTCTTGCAAAACGAGCAGAGCGTAATATCCTTTCCACATATTGAGAACACGACTCATATTACTAAGGTAATTCATGTTTATCAACTCATTATAGCCAAAATTATTCCCAAAATACATGCAAAACTCACACTAAACAAACCCTCAAACTTAAACTGTTGATAGTCCCGGTCAACGCTTTATAAACAAGATAAAACACAAGTGGGAGGAATGAAAAGCAATAATCAAGAACAACACAAAAAAAAACTCATGATGCGTATCCATAGGTATCAAGCAATGAATCAACCAAACCTCAATTATCTAGCATAGAACACGTTTCAATAAAACCATGGCAAATGTTTTGAATCACAACTCTCACTGATCAAGTGTATGCTCTCCTCTCAAGTGTATAAGGGAAGTGTTTACGCTCAAATCATATCAATGATGAAGAACTACCATAAGCTTGCAAATCGTCTCAAATCTCCGCCATTAAAGTTTATGCAATTCATGAATCAAAAAGGACTTTGTCATTTGGTTGTAGTGAAGGATCTTTGGATAGGGTAGGGAAATATAGATAAATTGACTCAAACTCGAGCATATAGATTGGTAAGCATATTTTTTCATTCGATATATCAAACCTCATATCAAACCACTATGCGTCTCAAACCACCCCTTGTTTTCATCAATTCCTCATAACCTCCCTTTTTTTTTCTCTTCTTTGATAAAACTCAACTTTTTCACATCATATTATAACCCCAACCTACAAGTTTATTCATATCAAACCCAATCATAAATTCGATTTTTTTTCTCTTTTTTTTCTTTTTTTCCGACTGTTTCATGAGTATTCATCATTCTTTTCCTCCTTTTCTTTTCGTTCATTCCCATAAACCAACTCTCACTCAATTCTCTATATTATTGATCTCATTCGGCTCAAGAAGGGAAGAAAACAGGGGATGGAACTAGGCCCGCACGGCCAGACCGTGTGAAGCCCACACGGGCGTGTGGAAAAGGCATGTAAACCACACGGCCATGTGGTTCCACACGACCAGGGCGTGTGGGACACTGCCAGACGCGTTTTTTGGAGTTCTTTTCTCGTTCAAACTCTACAGGTGACCTCTCCAAGCACCTAAATAAAGGGAACCAAGGCTTGCACGAAATTACATCATTCCATACATCAAAAACACATCAAATAACACAGGAACGCAAGAATCGAAGATCTTCTGAGCAAAGAAGGCTAGGTCGCGAAGAATACCACAAGGCTTTCGCATCTAGGGAGCACAAGAGCTTCGAGGGCTTGGAAGGGGAATCCATCCTGACAAGAAGGGATTTTCTTTCTATGTCTAAGAACTCTTGTTTGTGCTTATATGATGTCATAATATTGATTTGAATTTGTCTATGAGTTTGTAATCAATGTTTGGCATATTTTTTGGATTTTAGGGGCATAATCGAAACTGTGGATTTATACTAATATGATTATTTATTTTCTTAATTGCTTCATGTTTTCTATTTTATGAATTCGGGTGCTTATTTTTAATTGTTTTTTATCTAATCAATAAATTGCATATCATATTTGTTAGTACAAAATTTCGGACGATGAGTTCTAACAAAGACGGAAATCGAATTCAGATATGAAACATGTGTGACAGGCGTGTTTGTGGGGAGTCATTCAATTCATAGATCTTCTTGGAGGTAATAAGAATCTTAACGATCCGGGAGGACTACAATTGTTATTAATCAACTATTTACGCACCACCTGTGAAGCCCCCGATTTTTTCGAGCGTGTAATTGATCATTGTATCGTCTATGTATTTTATCGACTATTTTACCGTGTCACTTTGACGAGTAAATATTAATAATGAATATATTTGCATTTAATTTTATTTTATTTATTACTTGTGATCATAATCATTTATTAATTCTATTTCGCATTTATGATCACTTGATTGATCATTATTACTATTTGTGTATTTATTAGCCACCTTAAAGTTTTAAGGGACTATTTATTTTAGAGACCTATACCTTATAGAATTAAGACTTTAATTTAGAATAAGTGATCATGAGACTTATAAGTGATCAAGGAAATCACTAATTATTTTGGAGATTGATATTCTTCATCTATTATCATCAAATTTGGGACAAAAACAATATATGGAAATACCACAAATGCCCCTTAGGTGGACGGCAATGAGGAGTATTTTGGTGTAGAAATACCACCCAACTCTTGCACATATACACCTTATGTAGTCATCTTGTGTATAATTACACCATTAATTCAAACATTATACACATTATCTTATACATCAATTCTTTTAATACTATATTCCCCAACTTATTCCCACTCACCCAACATTCCTTCCTTACCCATCCTTTGCCCATACCTTTGACTTCCCTTTTGTCTCCATGCAAAAGACAAATTACAAGACACAAAATTGAACAAAAATTTCCCTCCCCCTCTCTCTATTGCGGACGGCCAAGGCTTTTTTTTTCAAAAATTTTGTTAAAAATTTTCATCCAACACATTTTAATCATCAGGCAAATTATCCTCCTTCTCTCTAACAATCTCCTCCTTCTCTCTCTAAAATTTCTTCATATCTTCAAATCTTCAAAGAACACATCCTTCACATCTTCAAACACCCCTTCACATCTTCAAACACCCCTTCATATCTTCAAGAACACACTCTTCATATCTTCAAACATCCTTCACATCTTCAAGAATATCTTCTTCATATCATCAAACACTTCATCTTTCTTCAAACACTTAAACAAAAACAAACATTCTTCCTACTTAACTCATAGAATTCGAACCACCCCCTCTCAAAGGTAAGAAATTTTATTCTTCAATTCAACTTGATATCCTATAACTCATCACCTTCTCTTCTTAACTTAATTTAATTTTGACTTTTGGAGGTACACATAGGAGCCTACATAAGGACATGCATGCATGGTGGTCACCTTAGAAGACTTGAAGAGAAATATTTGGAGAATTTGGACTACAAAGTAAGATTTGGACACTAGAGCCCTTTTATCTTCTTCTTCCTATTTTCTTCAAATTTTAACACCCCTTTTTTATTTTTGAGAAATAGGGGCTGACCTTAAGTGGTTTTGAGGGTGAGCCAAAAATTCCAACTTTGAAGTTTCTACTAGTTCCATTTCATCTACTACACAAGGTAAAGTGTAGTATTTCCAATTTTCTCACATTCTTCTTTTTCTCCTTAATTTTCACTCATTTTTCTAACTCTTAATTTTTGGTATTTCTTGACTTATGGGCTGACCTAAGTGACTTCATAATCAAGTTGTGAAATTTATCCTTTTATTTCACAACTATCCAATTTTAAGGTGGGTGGAAAAAAATTTCCAACTTCTAGGTGTTTTTCTCAAATGCATGTAGTATTTTGTTATTGAGCACTTGAGATATATATATATATATATATATATATATTATGTATTGCATGTTAAATTCTTGTATCAAGTTGTGAAAAATTCTCAAGTGTTGCTCAAAAATGCTATTTATTGAAATTTAGGTGCATGCATGTACAATTTATTGTTGTATTTGATGAATTCTTGTATGAAATGGACATGCATGTGTATGATTCTTCAAATCCATGTTTTGTATGACTTATAACCTGGACAAGTCGAGCATAATTGATTTAATTTCAATTTTTGGACATAAAATGCAAAAATAGAAAGTTGGTGGACTTAATTACAAGAAAATAAAACCTAAGAGATCCCTCTGCAATTTTCGAATTTTGGGACTGTATTCAGGTCCAAAAATGATTTTTGGACATTTTAATAAAGTTTTAATAGTTTTAAGATAAATAAAATCAACCTTTAAAAGCCCAAGGACTAGATTTTAAAATTTTAGAAGTTTAAGGGCTACATTGCAATTTTCGAAATTGTACCAGACCCTGTTTTTAAAATTTGAAATTTTAACTCTTAAGGGACAGGAAATAACATATTTTAAGTGTATTCCAAAAATCCAAGTGTTTAGAGCTTGGAAAGTAATTTTAAAAAAATTGAGGGACCAAATTATAAAAGATTAAACTTGAGGACCCACATGAAATTTTCAGGACTTATACAGTCCATATACCTTAAAATACCAATTTAACTATAACTTAATGATATTTTGGACCCAAGGTTCAAATTTCATAACAATTGGACCCCTAAAAGCCTTAAAGACAATTATTTCAAAATGGGACAAAAAATATATTTTCAAACGTTAAGGGACCTATACTTATTTATTTTTAAAAATGTTTTTGTCCCAATATCCCACTGACCTTAGTGACATTTTCTAACTGGAATCACATTAAAAGCCCTTCCGGTTTATGAGTTCCAATTATTTTAAACTTAGGGCCCGAAATGACAATTTTAACAAATTTGGGGCCAATGTGAGAATTTTATAAAAACTCGACCTCAAAACTTTAAAAAGATGAATCTCTGAACAATTTAGAGAATTTAGTGTAGGTCCCAAGGGGTGTAAGTGTAAGGTTTAGAAGGGGGGGTTTGAATAAACCTTACCAAATTTTCGATTTAGTCCTTTTAAAATATTCAGAGTTGATACTACACAGTTGTGTCCTAGGTGGACAGCCAATTTAGTTGATCAGTAGAGTTAGTCTTTCAACAGACTCAACTGAGATGTTGATGGAATAACTCAGCTGTTGGGTCTAAATTAACTCAACTGTGGTTTGTTTTGTTGTGGAAGACTTAACACCCTTAAGTTTGGTTAAGCAAGGATTTAGTGCTTGGTTTAGTACTTAGAAATTATCAAGTGGATAGCAAATTTATCAGATTTAAACAATTAAGATGCGGGAATTAAAGTCTTGAAATGTAAATGACACAATGAAATTTTTATAGAGGTTCAAGATGGGGTAATTCTTCTACTCTCTCTTCTCCAACTCCGGGAGGAATCCACTATGTATTGATCGTATACAAAGTGGTAATACCCGAATACAAGTCTTGATCACACGGTGACTTGATCCTTTGGGACTCGATCTGAGACGCCTTGATCACTCGGTGGCTTCTCGACGACTCAGCTTCTTCACAGGCGAGTGCGCTTTGCTACTACAGCTCACTTGCTCAAGCTCTTTGGATTTGATCACGAAGCCCTCCAAAAGCTCAAAACTTGGTTCGACCTTGAACCTTCCTACAATCCTTCGTGGAATGTAGACCCCTTGACTTTTCAGTATTTTCCTCTTCAACTGATTGAAGTGATCTTTCCTTCACAGGTGAGTGTTGGATTGATGTTCTTCGTAGTGTAGGCTTGAGGATTGAGAATATTTCAGATTTTCTAATAATTGCTTGAACGTTTTTGGTTCAGGTCTGTTTCTTGTGTTTTTCTCAAATAAACTCCTCAGCCTTTTATAGTGATCTTTCAAAAATTTGCCCGTTGAAGAGATAGGCTTATTTTTGAAAGTCACTTGCGATCGTTGGCTTGTCTTCATTGATCCTTGGAATTGCCATTTCCTCGTATGAATTGTTCTTCACCTTTTCGAGTTCGACACGGTGTAGTGCTTCCCATGGTTTATTCCTTTTGCACGCTCGGGACCGAGCACTCGAGAAAGGTGGTATGGAGATATTACTTGTTTAAGTAATTCTCTTGATTTCTCGTGCAACGGATCTTTTTTGATTATCTCGACTTGATCGCATTTCTTTGCTTTCCCCAGGTGACTTAGAGTCGCCTTCCAATCATTGGATGACTCTTTGTCACTTCAACTCGAGACTTGGCTTTTCTCGAGTTGACTTGATCGATACTCCACTCATTTGCATCTCTCACCTTGCTTGATAGAGTTCTCGTCTATTCTTCTTTGCCATACTCAATTTGTCTCGCAATGAGTCTTCCTTCTAGTCTTGATTGTCTTCTTGCATGTTTAGGGCGTAGGCCGACTTAACTCTTTGGCCACCCCTATTTATTACAATGCATTTTTCAACAAAAATGGGGTGCCAACTTCCTATTCTAAGTTTTACATGGCATTCATCAAAATCTAAACAATAAATTTCCTAACAATTTCCCCCTTTTTGATGATGCCAAAACTTAAACCATTCAAAAATGCAAATAGCAAAGATACATGAGATAGTGTATTCACATAGAATGTATGCGTAGAATCAATCTTTTTTTATTGATCATAACATTCTTGTTCTTTTACACAATCATTGTTTACAAGGTGTATCGAGCAAACATTTGTCTACACAGAAATAAAGAATTTATAGCTTTATTGCGTAAAACTTACATAGTATGTATTTACATCATAAAATACATGAAGGGGTGAACAACAACACTTCATCTCCTTCATTTGTCTCCTTCTTTCATCTTGTTCAACATCTTCGCTCTTCTTCTCTTTTTCTCGTCGTTTTGCTTCTTTTTTTTTTCATATGCCTTTCGGCAGCCTTCATCTCTTCTTAATCTTTCTTGTCTTTCCTCCCATAGCTGAGTTTGTCTCTTGTTTTCTTCTTCTATTCTTTTTGCATACTCGGCGTTACTTTTAGCCACTTGCAAATTTGCTATTTGGTCAAGACCCCTTGATAGATCCCTCCTTTCTTGCCGGATCTACGTATTCAATGTTTTTGGGCGAGGCCAGGTCCGAAACCTCTTCCTCCACCATCGCTTCTTCCTCTACCTGGGCGTGTATTGTATTGGGGTCTTCTTTCTTTCGGTGAGTGACCCGGCGGAGTGACCAAAGCAGAGGATCAGGTAGTCTGTCACGCTGTCGCCTTCTTCGCATAACGTGAGACCCTTTTCCCAAGATACAAGTCCCAAGCTTCGAGCCATAGACATATTTGCAAAGTATCCTTCGGATGCGGCGTTTTAAATTCATCAATCGATCGTGGCTCTCCCGACATACGAGATGGCATAAGTGTCTCTGTCTCTTTGGAATGCCTCCATGTTGTTTCAAAATGTTCATAACCGGGCATCCATTCTTCCTTCCACTTCCTTCATCCCCTGCTTCAATTGTCTTTCTCTTTTCACCATAGATATAGCAGAGTGTTGGAGTGGCGAGTCCTGAGGAGTTCTTTCAGCGATAATGTCACCGGTGTGTGACAAGACCTTGTTGGGGGTTTGTGCAATCATCAAGGTCACATCTTTCGATCCTTCCCCCTCAACAGATTTTCCTTTCTTTTGTTTCAAAGACTTCCTCAATTTGTCTTTCCCTTCGCACTTGTTGCATCCTCCTTTTCGACGGATCTCTTCGTGCGTTAAGGTATTCCTCTTCCCCTTTTTGGCATCATCAAATCAAGAGAGGGACAGGAAACATCTTGCAAGCGGAAGTCGAGCTGCGATAGTTGAGTTCTGTCTCGAAGGCTGCGGAGTATGCGGACGAAGTCGGATTGAGTAGCGTTGGACTCTGTGAAATCGGCTTCATCTCGGCCATGAGAAGGCTGAATTTTCTATTCATGTTTTCTTCCAAACGTCATTTGTAGATCACTCTTATTTTGCTCACTCGGTGAGCTTTATCTCAAAGCAATGTGAGCTTCATGCATGTGCTTAATGTGTTCTCTCAACTTCGTTTTTGCATCGGTATTCTCGGCTCTCCATACCAAAGCAATGACTTGTTGAACAATGTCCTGAAGTATCTAACTTGTTCCACACGCATTGTTTCTTCTTTGTTGCCACCATTCCTTGATCATTGTTATGCCTCTCAAGTCGTGATAAGGTTGGCATCTCTGTTGTCGATCGCATGTCCATAGAGGCACGATGCCTCTCCATTCGTTCAATCTCGCAAATAATGCCTTGAACACTTCGCGAACTTCAAATTTGATTCTTCCGTTGCGGTGATGGCCATGCGATGTAAAAGTCATAGTCACCGGATGCGATGGTACTGTCGAAAAGCGGAGCTGGTGCAATGGAAGTCGTGCGAGCTCGTTCTCGACTCTTCATGGAGGTCGGGTACCTCTAAGGAGAAAGAAATGATTCTACAAAGGAATCATCACGGCAAACAGGATTTGTTCAATGATGAGAGGGCGCGTGAAGTTCCTTTTGGAGTCGAACTGCTGCGGCTTGGGAGCTCGCGATGACTCTGTTTGGTGGGTCTGTTGTGAAGTGGACCCGACTTGCTCGAGCTCTTTGTCTCAACAACCGTTGGTCTCGTGGTTTGGTTTCTCCGATTGAGTGGTGGTCCTCGGCCTTATCGAGCGTCATCGGACGATGATGAGATTTCCATTGGTGGCTCATCATCAAAATTAAAGGTTTTGAGTAGTCTTAGGATCGGACTTGCTCGTGCTTGGAACATCCGTTTGAGTCTTTTGAGGTACATCACGGGGATGACTCGCCTTCCCGTCACCTTCGATCCCGGAAAGGTTACATCGGGATTATCCGGGAATCATGAAGCGCGCTTATCTCCTTTTCGGATGGGTCAATGATAGTAGGAGGGATGTTCTCTACTTGACTTCTTTACCCCGGAAGTCTCAACCTCCCGTGGGGCCTTCATTACCTCCTGTGCATCTCGATTGCGAGTCCTATACCTCCTTTTCGACAAAGTGTCGGTATGCCTTAGGGTCTTCGTGGTGGCATCCATTGAGTCTCAACCCCATGGATTGCACTTTCATCGCCAGTGTTAACTCCCGGGGTTGTTCTTCCTCGTGCCTCAAGCGCATCGGCAGCGTCATTAGCCTTCAGAGAGCGGTTGGCTCTCGGTAAAACTTGATCTCAATCGCCTCGAGCCGTTGATGACAACTTGCTGTTTGTTTAGTGTTTGTACTTCCTCCACTTCGCCTCCTGGATTCGTTGTTGAGTCATGCAGCATTCTCGGCCTTCTTTGCGGTGGAGGGAGTTTCCCCCTCACCGGTGGCGCACCAAAGCCAAAGTGACTTGGAATGGGGTCACTCGTCTCGGACTCCGGTTGTTTCTATTGAGTGTTCAGCCGTTGGCGGTGGTAAGACACCTTCAATAGGGGTTAGCTCGACTGGGGTCCCCACTATCCCGGTTTCATCGCCAGTTCCTTATTGCCTTCTTCCGAGTGAGTGGGGAAGTGGTGGCGGCAACAGATGGCGATTTCTTGAACCACTCCCATTGGATCAATTTCATTTGTGTTTTGGAGGTCTCTCCTGGTCCCTCCATCAATCTTTGCTCGTGAAGGATCCACGGATTCGTGCAATGCTTGCTGCATTTGTAACCCTTCCGGGGCGGCAGAGTCAGGATCCTCATCAGCTGTTAGAGAAGACATCAAGGAGAGGATGTGTGTGTTACGTAGTGCCGGAGATGGGCGGATCTTTGGCCTTCTCACGTGCCTCGGCCTTCATCGCTTGTCTTTCCTTCTCCTTGTCCTTGAAGATCTGCAGGATGTACGTGCGATTGTCTTCATCGATCTTGCAGGATCTGAGTGGTTAGTCAAGGAAGTTTAATGATTCCTCTTCTTCTTCTATTAACTCGGGCGTTGGAACTGTTCCTTGACTTACTCAATTTCCATTTCCTCCACTCACGCATGACGATTTTGGATGTGCGGGTAAGGTGGAGATAGGATCATCACATCACTATCGGCTCTGTCGGCTTCTTCTTGTGTCTCAGTGCGCAAGGATCTGCGGCTATTTCTTCAGGTTGCCTCTGCGATCGCCTTGACGAGACTTAGTATTTGTTTCATCAATTACATCGGGGACTCGATCGCTTCTTGGCGTTTAAGTATTTGTTCGGTGAGTGGGTGACTCGGCCGGTTTTCAAGCTCGGAGCGCTTGATGATTCTTCTTCGTCTTGGTTTGTACCGAGAGGGATTTACAGTTGAGACGAGTTTCTCCGAGTCTTGGGCGGTTGGGGCGTCTTTGGTGTCTTCTTACCGAGGAGGGCCGTCTTGGCTTATCGATCTCCTCTTTTTGACGATCGGAGAAGGTATTTGAGAGTCCTTCTCGACCGCTCTTCTTTGAGGCGGGAGACACGAGCTGCGGGCGGTGACTGACTCTGCGGCGGGAAGCGAGTTTGACTTTCTTTCTTTGCTGCGGGCAGATGATCTTCTTAGCAGCTGCGAGGGGCGACTTTCTTCTTTGGTGGAGAGGAAACAATCGTATCTTGGTCGGTGATTCCCCCTCACTCGTGTCGGCTCTCTTGGCGTAGGCTCTCTTGCGCCGAGAGAGGTTTGATCTGAACATCCTCTTGTTAACATGGAACGCCTTTCCATGTCTAAGAGGACTCCTTTCACCTCCATCATCCGGCCAATCACCAGGCCATATCCTGAGGGATCCTCCAAATGTGCCATCTTCCTTGAAGGATTTGTTCCTACATTACGGCATAGTCTGCTGTGTAGACAAACTCAAATTTTTGATTTATTTTCCTTTCTTCAATGATCGCCGCCATCACGATCGGCTTCGCTTTTGATGATTGGTCAAAGCCGCCAAATTTGATGTCGATACATTTGGCAACTATGTCCAACGACTTGTGATAATCCTCCTTGGAGACCTCTTGTTTCTTTGTGTAAACTATTTTATCAAGATAGTCGTGCTTGGCTATTTCCTTCAGCAGCGTGACCAAGTTTACATCGACCGTTAATTCGCACGATGCTCCTTCCGTTGGTAGTGAGCGGTGTTCACCAAATCCTTGGCGAGAGATGGTGAACTCCTTTCCGTGAGCAGATGACTTTATTCCTTCATCGTGAATCTCAGCGTTCACGTAGAATTGTGCGACCTCCACATAGGTCATCGGATATTCCAAAGATTAGAAAGCGATTTGATCCAGGCGTTTCCAATTTCTCGATTTTCTTCACTAGGGTGTCATCGGACCCCCTGTTTCACCACCGTCGAAATCCCATGAGACCCGGTGTGGATTTGCTTTCCTAACTTGGTAAAATCATAGGTTGGTGCCATTTTTCAGATTTTATCGAAGAAAACTTAGAGATTGATTTGAAGATAGATAGGGTTTTGAGAAGATTTTTGCCTTTGCTTCGAGAGAGAGAAATGAACAGTTTTGGTAGTGTGTGAGAGAAACGGGCGAAAATGGTTTAAGTATGGTTTATGAAAGGGCGTGCGGGTGGTTTTGAAATGTGATCGAAATCAACGGTTTAGATTTTGCACGCCTATTTAGCATTTAATGTCTTGTATTTAATGCGGCAGCATTTATATCCAATCATAAGCTTGGTGTGCGGCTTTATGTACGTACACATCATCATTATCTTCGACGTCATTCTTAAAAACATTCCCGCTTAGTAAAACGATTGTGTTTTTGTCACTTTGCTCATAAGTGACTCAACTTATCCCTTAGCCGATTTAACTCTTCTTCTCACCGTTCTCTTAGTGACTCATTAACAACGGTGACTTGGTATATTTGTCTTTTCCAATACTAATTTACTTATTGATTTGTGAGTTCAGCTCTTTTTCCCTTTTAGTGTTCCATTTCTTTTCTTTGATTCTTACGAGTGTCATTTCAGCTCAATTAACCCTAACTCATGTTTGAGTTCTTCAAATCTTGACTCACATAATGGTTTTGTGAAGATGTCACCAATTGTTTATCGGTTGAGATATATTCCAAGATGATGTCCTTCTTTTCAACATGATCTCTTATGAAGTGATATCTCGACATCAATATGCTTTGTTCTTGAGTGCAACACGGGATTTTGAGTGATTGCAATTGCACTTGTGTTATCACACATGATTGGAATTTCTTTTTCTTCAACTTCATAGTCTCTCGGTTGTTGTCTCATCCATAGGACTTGGGCACAACTTGTTTGCCCTGACTATGTATTCCTTGGTTGTAGAGGTGGCTATTGAATTTTGCTTCTTGCTAAACCAGGAGATCGACTGTTTCCTAGCATTTGACATGTGCCGAGGTCTTTTACATCACAACTGCATCGGATAGTCAAAGTCCGAATAGCCAATTAGCTTGAATCCACCTTCCTTTGGATACCATAAGCCAACTTCTTGGCTTCCTTTCAAGTATCTCAATATTCTCTTAGTTCTTTGTCATATGGCTCTCTTTTGGAGCGATTGAAATCTTGCACATACACCTACAGCAAATGTGATGTCCGCCCGCTTTGTAAGATAAAGCAATGATCCAATAAGTGCTCAGTATCTTGTTTGATCTACTGAGGCTTGCCATCCGCATCCATGTCCATTTTTTGATGTATTCATTGGTATTTTCACGAGAAGACTTCTCCTCCATACCAAATTTCTTCATTAAATCTACGGTGTATTTTGTTTGACTTATGAAGGTTCCATCCTTGGTTGTTTCACTTGGAGTCAAGGAAGAATGTTAGCTCTCCCATCATGCTCATTTCAAATTTACTTTGCATGAGGTTTGAAAATTTTTCACCTGACTCTTTGTTTGTGGATCCAAAAATGATGTCATCCACATATATTTGAACAAGCAAGTATACTCTTTTTTGTCTTGAATTCTGAAAAAGTGTTCTATCTACTTTTCCTTTTGTGAATCCATTTTCGATTAGGAATTGTGACAAAGTATCATACCATGCTCTGGGTGCCTGTTTCAATCCATACAAGGCTTTCTTGAGTTTGTATACCTTATCTCCAAGAGTCTTCTCGCGCTCAAATCCGGAGGTTGTTCAACATACACTTCTTCTTCCAATAAACCATTTAGGAATGCACTTTTTACATCCATCGATATACGGTGAAATTCTTTGTTTTGCATAGGCAAGAAACATCCTTATAGCTTCGATCTTGCTACGGGAGCAAATGTTTCATCAAAATCTATTCCTTCTTCTTGGCAATATCCTTTGGCTACTAGTCTTGCCTTGTTTCTTACCACATAACCTTCCTCGTTCATCTTGTTTAACACCCATTTGGTACCAATAACATTTTTGATGTGTGGGTCTTTGAACTAATTCCCATACTTTATTTCTTTCAAAGCTGATTGACTCTTCTTGCATAGCTTGAATCAATGTGTGTCATCCAACGCTTGTAGCACATATTTGGGCTCTATTTTGCGAGATAAAGCATGTGAACATGGCTTCTTGTTGAGTTCGATCTTGTTTTGACACCTTCTCTTATATCTCCAATGACAAGTTCTCGGTGGATGGTCTCTCGGCCATCTTACATCGGGTTGGAGTAAGTTAGTGGATTGATCGTCTTGCGGTTTGTGTTCTTGTGTTCGACTCTCTCGTAATCACTTACCGCAAATGTTCAAATTGTTTTTGAGATTCGGCTATCTCATCTTCTTCGAGTTTATAATTCCTTGACTTGAAGCAGAGGGACTCTTACGTATGGTTGGATGATTCGAACTTGTCGGTGACTCTTCAATGTCTTCTCCATTTACATTTGGCTCATCGAATACCACATGAATGGATTCTTCGCAACCATAGTCCTTTTGTTGAGTACTGTGGCTTTGCTTTCACTAAGTATCCAAGAAGATACCTTCATCGACTTTAGCATCGAAAGCCTTTAGATTGTCTTTGCCATTGTTGTGGATGAAGCATTTACATCCAAATATTAAGAAATATGCAACATTTGGTTTTCTTCCGATCCAAATCTCATAGGAGTCTTTGTCGGTTATACATTTTATCATACATCTGTTTTGAGTGTAGCAAGTCAATTTGTGTTAATTGCTTGACCCCAAAATCTTTTTGGTAACCGTTGACTAACATGGTCCTTCTTCGCTTCTTTGAGAGTTATGTTCCTTCTTTTCGCAACTCCATTCTTTTGTGGAGTCCTTGCTGCCGATAGTTCATGACCAATGTCATTTTCAATACAATGCGAGTTATTATTCCATTGACAAACTCGGTTCCTCCATCGATCTTATTTTGATAATGGTTTGGCTTTTTCGTTTTGAATCCTCTTCATCAATTGTTGTGGTAGTTTTTGTAAAGTTTCTTTCTTCTTACACATGAATATTGTCCATGTATATCTTGAGTAGTCATCTACTACCACCAAGGTGTATTTCTTTCCACTTATCTTAATTTGGTTCCACTGGGCCAAATAGATCCATATGTAAAGGTGCAATATTCTTGTTGAAGATGGACATGTCTTTTCTTTGAATGAAGATTTGATTTGTTTTCCTTCCGACATGCATCACATATACTCTCCTTCTTGTATATCGAGTCCGGAAGTCCTTCCACAAGTTTACTTCTTGCAAGCTTGTTAATCGTTTTGAAATTTAGGTGTGCTCTTTGCTAATAGACAGTCTTTGTGTGTAGCGGTTGACCAATCTACTACATACATGTTCTTTTTGTCCGCATCCTTGCAACACAACTTTATTCGATTCAAGTATCCTTGATTTGGCATACACCCATGTTGAATCAACATTATAGCCCTTGTCACGCGAGTTGGTGATGCTCGATAAGTTAAAGTTGAGTCCTTCAACATATGCAACATCTGTGATTTCTAATCCATTCCTCTTGATGGATCCAATGCCTCTTATTTCACCAGGAGCTTCATTTCCTCCAAATATGGCTTTTGCTCCTTTAACTTCCTTGAATTTTGACAGATTTTTCTTATTTCTGTCATATGTCCGGAACGACCACTATCCATGTACCAGGTTCCTTGGCACTCACATTCCTTGGACCTGCAATCAAGGAAATTAAGTTTTAGGTACCCATACTTGTGCAGGTCACGAGGGGTTAGAATTGTAAGATGATCCAACCAACTTATAGCCAAATGATTTGACTCTAAGGGGTTGCCATCTATCGATGCCATAATCATAATTAATCTTGGCAAATTGCTTGGGGATTTTAGGTTCATACTTTTGTCTCTTTTTGTCGTATGCTGTGTATAAGTTTTAGCAATCGCTTCTTTGGGTAATTGTGGTGTCTCACGAGTGTAGTGCCTAGGTGCATATGTGTCTTTGATGAAAGCTCTTATACTTTTGGAATGTCCTTTCTTTGAGTTCTAGGCCTTTGCCATTTGGGCTTATATTCCATAAGTCTATCTTTGATAGTTTACATTATTCCAATCGACTTGGCTTGGATATTTTCTACCATTCCCATCATATGTATTTCTTTTATGGATTTTAAGGGTTTTTAGTAGGTCTCTTCTTCTTTGTAGTATTTTTGTTTGGAGTTCTTTGAAGAACTTTTGAATCTCTTCTCATTTGTCCTTTCAGCGCACTCAATCAAGTACATTTTCCTTTTCCTTTATAACCAAGGCCGGTTTGCTTGTAATTGTGCTTTGGAGTGAATGTGTGTGCAAGAGTTTTGGATTTTTGAGTCTTCATGGCTTGAAGATCCTTTTTCCAAAATTACTTTTGAGGTTTCTGACACATAGGAATTAAATCTAAGCTGTCTTGTCTCCACATTCTCTTTGACTCATAATAAGATCATCTAATGATTTAGATGCCTTAGTGAATGAGGCAATAACATTTTTGAGGTCATTCTCCTCTTCTCTATGGCAGCAATTTACGCTATTAACTTAGCATTTTCAGCCTTTAAACTTTCATTCTCATCGGCTATTTGACTTAGAGTACTCGGCTCCTTAGTCGACTTTGAGTTTTGGCTCTTGAGTAAATTTGTTTTCCTCATTTAATAGTGTGTGTGAGGATTTAATGTGTTCAAAATCTTTCATCATTTTGCCTAATGAATCATAAAGATCGAGTGGGTGATGAAGTGTGTGTGCGATCTACTATCACTAGAATGCGAGTTTGATGAGTTAGAGTGTACCTCATCTTCTTGGTCGGGTTGATCTTGTTCCTTGGCCATCAAGCGGATCGGGCTTCTTCTTCGAGTCACTTGAATAGTCGGCTTCACTTTGCTCTCGAATCGGCTATGTCTTTTGACTTGTTTTTTTGCTTAGATCTCAGACCAACATTGCCTTTCTCTTTTCTTGTCTTCTTTCTCACGAAGATCTTTCTTTCTTCTTCATTCTGTATTTGTTGACTACGAGGATATGGGCGATCAATGGCATAATGACCTGGTTGTCTCTGATTCAGACATAGATATTCGGCCTTTTGATGACTCTTTCCATTCTTGGATTATCGACCCTTTGATATTCAACTTTTTGATGATCCATTTCTCTTGGTTGGCCTATCTTCCCTTGATTTGGAGGAGAGTGAGTGTCTTCGGAAGATTCACCCTTTCCTCTCTTGTAGTTCTTATTGAAGAACTTGTTGAACCTTTTAACCATCGGGGCTATTTCTTACGGATCAATGACTTCTTTGACCTCGGCTCTCTTCCCATCTTTAACAATTAGAGCGTTTTGTTTTGGGTACTGTTGTCTCTTCCTGGTCTTTTCTTCTCGGCTCAAACTCGTAGGCTTTGAGATCGAGAATAATTCATGATTGGATGTCTTTGATAGGTCCATGGAATGTCTCGAGTGCCATGACCTTCATTTCCCATTCAGGTGGAAGACTTTTTAGGATCTTCATACACATTTCTGTGTATATTCCTTTCCAAGTGCGAGATAACTCGTTGGTGATTTACGTGAATCGAGCATCCAGTTGATCCAGGTTTTCTCCCGAGATCATTTTGAAGTTCTCAAATTTTTAGTACCACATTTTGATAATTTGTTTTCTTTGATTTGCTCACGAGCCTTCACAAATCAATGTGAGCTTGTCCCGATTTCTTTGGTTGTTTTTGCATGATTTGACTTTATTGAACATGGCTTTGTCAAGGTTTTGTAAAGGATGTCCTTGGCTACATTGTCCAGGTTGTATCTTTTTCTATCATCATTTGTCCACTCGGTTCTTGGTTTTCAACCATGGTAGTGCAGGAGCAACATCATCTTATAAATTTGCGGCTCTTCTTACTACGTTTGTGTTCACCTTTAAGATTTGCGTGGCCCATCCTCTATCACTATCCACATCTCATCATGTAATCTTTGATAGATGAGCTGCATCACGAATTTTCCAATCATCAAATTCTTCAATTGTGAACATAGGGATGCGTGTCAAATTTGCTTCCATGATAATAACTTCTAATGATAGAAAGAGTTTTGAGAGTTTAAGTACTAAAGCGGACTTTGAAAAGTTTGGAGATCTAGTTCAAGAACCGGTGCGGAGGGTTCAATGAACCAACCGCCTCGATACCACTTGTAGGTCCCAAGGGGTGTAAGTGTAAGGTTTAGAAGGGGGGTTGAATAAACCTTACCAAATTTTCGATTTAGTCCTTTTAAAATATTCAGAGTTGATACTACACAGATGTGTCCTAGGTGGACAACCAATTTAGTTGATCATAACAATTGGACCCCTAAAAGCCTTAAAGGCAATTATTTCAAAATGGGACAAAAAATATATTTTCAAACGTTAAGGGACCTATACTTATTTATTTTTAAAAATGTTTTTGTCCCAATATCCCACTGACCTTAGTGACATTTTCCAACTAGAATCACATTAAAAGCCCTTCCGGTTTATGAGTTCCAATTATTTTAAACTTAGGGCCCGAAATGACAATTTTAACAAATTTGGGCCAATGTGAGAATTTTATAAAAACTCGACCTCAAAACTTTAAAAAGATGAATCTCACGAACAATTTAGAGAATTTAGTGTAGGTCCCAAGGGGTGTAAGTGTAAGGTTTAGAAGGGGGTTGAATAAACCTTACCAAATTTTCGATTTAGTCCTTTTAAAATATTCGAGTTGATACTACAATTTGTGTCCTAGGTGGATGACCAATTTAGTTGATCGAAGAGAGTTAGTCTTTCAACGAGACTCAATCGATTTGTTGATGGAATAACTCATTGTTGGGTCTAAATTAACTCAATTGTGGTTTGTTTATTGGAAGACTTAACACCCTTAAGTTTGGTTAAGCAAGAATTTAGTGCTTGGTTTAGTACTTAGAAATTATCAAGTGGATAGCAAATTTATCGTGATTTAAACAATTAAGATGCGGGAATTAAAGTCTTTGAAATGTAAATGACACAATGAAATTTTATAGAGGTTCGAAGATGGGGTAATTCTTCTACTCCTCTCTTCTCCGACTCGGAGGAATCCACTAGGTATTGATCAAGTATACAAAGTGGTAGCAGTCCCGGATACAAGTCTTGATCACACTGGTGACTTGATCCTTTGGGACTCGATCTGAGACGCCTTGATCACTCTGGCTTCTCGTGCGACTCGGCCTTCTTCACAGGCATTTTGTCTTGCTACTCTGACTCACTTGCTCAAGCTCTTTGGATTTGATCAAGCCCTCCAAAAGTTCAAAACTTGGTTCGACCTTGAATCTTCCTACAATCCTTCGTGGAATGTAGACCCCTTGACTTTTAAGTATTTTCCTCTTCAATCGATTGAAGTGATCTTTCCTTCACGGTGAGTGTTGGATTGATGTTCTTCGTAGTGTGTAGGCTTGAGGATTGAGAATATTTGATTTTCTAATAATTGCTTGAACGTTTTTGGTTCAGTCTGTTTCTTGTGTTTTTCTCAAATAAACTCCTCGGCCTTTTATAGTGATCTTTCAAAAATTTGCCCGTTGAAGAGATAGGCTTATTTTTGAAAGTCACTTGCGATCGTTGGCTTGTCTTGTTGCGATCCTTGGAATTGTCATTTCCTCGTATGAATTGTTCTTCACCTTTTCGAGTTCGACACGGTGTAGTGCTTCCCATTGGTTTATTCATTTTGCACGCTTAACGGACCGAGCACTCGAGAAAGGTGGTATGGAGATATTACTTGTTTAAGTAATTCTCTTGATTTTCGCAACGGATCTTTTTCGATTATCTCGACTTATTGCATTTCTTTGCTTTCCCGGGTGACTTAAGTCGACTTCCAATCATGGATGACTCTTTTGTCACTTCAACTTGAGACTTGGCTTTTCTCGAGTTGACTTGGTCGATACTCCACTTTTGCATCTCACCGCTTCTTGATAGAGTTCCCGTCTATTCTTCTTTGCCATACTCAATTTGTCTCGCAGAAGTCTTCCTTCTAGTCTTGATTGTCTTCTTGCATGTTGGGGCGTGGCGACTTAACTCAAACAGCGCACTATTTATTACAATGCATTTTTCAACAAAAATGGGGTGCCAACTTCCTATTCTAAGTTTTACATGGCATTCATCAAAATCTAAACAATAAATTTCCTAACATTTAGGAACTCACCTCATAATTTTTCAAGGTCAGGACATTTATTTATTCAAATTTTAACCCCAAAAGTATTGGTGTTTACAAAACGGGGCTAATTGTAAATTTTCTTTTTAACAAGGACCTAACCCAAATTATTTTTCTTTTAATGATACAGCCCTGGACCCTCTGACTTTAATAATTAATTAAAATATTTTATTTTCTCAAAAATCCCTTGACTTATCGGATCGTCTTGACCGATTAATACCCGATCGCGGGGCCACTTCCTCGTCTTGCGATTTTGAATCTATATCGAAGATTGCTTATCCTCCTGGTAATCATCTTCATCTAAATAACTCCACCAACACCATAATTGCCACTCGCGATTTTCGAAAATTTTCTTGAATCGCTTCCTGAATCAATAATACTTTCATTTGCTGGTTGACTACCCGAACTTGTATTTACTTTCTTGTCCTGGAGTCAACTTGGTGTATCGAGCTCACGATCGGAATGGATACGTCGGGGATGGGAACCGCAGCTCTAAATTTGCTATTCTACTCTCGGCCCCATCGCCCTAATCCCGGCGAGGGACGGAGTTTGTCCAAGGGAGCGGGTCGTAGTACTTGAGGTATAATCATGATTTTGACAATCCGGGCCTAGCTAGCTCTACTGTGGATTTGTCTTTGCCTATGGAGCGATAAGGTGACAGGTCTTGGACCATCTTGCTCGGGGAGTTACAAGGAAGAACGAAGGAATCATTGTCTGATCCACACAATTCTGGAGTTAATCGGACCCGTTTGGTTGGTGCTACAAATCCGTACGCAACCGCTACTTGTATTGCATTGGTTGGCGCTACAAATCCGTACGCAACCATTACTTGTCTTGCATAGGATTTGCGCTACAAATCCGTACGCAATCCTACCTGTCTTGCCTGAATCACATAGTGTATGTGTGACCACGAACTGTTTCTTAAACTGTATAAGTATATTACTTAAATATATTTATCACGACGCTTGTGGACTGTGTGTGAAATCATGCATCATATCTCACGCGTTTTCATACAACTATTTTCTCGCGTTAACTATATATATCGCCACACTTGTACACGATCACCCCATCCACTGAGATTTCTGTCTCATCCCCTCCTATTTTCTAACCTTTAGATGAGGACTATGTTGAAGATGTCGATCCGGCCACAGACTGATTACCCTTGCTCCGCCTGTTGGACTTGCTTTCTATTATTGTTGATGTTGTTGGACTTATTTCTTTTACTTTTGTTGTTATTGGACTCTTTTATTCTGTTTTCATGTTGGACTGTACTTAAGGGCGTAGGACCCTTTGACATTTAAGATTTGGATATTGTGTACTTTACGTTTTAGTTTTGGCCTGTAAACTTATTAAGGTTATTATGTCGGATGTATTTGGATCTTGCAAGACTTTAAGTTCTAATTCGTACTTATCTTTACTTTATTTCCGCTGCTTTAGACTCTGTTTCACTTGGGATTGTTGTATCATTTGTCTAGACTGTTGGGTTTATTTCTGTTTAAGTGGTTGATCATCGTCGCGTCCCGTCTGGGGCGTGACACCACCTGGACAGGGGAGTAGATGAACTTAGGAATTGAACCCATAGAATTGCATGAATTGGTTTTTAAAACTTTATTCGCATTTAATATTCAAGAAGCATGTTGGGATTATGTGCCTAAGGTTGCTCCTAAAGATGTTGAAAATACTTGTGGGGTTCACAAATTTATTTTATTTATTTTTCTTTATTTTCGATTTTTAGTTATTAAAATACTCAATATTCGATTGCTTCAATAAAATTGGAATACGATGTTATTATTGCCTAAGTGTTTCGAGATTCAATCCCTGAGGAATACGACCTTGCTTGCCATTATCATATAAACTACACTGTACACTTGCAGTTGTATGAACTAAAATATTTTTGGTGAACAAGTATTTGGCGCCGTTGTCAGGGATTGATTAGATTCTACTTAGATATAGTAATAAGTAGTCCAATCTTAATTGAAGCATATTTTTTTGTAAATATTTTTTCTTTTTTCGATTTTCTTTTTATTTTTTCTCTTCGTCGTTACTAACATCGTTTTTGTTGAGTGCGAGATTGAAATCTCTAGAAACACAAGTAGCCATCGCAACTGTTGTGGGAGGTCAACATCAAAAAGGCAAATTCCCAAGCGATACTGAGCTGAATCTACGGGAGCAATGCAACGCCATTCGTCTGATGGATGGCATTGAGGGTTCACAGGTTTCAAATGACAAAGTTTAGCAATAGTGATTAGAAATCTGAAGTCTGGCTGAAGACGTTAAACTTAGCATTGTGTGGGAGGCAACCCAAGAGACGTCGCGATAAACTCCGGAGTTAAAAAAAGAAAACTACTTTACACGACTGTGTGGAACTCCACACAGGCCGTGCGACCTGACCAGCCACACGGGCAAAGCCGCGCGTCGTACACAACCGTGGCTGGAGACAGAGCGAAACTGAGATTGCCCAGCGCTACACGACCCAAACGTGTGAAATGTACATAGGTCGTGTCAACCATCCAGGTAAGTACTCTTTATGCATTCCTCGTATCTTTTGATAATTTCCTCATATGTTCGGGACGAAGCATATTTTAAGTTTGGGGGATTGTCAAGAATGCGTAAATTAGCACTGTTGCATATTTTGCATTGCATTTAGGATTGCATGTAGAGAATTTTTGCATTAAAATTTTCGATTTTTTTAAGATTTTCGTTTTTTATTATTTTTTATTTTAGCACGTTTACCGCTTTAGCACGTTTAATTGCTTTTTTGTGTGGTTTTAATTCAATTTTTATGCCTAGCTCCCGTATGATTTTATTATGAATATTTTATGGCATGAGATAACATACTTGTGGGAATAATGTGATAAATTGTTAGGAGGAAAGTTATTTATTTGCTTGGCATTTATTAAGAAAATTGGGTATTTGAGCATGTTGTGAAAAATAAGTCTGTCAGCTTTTGTGCCTTAAACTGCTTTATATTATGCAGACTTATTTTTTTCTTGAGTGTGTCATTCATGATTGATAGAACTCTAGAACTTGCTCTGGTATCTTCATTGAAGCCATGTGTGTGTGCAATTTTTGAAAATGATTTAAGGCCATCTTTGTTTAGCCTACTTAGCTTAAAAAGCCTACCTATGAACTCATGATTCCCTAGTTAGCCAATTTTGAGCCAAAACTTTTATTGTTAGCCACATTAATCTTTAACATGATTTTGTCCCTGAAAGTTCTTGAGCTTATAGAAAATGAATAAGTTTGGGGAAGATGTGGTGAAAATTTATGAAAAAAGAGAGGAAGTTGGCAAAAGAAAGAGGGATGAGCAGTATCTGGGTAAATGAAAAAAATACATGAAGCTCGAAAAAGAAGAGAAAATCGAGCAAAAGAAAATTCTGAAAAAAATTATGGAAAAAAAAGAGAGCTTGAGGCTAAAGAAAAAGAAAAGAAGGCGAAAATGCCTAAGTATGAAAAAGGAGAAATAAGGGTGGAATTGAGTTGAAAAAGAAAATTAATATTATGTTGAAATTGGGTTGGTGAATTGCAAGTATGCTTAAATTCTATTTGCTCAAGTCAAGTCATTTAATCCAAATTTCTCTACCCATACCAAAGAGCCTACATTACTACCTAATAAAAGTTCTTTTTTATTCTTAGATTGTGCACACAAAAGTGGTAGAGATGTTAGACGATTTGCAAGCCTATGGTAGTTCTACATTCACTGAATTGAATTTGAGCGTAAACACTATCCATACACTTCTGAGAGTCGAGTGATACACTATCTTCTTGTGAGTCGCGATGTCGAGTACACAAGAGAGTATTGATTATGCCAAGTTTAGGAATGATGACTTCTTGATTATGAATTACATGGTTTTCTTAAGTATGAAGTCAAATGCTATTTAATGTTCATAGTGTTCTTGTGTGTTCTTCTTTCCCCTTGATATTACTTTTCTTAATTTGCTCGAGGACGAGCAATGCTTTAAGTTTGGGGAATCCACTAGTACAAAAAACATTATATAAATCGCCCAATATGCATCGGTTTCCAATGACAAATGATGCCTAAAGTGGGCCGGTGGCAATTTTGTAAATAAAACAAACACTTTAGGCATCATTTGTTAATATAGAGGCGATGCATATAACCTTTTTATTTTTTTAAAATTAATTCAATAACTTTATGTATCGGTTTCTCTTTTAAAATAGATGCTTAAAAAATACTTTTAAGTATCGATTCCTTAAAACAAACCGATACTTAAAGTATTTTAATTTTTAATTTTTAATTTGTTTCAATTTTTCCATCTTCTTTCCTAAGTGACCTTTTCCTCAAAAACAAAGAAGCCTAGCTGAACTCCCAAGCTCCCGTCTCCGTCGTACCTTCAAAATTCAAACATCATCATCTTCCCCAATCTCCCAAATACACCCATCTTCGTCGCACGAGCCGCCGACCACCGTCAGTTTCCCACTTCTCGGCACTGTTAGCGTCACTGCGATTTCAATCGGCATTTTTCAAATTAGAGAGAGGAAGCAGCTGACAGTGGTTGTCGCCGCCGGTGATGTTTCAGCCGACGGAACAGCCTATCTGATAGCCGGCGCCGCCGTAGTGGCATTGCTTGGAACTACTTTCCCTATCCTCTTCTCTTGCAAAGACCTGTAAGAAATTATTCGCTGCCCTAATTTAGTAGTCTTTGTGATAATTTTTCAAACAGATTGTATAAATACATTGCATATTTGAACGATTTATGAGTTATGACATATTATTTATGGTTTTGTTTATTTGTGGTTTTTGGAAGAACTGATGAGCTGTAGGTCTTGTTTATTTATGGTTTTGGAACAACTTAGTGGAGATTGGTGTTAGGGTTCAACATGAGCTCGGGGTTATCTGGTGTAATTACATGAAGATCTTTGATGAGTAATGCCTGTTATGTGAGTTTCTATTTTTTTTTCTCTTTCTTGAGTTCCTCCAACCCTGTAGAAATGATTTTTGACCTGAGCTATTTCCAGATTTGAGAAATTTCATGGTTATTGTGCTTTCTTTTTCCCCCAGTAAATTAGGAAATCTGATGAAATTCTAAGTTCCTTTGTGCATTTTCTTTTAGTCACAAAGTGTGGAATGATCTGTGATTTTTGCTATGTTGGAAAATTATAAGCATAAAGTTGCAATGCTCATACCTACTTCTGTGCTGACTTAGCATTTTCACCCTTTCTGTCAAGCGCTGGTGCTTGGTTTCTCTTCATCGTTTCTCGAATCGACAATTTCGTTTACTATAAGTTGCATTCTCATTTATCCTGTGAAAGTAACCTTGTGATTGTTAGTTGATTGTTTGGTTAATGCAAGTATTTGGGTTCAAAATTACAAATAGATGTGACAAGAGTAATTGTGCTGTAAAAGGTGGAGTTAGCTACAAAGTGAGCAGTCTTGGAGAAATATTTTATTCTTCTTACATCTATCAATTTTTACAAATTATGTAGTATATAGTATGGGCATTTGGCTTTTGTTTGCTAACCTATACTCTTGTTTCATTATACTTCATGCTCAACTTGGTTAGTATAAAATTGGTCTGCACAAGACAAAATAAAGTTATTGTTATAGCTGCCTTGTCTTTTTTGTTGTTCTGAAGCACAGGATTAATTTTTTTTAATACCTTTTTTATGCTTGTCTTTTTGAATTGCTAAACGTGCGAGATTTCCGTTCTCCTTGTAAAGAACAGATGATGAAACCAATTAATTGCAAACCATTAGTTTCAGTTATCAGTGTAATTATCAAGGTTTAATCGAGAATTTACATTCTATAGCATTCGGATTCGATGCAGTAGGTTTTAACTCCAGAGTTTGTGGATCTGAAGTAACCATTCACTTTTGCTTTCACAAGGAAAAACAAACAAAACCATATAATAAGATGATTGACTTGTGAAATATCCAGTCCATGATGTCACTGTACCTGATAGCATTTGTTTTATGCTTCCTCTGTTTGGGTATAGCCTTAATAATTTACATGCTCAGAGACAAGATGATTAGAAGGTCAATGTTTAGGTAAAATTCTACGACCTGGTATTGGATTACTAATTCAGGTTGTTGACAAAAATAGGCTGAGAAAATCTAGTGGAAGTTACCACAAATTTTTCCTTTGGTAAACAAAAAAAATGAGATTATCTGAATCTTGTTAGCAAGCTTGAGGCCGATTCAACTACAGAAAACTCAAACTCAAGCTTAATTAACTCATGCTCGAGCATAGTTCCAGTTCAAGTTGAAATCCCAAAAATGTTATTTTACACTTTCTTACCTTCCCCTTGTGTTTTATGCTCTGTTTTTGTTGGACATTTCAGCTTCTCCAACTGTCACGGCGCCGCCTAGGTTGATTTTTATGGGATTCGGTTTTACCAAAGTTCCGAGGTGAGGTTGAAGGCAGAATATCAGTTTTTGATGCTGCTACTAACTGCAATTTCTATAGTGCTAACTGAATATGCTGAACTATAGGACGTCGATCTAGAACTAGTATATCAGTTTGCGTCTAAAAGAATAGTTGAATTCATAGAGTTCCTACTGAAATGTTTTTTTTTTTTTTTTTGCTTATGAAGGGGTAAAATGTAATAAAGAATCAATCATGAGGGAGCTTTTTATAATTTTAAAACATCTCTGGGTTTTTCTGTAATTAGCCCAAACCTCGTAGGGGTCTATTGTAATTATCCCTTAAGAAATTAAATGGAAGAAAGTACAAAATTACACTTGAAACATAATCCAGCTATATTCATGTAACAATATCATTTAAAAACATACAATACCTATGGTTCACATCTTTTTGTGTCTTGTATTTCTCACAACATTTAGGATCAAAAGCAGTTCTATTTTTTTTTCCAGAAACAAATTATGCATTTCAGTAGATGTTTAAGGGGGCCTTTCTGGCCAGTTAACCAGCTAACCATCTTTCGCAGTTGGAACTAATGCTTAAAGTCGTTTACAACCGATGCAAATGGTCAATTTTGTACTAGTGAGATTTTGATGAGTGTAAAATATACGTGCATTTGAGGGCATAAAATGATATATATGTGATGCATTTGCACGCATATTTAGTGTGTTTTACTTGGTCTCCCTTGTTGGGCGTGATACTGCATATTCTTGTAACTTCTGTAAGTCCAAGTGGCTACGATAATCTAGAGGGGGTGAATAGATTATGCCCATTTTCTCGATTATGCCCTCTTTTTCGGATAAATAAGCCAAAACAAGAATGGAAGTGCGGGAAGTAAACAACACGCGTCGATTTATAGAGGTTCAACCCACCTAGGGCCTAATCCTCTACCACCCCAGTATCTCCGGGATGGATTTCAAAAGGAAAAAAAGATTTTATTAATTACCACAATTAATACAACATCACCTTACAACACGTCTTTGGAGATTACCACAATCTCCTTTGAAGATTACCACAATCTTCAATGGCACCTTGTGAAGATTACCACAATCTTCAACCTTGAAGAACACCAAATTCTTCAACACCTCAAAGAGCACCAAACTCTTCGATAAGAAAATTACCACAATCTTCTTGCACCTAACACCTAGATCACCCAAGTGTGTTCTTACCATAAGAACACTCACAAGGATATCTTGTGTTGAATGATTAACCCAAAAATTCAAGATTACAACTCGATAATGAATAATACAATTTTGAGTGCAAGTGTAATCAAGAATAAGCCTATACCTCAAGATGTGAAAGTGAAAGACCTTAGGCTATTACAACAAGAATATTGAAATTGAAGAACAAAAATGTTTGCTTGAATGTATCTTGTTGTGTTGTAGTTTTCTCTCTTGTTGTGTTGATTCAATTCTTCATCTATTTATAGAGGATGTCTTGAACTTGATAGGCTCCTCCTATGAGATTGAAATCTGTAAGAAATTGCAAGACAAATGAAGAATATAGCTGTTGGAGATCAATACCATAAATTGAGAAAAAGTTGTCTGTTGCACAACGGTTAGAATTTCTTTGTCAAAACAATAGGCGGACCGTCGCTCTATCTAATAGAGAATGAAAGAATACAACAAAAAACAACATGTGGACCGGTCCAAGGGGGGTTGGACCGGTCACCATAGGGTTGGACTGGTCACCCTACCCTTGGAGCGGTCACCCTGCTCAATTTTCATAGAAACAGAGTTTCTGTGATTTGTTCAGGCACCGGTCGCCCTTTGCGCGACCGGTCGACCTCCAGGGGTTTTTCAAACGTCTCGTTTCTATTTTGGAAATCATCTTTCAGACACGGGATGCCCTATAGGGCGATCGGTTGAACACGAGACAGAAGTGTTGTCCAATTTTTATCAAAAATAAACTTCAAAAAATACTCCGAAAAATTAGTAAAAACGTTTTAAATCGATCGGGAGTATTTGGACAACATTTAGAAATGTTATTTTGGTGTAAAAACACATTAACACAAAATCATCAAAAGTGTTGTCCAATTTTTGTCGAAAATAAACTTGAAGAAATACTCCGAAAAACTAGTAAAAATATTTTAAATCATTTAGGAGTATTTGGACAACATTTAAAAACATTGTTTTGGTGTAAAAATAAAATCATCAAAATCATGATAAAAACATTTATCTAACAACTTCTTACAGGAAATGGAGCTAAATTGGATAAAAAGAGATATCACGTTCCAAAGTATAGGTCAAGAGCTAATATACGAGCAAATATGTGAAGGAGAGAAGCATGGACGGTTGAACAAAAGGGAATTTCCGTCAAAAACATCCAAATGCGCTAATAGTTTCTAACACTGGTAGTGTTTAGTATTTTGACCATAACGTTCTCTACAAAATTTCTATTGAGGTGATTCAAGTGGTTATGGAAAGATAAGAGAAAGGGCTACAACTTTCATGAAGACCCAGGAGCAAATTCGGATGATAACATGGACAAAAACACGTCACACGGTCGTGTGAAAATGTCGGTGTTAAAGTGACACAACCTTGTGAAGAAGGGAAGAAAACAGGGGACGGAACCACAAGGCTTTCGCATCTAGGGAGCACAAGAGCTTCGAGGACTTGGAAGGGGAATTCATCCTGACAAGAAGGGGTTTTCTTTCTATGTCTAAGAACTCTTGTTTGTGCTTATATGATGTCATAATATTGATTCGAATTTGTCTATGAGTTTGTAATCAATGTTTGGCATATTTTTCGGATCTTAGGGGCATAATCGAAACTGTGGATTTGTATTAAATATGATTATTTATTTTCTTAATTACTTCATGCTTTCTATTTTATGAATTCGAGTGCTTATTCTTTAATTTCTTTTTATCTGATCAATAAATTGCATGTCATATTTGTTAGTACAAAATTTCGGACGATGAGTTCTAACAAAGATGGAAATCGAATTCAGACATGAAACATGTGTGACAAACGTGTTTGTGGGGAGTCATTCAATTCACAGATCTTTTTAGGGTTAATAAGAATTGTAACGATCCGGGAGGACTACAATTGTTATTAATCAACTGTTTACGCACCACCTGGACGGGGGAGTAGATGAACTTAGGAATTGAACCCATAGAATTGCATGAATTGGTTTTTAAAACTTTATTCGCATTTAATATTGAAGAAGCATGTTGAGATTATATGCCTAAGGTTGCTCCTAAAGATGTTGAAAATACTTGTGGGGTTCACAAATTTATTTTATTTATTTTTCTTTATTTTTGATTTTTAGTTATTAAAATACTCAATATTTGGTCGCTTCAATAAAATTGGAATACGATGTTATTATAGCCTAAGTGTTTCGAGATTCAATCCCTGAGGAATATGACCTTGCTTGCCATTATCCTATAAACTACATCTTTGTACACTTGCGGTTGTATGAACCAAAATATTTTTGGCGACAGATATTACCCCATTGTTCTCTTCCACAACCTCCATAGTATGATCTAGATTTCTTTCTCGCTTTCGTTTAGTAGGCCGCACTTATCCGCCCCGCGAAAGCTTCAAATTTTGGTATGAACGTGCTAATTCCCTTCGCTTTGAGCGAGTGTTCATCACTGTTCGCCTAAACCAACTAAAAAAACAAACCAAATGATGTAGGAGTGGAATTAAACAAAATAAAAAGAAAAATATCTAAATTAAAAATAATACTATGTATCGCAATATTAGTACTAAAAATTTAATTAGTCTCCGACAACGGCGCCAGAAACTTATTCGCCTTATTTTTAGCTTCACCGCAAGTGAACGGCGTAGTTAATAGATAGGGTAAGCAAGGTCGATCCCACAGAGACTAATAAATCTATGCACTAAGTATTGAGATTGTAATATTATTATTTTTATTTAGATGATCGAAAGTTGATTGTTGTTTTGTAAAACTAAGACAATATTTTATCATAAAAGAACAAAAAAAACGAGTTACGATTGAAAAGATCAAGTAGATGAATGGATTCCAGGGTTATGGTTTCAGTTAATCTCCCTTTTGTTATCCGATTAATCAAAACCAAAGTTATTATCCATCTTCCCTATAAGATGATCACAAAAGTAATTTATCTCCTCTCTCTCTCGAGACACAATAAATATGTTAATTGAATTATCTGTGCTAACATCTCACTCAACATAAGATAAACAACTCTCAAAAGCATAAAAGATCAGTTATCCTCACAAATACTCACAGACTCCTCAATCATGCAAAATATTCATGTCAAGCACTCAAGATCTAGTATTGAAACTCATCTCTCGAATTATGAATCAATCATCAAACATGTTAAACCATTGGCCATATGATAAAACAAGTAATAAAGCAAAGTACTCGAATAGGGTTTCGAAATAATAACCTCAATTCAAATTAAACATCAAACAAGAGTTAATTAACCTAATCCCAAACCCCAGAATCACAAGGTGTTTAGCCGGACATGGGGTATAAATAACTAAGAGACAAATTGTTCATATTCCTATTAAACTAGATGAAAATAAAATACAATGGAGTAAGAAAACTCACGGATATCGATGATATCTCGATCAATCTTCAATCCTCAAGCGTGGATGCGACCTCGATCTTTCTCTCGATTCCTCCGGTAGAAGGGTGCTCTTTTATGTGCTTTCTAGGGTAAAAGTATGTGTCTTCTTTTGGGGCCGCCTCCTCTTTATTTATAATATTCCCAGGCCAAACCACAATCAATACGAAGTTAGATTCTGAAATCCCGCACAGACGCACGGGCCATGCCTATGCGCATGGGCTGCCCGTGTGTCATGTCGAACCAAATATCAACTTTTCACAACACGCACGGGTCGTGCCTAGATGCACGTGTTGCCCGTGTTTGGTCATTTTCTGCTCTGATTCAGCTGATTTTTCTCGGATCAACTCCTTACTTCGTGTACTCATTGTTCCACGTATCTTTCTACGATTCACAAGGGTTCTAATAGCTGCAATGCTCCCAATTGCCACAAACGTGCTACGAAATAGTGATTTTCCTACAAAACGAGCAGAGTGTAATATCTTTTCCACATATTGAGAACACGACCCATATTACTAAGGTAATGCATGTTTATCAACTCATTATAGCTAAAATTATGCCCGAAATACATGCAAAACTCACACTAAACCAGAAAAACCCTGAGGAACCCTAGATCTGATTCGAACCACCCAAAACCCTAATCCACGCAAGAAGAAGGATCTTGTACACAAAGAAGGTGAACAAGACAGCAAGAACTTAGATCTCACATCTCACACACAGAAAATCCCAAATCGATCCAGCAAGAGACTGGAGTTTTAGAGAGAGAGTGAACAGCCCAAAGCAAGAGAAGAATCGAGAGAATTTGAGAGACGAGAGAGAAACCACAGAGTGAATTATGAATCAGGGTTTCGGAGAAGACCTATATAAAGGCATAAACCAATGGCTCAGATTAGAGTGAAATCAACGGTCCAGATCAAGGCTCAAGGGCCGCGGATTAGAAATCCGGATCCCGCAGTCCGACTCACGACCGAGTTAATTGGGTTTATATGGGTTTGGGCTGGTGGCATTAGAAACTTGGGCTGTAATTTTGGGCCAGGATTAATGAAAATGGGCTTAACAATGAGCCACATATATAAACAGATTTCACTGATAAATTATTAAAAAAAGTATTGCATACAAAAATATTAATATCTTTCTTCCTTATCTAATTAAATGTGCTTAGATGATTAGTTACAACTTACAAGCGTCACAATAAAAGGTTCCACATGCATTTCATTTATAATTGCATATGTAAAAGCTGTCAATGGTACATAGAAATTTTTTTATTTTTTTATTTTTTTTGAGAAGGAATGGTACATAGAAATTTGAACATTTATTAATAGAGGAAAAAAAATTTGACTATGACACAGTTACCTAACTCTTTCTTTTTTTTTTTAAGGGCCTAAAGGGTAACTTCTTGAATTTCTCAAGTACGTTCTTACCGACTACCGTAGCCTCTACGGTTGTTGATTATAGGTAAAATTGGCCTATTACTAGAGTGACCAACTGCAAAATCTGCATAAATAAAAGGGATAATTACAAAGAAACCCCTGAGGTTTGGGCTAATTACAAGAATATTCAATGATGATTCAAAATTACAAAAAGCTTCATCATATTTGATTATGTCTTAAATTTAAAAGGGTGATTATAATATTTTCATAAATATCAGGGGGTATTTTGAAATATTTTTTGTTTATGAAGAAAAAAAATGTAAGAAAAAATCAAACCTCAAATTTTTTTTTGCAATTTTCAAAAATTTCTTCATTTTTTTGTAATTAGCCCGAACCTCAGGCGGGTTTTTGTAATTATCTCTAAAAGAATATAAACCATATGAATCCCCCAAAAACTTTTTAGGAATTAATGATGTATGGTGGGAGGGGTACCCAACTTGCAAGAAAAAAACAGACTTTCATATTAACTCCATTTTCTTTGCTGAGAAAGATGTTCAAACGTTTTAAATGATCCTAACTGAATGAATTGATGCATGTTTGGTACTAGGGGTGGCAATTTTAGACCCGACACGCAAATCCGACACGAACCTAACACGAAATTAATGAGTATGAGTCCAGGCTTCGTGGGTCCAGGTCGAAAATGGGTCGAACCCGAATAACCTGCCAATTAAACAGGTCGGGTTCGGGTCAACCTACTACGACTCATTTAACCCGTTTAACCCGTTTGTGAATTTAAAAGAAAATTAAGTAAATAATTAATTGTAAGAAAAAACAACAAACAAGACATATCCTTAAAACTTAAATGATAAAACCCCCACTCAGGATGCATTTTTGTATTAATTGCAACTTCTCTATACTTCACACTTTATATTACTAAACACGGGCTATAGTATAAGTCGATTCGAAGCTACTAAGGAATTTATGTTGAATATCCCTCTTGTCTTCTGACAAGTTTCGATTTGTCTTGTTTCCCTGACAAGTTTCTAAAGTTTTCTTTGGCTAGCTATATATCATTTTGCTTTATTCCTACCACTATGTCGGATAAGAATGTTTCAATAGATGAATTATGTAGTCGAATGCAATTGGAAGAAGAGGAAGAAGGAGGGTTGCTGATTGAAGGTACATAATTAGAGGAACAAACTCATGACTTGCGTTGGTGCTTGGTTGGACGATTCTTATCCGAACGTCAAGTTAATTTTATGGCGATGAAAAATACGCTTGCTGCTATCTGGCGACCAGTTAAAGGAGTTCTTATTAAGGAGTTAGGTCCAAATCTGTTTTTGTTTCAATTCTTTCACGAATTGGACATATCACGAGTACAAACGAATGGACCCTGGACTTTCGACAACTTGCTCCTAATCACGAAACGGCTACATGTGGGTGAGCAACCATCTAAAGTCGGTTATATCATACCGAAATGTGGGTACATGTGTACGATCGCCATTTGGATTTATGACGGAGAAAATTGGAAAAAGTGTGGGAGATTTCATTGGCGTCTTTTTGGAATCGGATCGAAGCATAATTTCACAGTGTCGCAAAACTATATGCGCATTCGAGTAGCTTTTGACGTTCGCACTCCTCTTAAACGTAGAATGAAAATTAAAAAGCAAGGGGAGAATGGGTGCGGATTAATTTTAAATACGAAAGGCTTCCCACCTTTTGTTTTTTCTTGTGGTTTTATTGGCCATTCCGATAAGTTTTGCGAGAAATTGTTCAATAATCCTTCCATCAAGGAAGAACGTGCTTACGGATCATGGTTACGGGCTCCGAATCGAAGACAGCAGAATCTAGCCGGTTCTCAGTGGCTGCGTTCTTCCGTCCCAACGGATTATTCCGGCAAAAATCACGAATCCGATGTGATTATTTTCCAGGTCACTGACCAGATTATGGGCCAAAAATCGGGAGGAAAATTTGCATGGGAAAGGTGAGAACGTGGAGCATGGGGAAGTTTCTTCCTATAACATAGGAGTTGATGGAGCGACAGTTTCTCCATCTAAAGATCTGATTTTATCTGCTGAGTTTAATTTGGCTGAAGCGGGAAAATTAAAGACACTTTTAAAGGCTGATAATAAACGTCGTCGTACAGATGATAGTAACGGCTCCACTTGTTTGAATCTAGGTAAGTCAGCTATTGTGAGAAGTGATTCTCATGGGCCAATGTGGAGTGGGCTACCCACAAAATTTGGGCCTGAACTTTGTGAACTTTCTACTGAAGATGTTATTAATGCAGAGGATCAAAAAAACTTGAAAGCGGTGGGCTCTGGACTCCAGGCCCACCAAGACCAATGAGTACCATAAGTTGGAACTACCGTGGGCTTGGCAATCCATGGACAGTTCAAGTCTTATTGGACCTAGTCCAATTGAAAAGGCCATCTTTTATTTTTTTGATTGAAACTATGATACATAAAGACAGACTTGAACCTTTAAGAATTAAGCTGGGTTTTGAAGGTCTTTTTGCCGTAAGTAGTAGGGGACATGGAGGAGGGATCGCTTTGCTTTGGAGGAAGAAGGAATTGGCTCAACTTCTAAGTTTTTCTTCAAACCATATTGATGTGTCTGTACAATTGGAAAATTCGATTGCCTATAGATTGACGGGCTTTTATGGGTATCCTGAAAGAAATAGAAGGCGTCAATCTTGGAATTTTCTTCGACTTCTCGCGACTCGATCAAACCTTCCTTGGTGTGTCATAGGGGACTTCAATGACTTGCTATCTGCGTCAGAGAAGCGAGGAAATATTGAACACCCCTCGTGGCTGATTTCTGGTTTTCGTACAACAATTGACGATTGTGGGCTCATTGATTTGGGGATGCTTGGTTACCAATTTACATGGGAAAGAGGAAGGGGCTCGTCAAATTGGATTGAGGAAAAATTAGACAGGTGTTTTTCTTCCCAGAGTTGGTTCGAAAATTTTCCAAATTGTAAAGTTTGGAACCTTGAAGCCTCAATGTCGGATCATTCGCCAATTTTCCTGGAACTAGGACAACAATATCGTGTCAAGAGAGTAAAAAAGTTCCGGTTTGAGAATGCGTGGTTAAGGGAAAAGGAATGTCGAGATGTCGTAATGCATGGTTGGAACATAGGGGATGAAGGAAATTTGATGAGTAAAATTCAACAATGTGGGGCAGAGCTTCATTCTTGGGGAGAGGCTTTGAAAAACTCTTTCAATAACCGAATCAAAGATGTTAAGAAAAGAATGCAGGCTTTTAGAGGGGGAAGAGATTCTTATTCCATAAAGGAGTTTCAGTTAGCCCAAGAACAATATAACATGTTGTTAGCTCAAAAGAAGGATTTTTGGAAACAAAGGGCAAAACTTTTCTGGCTCAAGGGAGGCGATGCGAATACGAAGTATTTTCACACGGTGGCGTCTACTCGTAATAGACATAATTCTATTTCCGGACTGCGTACTTCAAATGGAACTTGGTTAAATTGGGACAATGGTCTGGGAAGTCATATTGCGAGCTATTTTGTAGATATTTTCACCACATCAGATGTTTGCTGTGAGCAGATCCTTGATTGTGTGGAGCAGAAGGTAACGTTGGTACATAATGAAGGCTTACTTGAACCTTTTACTGAGGTAGAAATAAAGGAAGCTCTATTCTCGATGTTCCCCGATAAATCTCCGGGACCAGACGGGATGAATCCAGCCTTTTACCAGAAGTTTTGGGATATTACGGGGCCGGTAGTGGTTCTTCTTGTTTGCATTTTTTAAATTCTTGTTCTTTTCCGGAGGGTTTAAATGATACAAATCTAGTTTTAATTCCGAAGAAGAAGAATCCAGAATTTGTTACAGACCTACGCCCTATTGCTCTCTGTAATGTAATCTATAAGGTGATTTCAAAAGTACTTGCTAATAGATTGAAGCGGATTTTACCAGATATTATCTCGGAGTTCCAAAGTGCTTTTGTTCCTCGTAGACTTATTTCGGATAATATTATGGTGGCGTTCGAGATTAATCATTATCTAAAGAGGAAACGTCAAGGAAAAAATGGGATTGCAGCTTTTAAGATTGACATGAGCAAGGCTTATGATAGAATCGAATGGGCTTACTTGAAGGCTATGTTACGAAAGTTGGGTTTTCATACAAGGTGGGTTGAGCTTATTATGTTGTGTGTTGTGGTGAGATATAAGGTGCTACGGGGATTTTGAGTCGGAGTTTTTACCCCGGGGCGTGGATTGAGGCAAGGTGATCCTTTGTCGCCATATTTGTTTATCCTTTGTGCAGAGGGTCTTTCGGCGATTATAAAAAAATTCGAGTCAAAGGGCTGGATTCATGGTTGTCAAATAGCGAGAGGAGCGCCAAGCGTGACCCATTTGTTTTTTGCAGACGATAGTTTTCTGTTTTTTAGAGCAAATAGAGAGGAATGCGTGCGAATTCAAAGCTGTCTGGACTTGTATTCTAAAGCCTAGAGTCAGATTATTAATTATGCGAAATCTTCCATCTCCTTCAGTAACAATACGAATCCGGTGATTATCCAGAACATATGTGCATTGCTGAACGTACCTCTTACTCAAAATCATGGTTCTTATTTGGAATTGCCGTCTTTGGTTGGTCGTAATAAGAAAGAGATCTTTGCATTTATTAAAGAGAAGGTCTGGCAAAGATTACAAGGTTGGAAGAATAAAATCTTTGTCGGCGGGAAGGAGATTTTGTTAAAGACTATAGCGCAAGCCGTGCCTATCTATGCAATGAGCATTTTTCTCCTCCCGAAAGAAAGTTGTGTTGAACTTGAACGGATGATGAACTCTTTTTGGTGGGGTAAAGGTGGAGATGTTTCTAGAGGATCAAGCTGGTTGTCATGGGACAAATTATGTGCGCACAAGACTAAAGGGGCCTTAATTTTAGACGCTTACATGAATTTAATCGGCGCTCTGGGAAGCGATTTGGAGATTGCAAAATAATCGAATTCATTTGTAGCCCGCACATTCAAGGCGCAGGTATTTTTCTTCATCCAATTTGTATAATCGCGACTTGGTCATAATCAAGCTACATTTGGCGAAGTATTCTTGCAGCAAGGGATTTCGTTTTTAATAACTGTAGATGGAAAGTGGGGAATGGTAAAAGTATTTCAGTATGGAATGATCCGTGGTTACCGGATAAGAATGCATTTGTTACTTCTCATCAATCTCATTTGGAGGAAATATCAGTTCATAATTTAATGATTTCAAATTCTTGTCAATGGGATATTGATATCATTAAAGATCTCTTCAACAACAGAGATCAAAGTTTAATCCTCTCGATTCCCCTGTGTTCTAGTAGCTTGGAGGATTCTTGGATATGGACAGGTGATAAAAAGGGTACCTTTTCGGTTAAATCTGCGTATCGAGTACTTTGCCATGAGCTAGATAGCAGCCTGAATTTTGAGGACCTGTTCGACTGGAAAGGGTTATGGAGTTTGAAAATACCGGCAAAAGTTAAGAATTTGGTGTGGCGAGCTTGTCATAATGCACTACCAACAAAGGAGAGGTTAATTTGAGGCAAGTTCATCTATCCCGCTATGTCCGGTTTGTAATATTGCTACTGAAACAGTTGCTCATATTTTTTTCTATTGTCCGTGTGCTAAAAGCTGTTGGAACCTAGTTGGTGTTGATGAAGCCCTTTTGGATAATTCAACTTTCCTGTTCTGTGTGAATAAGCTGTGGAAGAGTTTATCTGTTGAGAAGAAATGTCAAGTGGCCATGGTTTTATGGGCAATTTGGAGTAACAGGAACCAGATAGTTTGGAAACAAAGCAGCAGGGCGCCTTCTCAGATTTTGAATTTTGCAAGCTCTACCTTATTTCAGTGGCAGGTAGCACAAGTTACAGAAGTTGTTGATTGGAATATACTTGCTGGGGATGGGGCTGTGCAATGGCAAAGACCAAAGCAGGGGTGGTTTAAGTGTAATATTGATGCTGCCTTATTCCCTACTGAAGCAAAGATGGGGTATGGTGCAGTGATAAGAGACTGGAAGGGGAAATATTTAACAGCAATTGATGGTAGTCTTGAGGGTCCTTTGCTCCCAGAAGTTGCAGAAGTTCTAGGAATGAGAGAAGTGCTTAATTGGTTGAAGCAAAACTGGTTTTCTTCATGCATTATATTGGAATCTGATTGCTTGCAGGTGGTTAAAGCATTGAGGAGTAAACAAAGGGATAATTCTTATTTTTCAGATTTAATTGTTGAGTGTCAAAGTTTGTTAGGTGATCTTCAAAATGTGTCTTGTTTTTGTTAAGAGATCGGCGAATATTGTAGGCTCATGTGTTAGCTAAAGCAACAAGTTAACATGCAGTGTCAAAGAGTGGAGTTGATTCCTCCTCCTTTATTTGTCCGATTTGCGATTCGTCCGCTTCATTAATGAAATTTCTACCTTTGATTTCAAAAAAAAAAAATGATAAAACCCCCTTAATTATGTATTTGTTATTATTATGCATGTTTTTTTTAATATTGTCCCTAAAATATGATCACGTGTTATGTTATTTATGCAATTATGTTATTTATTTTTTATTGTTGCGAATTGTGAATTTTTTTTATTGATTGAATAGTGTATGATAGTTATTGATTTTAAAAAAAAAAATATCCAGTTAAAACTTTTAAATATATATGAAAATAATTTTATTAGATGGGTTACGCAGGTCGGGTTCGGGTTACCTGTGAAATAAGTAGGTCGGGTCCGGGTTCAAGATTCTGACACGAATAATTAAACAGATCGGGTTCAGTCGGCTGTTTCTGACACGCGAACCTGCAAATCCGGACCCATGAACCCAGACCCAACCCAAATTGACACCCCTATTTGGTACACAACTAAGCCTAAATTAATACTGCCCATAAACTTTCCCTTTTTATCCCTTATGTTAACATGTTTAATGGGCTAATTAATTTGACTAGGTATGGCAATAATTGGATTCATTGTTGACGTTTAGAATATACCCGATAAATCACAACTGAAATATAATTTCTCGAATACTATGGAAATATAATAACTTAACTAGCGTTGTTACTGAAAACAATAGCTATTTGGCAGTACATCAAGTATTCTATTTTAAGAAAATGGGACGCTTCTCATTTATTTATATACTCGTCATACGCCTGGTGTAACATGGATAATATCATAATAGTTAGCTAATAGAATTATTTAGTAGAAATAACAATTGTCATCTTGGTAAAACAACAAAATGCTATTGGTATTGTTAATGTTTGAATTTTTCAAACATTGTTTCTCTTTCAAATTTCTTTCAGATTTCGGTTATTTCTCTAGCGATTAATATTTCAGTTTTTGAGGAATTATATTTTAGAAGTTAAAAGTTAAGTTTTGTAACTCCTTAAAAGTTACATGTAATGGGCAAGTGGTTTTCTCCGTAATCTTTGCATGACGTTTTCTCCTATTTTCTTGCAGGAAGTTGTCCAAGAGATATCTATTTAAGGATCAGAAAACATCACAAGTCGATTATAGATTCAGGATTTGAGAGTTCATCTTCCAGCTTTTTTCATACCAGAAAAATTCTGCAGAAGCTCAGTGATACCAAGAATATTGGTGACATTGTTGGCATCATTTTTAGAACTCGAGTGTTGAGTGTTTGTGTGAGATAGATTCAGTGTAGAAGAGTGTTTTGAGTGCACTAAATGTATTATCATACTTTGTAAAAGAGAGTTGTTGCTTTTACAAAATTTTTAATATCTTGTGTCTTGTCTTTAAATCTGTCTTTATTTCATACATTATGAAATTGTATTTTTGATTAAAGTCTTTCGCTGTGTTTTTTAAAGTGTTGGCATCACTTTCAAATGCACACTGTATTTTTATAAGTATTGGACCCTTCAATTCGTTCCGTTATGGTCTAAAATTCCAACTTGCAGACATAATTTAAAGCGAACTTCTAGTGTTGTGCAAATAGAGATTCAATTATAAGACATATTGTTTAATCCTTTACTCAAATTGTAATAATGGGATTAACTAATTAGAGATCCAAATTCCTTTACAAGCTGAATATATTCAGATCTGCATATCCAATAATATTTCTGCATAACTCCAAGATTCATAGTTAGATTGAAATGTGTTGTGGGCAAAAAAGTAATTCATTATTATTATTATTATTGAACTAAAGCACTTATTTAATCCGCTTAATTACCCAATATCATTCATTAATTATTGGGCTGCAGATAAAATTATCTGGCCCATGACTTATAAGGCTCGGATCTGACCCACGAGTCATTTTCTCCTACGTGGCCCACGAGGCCAGCTAACCCAGGTATGAAAAGGTCAATCTATCTCATTTGTAAGTAAGTTCAATTAATTACTGCGAATTACATTCCCGCTCTCTAGATGTTTCTCTCCTACAGTCACTGACTTGAGTGTCGGAGAGGCCTCCCTGGAACCACCCTAGGTACCCCCTAACCTTGTTCTGTGTGTTGCAAGCTAGTTCTCATCTGAAGATTCTACTATCTCCAGAGAAGAAGTTGGATCATCTTTGACTTGGAGTAATCTGCGAAAAAAGCAACATAAAAATGATTTTTTCATAATTTTATATTTTAGCAACCAAAGCAAGGAATTAATTAGTACTCATCTTTTACTTTTTGTTGAGTTTTATAATGCTTCATTGCTTTGTATAAATTATTTTTCTGATAATATTATTATACTTGTAAGACTGTATATCAACTCCACCTAGGCACAAACAACTTCCCCCCCCCCCAAAAAAAAAAAAAATTGATATCATATTAATCTACATCACATCGTTATTATTGTACATATATTTACTAACAAAAACAAATACACTCAATATGCCACAATACCTTCATGGAAGCAATACACGAATAAAGAAATTCAAGATTTATCCACCAAAAAAGGACCATATGCCTTTCTCAAATGTAGTATTCTTAATTTTCAAGTCCTCCAACTGTTTCACCAACTTCTGTTTTAGAAAATTTTATGCAGAAAGAAAACTGGAAAGATATATATATATATTTGGATGAGACTAAATTCCTTGTCAGAAATGGTGGGCCCTTTTAACCACACAAAAAAAATGAATATTTGGGCCTTCTTTTTTCTTTTTCTCTCTTTTTTGTGGATCCAGAGTATCGCACACCAACCGGAAGCACAAATTCCATATTTTCTTCGAATTATGTGATATCCACTATTCACAGGGAGGTCTGTCTACGAAGGAGGAGGGACAAACCCAACCCCAATACTTCGCGTTAGTCAGGAATTGAACCTAAGATCTCAGTTTGCAATTGCAACCCCTCAACTACCAGAACAACCCTTCGGGTTAGGCCCTCTTTTTTCTAATCCCTAAAATCATTATAAAGCAGTTGGAGCTTCCCCATCTTCTCATGCACACATAACCAAAACTCCACTTATAACTCTTCTTTCATTACACTTAATAGATTCATAAACATCAGCTACACATAACAAGATATATAAATTCATTTTCTTTCATCTCATTCTCAAAAGAAGCAATAAAGAAAAGGAAAGAAGGGACAACACAACAGTTTTGTTGGACGTATCTTTTCTCTTTCTTTCTGCAGTTTCTTCTGTTCTCTTTTTCTGTTTTCTAGTGCAGGGAAAAAAGTTTTGAACTTTGAAATAATTTAAAAAAAAAACACATACACACACAAAAAAGAAAAAAAAAAACAGAAAAACCCTTGTTAGTGAGAATCTCAATGAGCCATGGGTTCAATCTGGAAAATGTTTAGAATCAACATTTTGATTTTGACAGTGTTGTTCTCATTGGCTTGTTCTTCAGTTAGAGCCACTGTTTCTTATGATGACAAAGCCATTATTATTAATGGGAAAAGGAGGATTCTTATATCTGGTTCTATTCATTATCCAAGAAGCACCCCTCAGGTACCCATTTAGTTTAATTTAATTTTTTTCATTTCAATTTCTGATTAGTGCTTTGGTATTTAGTGCTAATTAATTGATTGACTGGTATAGATGTGGCCTGATCTTATACAAAAGGCTAAAGATGGAGGTTTAGATGTTATACAGACTTATGTGTTTTGGAATGGGCATGAGCCATCTCCTGGAAAAGTAATGTTGTCATTATATTTTGTCTATTACTTTTGTTTTTTATGCCCAAAAAAATCAATCTTTTTCATTTTTTATTGTTTTTGCAGTATAATTTTGAAGGGCGGTTTGATCTTGTCAAGTTCATCAAACTGGTACACCAGGCCGGCCTTTATGTTCACCTCCGCATTGGGCCTTATGTTTGTGCAGAGTGGAATTTTGGGTAATATTTTAATATTCTTATTAATATAGCAATTAAATGAAAATTTTCTATTTATTTTGAGATGGTTTTTGCCCAAAAGTATGTTTCTTGATGTCCAACTAATTTATGCTCTGTTTTTATCCTCTGTTTTGACTCAGGGGATTCCCTGTTTGGCTAAAATATGTACCAGGAATAGAATTCAGAACAGACAATCAGCCATTCAAGGTTTGACACTTTTGTTGGTAGTTTACTGACTATGGCAATCACATTTATGTCTTGGCAAAATTGCAATTTTGGTCCCTATGGGGTAAAATTGTTTGCAAAGGAAATTCTATAAATTAAAAGAAACTCGCAATCTACCCTTTTTTTTTGTCATGCCGAATAGTCAGAAAATTGGGGGTTCACATGCCAGTCAGTGACATTTTCTGGCAAAATATTTAACTGTCGGTGAGAAAATGACTCAATTCGCGAGTTTTTCTAACTACGGGACTTTTTTTTGCATAAACATGATATTTTATGAGACCAATTTCGTCACCCAAATAGTTACGGGACCAAAAGTGCAATTTAGCCTTTATATCTTATAATGAGCTGATGATTTTGGTGTTTACTGTGGTTTGACTGTGAAGGTGACTATGCAAAGATTTGTTCAAAAAATAGTCAACATGATGAAGTCAGAAAATTTGTATGAGCCTCAAGGAGGGCCAATAATCATGTCACAGGTTGAAAAGATTTTGTTTTTTACTATTCATTTATTTTCTTTTTATCCATAAGTTGGCAATTTTTGTTGAAATTAATTTTGTGAATTGGGATAATTGCAGATAGAAAATGAATATGGACCAGTAGAGTGGGAAATTGGTGGTCCTGGTAAAGCTTATACAACTTGGGCTGCAAAAATGGCAGTTGGGCTTGATACTGGTGTTCCATGGATCATGTGCAAACAAGAAACTGCTCCTGATCCAATTGTAAGAAATTTTAAATTTCTATTTATTTATTTATTTAATTTTTTTGGCTGGGTTAGGTTGGTGTAGGGGTGGGTTAAGTGGGGAGAGGGCTTCCATTGTGTTTTATTGTAAAGTAAAATACACTTTACCCGTCAACTGTATGACATATGACATATTTCATTTAAATTTCTCAACTAAAAAGTATAGTACTTCAAACTGAACTAAATATTTTGATGAAATTACCCTATGTCATGTATATTTGTCATCAGTTTCTTGGAGATGGGTCCATTGTTTCCTCTCCAGCTTTGCTAAATCATTGTTTTCACTATTACAGATAGATACTTGCAATGGGTTCTACTGTGAAAACTTCCGTGCAAACAAGCCCTATAAACCAAAAATGTGGACTGAAGTCTGGACTGGCTGGTAATTAACTATATTTTATTCTATAAATTCTGTCAATTATTTCTTTGTTTGATAAAATTCCTTTTAAGTCTGTGTTATATGTCCTTTAGGTATACACAGTTTGGTGGAGCGGTTCCTCACAGACCAGCTGAAGACTTGGCTTTTTCGGTGGCTAGATTTGTCCAGAATAATGGTTCTTTCTTCAATTATTACATGGTATACCTATGGTTTTTTTTTTTTTTTTTTTGTAATTAACCCAAACACGAGGGGTAGTTTTTGTAATTATCCCTTGTAGAAAAGAAAATATCTCTTTTTGTTACTAATTGTTCTTGGCTCCAGTACCACGGAGGGACAAATTTTGGTCGAAATGCAGCAGGTCTTTTCGTTGCCACCAGCTATGACTATGACGCTCCAATAGATGAATATGGTAATGTCTAATGTCAGATATTGCAAATTAATCGTCTATTAGTGTGGCTAACGGATAATTTCTACCTCTTAATTTATGGAAAGAACATGTTCAATATATGTTTTGGTAGCAAAGCTTAATTTCAACCAATTATCTGATAATTGTAACTGGCTAACATTTTTCATTATAAATGATCTAATACATAACAGGACTTGTGAATGAGCCAAAATGGGGACACTTGAGGGATTTACATAAAGCAATTAAGCAATGTGAACCAGCTTTAGTTTCTTCATATCCCACTGTCACGTCGCCTGGAAAAAATCAAGAGGTAAATTAGATATTACGTTCGCATTCCAAACTTGCATATATATAGATAGCAGTGTTGTGATGAAACTATCTTTTTTTTACTATTAATATGTTGTACTTAACTCTGGCTCGTCGTCCCATCCAGATTCATGTCTACAAATCGAAGTCTGGGGCTTGTGCTGCATTTCTTTCCAACTATGACCCTAAGTATTCTACGAAGTTGAACTTCCGAAATACGCAATATGATTTGCCCCTTGGTCGATCAGCATTCTGCCTGACTGCAAGACTGCTGTTTACAACACTGCAAGAGTAAGAAACTAATATGCAGTTTCTTTTGTTGTATAAGAAGAAGATAGTGGTCGTGTTTTTTCCTATAGCGTCTCATTGGATAGGGGTTATGAATATTAACTGAAAGGTGTTCCATTGCAAAAAAAAAAAAAGTTCTATATAACAGATGTAGAAATTGATAATCGTGGGAAATAAGTCACTTTCTTCCACGAAAATAGAGCATCTAAACATAAATGAATTACAACCATGGATTTTAGGAAGTTTGATATATATGTGGCTGCAGATTAGCTCCAAAAGCTCCAAGGCAAAGATGGTACCTATAAATGACGGATTACGGTGGCAATCTTACAATGAAGAGACTCCTTCTGCTGACGACAGGGACACACTTGCAATGGAAGGTTTGTGGGAGCAAATAAATGTTACCAGAGATTCCTCCGATTATTTATGGTATCTTACAGAGTAAGTGTATCAATGATAGTTGTGACTAGTGATCATTATTGATTTTTTTGTTAACTAATATCATTTTTGTCCAAATTCTTTTTTACAGCGTTAATATAGCTTCTGATGAAGGATTTCTAAAGAGTCGACAGTTGCCCCTTCTCACCGTTATGTCAGCTGGCCATGCCTTGCATGTTTTTATTAATGGACAATTATCAGGTGATTATACATTCATTTTCTGTATACCATTTTTAGTCTTATCGTCATATACGTCTTATGTGCTTTTCTGGTTTCTGCGTTAATAGGAACTGTGTATGGGAGCCTGGATAAACCGAAATTAACATATAGCAAGAATGTAAATTTGAGAGCTGGAATTAACAAAATATCTTTACTTAGTGTTGCTGTGGGTCTACCGGTTAGTTTAACCTTCTTCTCCTGTCTTTTTTTTTTTCCCCGATGATTGATATGCATAGTTTGAATCAAGTTTTTGTAACATCGGTTTTGTTTAATCTTGTCTCAGAATGTCGGTGTGCACTATGAGAGGTGGAATACAGGAGTTCTTGGTCCTGTCACTTTGAAAGGTCTCAATGAGGGGACGAGAGACTTGACAAAGCAGAGGTGGTCATACAAGGTTTGTGTTGTTCCGAAAATACTGTTACCTCCTGTTCTGCAGATGATATTGAAAATTTAGAAGCCAATTTCTGAAACAATACATTAGGAGAGTTTTTTTTTTTTTCTTTTTTTGACCAATTAAAAGTTACGAAAAAGAAGGGTGGAGTGGTGTAGCACATTTAAGAAAATACTTGATTGAGGTTTACATATGTAAGCAACAGTTCTCAGCATTGCTAGTGGAGTTATCATAGAATTTAGGCTAAGAATGTTAAATAATATTTGATGCTCCACGAAGTCTCACTGATTCTTAAGAGGTGTTTGCAAAAACTTCTACTTTTAAAGAAGTGATTTATTGTAATAGAAGTGAAAATTTGTTAAGAATCCAAAGTTTGTGGTGCTTGCAAATAGAAGTTGAAAGTTGATTAAGTTAATAGAGAGTGTTTGGTGAATAAGTTGTGAAGATGTTTTACATATTTCAAAATGAAACCAGAAATCTAAAGCACCTCTGCTTTTGGATTCTTATTAAATTATATAGAATTAGAAGCATAAGTTTTTTTAATACGTTGGGAGTAGTGGTTAGAGGGGACGGGATAAATTTCAAATAAATTGAAAGGTACAGGGTTCGTCAACACCTTACAAAGGGTGAGCAAAGCTACAAGCTGGAGGTAATTAGAAGCATAAGTTGACATTTGAAAACACTGAAAACTACTTTTGCTAATAATCACTCTTTTAAAGTGTTTGCAAACATTCCCTTAATTTTGTGATGAACTAACACAAAGAGTTGACATTTTGTTTATTTCGACATCGATAGGCTGGTCTGAAAGGCGAATCGCTCAACCTCGATACCATCAGTGGAAGTTCTTCAGTTGAATGGGTAGAGGGATCACTGTTGGCTCAAAAGCAACCTCTAACTTGGTACAAGGTAACTTGTCCTGTCCAATTTTTTTGGATAAACTTAGATCAGGGATTAACTTAAAATCAACCTGATGCATTTCAATCATATGTTTTGGTTTTCCAGACTACATTTAATGCACCAGAAGGAAATGATCCATTGGCATTAGATATGATAAGCATGGGAAAAGGTGAAATATGGATAAATGACCAAAGCATAGGCAGACATTGGCCTGGATATATAGCAAAAGGTAGCTGTGGCAACTGTAATTATGCTGGTAGCTTTTCTGAAAAGAAATGCCAAACAGATTGTGGTCAGCCCTCTCAGAGATGGTAAGAAGAATACCCATACGAAATTACATGATTTTTTACCAGCAAATCTGAAAAATCTTTTATTAAACTGTATATGTCTCAGGTACCATCTTCCCCGTTCATGGCTGAAACCGAGCGGGAATCTGTTGGTTGTATTTGAAGAATGGGGTGGTGACCCGACTAAAATATCTTTAGTTAAGAGAACAGCATAACAGAGCTAAGTAGGATATCAATTGCTGTACCCGAAGAAGGGAGAAAAAAAGAAAAAAAAACCAAGATATCTCATCTTCAAGTAAAGATGTTTGGGTGGAGGATTTTTAGCTCGAAAGAACTCCTCCTCAAGCTTCCATGCGTAAAATTTAATAATTGTTTTGGGGAATGACAAATTGTAAAGATATATCATTCTCCAGTCAGTAATATTGATAATGCTGTTGGAAACAAGGTTTCTATACGTACTTCCATGGATGGATGTATCTGGTCCTTGACCTATTGGTTCGAGACAAGATACATGGTAGGGTTCAGTTGAACTTGAATGTGATGAAGCTACTTGCTAAAGTACAGTTGTCAATGTGGAGTATACTTTGTAGATACATGTATAATGTACGTTTGGATTATCAAATAACAGATTATCCTCATTACCCCATGTTATCTTTGACCGAAAGCTCATATCTCGTGACGGATATGATCAATTTTTCCCTAGTTTATCTGATGAAGTTATGCATGACAGCACTTCAGCTTGTTTACTGTAAAAGAATTAAGAGTATGCCTTTTGAATTGCTGTTCTCACCGATGGTTAATTAATTGAAAAGCACATATTACATCATTTGAAGTGAAAATCTCAGTTTTTCTCACTAAAAATCAATGGGAATGTCCCAAATCCATATACATACAGATCAAAATCTATTAAAGTTGGCAAACACCTCGGCAGAAATAATAGCACGGGAAACAAATTATATGAAAGCAAAGTTTTGAAGGACAAAGCATGTATTTCTGCTGGATCAGAGTAGATTGCTATACCTTCCAAAAACTTGGCTCACAAAGAAGCTGTTTATACATTCAAAGTATCACATACACAATCCAGATCCTTCTTATTTTGAAATACATCTTTCCCTTGATGTCTCCACCTGATTATTCTAGTGAAAAGATCCCTTTGCATCTGGAGGTCAAGCTTGATTTGATGTAACCTTTTGATACAGTTCAACAGATAATCACAAGTTTGCAATTTCAATCGGCAGACAAAATTCAGTCCCTCCTCTTCAGTTTCAAACGTAGAATAAGAAATACTCTCAGCTATATCTGTTATATCAAACACAGTTTTACATCCAGCAATAGCCTCCGCTTTAGTATACAATTCAATCCACTTTACCTGCGTATCATATTTCCATCTTTTTTGGCTCATTCCAGAATTTTTAATATCTAAAAACTTTCCAGTAGCAGCATAATGCAAAAGCAAGGAACACCCTGCTGAATTTAAACGATTAGGACACACAAGCAAGATGCCTAGTGGGATCCTCCTAAACAACAGGTTGTGGTACATGCCGAATCCTTTGGTATTGGAGGTCGAAAAGCCCATTTTTGTTCCGAAAAGCTTAATGTACATTTCTTCAAATTCCGTGAGCCATAGAGCAACTGCAAAACTATCCAGCTCATGGGAAGTTACTCCATCTTTATCATGTAATTTAAGCCTCCTAGACTCCTTACGAACCCTTGTTACCTCGTTATATTTATCTGAGCTGGAGCCCTTCAGAGTCCATAAATCTGAAACTTTAACTAGATAATCAACTGCCAGGTGTTGATTAGATTCGCTCATGGGGTTCAAAATCCATGCAATAAACTTTGCAGGACAAGTTACTTCTTGTTCATGCATTAGACACGGCTTAACTGACCCACGGATGGATTTAGAATATAAACTATCTGGGGGACTGTTATTGGAAAAGAGCAACATAGATGCAAAAAAGAACCAACCAGGAAAGTTCATTACCACGGCCCTGTAATGAAATTAAACAAAAATTAATGTTTTAAAATAGACAAAGATCTGGTCAAATGATATGCTAATTATAGACTTAAGAACGTACCACATAGATTTATGATCTACTACATTGATCTTTGTTCCAGTTTTCCTGCGTTCAGCATGAGAAACTGAGCCACTTATTTTATGAAGCAAATGCTGAAAATATTCCTCGGATATAGGTCCGGCCAAAATTCTCAATAAATTATGCTGGTGTGGAAAATACGCATGAGAAAATGGGAGCTGTGATCCAATTTCCATGGATATGCCCCACCACATCGGTCTGGAAATTATATCAAGCACTTGCACAACAAACTCAGTCTGAAGTTCCATTATAGAAGCCAAACCCCTGTTATGTAAATCCAAGCCTACCAATTGAGTGAATCAGTAATCAGATTTACTACAATTCACTATAATTTTCAGTGAAACTGAAAAGTAAAACTGCACCTCATTGGGCCTTACCATATCCGAATAAAGATAAAATAAGTTAACATAAGACCCTGACTTCCTAAAATACATCTTGTATAAGTTGTATTCATCTTATTCCCATTGGGAAAGAAAATGAGCACTTTTCAGGTAATGGCATGTGCAGTAGCAGCGTAAATTGCAACAATTTAAAAAACAACTTCCATACAGATGTAGCAAAACTGAAATTCATATTTTGTTGAAACTGTCAAGTTCAAAATTGAGGAGAACTTCAGCCAAAAAAATAAAGAAATTAAAGAAGAAATTATATACTTACGTCATTAGGAACCAATTGTGCAAGAAGCCCCTAGTCTCAACGAACAATGAGGGTGAAGTGACAAGGCAAATTATTTTGGATCTCCACTCTATCCTGTCATAAATTTCAGTGCTCAAAGAAAGAAATGACCTTTCATAAGTTGCAGATCATTGTTTGGATCGGCCGTTGGGTCATATGACGGTTGATTGGTTCATTCGCGATGGCATGTGGGATAGAGACAGACTTTATCAGGTCATGGTATCCAGATGTGGGCTTCCTGAGAGTCTCATTGAGGATATATCTGGGGTTCCGATTCTTCTAGGGTCTGAGGATATCATGCGGTGGATGTTTACCTCTCATGGTGGGTTTCTCTATGTCTTTCGCTGGGATTCTCTCCAGGGGTAGAAATGCTCGTAACCTTCTCGTATGGTGCCATTTGGAACGATGCTCTTATTCCTACTATCTCTATATTCCTTTGCGCGCCTCCTTCTGAATCTTCTGTGGATATCGCTTCGTGCACGTGGCACTTCTCTTGCCTCACGTTCGCTGTTGTTGCTTGAATAATCCACATTCATCTCCTCAGTCGAATCTATCCTCACCTCTTTTTGATGAATGATCTTTTGTTCAAATCAGGTGTGGAATCACTTTCTTCCTGGTTTGACACTACACTTCCACACACCACCTGATATGATATTGTTCTATCATTTTGGAGGAATCGCACACACGGACCACACACGAGGCACTTCGAGTTTCTTGGTTCCCCGCTTGATTTTATGGTTTGTCTCGGGAGCGGAAAGGAATAGTGTCAAGCATCGACACATTCCTTTTTGGCATCTCACATTATTTAGGGTGGAGCGGTATCTCCGGATTCTTGTTTCAGTCGGCGTTTGAGCCCTTCTGATTGGTCCGGATGCTTCCTACAAACGAAGTGAGTTTTTGCGGGGAATGCTCCACTACGGGTTTCACGCAGCTAGGATGGTGATTTGGCGAGCCTCGGTATCCTCGATCAAGCTAAACACGGATGGTTCGTTTGATCGAGACACATTGATTCTTTGGCGGAGGGGATTGATTCGAGATCATTTGGGCAGACTTATGTTCGCGTTTCACAGTTCCTTCCGGGCGTGTGTCTAGCTTTCATGCCGAGCTACTAGCGCTTGAGATCGGATTACGGCATGCCCAACATTTTTCACTTGATTTGGATCGAGTTGGACGCAGCAGCGGTGGTCACCACGATCACTTCGTGGCTCGCTCGCGCAGTTCAACACACCCGATTCGCATTCGGAACATCTTGAAGGACCTTCGTGATTCGATTTCCCACATACACAAGAAGGAAATCGACCAAACAGATCACCTAGCCGAGTTGGGAGCCGCTACCCTTGGATCACATTGTTGATGAGGGCACAGCTTCTTCTCACCACCTTCTTGCGCTCATTCGGATGGACCATTTGGGATATCCGAGCTTGATTTTCATAGATCATTGGTTCTCCTATTATTCTTTAGATTTCTCTCTATGATAGTCTTTCTAGATATCGGAGTGATAGGTTATTTGTTCTTTGATTTTCCCCCTTGTGGGCATGACATTGTATGACATTTTGATTATTTGATATAAAAAAAAAAAAATCATATTGAGGAAAAAAAAAAAAAAAAAAAAAAAAAGAAAAAAAAGTTTGGTATAGTTATAGAGAGGCAACGGCGGTGGTGGTCGTCATTTGGTTCTTTAGGGTGAAAGTAATAATGGAGGTCATTATTACCGTGCGAAACAATTATGGTAATATCAATTTTATTTTAACTACAAGTATTTTAAACTTACATATTCAAGCTCATATATAAATTTCAAAATATTAATCGTGTCCACAATCAATAGAAAAGGTTATTTTTGATGCAATCTAAAAGTAATTTGTAATATATAATAAGGTTACTTGTGTGATAAAGTATAAATTAATAAGAGAGAGGGGGTTGGGGCAATTTAATTTAATTTACTACTATTCTACTGTGAAGTTTAACATATTACATACGACGTTAAACTTTTCTTCTAAAATTTTTAGGAATGCAAATAATATCAATAATGATTCTCAAAACGCATGTTTTAGTACAACAAATGCATGAAAAAAGAAGAACCCTCTGAACATCAACATGTAGCCAAATCTCAAATTTGAAATTAGCTAGTGATTTATATCTTGAGTGCCTAAAATGAGAAGTTCAATTCTGGAATAAACTATTGAAATGCCTCATTCATAAGGTATCTCAGGAGTAAGGATTCTGAAATCCACAAAAGACAAACATAGAACAAAATATCCAAAGAATATGAATCATGATCAAGCACAGGGTCTAAGATTCATCTGGAACATTTTCAGAGTATACAAAACAAGATTCAATTGAGCCTCAGCTCATAAATTGTTCACTAAATCCTAATACCAGATCCTAAAGGCCAAATAGAAGGTACACAAGCAAATAAAGAACATGCTACCAGTTGCTGGCTACTAGTGGCCTAAAACAATCCCACAGATCAATCAGAACATATGGTTTAAGCTAGCAAAACAAAAAAAAATGAGACATAACAAATAGCACAACTTGAAAAGCAATCATGTAGATATTGTTTAGCAATTATAGTTTTAAAAAAGGGATTGAGAAATGACTAAGTATTTAATGGAAAGAGATCATAAAAGTACTAATGCATCACCTTAAAGGTACTTCGCCATTCTTATATGTGAATTCATTAGGCAAATAGCCAACTAAGTTTGCAAGAGCAGAAGTGCTGGAATCATTGAAGTTCATTTTGGGACTAGAATTTGATGGTATTGCACATGGAGAGAACGGCGCGAGAGCTGCCACTCTGATAACGTTGTACAAAAGTAAAGCACAAAGATCACCTGCAGCACAATATTTCAGATAATTTCAAGAATTTCCAGAACTAAAATGCTTTTATATATGTGTAATCAGAAATGGGCATCCCATGACGTAGACAGAATATCTTCATCGTGCTAAGCTTTCATGTTTTGTTTTTTTCCTGCTTCAAAAGCCAATTCACCAAGAATGAGATTTTAGTGCAATTTAGACAACATGCATTGCCAGAAGAGCTGCGGAAATCTAGTAAATGAGTTCAAAATATTCATTCAGGGCTCAAGTAATAAGAAATGGTTTGGGTCTTCTCATTTATAGCAATGGCAAGTATTATACTATGATAAAAATTTTGTGTAAGTCATGAATGAAAGTGTCCATCCCTCCTCTCCACTTTCATTTCCATAGTTTTCTTTTTCAAGATTCTGTATTAATATCTTCTGATTTTTCCAAATGGTTGTCAGGGTTAGATTATTCAACATATTTGAGTGCCCAAAACAGAATACAAAATACACCCAAATCACCCAGGCAAAAACCATGACTTCCAGTTTAAGAAATTATACCATAGAATGTAAAATACAAAAAAATATAGAAGTACTGAATGCGCATGGCCGCATGGGCATATAAATAACCTTTATGTCCATCCAATTTCCGCAAAATATCAGCACACCCTTCCATAACATTGACACAATCGCTTTTCGAAATTGATCCACCCACTCTCAAAACCTGCTCTTTATTGATTCTCAACACCTTACACTCGATCGACGAAGATAAAACAGTAACAATCGTTCTCAATGTAAATTCAATCACCGAATCATAGACCTACAAAAAAAAATTCCAAAACGACAAACAGTAGAAATAAATAGATGAAATAGAAAAATGTACAGTGCATGTCATTGAACTTCAATTTGGCTAGAGCAGACCTGTGGAGCAGTGAAGCACATGAGTGAGAGGGCGGTATCCAGAATGCGAGCCCTTGGGGCTTCACTCAGGTTGAGTGAACGGCTCAGATTAGAGATAGAGAGGTCTACTTCATTTGTGGCGGTCGGATCTGGAGTTTGGAGATTGGATGCGAGTGCCGCAAAGAGAGCTTATCTCTGGAAATCTCGACATTGGGATAGAGAAAGAAGGATTTCCCGCCAAGAGGGAGTTGTGAACTGTGAAGTGAAGCTATTCTTCTGGTTAGGGCAATTGGGTACGGATCCATATTTCAATTCATGAATTCGGGTTGCTTCTATGGGTATTGGGTTTATATTCGGGAGAAATCCATATTTATAGTTGACAATTTTAGCCCGGCCCGACAATAATGCCAGACTGGGTCTTTATATGATCAAACCTCTTTAGCCCGGCCTAATGTACCTCATAAAGACGAAGCAAAATACACTACACTGTAATTTAGGATGGACCATGAAATTATTGGTGAGACAAAATTTTAGCCCGACCCAACCTAGCCCGCTTTTTTTGCTCGGCAGGTGGGCAAATACCTGGGTTGATCCGATTCGCCTAATTGTCACTCTATCCATAATCAAATAATTATTTTGCCATATACTTATGTTCATATTTATTTTTTGAAATGTCACAAAATTAAATTTTATTATATATATAATTACATTATTATCCAAATATAGAGTCTCACACTTACTAATTCTAATCAAACTATTCACTAAACTAATTCTAATACAAGAAACAAATCTCAAGCAAAATGTTCTCATTAACAAGTCCTAAGCCTTTCTGTCCGAGAAAGCTCTTGAGCGCCTCGTCTGGGGTTATTCCCATGTAGTGTTCCGCCCACTTTCCTCGTGTGCCCTCTGCGCTCACCTCCTTCCCCACAACGCCCATCCTCATCTCCTTTGCACATCTCCTTTCTCAATTCCTTCTTTCTCTGTTTGATTCTTGTTTCACAACCCTCTAATTTGTTGTTTTGTTTTTGTATTTACGCCGCATTTAATCTCTGTTGTTTTTCTCTTTCAGGTCTCTCTCTACACTGAAAAGTCTGCCTTCGCTATTATTCGAACACATGCATTCGATGGTTTTCTCATCCCCGACACTACCCGCTTGCTATGGAAGAATCTCTGGATGAACTATATGCCCGTCTCTCCCTTGCGGATGAGGAAAAAATCGTGTCAATGCAAACTCTCTCAAAAGTAATACTCGGATATTTCTTCATGTCTTGTGGGAAAAGTGTTAGCCCCTTAATCACAAGTTTCAACAGGATAACCACACTTTTTAAAAGGCTCGGAACTCAGGGGGATCTATCATTTGCAAGCCACCGAACGATAATGTGGTGCTTTTTCAATTTGGTGAGATGGTTGACAAAAGAAAAGTGCAATCGAGTCACCATGGTTATTGGATGATTTCTCTTGTTCGGAGGACGCCACACCCGACATGATTATATCCTCTTTTGAATTCAAGAAATCACCATTTTGGATTCAGATCCATGACCTCCCACTTGGATTAATGACAAAGGAATTCGCTCAACTAGCCGGTAATACTATTGGATCATTCATCGACGTCGACTACGATACTTTTGGATCAGTTGTCGGGAAATTTCTCCGCATCAGAACGGAAATCGACATATCCAAACCTATACGTCGAATTCTCCAGGTTGATTTCAAAGATCAAAAATTGACGATGGGTCTCAAATATGAACGCCTTCCCGATTTTTGCTTCTTTTGCGGACGAATCGGGCATATTTTTTAAGATTGCTCTCATGACATCCTACAAGCCCCTCATCAAAAATCTCACTTCGAATTTGGCAATTTTCTCCGTACCCCTGCCCCTATCAACCCCTTTTCCACCAACAGAAAACAACTCTATAAACCCTTTGACTCTCCCTCTAAGCAAGCAAACCCATCCTCTACACCTGTTTCACCGCCACCCCGCCACGATACTTACCCCAAACCACAACACATCACAACTTTAAATAGTCCAAAAATCTCATCTCCTGCCCATAACACCCCCACCCCTACTACATCCAACCTCTTAGCCCCTATTCCTTATAAGCCTTCAAACCCCCCTCCCACCGACGCCAATAAACAAAAACCCACCCCTCCACAACATCGCACAAGCCCCATCAACTCATCTAATCCTCCAACCAGCCCGTCCCCACAACACCTCACATCTCCCACTATCGCATCCCCTCACAAAATCATTTCCCCTGCTAAAAATAGTTCCCCACGAACCTCTCAACCTTTGTTAATAACAACTCGAATCCTCCATTCCAACCCACTTTTGTCACAACCTGACCTTTAACCCACACCCACCTTACTCTACCCCAAACAAGACCACTTGTAACTCTCCATCTCCTGCACCATCTACCACTCCCAACCCCTCCACAAACCTTTCTAGCTTGTTCCTTATTCAAGTCCCAATGCAACTTGACACCCCCGCTCGCAAAGTCGCCAAAAAATTCCAAAGACTCAGAAACAAAGCCTGATCCTCCACTCCCTCTCTATCCCCGTCCTCGTCCACCAGTGCTAAAAGAAAACTTCATATTTCAAGCTTTATGGATGAGTTCTCCGAACCCGTCGAGGTCGAAACTATTGGCAAGAAACCCAAAAATTCCACTCAGCAACACATTCCTTCCCCTGATTTCGAGATGGACCTTTCTTCCACCCCTATTATAGATTTTCCAACGGCAGAGGTTGGCACGACGGCCCAACCCCGCCGATCACAATGAATCTCATCAGTTGGAATTGTTGGGGGCTTGGGAACCCTCGCACAATTCAAGAACTCCGCGAAGTCATTCGCAAAAAGTCACCCCACTCGATTTTTCTTTGCGAAACAAAGTGCCACTCCTCGCTAATTGATAAAATTAAGCAAGACATGGACCTCCATGGTTTTGATGTCTCGTCGATTGGCCGTTCCGATGGTATAGCTCTTCTTTGGTGCAAAAATATTCAAGTGTCTCTCCGTTCTTACTCTTCTCGTGTTATCGATATTGATCTTGCTACCGATATTTATGGAGAGTCGGATGTCTCTCTCCGAAAAAAATTTTGGGATTTTTTCAAAACTCTGAAAGCCAACAACGACTTAACTGGTCGTGTGTGTTGGGGACTTTAATGAAGTCTTAACTCAATCGAATTTCAAGGCGCAGTGTATTACAAAGCATTGGCAAATTCGAAATTTTAGAGACGCTCTTGATTTTTGCTCACTATCAGACATGGGTTACAAGGGTGCCACTTTCACTTGGCAAAGACTGTCCGTTCATCTGTACACTCAAAGGGCTAGACTCGACCGTGGTGTTTGCAATGAACCTCTTCTCAACCTCTACCCCGTGTCCTCTGTTACTACCATTTCTACTATATCCTCGGACCACCACCTCCTCCTCATCCAACTCCGCAACCCCGCCTCCAACCGACCGACCACAAGAAGAATGAAGCTTTTCCGTTTTGAAGCTTATTGGATTAAAAGGGCTAAATGCGAAAAAGTTGTTACGGAAAATTGGGATTCTGGCCTCGATTCCATTTCAAGCATGATGAAGCAATGCTCCATTGGTCTTCTGAATTGGAGCCGTTCTGCCATTGGAAATATTCCTGAAAAAATCAAATAGTGCAAAAAAGAGATTGAAACTCTTCAACAAGACACCATTACTGAATTCACTAAAATGAAAATTCAGAATTTAGTAGCATACCATGATCACCTGTTGGACCAAGAAAATCTCAATGGAAACAACGAGCCAAGCAACATTGGTACAAAGAGGGCGATCGAAACTCCTCTTATTTCCACCGTTTTGCCTCCAAGTGTAGAGAGACTAACCACATCGAGGCTCTGAAAGATTCCAATGGCCACCTCCAGTCTGATGATGCTGCTATCGAGCATATCATTACCGATTACTTCAACCAACTCTTCACCTCAGCCAATCGGCGTCCATCTGACATGCAGCAGGCGTTGGCGAGAATTCGCCCCGGTCATCGATGATATGAATAATAGCTTAGCGCAACAATTCGAGGAAAGAGGAGATCATCAAAGCCCTCAAAGAAATGCACCCTTTCAAATCTCCGGGTCCTGACGGTATGAGCCCTGTTTTTTTTCAAAAATTTTGACACATTGTTGGTAAAGATATCACTCACTCAGTGTTAAATTTTCTAAACCATAGGCAGCTCCACCCTGACACTAATTTTACTCATATTGTCCTTATTCCGAAAGTCAAAAATGCATCTATGGTCTCCCAATTTCGCCCGATTATGCGTGCAACGTTGTCTACAAGCTTGCTTCCAAAGTAATTGCTAACTGAATTCGCCCTTTGCTTCCGATTATTATATCCAAGTCACAATCAGCTTTTATCCCCGGTAGACTTATCACCGACAATATCCTTGTGGCTTACGAAACTCGTCATTACATGAAAAACAAAACTTCGGGTAATTTAGGACTTATGTCTATTAAACTTGATATGAGCAAAGCTTTTGATAGGGTAGAATGGTGTTTTCTTCTTGCCGTTTTGGAAAAAATGGGCTTTTGCAATTCTTTAATTCGCCTTATTAACCTCTGCATTTCATCAACTTCCTTCTCATTCATTTTAAATGGGAAAGAATTTGGTAAATTGTCTCCGCACCGGGGCATCCGGCAAGGCGACCCCTTATCACCCTACTTATTCATTATCTGCTCCAAAGGTTTTTCATGTATTTTGTAGGATCTCCAACTCAAAAATAAAATACACGGTATCACAGTTTGCAAAAGGAGTCCGCGCGTGTCGCATCTCTTCTTCGCCGATGATACTCTCTTATTTGGACATGCTACTAAAGACGAAGCCTCCTACCTATTGTTTGCTATTCGCCTCTATGAAAGAGTTTCTGGCTAACAAATTAATCTCGAAAAATCCGGCGTTTTCTTCACCCCGAACACGAAAGCAAATGTCGCCGCTGAAATTCTTCAGATCCTTGGCATGACCCGTGTCGCTAATCATGGTAAATACCTTAGCCTCCCTTCCATTGTCGGTAGGAGCAAGAAAGAAATCTTCGCTAGCATCAAAGACAGAATTTGGTAAAACCTGAATGGTTGGAAGGGCAAAAATCTATCACAAGCTGGTAAGGAAGTCCTCATAAAATCCATTATCCAGGCCATCCCGACGTACTCCATGTCATGCTTTAAACTTTCAGACTACATCCTTGATGAAATTCAGCGTATTGCAGCAGCTTATTGGTGAGGAGATCTTCCGGATAAAAAGAAAATACACTGGAAATCGTGGGATAAATTATCGGTTAGTAAGTCACAAGGCGGATTGGGCTTTCGAAACCTCCGGGCTTTTAACTTGGCAATGCTTAGCAAACAAGCATGGAGAATTCTTACCTCGCCTTCATCACTTCTTTCCAGAATTTACAAGGCGAAATATTTCCCCAATTGTGGCTTCTTGCAAGCAACACTCGTGATCGCCGTCTTGGTCTTGGAGAAGCATTCTAGACAGCAGAACCATCATCTCAATGGGTGCCCGTCGTCTCATCAGGTCCGGAATGAATACAAATTTTTTCAAGGATCCCTGGCTCCCCCGCCCTTCGAATTTTCTCATTTGCAGCAGTCCGAGGTTCATCCCTGTCAATTCTAATGTGTCAGCTCTTTTGAACGAACTAGGAAACAAATGGAATAAAGCCTTGGTTGAGGCTGTTTTCTCCCCAGACGAAGCCCAGATTATCCTTAACATGACTCTTCCAGACACTCCATCACCCGACCTTTGGTGTTGGCACCTTGCTAAAAATGGGAAACACACCGTGCGATCGGCTTACCTTGCATACATTAATTCAGATGATTCGCCACTCTCTTTCTCCCCAAACGCAAGCTCCAGCTCTGGCCCAAATAAGATATGGAAACACCTTTGGAAACTCCGAATCCAACCTCGCATTAAGCATTTTTTCCGCGCACGTTGCACGGCCGCAATCGCCACTCCCGAAAACCTCGCTAGACATGGACTACACAATTCGGACCCATGTCCCCTGTGTCAAAACGCGGACATCTCATCTTCCCACGTATTCTTCCACTGCCCACTCGCAACAACCACTTGGAAATGTGCCGGCCTCTACGAGTTTTTTTCAAGATTCCAACAACCAGCTTGGCATCTATGGATTCGCGACCTCATATCGAACCCGTCTGATGGACCAATTGAGCTTGTTGCCATGATTTGCTATCTTCTTTGGTACCACAGGAACATAGGTAAATTTAACGGCTTAATTTCGGACCCCAGAACAGTGGTTCGTCCGGAGGACGATGCTCGGCGACTTTCGGAAGCTCGGGGTTGGCTTTAACGTATGTCGCCTTCTTTAGCTAATCATCCGCTTCTTGGAAACTCGAAAAACCGGAGCATGCTTCTACGTGGATGGAGCAATCTCAATCGCGTAAATCGGCGGTGTTGGAGTAGCTCTCATCGATGCCCAAGGTCAATTTAGCAAAGGTCTCTTGAAACAATTTATTGGTGTCTCCAATCCGGAAGAAGCGGAATTTCTTGCATTCAGAGAAGCACTCTTAATGGCCCAAGATTTATCTATCTCTCGATTCACAATCTTTGGAGACGCAGCCTCTGTTGTCCTTACTATACATGGAGAAGCCATCGCCCCTTGATTGCCAAGACATCCTCCGCGATATTCATCGCCTTAGGCGCTCTTTGCCTGTTGAAGGAATTTTTTGGACTCCACGTGATGAAAATTTCTTGGCTCATGATTTTGCTTTTTTTGCGAAAAATATGAATTCTCAGTTAAAATGGTGGTATGATCCCACTTTTGTTCACTCGCAGCTGGACGTTTTCCAGCAACATTAATGAAAGTCCGTTTTCCCCTCAAAAAAAAAAAAAAGAAACTAATCTCAAGCTCTACTATAAGAGCAACCCCAAAAAACTCCTCAAACGAAAATTCCTCTTTATTTTAAAGAGTCATCAACCAAAAATTATCTTCTACAAATTCTTTATTTTAACATTTAAATTTAGAGAATGAATTTTCACTCTCCAAATTTGAAGAGCCAAAACAACTCTCTATAATTAATTGCATTAAGTTTCTTGCATTTTGACTTACCTTTTTGAATGACACTTTCTAAAAACAACACAAATTTTAAAAAATGTCATAAAATACTTCAAATATTCCATGTGTAATAAATTAATATTATGAGAAGAGAAAATAAAGAGTCAAATACAAATAGAGTATTGGAAGATGTCAAAAATATCACTCTTTAAATTTAAAGATATTCTTTATTTTGCAAGAGATCTTTCTTTAAATTTAAAGAGTCTCTTGGGAATGCTTTCTAATAACACTATTTATTAAAGCTTAAATCTATCATACTATAATGATAAAGTATTTCCTAAACTTATTGAAGTACCACATAGTCACATAAAATCGCGAAATAAAATTAAATCCCTATCAAAATATTATAATCTTATGGTTTTATCGTTATCCCAAATATGGAGTCTCACATATATACTATGTCCTTTCAAATTATATACATGTCGTCCATATTAGTAGAAAGTGGTAAGAGTGTGAGAAAATTGAAAAGTAGAGTTTTGTATTTACCAGCTAAATAAACTATGAAAAAAGGGTTGATTATAAACATTATCCCTTAGGTTTAATCTAATTATCAAGAAGAAGAAAACTCAAATATCTTTCAAAATTAGAAAGATAAGGAGTTCTTTGGTAACTAATTAATTATTAGGAATATGTTTTGTAATTAATTATCAAGGAAAAAGGGAAATGGAAAAGACCCATGGTGATGGAGTCATGAGGCAAAACATAAATAGCCCTTCCTTGTATATATTTAGGGTATTTCAGACCCCAATATTTGATTAATACACCATATTTCTACATATACTCCATCCCTATTTTACAAATCCATCTAATTACTAAATACACCACACCTATATTTCCAATTTTACTCTCCAAACTAAAAAATCCTAACTTAAAAAATCAGTTTTTTCGGGAAAAAAAGAGAATTTTGGAAAAAAAAAAGCTGTTTCCAGCGTTTTTAGAAAAAATCAGTTTTTTTCGGGGAAAAAAGCTGGAAAAAATCAGCTTTTTCCGAAAAAAAAAACTGGAAAAAATCAGCTTTTTCCGAAAAAAAAACTGGAAAAAATCACCTCTTTCTGGAAAAAAAAAGCTGTTTCCAGCGTTTTTTTGGAAAAAAACAGCTTTTTCTCGGAAAAAAAAGCTGGAAAAAATCAAATTTTTTCGGGGAAAAAAAGTTGTTTCCAACGTTTTTGGGAAAAAAAAAAACATATTTTGTTTGGAAAAAAAGCTGAAAAAAATCAGCTTTTTTGGGGAAAAAAGAGAAACAACTTTTTTTGGGAAAAAAGAGAAACATTTTTTTTTGGGAAAAAAAGTTGTTTCCAGCGTTTTTGAAAAAATCAAACTTTTTTGGAGAAAAAAGAGAATTCCAGCATTTTTTTTGGAAAAAAACAGTTTTTTTTTTTCCGGAAAAAATCAACTGGAAAAAATCGGCTTTTTTGGGAAAAAAAGGTTGTTTCCAACGTTTAAAAGAGTGTATTTATACAGTTTTATTTTATTAAGGATATCATACTCTTTTTAACTTATAATATTTTTGTAAATATTGGAAATAAGGTGTATTAATCAAATATTGGGACAAATAGCGCCACCCAAATATTTATCCTCTGCAGTAACTTATCCTCACTCACTTTTTTAGGTCACAGTATTCCCTTTTATTGTGAGTTTGTGAGTTGTGACAGTGATAACTAAAATTAAACCACTCAAAACATTGGAAACAGAGATAACAATGGTGAACAAAACGCCCAGAGTAGTGATAATCGGCGCAGGAATGGCTGGGCTCACCGCCGCTAGCAAGCTCTACACATCCCCAAACTCGAACCAACTTTTCGAGCTTTCGATTGTAGAAGGCGGAGACAGGATCGGCGGCCGGATTAACTCGTCGGAGTTTTGCGGCGACAAAATCGAACTGGGCGCCACCTGGATCCATGGAATTCAAGGCAGCCCAGTTTACAAAATAGCTCGAGAAAAAAGCTTTCTACACTCTGACCACCCATGGGAGTTGATGGATGGAAAGCCCAAAAATCCTGTCACCATAGCAGAAGGTGGGCTTGAGCTTAATCCATCTCTCGTTGAGCCAATTTCCAGACTTTTTAAAAATCTTTTGAATTACATTCAAGGCAAACCCATTGTTGAAGATGGTAGTATCTCTGAAATAGTGAAACATTGTGGCCCTGGAAATCTCAGTGTTGGTTCTTTTCTGAGGGAAGGTCTCGAGGCTTATTGGGGGTTTATGAAAGATGATAAAGGGATTAAAAGGGTTGGAAATTGAGTATGAAATCGCTCGAAGAGGCGATTTTCACTATGCATGAGAACACACACAGGAGTTACTCATCGGCAGATGATTTAAGTACTCTGGATTTTAATGCTGAGAGGGAGTACAAAATGTTACCAGGGGAAGAGATTACTATAGCTAAGGGTTATTTAAGCGTGATTGAGTCTTTGGCTTCTGTTTTACCTGCCGGGACGATACAATTAGGCCGCAAAGTGGATAAAATCGAATGGAACGTCCTTGAAAATGGTTATGATAGTAGGCCAGTGAAGCTGCATTTTAGTGATGGATCAATTTTATCAGCTGATCATGTCATAGTTACTGTTTCGCTTGGGGTTCTCAAACGTGGGATTATTCAGGATCACGAAATGTTTGATCCTCCATTGCCTAGTATCAAGAACCGATCGATTTCAAGGCTCGGTTATGGGCTTGTGAACAAGGTTTTCTTGCAACTACCCCAAGAAAACGATGGTGTTTCAAATTTCAAATTTCCTTTCTTGCAAATGGTGTTTCATAAACCGAATTCTGAATTTCGGGACCCCAAGGTTCACCATTGGATTAGGCGGACATCTTTGTTGTATCCAATTTACAGCAATTCAAGAGTAGTGTTGTCTTGGGTTGCAGGGTCAGATGCCCTTCAACTCGAATCTCTCAGCGACGATGAGATAATTAACGGGTTCTCAATAACTGCCTCAAACATGTTACCATCAAAATTTTATTGTCAAATGAATCCAAATCAAACTTCTTGTCATCAAAATCAAAAGCAATTGAAGTTTGACAAAGTTTTGAGGACTGAATGGGGGACTAATCCTCTATTCTTGGGATCATATAGCTATGTAGCCGTTGGATCAAGTGAAGATGATATGGATGTATTGGCAGAGCCATTGCCACAAAACAGCAATAATATTGATGGTTCATCTCCACAGCTGCAAATTCTATTTGCAGGAGAAGCTACTCACAGAACACATTACTCAACCACTCATGGAGCTTACTTTAGTGGGCTCAGAGAAGCCAATAGGCTTCTTAAACACTATAACTGTGCTGGTGTATGAGTATATTTTTCGTTGTTGCATTACAAATTAATTAATCGAAATAATTTGGTTTTCGTCTTCGGTTAAGGTTCTCTTAATGGGGAGGTTTGAAGAGGATAAGGGGACTACAAATTTTCATCAGTTTTTTTCTATTGATTTTCTCTTGTTTATGTGACTTGTGGGAGGCGACTGATGCATTGAAATAAAGACTATTCTAAATGCTGTTTTTGATACCTCAACTCTTGTCACTTGTGAGTTGTCTCATGTGGAAGAGACCTTGCTTATAAGTCAAGTGAGCTACTTTTCTTATCTTTTTTTTTTTTTTTTCCAATAGCTACTTTTCTTATCACCATTTGATTTTATGATAGAAACTGACTTAGTGTGTTTGGACTTTTCCCCTCGTATTAGGTATGTGCGAGACCGTATCAAATCCTCAAATTTAACAACTCTCAATGGTAAAATCTCTGGCTGCAAGAGAAGGAAAAAACGAAAAAAATAGAGACAAGCGGTCATAACCAGTCTCCATTTCCTTGGCTCGAAAGTTTTTCTAAATGTAAATAATCATTACAGATCAGTTAAAAATCTTAAATTGGAATCAGAACCGTTGCCTCACGGTTCCAGTTCCAAAACTAAAACCGATGGTTCTGGTTCCGGTTTGGAACCCGATTCCTCCACAGTTCTGGTTCCGATTTTAGCCGGATCGTTTCTTTCTCTTTTGATTTTCTAAAATGGTTTATCAATTACAGTTACAAAAAAAAAGAAAAAAAAAAGGAAAAAAAACTTGGACTTAGTATTGATCAATTAAATTTTGTACTTAATATTAATAATAATATTAAACTGTATATATATCCTATTTGAATATTGAGGAATCAAAGTTTACGTAGTTCGTTTACAACATTTGGTTTAAAGTGTGTCTCACGCAGTTACGAATATAAAACATCATAATAAACATTTCATATATCTTCTAGCATATTTGTACTTAAAAAAAAACCGTTGGTTTTTAAATTTAACCTTGAAACCAACGGTTTTAATCGCCGAATCCACCACGGTTCTACAAACGATTTTAACCGTCGGTTCCACGGTTTTTGAGACCAAGGAACCGAAACCGAAACCCTCCTATACGGTTCCAGTATTGCCGGTCAACGGTTTCCGAAATCGTTAACCATAATTCCGGTTCTTAATTAGAACTCAATTTTGGTTTCATTTGGCCACCCCTAAAACAGTCTAAGAAGAAACAACTATTGATGTATTCAATGTGCATAGAGCTGTTTAACAATTAAGATCACATCAAAACACAAAAACCTTGGAGGAAAATCAAGACATTTTTACTCGTGAGTGCTTTACTAATTGGTTGGAATATTGTATATCCAAGGACGTTGCATTAATTTATCATTGTTGCTATCGACTAGCCATATATATATAGGGGTGAGCAAAAAGAACAGAACTGAAAAACCAAATCGAACATATGAATTATTTTGTGGTTTGGTTCGGTTTGGGTTTGGTCTAGAAAATGTCGGTGTACACTGAACTGAACTGAACCGAATATGTTAATTTACATTTTTTTTTATATTTTATATTATTATTTCACTTTTTAAATTTATTTCATTGTTAAATTGTCAAACAAATATAATATATATATTTTTAGCAAAAAATAAAGGCCAAAATAAAGCCAAACCGAAAAACTGCACTGAGCCAAACCGAAATAGTCCGATTTTGTTTGTTTCGGTTTTGCTATTAATGCATTTCGGTTTCGGTTATGAAAACATATAAATTTGGTATTCGATTTTTTACGATTTGATTCGATTTTATACCGAACCAGTCATTTGGGTTTTTTTTACGATTTGTGGCATTTGCCACAAACTTTTGCAGAGTTGGGATAATTTGGGGATGTTAGGAATTTTATTGTTTAGATTTTGATGAATGCCATGTAAAACTTAGACTAGAAAGTTGGCACCCCAATTCTTGTTGTAAAATGCATTGTAATAAATAGAGCTGGCCAAGCTGAGTTAAGTCACTACGCCCAACATGCAAGAAGACAATCAAGACTTGAAGGAAGACTCACCGAGAGACATTTGAGTATGGCAAAGAAGAGTAGACAGAACTCTACTATAGAAGCGGTGAGATACAACCGAGTGGAGCATCACCAAGTCAACTCAAGAAAAGCCAAGTCTCAAGTTGAAGTGACAAGAGTCATCCAATGATTGGAAGCGACTCTAAGTCACCAGGGGAAAGCAAGGAAATGCGCAAGTCGAGATAATCGTAAAAGAACCAAGTTGTACGTAAATCAAGATAATTACTTAAACAAGTAATATCTCCATACCACTTTTCTCTGAGTGCTGGTCAGGAAGCGCAAAAGGAATGAACCAATGGGAAGCACTACACCGTGTCGAACTCAAAAGGTGAAAGAACAATTCATACGAGGAAATGGCAATTCCAAGAATCGCAACAAGACAAGCCAACGACGAAAGTGACTTTCAAAAATAAGCCTATCTCTTCAACGGGCAAATTTTTGAAAGTTCACTATAAAAGGCCGATGAGTTTGTTTGAGAAGACATAGATGACACACATGTGAGATATACAAGTATACTAGAAAAACTGAAACATTCTCAATCCTCAAGCCTACATTACGAAGAACATCAATCCAACACTCACTGTGAAGGAAAGATAACTTTAATCGGTTGAAGAGGAAAATATCGAAAAACAAGGGGTCTACATTCCGGGAAGGATCTGAGGAAGGTTCAAGGTTGAACCAAGTCTTAAGCTTGTGGAGGGCTTCGTGATCAAATCCAAAGAGCTTGAGCAAGTGAGTGTAGTAGCAAGTGCAAATGCCCGTGAAGAAGTTCGAGTCGCACGAGAAGCCGGTGAGTGATCAAGGCGTCTCGATCGAGTCCCAAAGGATCAAGTCGGTTGTGTGATCAAGACTTCAGATCCGGATGTTACCACTTTGTAAACCGATCATTACCTAATGGATTCCTCCGGGAGTTGGAGAAGAGAGGAGTAGAAGAATTACCCCATCTTCGAACCTCTATAAAAATTTCATTGTGTCATTTACTTTTCAAAGACCTTAATTCTTGCATTTTTAATCGCTTATATCTCACGATAAATTTGCTATCCACTCAATAACTTATAAGTACTAAACCAAGCACTAAACTCTTACTTAATCAAACTTAAGGGTGTTAAGTCTTGCCAAAAACAAAATCACGGTCGAGTTAATTTAGAGTCAACAATCGAGTTATTCCATCAACACCTCGGTTGAGTCTATTGAGAGATTAACTCTCTTGAGTGACTAAATTGATTTGTCCATCAAGGACACAACTGTGTGAAGTATCAACTCGAATATTTAAAAGGACTAAATCGAAAATTTGGTAAGGTTTATTCAACCCCCCCTTCTAAACCTTACACTTACACCCCTTGGGACCTACAGGGGAGTATTAATCTTTTATGTGGAGGCGCCACCTACTAAGAAGGCGCCAATTCCAATGGCGCCTCCTGCCAATGTTTCTTTTTTTTTTTTTTTTAAGTCTTGATTTGTAGGCGCCAGTCAAACTGGCGCCTACAATTTATTATTTTTTTTAATTTTGAATTTTCAAAAGTTTCTTTCAAATATTAAATAAATACACAATTTTTGGATAATTATAATATGAAATATTACTGAATCTCCGATTAAATAATAAAACCTGCAACAAATATTTAAAAAATGGGATAAATTTGTTGAAATACACAATTACACTAATGTTTTTTTTAATTTCAGAATTTTTTTATAAATTACAAAATGCGTACTATCATCTTGGATAAGCGAAACTCATTTTTGGCTAATTTGACTAAATATCCCCACAAAATTATATTTGTGGGGTATTTGAGTTGGACAAGTTTCGGTTGTTCGCGTACCGGTATAAAGGGTATAATTGGAAAATTTGCAGACCTACTCCCCTTTTATTCTTTTTTGTAATGTATTCGAATATATACGAATCAATTTGAATATCTGTATTCAAAATTCTAATCTATCTTTATTGTTGGAAGATAATGTGTTTTCTTATTTTTTTTTCAATTTTAGTTTACTACAAAATATATATTCGAATATATCACAAATAAGAATAAAAAGGGGAGTAGGTCTGCAAATTTCCCAATTATACCCTTTATACCGGTACGCGAACAACCGGAACTTGTCCAACTCAAATACCCACAAATATAATTTTGTGGGGATATTTAGTCAAATTAGCCAAAAATGAGTTTCGCTTATCCGAAATGATAGAATGCATTTTGTAATTTATAAAAAAAGTCTGAAATTAAAAAAAAACTAGTGTAATCGGGTTTCACAAATACCCCACAAATATAATTTAGTGTTGTCGTACTTATGTTTTAATGACATGTCATATCTTATTCCAGTATTTTAATGTGTAATTTTTCTTATTTTTTTAAATTATGTGTTGTAGACTTTATTATGTAATCGGGTTTTGATTCAATAATATTTTATATTATAGTTATCCAAAAATTGTGTATTTATTTAATATTTGAAAATTCAAAATTAAAAAAAAAATTAAATTGTACAAAACAAGACTTAAAAAAAAAAACAGAAACATTGGCAGGAGGCGCCTTCTTAGTAGGCGCCATTAGAAATGGCGCCTCCACATAAAAAATTAAAACTCCCCCAAATTACCCCAACTCTGCAAAAGTTTGTGGCAAATGCCACAAACCGTCAAATAACTCAGTCGTTTGCTTACCCCTACCCATATCTACAAGAGATGTGAGAATATACAGGGACACTTATCTTTGATTCAATTTAACAGTTGGGCTTTCTTCTTGGATCCAATAACAATTTTGGGTTTCCTCACCGAAAAAAAAAAAAAAGAAAACCAATTTTGAGCTCAACCATTCATATTTGCGGCATGCCCATGCACCGAGTTCTTTTACACATTGTTAGCACGTTCCTCATTGGCTCATTATTGCAATTGAGGCCAACAGCATAACTTGGTCTCAGTTGATTCGGTTGTATTTAGAGTTTTGGTGGTAGGCCCAAATTCTATGAATCATAAATAATAAAACTATGTTCAAAATCCTAATTATATTTTTCTTAAATAACTACATCATCATTAAATTATTTAATCATGAACATTCATTATTAAGACATATTTTCAACTAACCTTTCAGATGTAATTGAAGGCAAAGAGGGAAGGTTTCGTGAGACTCTGCTTGGCAAACGGGTCGATTATTCTGTGCGTTCCGTCATTGTCGTAGGTCCTTCACTTTCATTACATCGATGTGGATTGCCGCGCGAAATAGCAATAGAGCTTTTCCAGACATTTGTAATTCGTGGTCTAATTAGACAACATCTTGCTTCGAACATAGGAGTTGCTAAGAGTAAAATTTGGGAAAAAGAACTGATTGTATGAGAAATACTTCAGCAAGTTATGCAGGGATATCATGTATTGCTGAATAGAGCACCCACTCTGCATAAATTGAGCATACATGCATTCTACTCAATAAATGAAATTGACTAAAGATTTCTCCTTTGAGCTATTTCAAGAGTTATCCAACTTGAGTTATGAGTACGAATGGTTTCTTTTTCCTTTTCAGGAAGAAAAAAAAGATTGCGATCATAGTCTAATTGATTTTATAGGCCCAGTTACAATCTAGGGGGTTTAGTTAGTTATTGACGGCCCACAAAACCAAACAACCTACTTTATTATACTAAGCCCATGTGATTGTATAAAAAATTTCTCCATATTCATTTGCAAATAAATTCAATTAAATATTCTGAATTACATTCATGTGCTTTGGATTTTTCTCTTGGAGTGATCTGAATCTCCACGCAACATCAGCAAGAAAATAGTTCGTTGTAGAACAAAATACCACTCGCCTTAACAAAAAAAGGCCACTCTTTTATTGTATTTTTTGGGAGTTTTATAGTAGTAATTTAAAAAATTTATAACAATTATTCACTATTAAAAAAAATACATGTACGTAGTAATGTTTAGAGTAACGAAAAAAAGATTGATTTTGCAAGGATGCTTTTAGCATTTAATATCCAAAGAAATGTAACGATTGATGATACGTTCTTAGTGACTTTTTGTGAAAAGAAGGATAGTTAACAATTATGCATTATCCGCAAACTTTATGAAAAGAAAACAAAGTTGGGAAAAAAGAATAAGCAAGCAAGAAATCCTACAAAATTAAACTTTGAACTAGCCCACGCTTTTCCTTTACAATTGCTCTATTCAGAATTTGTATTGAAACTAACCCTAACAATTAGAACCTTCTAAATCTCTGAAACATTTCCACCCATTTCCTCCTAAACATCAACACTACCACTATCTACCTACAGATAGTCAAAACCCTAGTCAACTGCCCTTTTTCCTTTTTCCTTTTTTTTTTGTTTAGTTACAGTTATCCAAACACTTCCCCAAAAAACTCCACCCACATTGCATCTTCACCAACATCGTGATAATCACAGCCGTCCGTCAGAAACGCGTCGAGATCCACGTCCACGTCGGCCTCCCCGACACTCCCTTCCGTCAACCACTCACGCGCCTCGGCAGAGTCAAATCTCAACGCGCCTCCGCACCTCCTGGCGCCGCCGACGTCGATGCTGGCCATGACGGAGGAGTCGGAGTCGGAGAACGAGGAACCGCAGGACTCCTCGTTGCCGTTAATGGTGACGAAAGCCGATGAGGACTGGAATATCACCGGCGAAGAGTAAGGGTCGTCGATGAACCTCACCTTCATCGGCGGCGGAGGCGTCTCGAACAAGTCTAGAAGCTTCGAGAGCTCCATCGCCGTTTCTTCGTCGACGACAAACCACGAAGCCACTGCGCTTTCGTCTTCGTGCGCTGCCTCGTCGCCGCTGAGAACAGCCGCAGCTCCGGTGCTCCCCTCTTCTTCCATTTCTATCTGCGTGTTTTTTGTGTCGGGTCTCATGCATTACATAGTGGGGGCTGTGTGTTTTTTGAAATGGGGAATGGAGTCTGCAGCACGGAGCGTACGACGTCGGGTTGAGTACAAAAAACAAAAATTAGTGTGGTCTGCGTGGGTTGGTGGGGGAGGTATTTATGACCGTGAGAAATGAGGTGGGTGTGAGAGGGTGCCACGTGGACAGGGGATAGGGTTAAAACTTATATTGTTAATATGTGATTAATAATTCAATAAATTTATAAGATAATACTAATATGAGAATTTATATAGTCTCATGCAATATTAAATTAATAATTTCTTAATATGTAATATTGTTAAGTTGGTATTTTACCAACTTATTTGAGTATTTTAGATTAGAATTTGGTTTTATTTTGGGTGTTTTTAGAGTCGCTAGAGTCCAATTTATTTCAATTAGAGTCGATGTAGAGTCAATACAGATTTGGTAGCCGAGAAATGAAGAAAACGATGAAAAACGGCTTGAAGAAAGAAGAAATCGCGTATAAAGAAGGAAAAATCGCATTTTGGCCAGACGGGGGCATAGCGACTGACAGTGAGTGCGGCAGATGGACGAAGGCATGTGGCAGCAGCAGCCAGCGGAAAATTTTTGGTAAGTTGGTTGGCGCCGCAGCGCCCGTGCGATAAAATGCGGGAGAGTTGGCGGGCGCCGCAGCGCCCGTGCGATAAAAAGTGTGAGATGATTGTGAGGTGCGCAGCGGCTCAGGGGCGAAATACCTATGCTTACCTACTCCCTTTCTTGGATTTTTGTGGCATATAAATACTAGCCTTGGGGCTTGAAATTAGGGATCTTGGAACCCTTGGGAAGACAATAAAAACAACTACAAGACAAGGAAGAAGGATTTGAGCATTTTGAGAAGAATTTGGAGAAGAAGATTAGAGGCTTCTATCATCTAGAAATAGAGAAGATCCCTCAACTCTTGTTCTTATTTTGTTGCTTTCTTCATATCTTGTAAGATGTATTGTTGTATTTTCATGAATTCATTTTCTTCAATCATGAGCTAAACTCTATAATTCTAGAGGGATGATGTAATCTATGTTTAAACTTATGTTTTGAGATTGTGGTTTGTCAATCTAGATCTATCAATTTATTTGTGCTATTTAGATTTATTGCTTCTAAATTACTTGATCAATAATTTAGATTGTTTGGTGTATTTGATTTGACACTTGAGAAAGGTAATTGAATACATGACCTTGGGATAAAGCATAACATGGGAGGATTTCATAGAATTGAGAGATTTATGAATCCTTTGAAGTCTTTATCAAGATTCATAGTTTTTATTGAGATTTTAATTGGTGATTTCTATAGAGATATTGATTTCCCAATTGAATCTAAAATCATTTGGCACTTGAGAGAGGGAATGATTATTGTAGAAATCTTGACTTATAAATTGGTAATTGATGATTGATAAACCATATTGACAACATAAGGGATAACTAGATTCATCATACCTCTAGAATTCATTTAATCATTTGGATAAACTCATTGATATTTTCATATACTTGATTTATTTTTAGTAGTTTTAGTATAATCAACTCCATCATATATTGAATTTCTAAATAAAGTTAGACTACTATATTATAGTACTTAGTAATAATTCGATAATTATTCCCTGTGGATTCGACAACTCTACTACTCTATATTAAAACTTGACACCGTACACTTGCGGTTAGAAAATTCTCTAACAAGTTTTTGGCGCCGTTGCCGGGGAATAATTCATCTTATTTGCGCTAATATTATTACGTAGTAGTTTTACTTTAATTTAGATTGGTTATTGTTACAATAGGGTCATTGTCATTTTTTGTGTTTTCTTATTGATGCGAAAAAATAAAAGTGCTAATTTAATCTTATTTGATCCAGAAATTGAAAGAACGCTTCGAAAGATTAGAGCCGCACGAAGAATCGAATTCACAAAAATGACAGGAATTGGTGATGATGAAGACCGCATACCTATTGTTGCACCACCGGAAAGGGCCATTCGGGACTATTTTCGACCAACCACGAATCAAAACTATTCGGGTATTGTTCGCCAACCTATCAATGCGAATAATTTTGAATTGAAACCGGCCCTAATAAACATGGTGCAACAAAATCAGTTTGGGGGTAGTGCCGTAGACGACCCGAATGCTCATTTGGCTATTTTTCTTGAGATATGTGATACTATCAAAATGAATGGGGTTCCCGATGAAGCTATTCGGTTGAGGTTATTTCCATTTTCACTTCGTGATAAAGCTAGACAGTGGCTTCAAACCTTTCCACCTGGAAGTATCACTAGTTGGAACGATCTCACTGAAAAATTCATGGCAAAATTCTTTCCACCTAGTAAAACACTTCAACTGAAAAGTGAGATTGCTCAATTTCATCAACTCGACTTTGAACCACTCTACGAAGCTTGGGAGAGATTCAAAGAATTATTGAGGAGGTGTCCACAACAGTGCAGATTGGCAAAAGGTTGATATTTCTACAACGGTATGAATGGGCATTCAAGAACTATTATAGATCTTTGCAATGGAGGTACATTGATGGCTAAAACTCCAAGTGAAGCCATGCTTTTACTCGAAGAAATGGCTGCCAATAGTTATCAATGGCCTTCTGAAAGATCTACGCCAAGAAAAGTTGTTGGTGTTCTTGAACTTGATACTATGTCCGCATTGGCTTCTCAAATTTCCGCTTTGTCAAAGCAAATTGCTACTCTAAATTCGGGTGGAAAACAACAACCAGAAGCAGTCATGGAGATAAGTCAAGAAATTGTGAATCCCGATACGGAGCAAGCGAATTATGTGAACAATCGGGGTTTCAACAATCGAGGGAATCAATTGCCGACGCATTATCATCCGGGACTTCGCAATCATGAAAATTTCTCGTATAGCAATACGAGAAATGTGTTGCAACCACCTACGGGATATCAGAATCAAGCAAGTACGAGTACACATGTGGGAGAACAAAAGCCATCTTTGGAGGAATTACTTAGTTCATTCCTTGTAGAATCAAGAGCAAGGATGAACAAGGCCGATTCTAACATAGAAAATTTGGGTTTAAGGGTTACAACAATTGAAAGTCATCTCAAATCTTTGGGGACACATGTGGGTCAATTGGCCACGGCTATTAATTCACAACAGAAAGTTGATACGTTCCCAAGTAACACCGGAGGTGAACCGGGAGCATTGCAAGGCCATTAAGTTGAGAAGTGGAACGGAATATGATGAACCAAAGATGCCTACTCACGCCACCAATGAACGAGGAAGCAAGCCCTGAAACACTCCACAATGAAGAGGGCATTGATAAGCAATCAGAAAAGGCAAAAATTGAGGTAAAACCAATTTCCAATTCTGATATTGTGTTGCCAAATTCTCTTCCTTTTCCACAGAGATTTCAGAAGAAAAAGTTGGACGCTCAATTTTCCAAGTTTTTGGAAATATTCAAGAAAATTCACATCAACATCCCTTTTGCCGATGCACTTGAGCAAATGCCAAACTATGCAAAATTCATGAAGGATGTGATGTCGAGAAAGAGAAGGTTGGAGGCATACAAAACGGTCAATCTCACAGAAGAGTGTAGCGCCATTTTGCAAAGAAAGCTACCACAAAAATTAAGAGATCCGGGGAGTTTCACTATCCCTTGCACTATTGGTGATTCTTATTTTAATAAAGCTTTTTGTGATTTAGGTGCTAGCATTAATCTTATGTCAAGTTATCCGCTTTTTGAAACTTGGCCTTGGAGAAATAACGCCATCCACCATCACATTGCAATTAGCCGATAGATCACTCACCTACCCAAGATGAGTGATTGAAGATGTGTTGATCAAAGTAGATAAATTCATATTTCCGGCGGACTTTGTGGTGTTGGATATGGAAGAAGATCATGAAATGCCATTGATTCTTGGAAGACCTTTTCTAGCAACGGGACGAGCTCTAATTGACGTGCAACGAGGAGAGTTAACATTACGGGTAAATGATGATGAGGTACTATTTAACATTTATAAAGCAATAAAATTTCAAGAAGAACCTCACACATGCCATTTTATTGATACGATCGAACAATGTGATCAAACGGAAGTTATAAAACAAGATTTAAAAGATCCGTTAGAACATTGTTTGATTAATTCAATAATGAAATGTGATGAGGAAGATAGTGATGATATTGATTTGCTTGAGTTTATTCTTTCTCTTGAGGCTAAAGAAATTGTAAAAGAAAAACTAAAGGAAGCATTAGAAAATGTCAATATTGAAAATATTCCGAAAGGTACTTTAGAACTAAAGGAACTTCAGGAACATCTTCAATATGCATTTTTGGGAAAAGATAAAACTTACCGGTAATTGTTTTGCTTCATTATCTTCATCCGAATTAGATAAGTTGTTGCGTGTGCTTCGTGAACATAAGTCGGCCTTGGGTTGGTATATTTCTGATTTGAAAGGTATAAGTCCTTCCATTGTAATGCACAAAATTTTAATGGAAGAATCTTAAAAACCATCTATTGAGCATCAAAGACGACTTAATCCCGCAATGAAAGAAGTTGTGAGAAATGAGGTTTTAAAGTGGCTAAAGGCAGGTATTATTTATGCCATTTCGATAGTTCATGGGTGAGACAGTGCAGGTTGTTCCTAAAAAGGAGGTATGTGAGTTGTGAAAAATGATAACAATGAATTAATTTCTACACGAATTGTCATAGGATGGCAAGTATGTATTGATTATAGGAAATTGAATAAAGCTACTCGTAAGGATCATTTTCCCCTCCCCTTTATTGATCAAATGTTGGACAGTTGGCGAGGATACGAATACTATTGTTTTCTTGATGGCTATTAGGGTACAATCAAATCGCCATTGCCCCGAAGATCAAGAAAAGACTACTTTTACATGTCCATATGGTACTTTTGCATTTCGCAGGATGCCATTTGGATTATGTAATGCACCGCTACTTTTTGAGGTGTATGATGGCGATTTTTCATGGTATGGTTGAGGAAATCATGGAGATTTTTATGGACGATTTTTTTTTTTTGGTACTTCTTTTGACCATTGTTTGCATAACTTATCTATGGTTTTGCAATGTTGTGAGGAAACTAATCTTGTACTTAATTGGGAAAAATGTCACTTTATGGTCAAAGAAGGGATTGTACTTGGGCATCGTATTTCTTGTACAGGTTTGGAAGTTTGGGCGAAAGTTGTGGCTATTGAAAAGCTACCCCCACCTTCAAATGTGAAAGGCATAAGAAGCTTTTTAGGGCATGCGAGATTTTATAGGAGATTCATAAAAGATTTTTCAAAAATTGTTAAACCACTTTGTAATCTCCTTGAAAAAGATGCTATCTTTTGCTTTGATGAGTTGTGTTTGCAGGCATTTGAACAGATAAAAAAGGCACTTGTTTCAGCTCCAATTATGATAGTGTCGGATTGGACTCAACCATTTGAGCTTATGTGCGATGCAAGTGATTATGCAGTGGGTGCCATGCTTGGTCAAAGGCGAGACAGAATTTTTAAAGCTATCTATTACGCAAGTAGGACCATGGACAACGCCCAACAAAACTACACCACCACGAGAAAAAGAGATGTTGGCGGTAGTTTTTGCATTTGATAAATTCCGAGCTTACTTGGTGGGTACAAAGGTAATTGTTTATACGGATCATGCGGCAATCCGATATCTTTTCTCCAAAAAGGATGCAAAACCTCGGTTAATTCGATGGATTTTGCTCTTGCAAGAATTTGATATTGAGATTAGGGATAAAAAAGGAAGTGAAAATGTGGTTGCCGACCATCTATCCCGCATTGAGCAACCTCACGAGGTGATTGAGAGTCCAATAAAAGAATCGTTTCCTGATGAACAAATTATGCGTCGAGACATCATTACCTTCGCGCAGATTTTGTTAATTACCTCGCGGGAGGAGTTTTGCCACCGGACTTGACTTCACAACAAAAGAAAAAATTCCTACATGATGTTAAGTCTTATTTGTGGGATGATCCGTTACTGTTTAAGAGATGTGCGGATTCTATCATTCGCCGTTGTGTTCCGAAGGAAGAAATTGGAGAGATTCTTCAACATTGTCATTCCTCATCTTATGGGGGACATTTCGGGCCAACCCGAACAGTTGCAAAGGTACTACAATCTGGTTTTTATTGGCCAACATTATTCAAGGATTGTTATGCTTTTGTGAAGACTTGTGATCGATGCCAAAGGGTTGGTAATATTTCACGGCGTCATGAGCTTCCCTTGACAAATATAATGGAGGTGGAGTTGTTTGATGTATGGGGTATTGACTTTATGGGGCCATTTCCGCGTCCATGGAAATTTGTACATTTTGCTTGCGGTTGATTACGTCTCCAAGTGGGTTGAGGCGATTGCTACACCAACGAATGATGCTAAGGTAGTACTCAAATTCTTGCACAAGCATATTTTCACTCGGTTCGGTACACCTCGAGCTATTGTAAGTGATGAAGGTACGCATTTTTGTAATAAATTATTTAATAACCTTCTTGCTAAATTTGGTGTGCGTCATAAGATTGCGCTTGGTTATCATCCTCAATCTAATGGTCAAGCCGAAATTTCCAATCGTGAAGTGAAACAAATTCTTGAAAAACGGTGAGTTTTAATCGAAAGGATTGAGCACAAAAGCTCGATGATGCTTTGTGGGCTTATCGCACGACTTATAAAACACCCGTTGGTATGTCACCATATCGATTGGTGTTTGGTAAAAGCGTGCCATTTGCGGTTGAACTTGAGCATCGAGCTTATTGGGCAATTAAGAAATTGAATTTTAACTTGAAAGAGGCGGTGAAAACCGATTACTTTAATTAAACGAAATGGAAGAATTTCGTCAAGAATCATATGAAAATGCCAAAATGTATAAAGAAAAAACGAAAAAATGGCATGATCAATTGATTCTGCCACGTGAATTCTTACCCGGCCAACAGGTGTTATTGTTCAATTCTCGATTGAAACTCTTTCCAGGTAAACTCAAATCATGATGGTCCGGACCATTTGTGGTTGAACGTGTGTTTCCCTATGGTGCCGTCGAGTTGAGAGGAAACGATGGGAATTCGTTCCAAGTAAATGGACAACGATTGAAACATTATTTTGGGAATGAAGCAAGGAAGATTTTAAATCTTCCACTTGGTGATGAAATTTCTTGAGTCCGAATAGTTGAGTCCGGCTAACGACTATAAATTTAGCGCTTCTTGGGAGGCAACCCAAGTGATTTTCGTGTGATCGAATTTTTGTGTGATTTTATTTTCTTTTAGTTTGGTGTGTATTTATTTGAATTTTGGTGTGATTTTTGTGCGAATTAATTTGTGTGTGATTTTAAATTTTTGATTAAATTGAAATTTTTAATTAAATAAAAAAAATCGAGTTGAGTCGAGTCGGGTAGTTTGTTGAACTATAGAACTACATGACTAAGTAGATTTGTTGATCGCGAGTTGAACTGTCACGAAAGCATGCTTTTAAGTGGTGATCTATATTTTGCTTCATTGATTTCATATTCATGCATAATTCATTAACTTATTTGAAAATGATTAATGAAGTCGAGTGTTGCTTGTATGATCCCACGGATTCTAGAACTTGTTTGATCACTAATTGAGGCGAAATCTAGGTGAAATAACATAAAAAAATGATTTAGGTCATCTTTGAATAAAAGCTAGAGCCAAAATGACTACCCTTGTACGATATAATTTCACTAGTGTCCCCTTTTGAGCCAATTAAACCTGTTCTTTGGCAACCAATTTTTTTACCTTGAGCTTATATGTGAAAATTCTAATTACCCATCACTCATACACACAAAATGATTGAAGGTTGAGGAGGATGTGATAAGTAAGGTAGATGTTCATTCGCATGAAGTTCTTGAGAAAAGAAATAATGAAACCCCATGTGTTAAAATATGCAAAAGATCAAGTTTGGGGTCTCGAAAAAAATTGTTGAAAATAGAGGCTCGTAAAGGGAGAATAATTGAAAATTCAACAAAAGTGAAGGTAGCCATTTTGTTTGGCAATTGGTAATTTGAAGAGGTAATTGTGTGTTTGGGTGAGTTGAGCCACTTAGTCCTAAATTTTCCTACCCGACCCTAAGCCACATTACAAGCTTTGGAAGTCCTATTGATCCATGTGTTATATTAGCCTACATTAGTGGAGATTAGTGGGAATAACAAGCCTATGGAATCCGGTAGTCATTATCTTTTGATACTTAGAAGTGGATCATCTTGATAACGTTTGATTGCGTAAATCAATTTGAATAATGTAAACGGAATTTTCATGAATATTCAACACTTTTGATCACAATGTTAAATATATGCTTGATTAATAGTTAAATGAGTTTTAGACAAATTTTATTGGTTTATGGAGTTTTGTAGTTGCTTGTGTTGTTGTATTGTTTGTCTTTCATTTTGGAGTTATAATTGTTTGAGGACAAACAATAGCTTAAGTTTGGGGGTATTTGTTAAGTTGGTATTTTACCAACTTATTTGAGTATTTTAGATTAGAATTTGGTTTTATTTTGGGTGTTTTTAGAGTCGCTAGAGTCCAATTTATTTCAATTAGAGTCGATGTAGAGTCAATACAGATTTGGTAGCCGAGAAATGAAAAAAACGATGAAAAACGGCTTGAAGAAAGAAGAAATCGCGTATAAAGAAGGAAAAATCGCATTTTGGCCAAGGACGGGCGGGCGCTGCGGCTGGCCCAAGCCTGGCGCCGCGCAGCGCCCGCGACAGGGAGTGCGGTATGGACGAAGGCATGTGGGCGTTGCAGCGCCCAGGCGGAAAAAAATTTTTGGTAAGTTGGCTGGCGCCGCAGCGCCCGTGCGATAAAATGCAGGAGAGTTGGCGGGCGCCGCAGCGCCCATGCGCGGGCGCCGCAGCTCCCGTGCGATAAAAGGTGCGAGATTGCTGGGCGCCGCAGCGCCCGGGGGCAGAAATACCTATGCTTACCTACTCCCTTTCTTGGATTTTTGTGGCATATAAATACTAGCCTTGGGGCTTGAAATTAGGGATCTTGGAACCCTGGGGAAGACAATAAAAACAGCTACAAGACAAGGAAGAAGGATTTGAGCATTTTGAGAAGAATTTGGAGAAGAAGATTGGAGGCTTCTATCATCTAGAAATAGAGAAGATCCCTCAACTCTTGTTCTTATTTTGTTGCTTTCTTCATATCTTGTAAGATGTATTGTTGTATTTTCATGAATACATTTTCTTCAATCATGAGCTAAACTCTATAATTCTAGAGGGATGATGTAATCTATGTTTAAACTTATGTTTTGAGATTGTGGTTTGTCAATCTAGATCTATCAATTTATTTGTGCTATTTGAATTTATTGCTTCTAAATTACTTGATCAATAATTTAGATTGTTTGGTGTATTTGATTTGACACTTGAGAAAGGTAATTGAATCCATGACCTTGGAATAGCATAACATAGGATTTCATAGAATTGAGAGATTTATGAATCCTTTGAAGTCTTTTATCAAGATTCATAGTTTTTATTGAGATTTTAATTGGTGATTTCTATAGAGATATTGATTTCCCAATTGAATGTAAAATCATTTGGCACTTGAGAGAGGGAATGATTATTGTAGAAATCTTGACTTATAAATTGGTAATTGATGATTGATAAACCATATTGACAACATAAGGGATAACTAGATTCATCATACCTCTAGAATTCATTTAATCATTTGGATAAACTCATTGATATTTTCATATTCTTGATTTATTTTTAGTAGTTTTAGTATAATCAACTCCATCATATATTGAATTTCTAAATAAAGTTAGACTACTATATTATAGTACTTAGTAATAATTCGATAATTATTCCCTGTGGATTCGACAACTCTACTACTCTATATTAAAACTTGACACCGTACACTTGCGGTTAGAAAATTCTCTAACAAATATCCTCATGATTAATATATAAAGACTTAATAAAAAAGACTCAATAGTTATTGTTTCTTGTTGAAATTGATGTCACTTTGTATCTCATCTATGACTTTTGTCAAGATATTAAAAATTTTTAGTTTGGTTTTTTTCGTAGCTCAACAAAGAACTATTCAATGTCATTGCTGGTGAACTTCATTTTGAGAAGGGATCTAAAGTAGAATTTTATATTAAACTTCACAATTCGCATGTCGCTCTCGATTAGTTTCTTTATCAGACAATACACTGCAATTTCAACATCTGTGCAGTTATATATATAATTCCTACATTACATTATTAAATGTTTTGATGTTTGTTTAGTGGCAAGAGAAATAAATTAATATTCTGCAATCATTCAATAGATTTTAGACAAGAATGACACAATAATCCACAAGCAAAATAACTTTTTTACAAACCATATTCCTATATATTAATAGATTATTAATTTTTGATTATAAGTATCTCTCTAAATTAATAGATTTTGGCAATCCCAATATTATTAATTTGTTGAGGTTTAATTTTTATGTAGTTTCTGTGTTAATTTGATTTAATACAACCAAAAAATATATAATATTATATTTACGCTATAAAATTTATCGTCAAAAGTGTGGATTAGTCTGAAATATTTTTGGATATTTGATACCTCGAATAGGGGTGGAAATGGGCCAAACCAAGCCGGGCTTTGAGTTGAAAGGTGTGGGCCTGCTTTGTTAAGTTTAGGCCCAAGCCTAGCCTATTATCTGTAATAGGCTTTTTTCATAGGCTCGACCTGACCTTTTTAAGTAAAAAGGCCAAGCCTGAGCCTATTTAAGCCTATCAAAGTCAATTTCAAAAATGATTAATTGTAAACTACAAAAAATAGACGACTATCTCACGATAGTCAATACAAGATTCATAATGAAAACAACAAAATATACATGACAATATAATCCATTACGCTACATCTCCAAGGAATATAAAATGTGATAAGACAAAATACAAATAACAAATACAAATACAAAATAAGTGTCTCATTCGTGTTCTAATATTATATTTATATATAAGATATATGTAATATTTTTATATAATTTATATCTCCAATATGTATATAAAATATAATACATACATGTATTCTATATAATACTATTTATTTCTATATATCATATATGTACTATATATAATATTATATATATATATATATATATATATATATATATATATATATATAGGGATGAGATCCTGTGAGACCACCTTCCTAGGTAAGACCATAGGACCAGATCTACACCATCAAAAAATAATTCAATGGCCAAGATATGAACAAATATATACAACAATTCATATGAAAGTATACATTAGAATGGGTAAAATAGGAATCCAAGAAACTAAATATGGTAACCGCCTCCTACAAATTAGGGACGCGATCTGTTATTGATCACGTCCCCATAATCACGTGATTCACCTTTCCTTTCTCTCCCTTATTCACAAGAACCTGCAAATTATTCAAATTTGGCAACAGAATCATGCAACAATTAATGAAAAGTATACAATTCCACTAAACTAATTATACATTAAAACATTACTAAGTTACATAAACAATTAACTAAGTGTACAATTACACTAAACTACATGTACATTAAAACATTACTAAGTATACAAAAATATTTAACTAAGTATACAATTACATTGAACTAACTATACATTAAAATATTACTAAGTATACAGAAACATTTAACTAAGTATACAATTATACTGAACTAAATACACAATTCCACTGAATTACTTATATAACTAAGTATACAATTCCATTGAACTAAGTATACAAATCCACAGAATTAAGTATACAAATTCACTAAACTACTTACTAAACTACTTATATAACTAGAATACGATTCCAATGAACCAAGTATACAAATCCACTGAACTAAATATACAATAAAACATGACTAAGTATACAAGTCCATTGAACTAAGTATACAATTCCACTAAACTAAATATATGATAAAACAGAACCAGGTATAAAAGTGATGCGTTTTTTCTCCCTAAAAATTGGCCAACTGAAAAGGTAAGATTGTATTTGCCTTAAAAATAGCAATTAAAGATATTAACCCGCCTATTTAATAAATTGATGATATAGAATGTACAAATATACCCTTATTAGCCTAAAATAACTAGAATGATCTACACCATTTAAAATTTTAAATCAAGAGTCCATAAGTGTTCCTATGGACTAACCTAAAGGGGTTGGTCTCATTTGATCTAATCCCTATATATATATATAGGGATTGGATCAAATGAGACCACATAATTAGAGTGAGACAGTGTGGACTAATCATGACCACAAATCTCAAATTTTAGATGGTTTGGATCTTTTCAATTTAATATTTATTTTCGTTTTATTTTTATGCTGAAAAGGGCACGAAAGTCATTACACTATTACATAATTTCATTTTAATTTGGTAACTGAAATATTCGTTTCATCTCCCCTCATAATCCGCCCGACGGTTCCATCGATTCCATTTTGAATTTATCGATTTCACGGTCTGGAGACGGAGGTTGCAGGCAGTTGAAGAGTGAGAAATCGAGAGGAAATCCAAAGTATAAATTGCGTGCGGAGCCGATTGTTGTTTCTGGAGCCGGCCACGATTCTTCATTTCTGAAAAAGATAAGTTTTCTTTTCGACTGTAAATGTGACATTCTAGGGTTTTTTTTAATTTTTTTTTAGTTTGTGTTTGTTCGAATGTAAATGTGACATTCTAGGGTTTTTTAATTTCTTCTTTTAGTTTGTGTTTGTTCGAATGTAAATGTGACATTCTAGAGTTTTTTAATTTTTTTTTCAGATCGTTTTTGTTCGACTGCAAATGTGAGTGTCTATGGTTTTTTTAATTTTGTTTTTAGTTCATGTTATTGTGTTCAAACGAGATTGCCATTTTTTGCGAATGGAAATTGTTATATAAATTCTAGTTTGTGTTTTTACGTGAGGGTGACTAAGGTTTTGTTAATGGAGGTTCTAGGTTTATTCTAGTTGATGAAAATGAAGTATTGGTTTGTAGGTATGATGCATTCTTATATTTGTGTATAGGTAAATGTGTACTTATATGTGTTTCGATGTATAGTTAGATGTGATTCAATGTGTAATTAGTTAATATTTATTGTATACATAATTGTTCTGCACACGTGTTTGCTCTATTATTTCATTTTCTATGTTATTTACATGTGTGTTGTTGTATACTTACGCATGTTTTGATGTATAATTAGTTAGTGCTTGATGTGTGTATCTATGGTTCTGTATACTTGTGTTTTGCTGGATTATTCTATTTATTTTGCTGTACATGTATTTGTGTTTTGTTGTATAATTATAGATATATATATACTTATTTTTGTGTTTTTTGTGATGTGGTAGGAATATTGTATCTGCAAGCATGGTAAAAAGAGGTAGAAAAGGTGGCGACGTTGGCGAGGGCAGTGGGCAGGGGCAGGTATCTTCTGCAAAGAGGGCGAAGGGAATGGGCGGGAATGTGAAGGATTCATTCCCAAAGTTAGTGACCCACTCAACAACAACATTATTTGTTGAATCAATGAAAGGATTGAATCCACAACCGAAGAGGACAGTTGTGGAGATGGGGTTTGGGATGTTGTTGGAAGTTAAGATTGACAAATTCCCTTCCCGGATGATGTATTGGTTGGTGAATAGTTTCCATCCTGCTAGTTGTGAACTGGTTTTAAACGGTGGAAGGTCACTCTGTTGTGGTATCAAGGATATTGAAAGGGTTCTTGGGTTTCCCTAATGGGAATATACCTATTGTAAAGAAGACGAAGTCTGATACGGGTGAATTGTATTATCAGTGGCGCAATTTTTTTGAGCCTAGTGCAAGTGAAAATAAAGGCTGAGGTTGTTCGGCAGAGAATGATGGATGAGTCTGACGGTGGTCCGTGGTTTAAGAGATATTTTATTGTGTTGGTTGATTGTTGCATTATTAGAAACATTATGTCCGGCTATGTCAACCCGTTGATTATGAAGTGCCTGGAAGATGTGGGGAATATCAGAAAATTAAATTGGTGCTAGTACACTTTGGATATGATGGTTTCAAATAGAATGAAATGGGATACTTCGAAGAAGAAGGAGTTTAATGGTCCCTTGTTATTTTTGCTTGTAAGTATCTGATTTTGTTTTTTTTTTCACATTTGTTTTTGAATTATTGTTTTGTATTTTGCTAATTATTTTTTTTGTCAGGGTCTTTACATGGACAGAGTCGTGGTTTGTAATCGCTACGTTCCGAGAAGATTACCTAGTGTAGCGGCATTGAGTACTGAGCTAGCCGTGGAGAGGTGCAGGACAGAGGTGCGTCTTGGTGGTTTTGGGCAAGGGTCTATGGTAGACCCATTGGGTGAGGGGCCGTCTGAAGTTTGTGAGGGCCCGTCTGAGTTTCGTGAGGCCCCTTCGGAAGGCCGCGATGGCCCGTCGGAGGTCCATGGTGCGGCTGGTGTGGATGTACATAGGGCTTCATTGAAGGGTGGTGGCATGCATGTTTTTCCATTCTTAAAGCATGTGTTTGATGTATATTTAATAAGATAAAAGTATATAGATAATGTTATTGTCATGTATTATTGATGTGTTTTTGATGTTTTATACATAAGTTGGATTTTATGGATGTTTTCTGCATCATTATTTTTAGTGTTTACATATCAGGACTTAAATGTATAGTTAACATATTAATAGTGTATGGATAGTGATATAGTTGCGTATACATAGTGAAATAGGTAGTAGATTTTCCATTGCTATACACTTAAAGTACATTTAATGTTTACTTAGTAGTAAAATATTGTATATATAGTAATATGGTTTTGTAGAGCTAACATTACTCTATTTTCTTACAGGGTTATGTTGGGAGGGTTTTGGCTAAATTAGCTAGGGTGGCGTCCGATGTTGTCGATATTATATCCATGGTCAAGGATGCACCAAGGGAGATTGCAGCTGCCCCAGGTTTCCCTAGAATCGAGGCGGTGGCGCAGAACCTGATTTGTGAAAAAGGATCAAAGGGCTCAATCGAAAATGCCTCTGAACATGGTGAGACTCAAAGCGACGATGCTTTTGGAATAATCCTGAAAACATAGCGGCATTGGAGAAGGTCGAGAATGCTGTGTTACAGAGGGAGGAATTCAAGAAATGGTTTGACGATGCACCGAGCTTTAGTATGGGATTTACCCAAGATTTTCTTGATCCGATTTGGGGTTCTGTTTTAGAGACGACACAACATTACCAGGAGAAAAATGTTGGGGTGATAAAGAAAAGGTCGGTAACGTTGACGATCGTGTGAATGTAAGTCAATTTTTTATATATTTGTTGTTCTTGTTAATGTTGATTTTAAATTTCAATTTTTCTTATTTTAGGTTGGTGAAACGGTGGTCAGGGAGGGTGATGTTGTGACTGGCGTTGGAGGCACGATTGTGGTAGAAGGTGAGACCCCTGATTCGAATACAGTCGTGGAGGGTGGAGAAAAAGTAATTGATGTTGCGGCTGGCGTTGGCGGCACGGTTGTGGGGGAAGGTGAGATTCCTGATTCGACTGCAGTCGTGGAGGGTGGAGATAAAGTAACTGATGAAGCTGGGGTGACGAGCATTAATAAGGGTGGAGGCAAAACAAAGAACGAGGTCGGTACTTCAAGGGGGCATGGCAGAACTAAAGTTTGTGCGAGGAAAAGTCAGAGGAAGCATCGCAAGACTGAAGTACTGACATCCCCATTTAAGCGCAGACAAATCGATGTTGCTATGAAACTGAACAAGAATCACAACATGATAGCAAAATGGGTTTTTGAGAATCCGGATGAGGATAAGTATATATTTTTGATTTTTGTTTTTTTTTATTTATTTTTAAGTTTTTTAACAGTTGCTTACATTTTTTTAATTTTTGTATAGGGATGAGGTCAAGAACGAAGTTATTTTCAAGGTGGGTGATCGGTTATTGTATAGGGATGAGTTCAAGTCCATGAGACCGGGCCATTATTTCAGTGTAGCTGTGCTTGACGTTTGGTTGGTGATTTTGAACTCTAAGGAGAAAGTTAAGGCTGCTGGGTCGCCGTCGAGATTTTTTGCAACGACGTATTGCATGATATGTGTTTATTGTATAGATAGTTTGATATTGCTGTGTAGTTAGATATAGTTTCTTGTATAGTTAGTCTGATTTTTGTTGTATATTTAGATGCTGTGAGTTTGATGTGGAGTTAGAAATTACTTTCTGTTTAGATATTGATAGTTTGATGTGCAGTTAGGCATATGTTGATGTATATTTAGTGGGTTTTTCTATATGTATTATAATTAAATTATATGACTTGTGTAAAGGCCAACACAAGTCTAACCTTAATTATTGCGGTACATTCACTTTGTTGTGATGCCAAGTAAGGAGCTTGATGCAGAAGGTCTCTTGGCATTATTTTCACGTAATTTTGAGGCTGAGTTCCCCGAGGCCAATTCAGTTAGGCTTCAAGCTATTGATAGGGTATTGTTTTTTTGTTTGTTTATGTTACATTGTGTTTTATTGTTTTAGATAATCTTGCTCTAAAGTCCAAGTCTGACAATATCTTTGGTGGTTATTATTTATTTATTTTTTTTGCGCTTTTTCTTTCCCATATGCAAGAGTGAACATATTTATGTTATCTGCTATGATATTAAGAGGAGATTTGTTCACATTTCAGACAATTCAAGTGTTGGTGGCGTAGACTGTGCGAAGTATGAGCACACACTGGTGTGGCTGGTAAGTTATTTAAATGATTTTACAGTGTTTTATTGTATAGTTAGACTTACTTTATTGTATATATAGGCTTAGTTTGTTGTATTATTAGTTATAATCTTCAGTTTACATATAAGCTTATTTTGTTGTACAATAGTCATTGTTTTGCTGTATATTTAGTATAATTTTGGTGTATTTTTAGACATAATTTGATGTGTAACACTATATTTAACTGATTTGTCTCCATTAGTTGTTATTTTGTTGTTTTTGTTATTCTTGGACAGACTGCATTGTTCTCCAAGTATTTGCTTGCTCGAGTATGCTACCAATCATCGTGGATTGTTGAAAATTCTGATCTGTCTAGGGTTGTAATGCCTTGGAGAGATGAGGAGAATAAGATTGACTGTGGTGTATTTGCAATGCGCCACATGGAAACGTATATGGGGGTAGGGACGCAGAACTGGGACGCGGGTCTTGAGAAGGGAAATACTGCCTTGCTTAATAAGTTGAGGACGCTATATTGCGCTGCTATTGTCGAAGATGATATCAATGAAGTTAAAGAGACGGCGCTGGCGGAGGCTAAAAAATTATCGACTGGCAAAACAAAATCCTAGGACTCGTACTTGTATTTTAATCCACACGTTTTTGGGAATTATGAGACGATAATCTAGTGTTTTGTGTATTTTATTTATATTCGATGAAGTATTTTAGTAGTTGTTTTGACTCTTTTAGTGGTTATGAGTTTTATGGAAATTTGTATCTAGGTTTTTAGCTCGAAAACAATGTATGTTTAAATGAAGTTAGTTGTATATTTAGTTGTTGCAAATGAATTGGTGTTAAATATACAATATATTATTATAAAATATGCTGCATGTATTTGCTAATTGAAAAGTATTATCATCATGAGCAACAAATGTATATTATATATACATTATAAGGAAGCTAAATATACAACAAAAACACGTTAAATATGCAGTATTAAATATACAACATAAAACATGTATAAGTGTACAACTTTAAACCATTATGTGCACAACATAAACACAATAACCACACAACGAAGACACGTTAAACATGCAGTATTAAATATACAACATAAAACATGTATAAATGTACAGCTTTAAACCATCATGCGCACAACATAGACATGATAACCACACAACAAAAACAGGTTTGATACGCAGTGTCACGCCCCAAACGTGACGCGACAACGATCAATCACTTAAACAGAAATAAATCAACAGTCTAAACCAAAGATACCAAACTCCAAGTGAAATAGAGTCTAATGCAGCGGAATTAAAATAAACACGAGTACAAATTACATCTTAAAGTCTGGCGGTATCCGAATACAACCCAAAAGATTATCTGAATTAACTTACAGTCCAAACAGAAATAAAATGAAGGAGTCCAACAACAAATAAAAGTAAAAGGAAATGTCGCTCCACATCATCGATAGGGATTCAATGCAGATAGGTTCGATGTCTTCGAACTCTTCATCTAAAGGTTAGAAAACGAGGAGGGAATGAGACATAAATCTTAGTGGATGGGGTGATCGTGTGCAAGTGTGGCGATATAAATAGTTAATGCGAGAAATTTAGTTGTATGAAAACGCGTGAGAGATGATGCATGATTTCACACACGATCCACAAGCGTCGTGATAAATATATTAAGTAACATACTTATATAGTTTAAGAAAATAGTTCGTGGTCACGCAGCACTATGGTTCAAGCGACGGGGAGGATTGCGTGCGGATTTGTAATGCCAATCCTATGCAAGACAAGTAGCGGTTGCGTCACGGATATGTAGCGCCAACCCGTTCCGTTCAACTCCAGAATCGTGTGGATCAGACAGCGATTCCTTTGTTCTTCCTTGTAACTCCCCGTTCATGATGGTCAAAGACTGTCACCTTATCGCTCCGTAGGCAAAGACAAAATCCACGTTGGAGCTAGCAAGGCTCGGATTCGTCATAATCATGATTATACCTCAAGTACTACGACCCGCTTCCCTTGGACAAACTCCGTCCCTCGCCGATTTGCGGGATTAGGGCGATGGGGCCGGAGAGTGGAATAATGTGAGCTGCCGGTTTCATCCCCGACGTATCCATTCGACCGTGAGCTCGACACACCAAGTTGACTCGGGCGGGAAATTAAGTACACGCGTTCGGGTAGTCAACCAGCAATGAGTATTATTGATTCGGGAAGTAGTTCATGAAAAGTTTTCGAAAAATTTGCGTAAGGTAATTATGGCGTTGGTGGAGTTATTTGGATGAAGATGATTATCGGGAGGATAAGCAATCTTCGATATCTTGAACGATTAGGTGGAACATAAGTCCCGTTATAGATTCAAATCGCAAGACGAGGAAGTCGCCCGTGATCGGGTATTAATCGGTCAAGGCGGTCCGATAAGTCAAGGGGTTTTTGAGAAATTAAAATATTTTAATTAAGAATTGAAGTCAGAGGGTCCATGGCTGTTTTAGTAAAATAAAAATAATTTGAGTTAGGTCCTTGACAAAAAGAAAATTTTCAATTTAGCCCCGTTTTGTAAAAACCAATACTTTTGGGGTTAAAAATTCAATAAATAAATATCCCGATCTTGAAAAATTATGAGGTCAGTTCCTAAACTCTCCAAATTGTTCAGAGATTCAGGTTTTTGAACTTTTGAGGTCGAGTTTTTTTTTTATAAGATTCTCATATTGGCCCCAAATTTGTTAAAATTGTCGTTTCGGGCCCTAAATTTAAAATAATCGGAACTCACAAACCGGAAGGGCTTTTAATGTGATTCCAGTTGGAAAATGTCATTAAGGTTAGTGGGATATTGGGACAAAAACAGTTTTAAAACGTCATAAGTATAGGTCCCTTAACTTTTGAAAATCTCATTTTTGTCCTATTTTGAAATAATTGCCTTCAAGGCTTTTAGGGCTCCAATTGTTATGGAATTTGAACCTTGGGTCCAAAATATAATTATGTTATAGGTAAATTAGTATTTCCAGGTACAAGGGCTGTATAAGTCCTGAAAATTTCATTTGGGTCCTCAAGTTTAATCTTTTACAATTTGGTCCCTCAAGTTTCATAAAATTACTTTCCAAGCTCTAAACACTTGGATTTTTGGAATACACTTAAAATATGTTATTTCCAGTCCCTAAAGAGTTAAAATTTAAAATTTTAAAATTTGGGTCTGGTACAGTTTCAAAATTTGCAAAATAGCCCTTAAACTTCTCAAATTTTGCAATCTAGTCCTTGGGCTTTTAAAGGTTGATTTTAATTATCTAAAAACTCTTAAAACTTTATTAAAATGTCAAAACATCATTTTTGAACCTGAGTACATTCCCAAAAATCGAAAATTACAGAGAGGTCCCTTAAGTTTTATTTTCTTGCAATTAAGTCCACCAACTTTCCATTTTTGCATTTTAAGTCCAAAAATCGAAATTTAATCAATTATGCTCGACTTGTCCAGGTTATAAATCATTCAAAACATAGATTTCAAGAGTCATAAATATACATATCCATTTCGTGCAAGCATTCATCAAGTACAACAATAAAGTGTACGTGTATGTCCTATTTTTCGATAAATCGCATTTTTGAGCAACACTTGAGAATTTTCCAACTAGATACAAGAAAATATCATGCAATACTTAATATATATCTCAAGTGCTCAATAACAAAATACTACATGCATATTTTTAATTTAAAACACCTAGAAGTTGAAAGAATTTTTCCACCCACCTTGTTTGTTCGGTTGATTGGTGTAAAGTGGTGTCACTAGACCTTGAGGATTTTAATCCTCACTTAAGGCAGCCCCTAAGTCAAATAATACAAGGAGTTTTGAGTTAGAAAATGAAGAATTGAACTAAGGGAAAAAAAGAAGAGAAATAGGCCAAAGGTACCACACTTACCTTGTGTAGTTGAAAGTTGTAGTCAAAAATTGATAGTCTCTTAAGAACTTAATCACCTCTTAACCAAAGCTCCAAGGTCAACCCCTAACCACCTCAAAATGAAAATTTTGGTGTTAAAATTCGGAATTAATAGGGAAGAAGAAGATGGTACCAAAAATCCCATTTCTTACCTTGTAGTCCAAATTCTTCAAATTTTTCTTCAAGTCTAGAAGTCCTCTTCAAGGTGATGGTAAGGCTCTTAGTATCTTCCAAGTCTTCTATGTAAACCTCAAAAATAAAAATCCAAACTTACATTAATAAGTGAGAGGAGATAGCTAGATGATATCAAGACAAGAAGAGGAACAATATTCTTACCTTGTTGAAGGGGGGTGTTCGAATTTTTGTAGGTAGAAGAGGGGGTTCTTGAAATTTTGGTTAAGTGTTTGGGAGATATGAAGAAGAAGGTATGTTTGAAGATATGAAGAACTTATGTTTGAAGATTTGAAGATTTGAAGAGTTGGTGTTTGAAGATTTGAAGATGTGAATGATTTTTTAGAGAGAGGTTAGAGAGATGTTAGAGAAAATGCTTGAATGATGAATGAGTTGGATAAAAATGATATTTTGAACAATTTTTGATCATCAAAATGGCCCTTGGCCGTTCACAATGAGAGAGGGGGAGGGACACAACTTTTGTTTTGTTCCAAGGCTTGAAAGGTGTAGCTTGCATGAGAGACAAGGACCTTGGTCAAGGTGTGGTCTTGCATGGGAGGATGAAATTTAAGGGATTGAGGAGGATGTTGGCATAGAATGTTGGGAAGCCTCCAACATGTTGGGCAAGTTTATAATAAAGAATTGGTGTATAAGGTATTGTGTATAAAATTTGAATTAATGGTGTAAAAATACACAAGATGAATACACAAGGTGTACATGTACAAGAGTTGGGAGATATTTCTACACCAAAATTCCCATTATGGCCGTCCACTCAAGGGGTATTTGTGGTATTTCCATATTTTTTTTGTCCCAAATTGGTGATAATAGATGAATAATATCAATCTCCAAAATAATTAGTGATCTCCTTGATCACTTATAAGTCTCATGATCATTTAATCTAAATCGAATTCTTAATTCTATAAGGCATAAATCTCTAAATAACTAGTCTCTTAAAATTCTAAGGTGACTAAAAAAAATACACAAGTAATAATAATGATGATCAACCAAGTGATCATAAATGTGAAATAAAATTAATAAATGATTATGATCACAAGAAATAAATAAGGGTAATTAAAGATGAAATGTATTTATCATTAATATTTACCCGTCAAAGCGACGCGGTAGAATTGTCAAATAGTACAAAGACGATACGTGATAAAAGTACATGTTCGAATAAAAATCGAGGGCTTCACATTCTCCCCTCCTTAAAAGAATTTGGTCCCCAAATTCCCTTCAGAATAGTTCTGGATATTGATTCCTCATGTCTTCTTCCATCTCCCATGTTGCGTCTTCGTCTCAGTTTTGGTTCCGCCATACAACTTTAACCATTGGAATCTCTGTTACGCAATGGTAGCGACGATTCGCTGGTCAATGATTCGATTGGTTCCTCGGTGTAAGATAAATTCTCCATTAGAGGAGGAGCATCACGAGTGATGATATGCTCGGGATACGGTTGATACTTTTTCAATCTCGACACATGGAATACATCGTGCATTCCCGCATCTTGTCTTTGGTAACTCAAGTCTCAGAGGCCAACTTTCCGATCCTCTGCAAAATTTTGTAAGGTCCAATATATCTTGGACTCAATTTGCCTCCTTTCCTTGGATTGATCAATCCTTTTCGTGGCAGGAGTCCGAGAAATACTTCATCTCGACTTCAAATTCCAAGTCCTTTCTCCTCTTGTCCGCGTAACTCTTTTGGCGGCTCGACTGAGTCTGGATCCGTTCCTTGATCAAATTGACCTTCTCCATGGCCTCCTGAACTAAGTCGACCTTTGGAATCGAGGTGACTTCGTTTCTCCTTCGAGTCCATTGGTCACCAATCTCCCAGTGTAGAGGGATCTACACTTTCTTCCATACAAGGCTTCAGAGGGTGCCATCCCAATCGTGGCCACGATAATCGTTATTATAAGGCGAACTCGGCCAATGGTAAGTGCGAATCCCAACTTCCTTGGAAATCCAATGCAGGCTCGCAACATGTCTTCCAGGGTTTGAATTGTTCGCCAGATCGCCATCAATTTGCGGATGTCTTCTTTGTCTTTGAAACTTAGCGAGGTACCCAATTCCTCATGTAAGCATTTTGAGAACGGAGACAAACCTCGGGTCTCTGTCGACACTATGTCGATCGGCACTCCATGCGGTCGAATGATCTCTCGGATGTAAATTTGCGCAAGTTTACGCAAGTCGTCGGTTTTTCTTCATGGGTAAGAAATGTGCGATTTCGTGAGTCGGTCTCACGACTACCCATATAGCATCATCGCCTGCCGGTCCTTGGTAGATCCGTCACGAAGTCCATCGTTATGTGTTCCCATTTCCACTCGGGAATTCTCACGGTTGTAATAAATCGGATGGTCGTTCTTTGTTCAACTTTTACTCATTGACAAGTCAAACATCTCGCAACGAACTCGCTACCTGGTTCTTCATGTTTACCCACCAAGTAATCTTTGTTTCAAGTCCTTATACATCTTGTTTCCTCCAGGATGTATAGTGTATTTCGAACGGTGTGCTTCGAGAGGATTTTGTTCCTAAGTTGCTCATCACTCGGTACACAAATTCTATTAGAAATCGATGATCCCATCTTCTGTCGAGAATTCCGATCTTTCTCCTTTGAGTATCTTCTCTTTTAGTTTTTGAAGTTGCACGTGAATCCCCTGTGTTACTTTGATCTCGTTCGAAGAGATCGGGTTTAATCGAAATATTAGCACATGAAATTGATCTTGGTTCTCATCGGATTCCAAGTGCTCAATTCTTCTAATGATCTCCACTCTCGAATCATTAGTCTAGCTAAACTTGCCTTCTGCTCAAGGCGTCGGCCTACTACGTTAGTCTTCCTGGGATGGTACTGAATATCAAGGTGATAGTCTTCTATTAACTCCATCCATCTCCATTGCCTCAATTGAGTTCCTTCCGAGAGAATAGATACTTTAGGCTCTTATGATCTGTGTAAACCGTGAATGTTGCTCCGTATAGATAGTGTCTCCATTTCTTTAACGCGAACACTATCGCTGCCAATTCCAAGTCATGCGTTGGGTAATTCGCTTCATACGGCTTGAGTTTTCGTGATGCATAAGCAATGACTTTTCCTTCCTGCATGAGCACTGCTCCTAGTCCTTCCTTTGAAGCATCATTGTAGACTTAAGTTTTTGTTCCCTTTGGAAGGGCTAGGACTGGAGCTGTAGTAAGTCGTTTCTTCAGCTCTTGGAAACTAGTCTCACACTTGTCATTCCACTCAAACTTGACTTGCTTCTGAGTTAGTTGAGTGAATGGTCCGGCTACCTTGGAGAAATTCTGGATAAATCTTCGATAATATCGAGCCAGTCCAAAGAAACTTTTGATCTCCGTTACAGACTCTGGTTGTTTCCATTCAACCACTGTCTGTACCTTCGAAGGATCTACGATGATCCCAGTGTCGGATACTATGTGTCCCAAGAATGCGACTTCACTAAGCCAAAATTCGCACTTCTTTGAATTTGGCATACAACTTGTGCTCGTAGTGTCTCCAAAACAATTTTGAGATGGCGTTCATGCTCCTCTCTAGACTTAGAGTATACGAGTATGTCATTAATGAATATCACTACGAATTGATCCAAATAAGGTTGAAAGACTCGATGCATCAGATCCATAAACGCTGCTGGTGCGTTCGTCAGACCGAAAGGCATCAATACAAACTCGTAGTGTCCATATCTTGTTTGAAATGCCGTTTTGGAAACGTCTTCTTCACGGATCTTCAGTTGATAATATCCTTGTTGCAAATCAAACTTCGAGTACACCGTCGCTCCTTGAAGTTGATCAAACAGTTCGTCTATCCTCGGGAGGGGATATTTAGTGGTAACATCTAGTCGAGATCATATAATAGTCACATCCTTAATGTATCTTATCCGTGATACCTAAACCACAAGTCAAATTCCCTTACTTAAGCTTGTGCAGGTACTTGAGAATGAATAACACAAGGGTATTATCATTGATCAATATACTTAGTGATTCCCCTACTATCATTTTCCCAATGTAATATCATTAGGTGTCTAGATCCCATAATATATCACATCCAAATCATATACTTCTCAAGAGATATCCTCATTTTCTTCGAGTCTCACCATACCAGGCATTATAATCTCTAAATCACGGATTTTCTAAATCACCTAATGTCCAAATAGAGGAATATTCGGATATCTTAACACTATAACAGCCCAAAAGAGTTCAAATATCCATCCAAGATTCAACTTAGGTCATCTAGTAGTGGTACCCAATCCAAGGCAGAAGAACCTATCCTGGTCAAACAAAACTAAGGCGGATTAGACGAATGTAAGGAAAAGATAAGGAAGAACAAGAAAAGAATGACTAAGGAAAGTCAGTCAAGAGTCAACTAAGTCAAATCAAGTACGACTATGGTTCTCCAAGTATAAATTCTGACTTAACATAAACATCAGTAATACGGTTCTATGCCATTATTGAAATCAATTTCACACTTAATTAGTCAAGTCGCGGTACTACCCAACACAATCGGAGGGTCCTATCCTGGGTCAGCTCGGTGTAAGTTTCTATCTTACTAGCCGAGCTCTGATACCATAACTGTCACGCCCCAAACGTGATGCGACAACGATCAATCACTTAAACAGAAATAAATCAGCAGTCTAAACCAAAGATACCAAACTCCAAGTGAAATAGAGTCTAATGCGGTGAATTAAAATAAACACGAGTACAAATTACATCTTAAAGTCCAGGCGGTATCCGAATACAACCCAAAAGATTATACGAATTAACTTACGGTCCAAACAGAAATAAAATGAAGGAGTCCAACAACAAATAAAAGTAAAAGGAAATGTCGCTCCACATCAGCGATAGGGATTCAATCTGCGATGAGTTCGATGTCTTCGAACTCTTCATCTAAAGGTTAGAAAACGAGGAGGGAATGAGACAGTAAATCTCGGTGGATGGGGTGATCGTGTGCAAGTGTGGCGATATAAATAGTTAATGCGAGAAATTTAGTTGTATGAAAACGCGTGAGAGATGATGCATGATTTCACACACGATCCACAAGCGTCGTGATAAATATATTAAGTAACATACTTATATAGTTTAAGAAAATAGTTCGTGGTCACGCAGGCACTATGGTTCAAGCGGCAGGAGGATTGCGTGCGGATTTGTAACGCCAATCCTATGCAAGACAAGTAGCGGTTGCGCACGGATATGTAGCGCCAACCCGTTCGTTCAACTCGGAATCGTGTGGATCGAGACAAGCGATTCCTTTGTTCTTCCTTGTAACTCCCCGTTCATGATGGTCAAAGACTGTCACCTTATCGCTCGTAGGCAAAGACAAAATCCACGTTGGAGCTAGCAAGGCTCGGATTGGTTATAATCATGATTATACCTCAAATACTACGACCCGCTTCCCTTGGACAAACTCCGTCCCTCAGTTGCGGGATTAGGACGATGGGGGAGAGTGGAATAACAATGAGCTGCCGGTTCCATCCCGACGTATCCATTCCGACGGTGAGCTCGACACACCAAGTTGACTCGGGCATGAAATTAAGTACACGTTCAGATAGTCAACCAGGCAGTCGAGTATTATTGATTCGGGAAGCAGTTCATGAAAAGTTTTCGAAAAATTTGCGTAAGGTAATTATGGTGTTGGTGGAGTTATTTGGATGAAGATGATTATCGGGAGGATAAGTGTTCACTTGGTTTTATACCATTGATTTGGGCTTCCTAGACTTGAGTTTTGTGTTGTTTTTTATTATTTTGAGTCATTTGAGTAGCCAAGCCATGTTGAGAGCCAATTATATTGAGTTTATAGTCATAGTAATGAATCGTGTATCAAAAGAAGTACAAACGAGCAAACAAAGAGAGATTGATTTGAAGAAACGTCCAAACGCGTCTGAAATTTCCATCACTGGCAGTGTTTCGTATTTTGGCCATAACTCTCTCTACAAAATTGATATTGAGATGATTCAAGTGGCTATGGAAAGCTAAGAGATAGGGCTACAACTTTGAAGAAGGGCTCAAAAGCAAATTCCAACATTTGGTGGGTGAAAAACTCAGGCGGCGCTGCAGCGCGCCGTCCACAGGCGCTGCAGCGCCGTCCACGGCGGCTAGCTGCCCAAGACAGGGTAAAACACTCCAAAATTCACGTCCCGGCGCGCAGCGCCCGTCCCAGCGCCCAGCGCCTACACGGGACGGAAATTCCTAAGTTCTTCCACCTATTTCTTCAACTTTTGAGGGGCTATAAATACATACATGGGAGGCTTGATCTAGGGTATGGAGGAAAGGCTGGGAATACACCCAAGAACACAAGAAACACATCAATTTCATCAAGGAAGAATCAAGAGAAGAATCGGGTCGAATCGGAGCTTGAGGATTGAAGATTAATCGAGAGATTATCCATTTCCCTAAGTTTTCTCATTCTTTGTGCTTTAATCTTTCATTTTAGTTTCTTATGAAGATGAACAATTTGTCTATGAGTTGTTTATTTATAATGGGTAGCTAAACTTCTTGTGATTTCCGGGTTTTGGAAGTAGATTAATTGAACTCTTGTTGATTGTTTTAATCTTAATTGAAGTTATTGTCTTGAAGCCTATTTGAGTACTTTGTTCTTATTTTTGTTTTATCATTTGGCCAATGATTTAGCATGTTTGATATATTGATTCATAATTCGAGAGATGAGTTTCAATATTAGATCTTGAGTACTTGACATGAATATTTGCATAATCGAGAGGTTTGTGAATATTTGTGAGGATATTTGATCTTTTGTGCATTTGGGAGTTGTGTATCTTATGTTGAGTAGAGATACTAGCATAGATATTTCAATTTACACTTTATATACATCTCAAGAGGAGGATAAAATACCGTTGTGATCGTCTTATAGGTGTATTGATAATAACTTTGGCTTTGATTAAATCGTAAAACAAGAGGAATATTAATTGAAACCATAACCGGGAATCCATTTCATTTCCCTTGGTAATTCCACTATTATTTTCATCTTGTGTTTTTGTGGTTATTCTTGTCTTTTCTTCCACAACAATCATTCAATTTTGATCGTCTAAATAAAAATAAGGCTATCTTAGTTCAATACTTAGTGCATTAATTTATTAGTCTCCGTGGATACGACCTTGCTTACCCTATTCTATAAACTACACCGTACACTTGCGGTGAAGCTAAAAATAAGGCGAACAAGTTTTGGCGCCGTTAAGGACTAATACAATTTTTGGTGCTAATATTGCGATAGATAGAATTATTCTTAATTTAGACATTTTTTTTATTTTTATTTCATTTTTCTTTTGTAAATTCTACTTCTACAATGATTGATTTGTTTCTTTGAATTGGTATAGGTGCACCTATTCGGATGGAAGAGGCAAAACCATCTTTGGAAGACGCCCTCATTTCATTCATGAATCAAACGACTTCATTTATGAGTCAAATAAATTTATTCATGAGGGAAATGGGAAATAGCCTTACCAAAAACGAAGCAAAGATGGACAAGATGAAGTTGCAATTGACACAATTGGCCAATACTATGGATTCACAATTGAAAAATCTCGAGACTCAAATGGGCCAATTAGTTACAATAGTTGGTGGGCAACATCAAAAGAGCCAATTTTTAAGCACCACTGAAGCCAACTCGAAAGAACAATATTGTGTCATTCATCGAAGGAATGATACCGAATACGAGGAGTTGAAGATCCTGGAAGAGCAAGAAAGTTCAGAACCACACACAGATTGTATGTCTATGCACGGTCATATACTATGTGGCACCGAAAAGGAACAAAAACAGGACAAGGAACACACAACCCAAGCGTGTACGAATGAGCAGTTCGTGCGAGATATTATAAGAAAGTTGTTCCAGAACGAGAAAAACACTGATCATACGTATGCAAACGAACAACATACACGTAAACCAGATCAGTATATTCCTACGCCAGGACTCAAATCCTTGCTTGGACACCCCAAGTATGCATTATTAGGTGCAAGTAAGGCAAATATGGCACTTGACCATGACCCAAAGCACTAATATATGCATTCAAGGGAGGCACCAATTCATACGTCGAGCTATAGACGGTAAATCTAGCGCTTGTTGGGAGGCAACCCAATGGTAACTTCACATTTTTCTTTCTTGAAATTCTATCTTTTCCCTTATTTCGATATAATTTCATTCAAGTTTGGGGGGAGAGTTAGTATTTTGATTTGAAATGTGTGAGTATTTTGATTTGAAGTGTGTAAAAAAAAAAAAAAAAAATTGCATTTGTTTGTGTGTTTTCATATAGTTGCATGTAGAGCATTTTAAGTTGCATTTGCATTAGTAGCATGTTTGATTTTAGCATGTTTATTGCTTTCATAGATTTTAGGGAGTGAGTTAATCTCTTGATTGTAACTTGTGATTGATTTTGAAAATTTTGTATTGTTTGGATTGAGTGTTGAACATGAGTTGATTGAGCCATGAATAGATAACATTGAGCATGTTAAGATGGAAAACTTGGTTTGATGCTTTGAATTACATATTTACAAGCTGTGAGCTTTTGAGCCTTTCTTGCTTTCATCATATGCGTCTTGTTTGTGATTTGAGTGTATCATTCATGTTGTTAGAATTCTATAACTTGCTCTGGTATCTCTGTCAAGGTCACATGTTGTATGCGAAATGTGAAAATGATCAAAGGCCATTTTTGTTAGCCCTTCAAGCCTTTTGCTTACCTAATGATAATATTGAAATCCCTAGTTAGCCAACTTGAGCCTATTGCCTAATTTTTTATAGCCACAATTCAAGCCTTTAACTTGATAAATCTTTTACCCAAAACTTGAGCGTATATCATTGAGTAAAGGGATTGAATAAGGGTGAATGGGTAAAATCAAAATTTTAGAAGATGGTGTTAGAGTTGGTTGATGGGAAGAAAAGGAGGAGAAATGAAGTGTTGAAAACTCGTATAAATGTCGAAAAAAAAATTGACTTTGTAAATGAGTTTCATTTAAATGAACTTGGGGGCTAAGGATTGTAATTTGAGGTGATTCTCAAAGAAAGAAAGGAGATGGAGATAAGAGGAGTTGATGAAAATGAGAGATGATTTGAGTAGCATATTGAGCTTTAATGTAGATGATTTATGTGCTCACCGGTCTATACGCTCGAGTTTGAGTCATTCTATCCATATTTTCCTACCCTAACCAAAGAACCTTCATTACAACCAAAGAAAAAAGTCCTTTTTGATTCACAAATTGCATACATTCTAGTGGCGGAGATATGAGACGAATTGCAAGCCTATGGTAATTTTGCGACATTGAATTGATTTGAGCGTAAACACGTCCTATATTCATTCGAGATGAGAGTATACACTTGATCTTTGAGAGACGTGATTCTTAGCATTTACCATGGTTTCTTTGATGTATGCTCTATGTTAGATGTTTGAGGCTTGGTTGATTCGTTGTTTGACACCTATGATGAACAATACGAACTTTATGGAGTTGTTGTGCGTTTTACTTTTCATTACTCCTAGTCATGTTTTATCTTGTTTCTAAAAGCGTTGACCGGGACGGCCAACAGTTTAAGTTTGGGGGTATTTGTTCACTTGGTTTTATACCATTGATTTGGGCTTCCTAGACTTGAGTTTTGTGTTGTTTTTTATTATTTTGAGTCATTTGAGTAGCCAAGCCATGTTGAGAGCCAATTATATTGAGTTTATAGTCATAGTAATGAATCGTGTATCAAAAGAAGTACAAACGAGCAAACAAAGAGAGATTGATTTGAAGAAACGTCCAAACGCGTCTGAAATTTCCATCACTGGCAGTGTTTCGTATTTTGGCCATAACTCTCTCTACAAAATTGATATTGAGATGATTCAAGTGGCTATGGAAAGCTAAGAGATAGGGCTACAACTTTGAAGAAGGGCTCAAAAGCAAATTCCAACATTTGGTGGGTGAAAAACTCAGGCGGGCGCTGCAGCGCCCGTCCACGGGCGCTGCAGCGCCCAAGACAGGGTAAAACACTCCAAAATTCACGTCCCGGGCGCCGCAGCGCCCCTGGACGGAAATTCCTAAGTTCTTCCACCTATTTCTTCAACTTTTGAGGGGCTATAAATACATACATGGGAGGCTTGATCTAGGGTATGGAGGAAAGGCTGGGAATACACCCAAGAACACAAGAAACACATCAATTTCATCAAGGAAGAATCAAGAGAAGAATCGGGTCGAATCGGAGCTTGAGGATTGAAGATTAATCGAGAGATTATCCATTTCCCTAAGTTTTCTCATTCTTTGTGCTTTAATCTTTCATTTTAGTTTCTTATGAAGATGAACAATTTGTCTATGAGTTGTTTATTTATAATGGGTAGCTAAACTTCTTGTGATTTCCGGGTTTTGGAAGTAGATTAATTGAACTCTTGTTGATTGTTTTAATCTTAATTGAAGTTATTGTCTTGAAGCCTATTTGAGTACTTTGTTCTTATTTTTGTTTTATCATTTGGCCAATGATTTAGCATGTTTGATATATTGATTCATAATTCGAGAGATGAGTTTCAATATTAGATCTTGAGTACTTGACATGAATATTTGCATAATCGAGAGGTTTGTGAATATTTGTGAGGATATTTGATCTTTTGTGCATTTGGGAGTTGTGTATCTTATGTTGAGTAGAGATACTAGCATAGATATTTCAATTTACACTTTATATACATCTCAAGAGGGAGGATAAAATACCGTTGTGATCGTCTTATAGGTGTATTGATAATAACTTTGGCTTTGATTAAATCGTAAAACAAGAGGAATATTAATTGAAACCATAACCCGGGAATCCATTTCATTTCCCTTGGTAATTCCACTATTATTTTCATCTTGTGTTTTTGTGGTTATTCTTGTCTTTTCTTCCACAACAATCATTCAATTTTGATCGTCTAAATAAAAATAAGGCTATCTTAGTTCAATACTTAGTGCATTAATTTATTAGTCTCCGTGGATACGACCTTGCTTACCCTATTCTATAAACTACACCGTACACTTGCGGTGAAGCTAAAAATAAGGCGAACAATAAGCAATCTTCGATATCTTGAACGATTAGGTGGAACATAAGTCCCGTTATAGATTCAAATCGCAAGACGAGGAAGTCGCCCGTGATCGGGTATTAATCGGTCAAGGCGGTCCGATAAGTCAAGGGGTTCTTGAGAAATTAAAATATTTTAATTAAGAATTGAAGTCAGAGGGTCCAGGGCTGTTTTAGTAAAATAAAAATAATTTGAGTTAGGTCCTTGATAAAAAGAAAATTTTCAATTTAGCCCCGTTTTGTAAAAACCAATACTTTTGGGGTTAAAAATTCAATAAATAAATATCCCGACCTTGAAAAATTATGAGGTCAGTTCCTAAACTCTACAAATTGTTCAGAGATTCAGGTTTTTGAAGTTTTGAGGTCGAGTTTTTTTTTATAAGATTCTCATATTGGCCCCAAATTTGTTAAAATTGTCGTTTCGGGCCCTAAGTTTAAAATAATCGGAACTCACAAACCGGAAGGGCTTTTAATGTGATTCCAGTTGGAAAATGTCACTAAGGTTATTGGAATATTGGGACAAAAACAGTTTTAAAACGTCATAAGTATAGGTCCCTTAACTTTTGAAAATCTCATTTTTGTCTCATTTTGAAATAATTGCCTTCAAGGCTTTTAGGGGTCCAATTGTTATGGAATTTGAACCTTGGGTCCAAAATATAATTATGTTATAGGTAAATTAGTATTTCCAGGTACATGGGCTGTATAAGTCCTGGAAATTTCATTTGGGTCCTCAAGTTTAATCTTTTACAATTTGGTCCCTCAAGTTTCATAAAATTACTTTCCAAGCTCTAAACACTTGGATTTTTGGAATACACTTAAAATATGTTATTTCCAGTCCCTAAAGAGTTAAAATTTAAAATTTTAAAATTTGGGTCTGGTACAGTTTCGAAATTTGCAAAATAGCCCTTAAACTTCTCAAATTTTGCAATCTAGTCCTTGGGCTTTTAAAGGTTGATTTTAATTATCTAAAAACTCTTAAAACTTTATTAAAATGTCAAAACATCATTTTTGAACCTGAGCACAGTCCCAAAAATCGAAAATTACAGAGAGGTCCCTTAAGTTTTATTTTCTTGCAATTAAGTCCACCAACTTTCCATTTTTGCATTTTAAGTCCAAAAATCGAAATTTAATCAATTATGCTCGACTTGTCCAGGTTATAAATCATTCAAAACATAGATTTCAAGAGTCATAAACATACATATCCATTTCGTGCAAGCATTCATCAAGTACCACAATAAAGTGTACGTGTATGTCCTATTTTTCGATAAATCGCATTTTTGAGCAACACTTGAGAATTTTCCAACTAGATACAAGAAAATATCATGCAATACATAATATATATCTCAAGTGCTCAATAACAAAATACTACATGCATATTTTTAATTTAAAACACCTAGAAGTTGAAAGAATTTTTCCACCCACCTTGTTTGTTCGGTTGATTGGTGTAAAGTGGTGTCACTAGACCTTGAGGATTTTAATCCTCACTTAAGGCAGCCCCTAAGTAAAATAATACTAGGAGTTTTGAGTTAGAAAATGAAGAATTGAACTAAGGGAAAAAAGAAGAGAAATAGGCCAAAGGTACCACACTTACCTTGTGTAGTTGAAAGTTGTAGTAAAAAATTGATAGTCTCTTAAGAACTTAATCACCTCTTAACCAAAGCTCCAAGGTCAGCCCCTAACCACCTCAAAATGAAAATTTTGGTGTTAAATTTCGGAATTAATAGGGAAGAAGAAGATGGTACCAAAAATCCCATTTCTTACCTTGTAGTCCAAATTCTTCAAATTTTTCTTCAAGTCTAGAAGTCCTCTTCAAGGTGATGGTAAGGCTCTTAGTATCTTCCAAGTCTTCTATGTAAACCTCAAAAATAAAAATCCAAACTTACATTAATAAGTGAGAGGAGATAGCTAGATGATATCAAGACAAGAAGAGGAACAACATTCTTACCTTGTTGAAGGGGGGTGTTCGAATTTTTGTAGGTAGAAGAGGGGGTTCTTGAAATTTTGGTTAAGTGTTTGGGAGATATGAAGAAGAAGGTATGTTTGAAGATATGAAGAACTTATGTTTAAAGATTTGAAGATTTGAAGAGTTGGTGTTTGAAGATTTGAAGATGTGAATGATTTTTAGAGAGGTTAGAGAGATGTTAGAGAAAATGCTTGAATGATGAATGAGTTGGATAAAAATGATATTTTGAACAATTTTTGATCATCAAAATGGCCCTTGGCCGTTCACAATGAGAGGGGAGGGAGACAACTTTTGTTTTGTTCCAAGGCTTGAAAGGTGTAGCTTGCATGAGAGACAAGGACCTTGGTCAAGGTGTGGTCTTGCATGGGAGGATGAAATTTAAGGGATTGAGGAGGATGTTGGCATGGAATGTTGGGAAGCCTCCAACATGTTGGGCAAGTTTATAATAAAGAATTGGTGTATAAGGTATTGTGTATAAAATTTGAATTAATGGTGTAAAAATACACAAGATGAATACACAAGGTGTACATGTACAAGAGTTGGGAGATATTTCTACACCAAAATTCCCATTATGGCCGTCCACTCAAGGGTATTTGTGGTATTTCCATATTTTTTTTTTTTGTCCCAAATTGGTGATAATAGATGAATAATATCAATCTCCAAAATAATTAGTGATCTCCTTGATCACTTATAAGTCTCATGATCATTTAATCTAAATCGAATTCTTAATTCTATAAGGCATAAATCTCTAAATAACTAGTCTCTTAAAATTCTAAGGTGACTAAAAAAAAATACACAAGTAATAATAATGATGATCAACCAAGTGATCATAAATGTGAAATAAAATTAATAAATGATTATGATCACAAGAAATAAATAAGGGTAATTAAAGATGAAATGTATTTATCATTAATATTTACCCGTCAAAGCGACGCGGTAGAATTGTCAAATAGTACAAAGACGATACGTGATATAAGTACATGTTCGAATAAAAATCGAGGGCTTCACACGCAGGGGTATAAAGTACTTTCATATATCCACTGAATCATTGCAAAGCGTCTAAATTGTTTAACAAAAAACTGAAAAGTACATATTATTATGATTGAGTAACAGTCCGTTGGGGGCAGGTCCTGCTATTATGTGTCATGACCTCACCGCACGTCCCACAGCGTCTCTTGAGCTTTGTGCTTGCTTTGACAGCTTTCTCCGTTTGACTTTGTAATCGACTCTTCAATCGGCTCCCACTCCCTTTATTTCTTGCTTGTTTTGGTGGTAACACTGTGCTATCTACATTGGATGTGGATCCGCAATACGTCTCGAGCACTTTTTTCTTGTTGATTTGTGAATTTTGTTGTTCGTTGTCTAGTAACATCATGTCCTTTTGTTCAGAGATTAAAACTGAAAATTCCTTTAATTTTTCTATGTTCCCCTGCGCCATTCCTATGCATAAATGGAAATCCAACCAAAGTTTGTTCATAGTTGCGTTTTCCTCTTCTCCACCAGTAAATTGGTATAGACGTCCATTATTATGACTCGCCACGAACGAGGCTGTTTTTGTCCATCTTGTAAGCAGGTGTTTCTTGGGAATAACTGAGAAATCTTTGAAGACTACAAACATATGCTGGCAAATTATGCCATGTTGTTCAAACATTTTGCATGTGCATGATGCCTCCTTTTTGCCAATTTTGTAGAAAACAATGTACGTTTGTTTTGTGGCATCCTTTATTGTGTACGAGCAGTTATCACTGTTTTCATCTATTCCAACTACGGAGCATTCATAACATGCTGCTGCAATTTCCTTGCTAACCTCTGAATATATTGTTCGCGTATACACGATTGCAGCATATTGTTCAATACGCAAAGGTGTCTTGCATTCGGGGACAAAGCTTTCAGATTCATTGTTGAGCTTCTCTGCCACGTGTCGTTGGGCTTCCATTGCACTATCAAAGTGCATAAAAAATTCCACCAAATTCACTTGAGGATTAATGAATCCTCCAAACCAACTATTTGCACTTTCAGATCTTGATGTTGTCCAAAGCAATCCACCCATTGGAACATCTCTGAAATACGCAGGAATCCAACTGTTTCTGATTTCATACATTTTTGTAAACCAGGGATGCGATATCAAGTGAAAGTCGACCATAATTTCATTCCATTTTGTCTCAAATTCATCTGGTTCGATCTCTTGACTCCAAACAATTTAAGTAAGTCTATTCATGAATGTATTATCCTTCAGCAATGCAGTCTCGACTTTAGAGCTGACCTTGTCCATGATATGCCACATACATAAGCGATGTTTTGCTGTTTTAAAAACCACTTTGAATGCGTTCTTCATTGCAGGGTATTGGTCGGTCACGATGTAATATGGTTCTTTTCCCATTGCATCCGGAAAACACTTGAATAACCATACGTATGATTCCTCATCCTCCTTCAATATCAATCCAGCTGGAAAGGTAACACATCTCCGGTGGTTGTCGACCCCTGTGAATGGTGCGAAAACCATCTTATACCTGGGGAATGGATACAATATTTAGTCCTTAATAATACAACAGAGTGATGATATATATACAATGAATATACTCTAAATATACTCTACTACAATCAATAATTCATTGTAATGATGCCTGAAAAAATATAGTGGCTAGCAATTAATAATACATTAAACTTAAACTAAATACACATGAACATATTCTAAATATACAACCCAGGCACTAATTTTATTTAGCAAAAGATGATTAACATTTTAAATTGTACGCACCTATTAGTATTGTACGTGGCGTCGAACGAGATGACATCACCAAAGAAACTGTAATTTCGAATCGCTGATTCATTTGCCCAGAATAATCTTGTTAATTGATCGTTTTCGTCCACAGAATAATTGAATGCTAGCTTTGGAAACACTTCCTTCTTCTTTAGGAAGTTGTCGACAATCATTTGTGCATCAGCACCAGATATATACGCCTTCAAATCTCTCTTAAAATTCTTGAAATCTATCTGAAGTGCACCAACATTGGAGTGCCCGCCAACCATATGTGTATATAGCTAATGAGTCTTTGCAGACCCGATATTTGCTCTAGAACAGTCAATGATGAACTTTTGGTGTCCAAAGCTTAGATTTTTGTTAACCTTGAGGAATTTCCTATACGATTCAGATGCCAATGGATTGGTATGGCGCTCTTCGAAATGTTTGATCACGAATGAGTTGCGATTAGTGTACTCAAATATACAACGTGCATCACAACCGTTTCTCTTGGATAACCTTTTACGAGTTTCCTTATTTTTGGTGCCGTTACTGTCTTCTGTGTCGATATGTTGGATAGGGTTACTAGCGTTTTTAAATCCTTCTCTGCTGCACAAAATATATTGCACACGGATGTCTCCATTTCTATACTTTCTCGATGTACTCCTACGGATGTCAAATTCGCTGCAAGAACCATATTCCTTATAGAACTTAATCCCATTCTCCAACGATGTGAAATGCATTCCTACGCGTGGCACCTTATCTTCATCAATTTCAGGTATCCAATATTTTATAGCTCCAGGGGAGATGACTAGCCTCTGTTTGACATCAGTATATATTGTGCTTGTTCGATAAAACAATGAATTAACACTATAAATACAGTAAAAGCGTTCTAAGTATACATCATATGAAATCTAAATACACATTAATAGTGTACAAGTAGGTTGTTGATTAAGCACTGAATTAATACTAATATAGTGTAATTTCTATAAGTATACATCATATGGAATATAATACACATTAAAAATATACAAGCATCGAACCAACACTAAATATTGAAGAATCTGATGAGTACCGAACTGACAGCATACTCGAAGACTACGAGGTGTAAATACAAGTCTTCCCCCCGACTCGGTTTTTGCAGAACAGGGATTGACGCTAAATGTTGTTTCAATGATTCGAATGTTGCCCGCGTCTGCTCGGTCCATTCAAAATCCTTATTTTTCTTTATTATCTCGAATAATGGTTTACATTTATCTGCCGATCTTGAGATGAATCTACTTAAAGCGGCTAGGCACCCAGTTAAGCTTTGCACTTTTTAACAGAGTTAGGGGGTTCCAGGTCGACTATAGCTTTTATTTTATCTGGATTAGCCTCCATTCCCCTTTGGCTGACCCTATATCCTAAAACTTTACCCGAGCCAACCCCGAATGTACATTTTTTTGGGTTTAACATCATCTTGTACTCGCGTAAAATTTTGAACATTTCATTAAGATCAGAAAGATGATCAGCAACATACAGAGATTTTACAAGCATATCATCTACATAGACTTCCATAGTGCGCCCTATCAATTTTTCAAACATCTTGTTGACTAACCTCTGATAGGTCGCCCCAGCATTCTTTAGGCCGAATGGAATCATCTTGTAGCAGTAAACTCCTCGGGCCGAGTAGAAAGAAGTATTTTTGTCGTCGTCCGGGTGCATTCGGATCTGGTTGTAACATGAATATGCGTCCGTGAAGCTCATTAACTCGTGGCCTGCTGTGGCGTTGACCATATGATCTATGTTCGGAAGGGGGTAGCTGTCCTTCAGGCACGTCTTGTTTAAGTCTGTGAAGTCTGCGCAAAGAGGCCATTGCCCATTGCTCTTCTTGACCAGAACAGGGTTGGCCACCCATCACGGGTAGAGTGCCTCTGTGATGAATTTATTGTCCAACAATTTGCCGACCTCGGCTTCCAGTGCGGCCTGGCTGTCTGGGCCCAACTTTCTTTGTTTCTGAATTATCGGCCAGTAGGTGAGGTCAATACTTAGGCGGTAATGGTATGCTTAGGGTCGATTCTTGGCATGTCAGCATGAGTCTATGCGAAGACTTCTAAGTTGTTGCCCAGAAATTCGATGAGCTTCAATCGGAGCGGTTCTTGCAAATTGTCGAAAAAAAGATAATTATACATATAAACAACCTTAAATATACAGTATTACTGTTTTACCACTTATGCATCCAAAAAAGTGATTTTTATAAAATGTATACAATGATTAAACACTATATCAACAGAAAACTATAACTATGTACACAATAAAACTGATTCATTTCAGCAACAAAGTATAACTATATTTAATTCGAAGAAACTCGTAAATATATGGAGTTTTCAACAAATTTTCAGAAATATAACAATAAATTGATAATTACTCACTAATTTATACAGATTGATGCATCGTTTCACGTGTATATTCAAATTACACATACATTGTATGTTTTTTTAATCAAATTGTGTAGTAATATGTATGGAGAAATTCACATACCAGGATTATATTCACTTTCCACGTATTCTGTGAGGCCCTGAATTTTAACAACATGAGATACGGTGCTATGTAGTGATTATTTATTCGGCTATGTATCACAAACCTATTATTAATAAAACGCGACTCTACTTTTATTTATTTCTTCCAACATCAATTACGCATTTCGCATTTTTGGAGCTTAGCAATTTTATATTCTCCTCTAGTATTAATACTTGATCGAATGACTACGACTTTAGAAATATTAGACCCTCGAAAATTTAGGAGTATATTCCAATTCTTATCCTAATATTTCATCTTATTCTAGAATTCATCCCAACCAACTTCTAATTTAATTTTCGATTACACATTTCTTATTTCACATCTTTATTTTAAATTTCTAAATATTTAATTATGGATATTTATACATTTTATTTTTTCCCCTCAATTTTATAAAGAAAAGAAAACAAATATTTTTTTTCTTTTTTTCCCTAATTTTTGAAATTACCACTTTAAATGGGGAAAATAACTCAATTTTTCTTCTATCACAATTTTATCATTTTGTATCTTGTTAGGAAATTTATTGTTTAGATTTTGATGAATGCCATGTAAAACTTAGAATAGGAAGTTGGCACCCCATTCTTGTTGTAAAATGCATTGTAATAAATAAGGCTGATCAAGCTGAGTTAAGTCAGCTACGCCCAAACATGCAAGAAGACAACTGGAGAACTAGAAGGAAGACTCATTTGTGAGACAATTGAGTATGGCAAAGAAGAGTAGACGGGAACTCTCTTGAAGAAGCTACAAATCGAGATGCGGTGAGTAGAGTATCGGTCAAGTCAACTCAAGAAGAGCAAGTCTCAAGTTGAAGTGTGAGAAGAGTCATCCATGATTGGAAGCGACTCTAAGTCACCTGGGGAAAGCAAAGAAATGCGGTCAAGTCGAGATAATCAAAAAGATCCGTTGCGTAAATCAAGAGAATTACTTAAACAAGTAATATCTCCATACTACCTTTCTTGAAGTGCTCAGTCCCAGAAGCGTGCAAAAGGAATTAACCAATGGGAAGCACTATACCGTGTCAGAACTCTAAAAAGCTGGAGAACAATTCATACGAGGAAATGGCAATTCCAAGGATCGCAACAAGACAAGCCAACGACGCAAGTGACTTTCAAAAATAAGCCTATCTCTTCAACGGGCAAATTTTTGAAAGATCAATATAAAAGGCCGAGGAGTTTATTTGAGAAAAAAAAGATCAAGGAACTAAGAACGGACCAGAACCAAAAACGTTCAAGCAATTATTAGAAAATCTGAAATATTCTCAATCCTCAAGCCTACACTACGAAGAACATCAATCCAACACTCACATGTGAAGGAAAGATAACTTCAATCGGTTGAAGAGGAAAATCTTGAAAAATTAAGGGTCTACACTCCACGAAGGATTGTAGGAAGGTTCGGGTCGAACCAAGTCTTGAGCTTTTGGAGGGCTTCGTGATCAAATCCAAAGAGCTTGAGCAAGTGAGTGTAGTAGCAAGGCAAGCCTGCCTGTGAAGAAGCGAGTCGTCACGAGAAGTCGGTGAGTGATCAAGGCGTCTCGGATCGAGTCCCAAAGGATCAAGTGTTGTGTGATCAAGACTTGTATCCGGATGTTACCACTTTGTATCCGATCAATACCTAGTGGATTCCTCCGGGGAGTTGGAGAAGAGAGGATTAGAAGAATTACCCCATCTTCGAACCTCTATAAAAATTTTATTGTGTCATTTACATTTCAACATTTTAATTCCTCGCATCTTAATTGTTTATATCTCACGATAAATTTGCTATCCACTTGATAATTTCTAAGTACTAAACCAAACACTAAATCCTTGCTTAATCAAACTTAAGGGTGTTAAGTCTTCCGTGAAAAACAAACCATGTTGAGTTAATTTAGACTTAACTTGGTGAGTTATTCCATCAACACTCGATTGAGTCGTTGAGAGACTAACTCTCTCGATTATCTAAATCGGTCCACCAAGGACACACTGGTGTGTAGTATCAACTCGAATATTTAAAAGGACTAAATCGAAAATTTGGTAAGATTTATTCAACCCCCTTCTAAACCTTACACTTATACCCCTTGGGACCTACAAGTGGTATCGGAGCGGCGGTTGGTTCATTGAGCCTTCCGCACCGGTTAGTTCTTGAACTAGATCTCCAAACTTTTCAAAGTCCGCTTTAGCACTTAAACTTTCAAAACTCTTTTTATCATTAAAAGTTATTATCATGGAAGCAAATTTGACACGCATTCCTATGTTCACAATTGAAGAATTTGATGATTGGAAAATTCGTATGCAGGCTCATCTATCAACATTATATGATGAGATGTGGATAGTGATAGAAGATGGGCCACACGCAAATCTTAAAGGTGAACACAATCGTGAGAAGAGTCGTGAAGAAGAAGAAGAAGAGGATGTTGCTCCCGGACGATCATGGTTGAAAAACCAAGAACCGAATGGACAAATGATGACAAAAAAAAGATACAACCTGGACAATGTAGCCAAGGACATCCTTTACAAAACCTTGGACAAAGCCATGTTCAATAAAGTCAAATCATGCAAAACGGCTAAAGAAATGGGACAAGCTAACATTGATTTGTGAAGGCTCGGAGCAAATCAAAGAAAACAAATTATCGGTGGGCCATACTGTAAATTTGAGAACTTCAAAATGATCTCGGGAGAAAACCTGGATCAACTGGATGCTCGATTCACGAAATCACCAATGAGCTATCCGCACTTGGAAATGAATATACAGAAGGAAATGTGTATGAAGATCCTAAAAAGTCTTCCAAATTGAATGGGAAATGAAGGTCATGGCAATCGAGACATTCCATGGACCTATCAAAGACATCCAATCATGAATTATTCTCGGATCTCAAAGCCTACGAGTTTGAGCCGAGAAGAAAAGACCAGGAAGAGACAATTTGTACCCAAAACAAATTTGCTCTAATTGTTAAAGATGGGAAGAGAGCCGAGGTCAAAGAAGTCATTGATCCGGAAGAAATAGCCCCGATGGTTAAAAGGTTCAACAAGTTCTTCAATAAGAACTACAAGAGAGGAAAGGGTGAATCTTCCCGGAAGACACTCGGCTCCCTCCAAGTCAAAGGAAGATAGGCCAACCAAGAGAGCAGTTATCAAAAGGTGAATATCAAAGGGCCGACAATCCAAGAATAGAAAGAGTCGATCAAAAGGTTGAATATCTATCTTTGAATCGTATACAACCAGTGTCACTATGCCTTTGATCGCCCATATCCCGTAGTCAACAAATACGGGAATGAAGAAGAAAGAAAGGTCTTCGAGAGAAAGAAGACAATAAAAGAAAAAGGCAATGATGGTCTGCAGAGATCTGGCCGAGACAAACTAAGTCAAGAGAGACAATCGATTCGAGAGTGCGGTGAAGCCGACTACTCAAGTGACTCGAAGAAGAAGCCCGATCTGTTTAATGGCCAAGGAACATGATCAACTCCGACCAAGAAGATGAGGTACACTCTAACTCATCAAACTCGGACTCTAGTGATAGTGTGACACACACACTTCATCACCCACTCGATCTTTATGATTCATTAGGCAAAATGATGAAAGATTTTGAACACATTAAATCCTCACACACACTATTGAATGAGGAAAAAAAGTCTACTCAAGAGCCAAAACTCAAAGTCGACTAAGGAGCCGAGTACTCTAAGTCAAATAGTGATGAGAATGATAGTTTAAAAAGGAAAATGCTAAGTTAATAGAAAATTCGCCATAGAGAAGAGGGAGAATGACCTCAAAAATGTTATTGCCTCATTCACTAAGGCATCTAAATCATTGGATGATCTTATTATAAGTCAAAGAAAATGTGGAGACAAGACAAAGCTAGGATTTAATTCCTCTCGTGCTATGTCAAACTCCAAAAGTGATTTTGGAAAAAGGATCTTCAAGCAATGAAGAGTCAAAAAAATCCAAAACTCTAAATTTTACACACACATTCACTCCAAAGCACAATTACAAGCAAAGCTGGCCTTGGTTATAAAGGAAAAGGAAAACGGCCGATTGAGTGCTACTGAAAGGACAGTGAGAAGAGATTCAATGAGTTTCTCAAAGCAAACTCCAAACAGAAAATACTCAGTAAAGAAAAAGCGAGCTACCAAAAACCCTTAGAAAATCTATAAAAGAAATACATATGATGGGAATGGTAGAAAATATCCTAGCCAAGCCGATTGGAATAATGTAAACTATCAAAGATAGACTTATGGAATATAAGCCCAAATGGCAAAGGCTTAGAACTCAAGAAAGGCCATTCCAAAAGTATAAGAGCTTTCATCAAAGACACATATGCACTAGGCACTACACTCAGAGACACCACAATTACCCAAAGAAGGCGATTGCTAAAACATATACACAGCATACAGACAAAAGAGACAATTTGTATGAACCTAAAATCCCCAAGCAATTTGCCAAGATTAATTATGATTATGGCGATAGATGGCAACCCTTAGAAGTCAAATCATTTGGCTATAAGTTGGTTGGATCATCTTACAACTCTAACCCCTCGGGACCTGCATAAATATGGGTACCTAAAACTTAATTTCCTTGATTGCGGGTTCAAGGAATAAAATGAGTGCCAAGGAACTTGGTACATGGATAGCGGTTGTTCCGGACATATATGACAGAAACAAGAAAAATCTGTCAAAATTCAAGGAAGTTAAAGGAGCAAAAAGTCATATTTGGTGGAAATGAAGCTCAGTGAAATAAGAGGCATTGGATCTATCAAAATGAACGTATTAGAAATCTCGGATGTTGCATATGTTGAAGGACTCAACTTCAACTTGTTAAGCATCAACCAACTCGTGACAAGGGTTATAATGTTGGATTTAACATGGGTATATGCCAAATCAAGGATATCTTGAAACGAATGAAGTTGTGTTGCAAGGATGCGACAAAAGAACATGTATGTAGTAGATTGGTCAACCGCTACACACAAAGACTTGTCTATTAGCAAAGAGCACAATTTGAATCAAGTTGGCGTGGGCACAAAAAAGTGAGTCACCTAAACTTCAAAACGATTAACAAGCTTGCACGAAGTAATCTTGTGGAAGGACTTCCGACTCAAGATACAAGAAGGAGAGTATATGTGATGCATGTCGAAAGGAAAACAAATCAAATCTTCATTCAAAGAAAAGACATGTCCATCCTCAACAAGAGTATTGCATCCGCTACATATGGATCTATTTGGCCCAGTGGAACCAGCCAGCATAAGTGGAAAGAAATACACCTTGGTGGTAGTAGATGACTACTCAAGATATACATGGACAATATTCATGTGCAAGAAGAAAGAAACTCTACAGAAACTACCACAACTGATGAAGAGGATTCAAAATGAGAAGAGCCAAACCATTATCAAAATAAGATCGGGGCAGGAACCGAGTTTGTCAATGGAATAATAACTCAAGATTGTATTGAAAATGGTATTGGTCATGAACTATCGCCAGCAAGGACTCCACAGAGAATGGAGAAAGAAAGAAGGAACAGAACTCTCAAAGAAGCAGCAAGGACCATGTTAGTGGCGGGATTACCAAAAAGATTTTGGGTCAAGCAATCAACACACTTGCTACACTCAAAACAGATGTATGATAAACAGACGGTACCGACAAAGACTCCCTATGAGATTTGGACTGGAAGAAAACCAAATGTTGCATATTTTAGAATATTTGGATGCAAATGCTTCATCCACAACAATGGCAAGGACAATCTAAAGGCTTTCGATGCTAAAGCTGATGAAGGTATCTTCTTGGGATACTCAGCTGAAAGCAAAGCCTACAGAGCACTCAACAAAAGGACTATGGTTGCAGAAGAATCCATTCATGTGGTATTCGATGAGCCAAATGTAAATAGAGAAGACATTGAAGAGTCAGCGGATAAGCTGAATCATCCAACCATACGAGAAGAGTCCCTACGCTGAAGTCGAAGCCGGAACTATTAACTCAGATGAAGATGAGATAGTGAATCTCAAAAATAGCCGAAAATTTGCGGCTAAGTGATTACGAGAGAGCCGATCAAAGAACACAACGCTAGACAATCGAACCCAGCTAATTTACTTCAACTCGATGTAAGATGGCCGAGAGACCATCCACGTAACTTGTCATTGGAGATATAAGAGAAGGTGTCAAAACGAGATCCGTAACTCAAGAAGCTATGTTCACATGCTTTATCTAAATAGAGCCCAAAGATGTGTTACAAGCATTGACGACACACATTGGATTCAAGCTATGCAAGAAGAGTGAATCGTTTGAAAGAAATAAAGTATGGGAATTAGTTCAAAGACCCTCACATCAAAATGTTATTGGTACTAAATGGGTGTTCGTAAACAAGATGAACGAGGAAGGTTCCGTGGTAAGAAACAAAGCAAGACTAGTAGCCAAAGGATATTGCCAAGAAGAAGGAATAGATTTTGATGAAACATTTGCCTCGTAGCAAGATTGGAAGCTATAAGGATGTTTCTTGCCTATGCGACTCACAAGAATTTCATTGTATATCAAATGGATGTAAAAAGTGCATTCCTAAATGGTTTATTGGAAGAAGAAGTGTATGTTGAACAACCTCCAGTGATTTGAGAGAAGACTCTTGGAGATAAGGTATACAAACTCAAGAAAGCTCGTATGGATTGAAACAGGCACCAGAGCATGGTATGATACTTTGTCACAATTCCTAATCGAAAATGGATTCACAAAAGGAAAAGTAGATAGAACACTTTTCTTAATTCAAGACAAAAAGAGTATACTTGCTTGTTCAAATATATGTGGATGACATCATTTTTGGATCCACAAACAAAGAGCTGTGTGAAAAATTTTCAAACCTCATGCAAAGTAAATTTGAAATGAGCATGATGGGAGAGTCGACATTCTTCCTTGGACTCCAAGTGAAACAATGAAGGATGGAACGTTTATAAGTCAAACAAAATACACCGTGAGACTTAATGAAGAAATTTGGTATGGAGGAGAAGTCTTCGTGAAAATACCAATGAATACATCGGTCAAAATGGACATGAATGCGGATGGCAAACCCGTAGATCAAACAAGATACATAGCACTTATTGGATCATTGCTCTATCTTACAAAGAAGCAGCCGGACATCACTTTCTTTGTAGGTGTATGTGCAAGATTTCAATCTGCTCCAAAAGAGAGCCATATGACAAAGCCTAAGAGAATATCGAGATACTTGAAAGGAAGTCAAGAAGTTGGCTTATGGTATCCAAAGGAAGGTAGATTCAAGCTAATTGGCTATTCAGACTCGACTCTTTGGATGTAGAGTTGACAGAAGAAGAGCACCTCGTGCACATGTCAAATGCTAGGAAACATGCTGATTTCTGGTTTGGCAAGAAGCAAAATTCAATTGCCACCTCTGGTGGCAGAATACATAGCTGCGAGCAAATTGTTGTTGCAGCCCAAGTCCTATGGATGAGACAAAGAAATTTGAGAGACTATGAAGTTGAAGAAAAAGAGATTCCAATCATGTGTGATAACACAAGTGCAATTGCAATCACTCAAAATCCTCGTGTTGCACTCAAGAACAAAGCATATCGATGTTAGATATCACTTCATAAGAGATCATGTTGAAAAGAAGGACATCATCGTGGAATATATCTCAACCGATAAACAATTGGCCGACATCTTCACAAAACCGTTATGTGAGTCAAGATTTGAAGAACTCAAGCATGAGTTGGGGTTAATTGAGTGAGTTAACATTGAGAAGACTCAAAGAAAAGAAATGGAACACAAAAAGGGAAAAGAGTGAACTCACAAATCGCCTAAGTACATCATTTGTATTGGAAAGACAACTATACTAAGTCATTTGTTATTTAATGAGTCACTAAGAGAAGCTGTGAGAAGAGGAGTTAAATCGGCTAAAGGATAAGCCGAGTCACTTATGAGCAAAGTGACAAAAACGCAAATCGTTTTTTTACTAAGCGGGAATGTTTTTAAGAATGACGTCAACATAATGATGATGTGTACGACATAAAGCCGCACACCAAGCTTATGATTGGATATAAATCTTTGCCGCATTAAATACGAGACATTAAATGCTAAATAGGCATGCAAAATCTAAGCCGTTGATTTCGATCACATTTCAAAACCACCGCACGCCCTTTCATAAACCATATTTAAACCATTTTCGCCCGTTTCTCTCACACACTATCAAAACTGTTCATCTCTCTCTCTCTCTCAGAAGCAAAAATTCTCTCAAAAACCCTATCTATCTTCAAATCAATCCCGAAGTTTTCTTCGATAAAATCCTGAAAAATGGCACCAACTTATGATTTTATCAAGTTAGGAAAGCAAATCCACACCGGTCTACCGTGGATTTCGAGGGCATGGTCAAACAGGGGTCCAATGACGCCCTAATAAATAAAATAGATGAAAAACTCCAAACGACCGGGCTGAAATCGTTTCTGACGATGGAATTTTCGATGACCTATGTGGAGGAGGTCGCGAGAATTCTATGTGAACGCCGAGATTCACGATGAAGGAATAAAGTCATCTTCACGGAAAGGAGTTCACCATCTCTCGCCAAGGATTTGGTGAACACCGCTCATTACCAACGGAAGGAGCATCGAAATTAACGGTTTGATGTAAACTTGATGGCCGCTTGGAAGGAAATAGCCAAGCCCGACTATGTTGATAAAATAGTTTACACAAAGCAAATAAAGAGGTCTTTGAAGGAGGACTATCACAAGCTATTGGACATAGTTGCCAAATGTATTGACATCAAATTTGGCAACTTTGACCAATCACAAAAGCAAAGTTGATCGTAATGGCTGCGATCATTGAAGAAAGGAAAATAAATCAATTTGAGTTTGTCTACAGCAGACTATGCTAAATGTAGGGAACAAATCCTTCAAGGAAGATGGCACATTTGGAGGATCCCTAGGATATGGCCCGGTGATTGGCCGGATGATGGAGGTGAAAGGAGTCCTTCTAGACATAGAAAGGCGTTCCATGTTAACAAGAGGATGTTCGAGATCAAACCCTCTCGGGCGCACTGAGAAGAGCCTACGCCAAGAGAGAGGCGACACGAGTGAGGGGAATCGGTGACCCTGAAGATACAACTGTTTCCTCCCCACCAAAGAAGAAAAGTCGCCCCGCACTGCTAAGAAGACCGCGCTCCCGCAAAGAAAGAAAGTCAAACTCGCTCCCGCCCCTCGCAGCCCAAGTCACCTACCCCCAGCCGTGTCTCCCCCCCAAAGGCAGATAGCCGATGGTCGAGAAGGACTCTCAAATACCTTCTCCGATCGTCAAAAGGAGGAGAACGATAAGCCAAGACGGCCAGCTCCACGTAAGAAAACACTAGCACCGACCCCGCCGCCCAAGACTCGGAAGAAACCGTCTCTCGAACCAGTAAATCCCCCGGTACAAACTAGAGACGAAGAAGAATCATCAAGCACTCCGAGCTTGAGAAACCGGCTGAGTCGCCCACTCAGTGGAGCAGATATCGAGATCGCTGGAGAAGTAGAGTCTCGGATGTAATTGATGAAACAAAGACCAAGTCTGCTTTGAAGGCGATCGCCAGAGGCCAATCAAGAAATAGTCGTAGTCCGCGCACTGAGACACAAGACGAAGCCGATAGAGCGATAGTGATGTGATGATCCTATCCCCACCTTACCCGGACATCCAAAATCGTCTGCGTGAGTGGAGGAAATGGAAATTAAGTAAATCAAGGAACAATTCCAACGGCCCGAGTTTATAGAAGAAGAAGAGGAATCGTTAAACTTCCTTCGACTAACCATCGTGATCCCAAAGATCGGATGAAGACACCGCACGATATCCCATCATCCGCCCCTATCTCCGGCACCACGTAACACACACACCCTCTCCTTGATGTCTTATCTCGCGGTGATGAGGATCCGAACTCTCGGCTGCAGCCTACGAAGAGTTGCAAATGCAGCAAGCATTGCACGAATCGAGTAATCCTTCACGAGCAAAGATTTATGGAGGGACCAGGAGAGTCCTCACAACACGGTACGGGAAATTGATCCAATGGGAGTGGTTCAACAAATCGCCATCGTTGTTGTTCTTTGCCACCACTTCCCACTCACTCGGAAGAAGGCAATAAGCGAGATGGCGATGAAACCGGGATAGTGGGGACCCCATCGAGCCAACCCCTATTGAAGGTGTCTTACCACCGCCCCAACGGTGAACACTCAATAGAAAAAACAGCGGGAGTTTGGAGATGAGTGACCCATTCAAGTCACTCACCGGTGCGCCACCGGTGATAGGAAACTCCCTCCCGCTGCAAAAAGGTCGGGAGAATCTTTGCAGATGACTCCACAACGAATCAAGGAGGCGAAGTGGAGAAAGTACAACCACCAAACGAACGACAAGTTGCCATCAACGAAGCTCGGGATCGTTGAGATGTCTCGGTGAGGTGTCAACCGCTCTAAAGGCTAATGACGCACTGATGCGGTCGAGGCACATGAAGGAACAACCCCGGGAGTTAACACTGGCGATGAAAGTGCAATCCATGGGGTTGAGACTCCAATGGATGCCACCACGTAAGACCCTAAGACAATCGACCTTTGCCGAAAGGGAGGTCCAAGGCCTCACTGCAGCTTGAGATCGTAGGAGGAAATGAAGGCCACGGGAGGTTGAGACTTCCGGGGTAAAGAAGTCAAGTAGAGAACATCCTCCCGCTATCATTGATCCATCTCGAGAAGGAGATAAACGCGCTTCATGATTCCCAAGATAATCCCGATGTAACTTTTCTCGGGATCGAAGGCGACGAAGAAGCCGAGTCATCCCCATGACAGATCCAAAAGACTCACCAGTGCGGATGTTCCCAAAGACGAGCAAGTCGATCTCAAGACTACTCGTCAAACCTTTAATTTTGATGATGCGCCACCAATGGAAATCTCATCATCGTCCGATGACGCTCGATAAGGCCGAGGACCATCCACTCAATTGGAGAAACCAGTGAGACCAACGAAGCCGTTGAGACAACCGAGGCTCGCAGTCGGGTCCACTTCACAGAGACCCTCTTTGAAACAAAGTCCATCGCGCAGTTCCCCAAGTCGGCAGCAGGTTCGACTCAAAAGGAACTTCCCCGCACCGCTCATCATTGAACAAATCCCGATTGGCGGTGATGAATCCTTTATAGAATCTTTTCCTTTTTCCTTGGAGGTACCCGACCTCCATGAAGAGTCGAGAACGAACGCAAGACGCTACCATAGACCAGCTCCCGTCATTTCGTCGGTACCATCGTTCGGTGACTATGACTTTGTGACTGCGTGGCCATCGATGCAACGGATGAATCGGTGAATTTAAGTTCGCGAAGTGTTCAAGGCATTATTTGCTTTGAGATTGAACGAATGGAGAGGCACCAGGCCTCTATGGACGTGCGGATCGACAAATGAGATGCAAATCTTACTGGCCGACTTGAGAGGCATCACGGTGAGGATCGGGGAATGGTGGCAAAAAGAAGAAACAATGCGTGTGGAACAAGTTAGATACTTCAGGACATTGTTCAACAAGTGCTGGTATGGAGAGTCGAGAATGCCGATGCAAAACGAAGTTGAGAGAACACATTGAGCACATGCATGAAGCTCACATCGCCGATATAAGGTCAGCTGCGTGAGCAAAATAAGAGTGATCTTTCGGCCGGAAGCAAATATGGACAGAAAATTCAGCCTTCTCATGGTGAAATGAAGCTAATCTCAAAGCAGAGTCCAACGCTATTCGATCCGAATTTCAGATCGCATACTCCGCAGCAGACTCGAGACAAAACTCAACTATCGCAGGCTCGACTTCCGCTGCTTGCAAGTTCTGTTTCGGGCGTTCCTCTCTCCTTTGATGATGCCAAAAAGGGGGAAGAGGAATACCTAAAAAGCTTGAGGAGGATCCGAAGTTGAGAAGGAGGAGCAAGCGGAGAAGGGAAAGTCATTTGAGGAAGTGTTGAAACAAAAGAAAGGAAAGCTTGTTGAGGGGAATGATCGACATATGTGACCTTGATGATTGCACAAACCCCAACAAGGTCTTGTCACGGTGACATTATCAAAGAAACTCCTCGTGACTCGCCACTCCAACACTGCTATATCTATGGTCGAAAAGAGAAAAACAATTGAAGCGAGGGATGAAGGAAGTGGAAGGAAGAATGGATGCCCGAGTTATGAACATCTTGAAAGAACATGGAGGCATTCCAAAGAGACAGAGACACTTATGCCATCTCGGATGTCGGGACACGAGCCACGATCGTTGATGAATTTAAAACGCCGCATCCGAAGGATACTTTGCAAATATGTGTATGGCTCAAGCTTGGGACTTGTCTTGGGAAAAGGGTCTCACGTTATGTGAAGAAGGCGACGACAGACAGACTACCTAAGCGATCACTCTGCTTTGGTCACCATTGGAAAAGAAGAAGACCCCAAAGACAATACACGCCGCAGGTAGAGGAAAAAGTAGTGGTGGAGGAAGAGGTTTCATACCTAGGCCTCTGCCCAAAAATATTGAGTACATAGATCCAGGCAAGAAAGGAGGGATCTACTGGGCCGGCCTTGACCAAATAGCAAATTTGCAAGTGGCTAAAAGTAATGCTGAGTATGCGAAAAGAATAGAAGAAGAAAACAAGAGACAAACTCAGCTATGGGAGGAAAGACAAGAGAGATTAAGAAGAGATGAAACTGCCAGGAAGGCATATGAAAAGAAGAAGAAGGCAGCTGACGATGAGAAAAAGAGAAGAAGAGCAGAAGATGCTGAACAAGATGAAAGAAGGAGACAGCGAAGAAGATGAAGTATAGCTGTCCATCCCTTCATGTATTTTATCATGTAAATACATACTATGTAAGTCTTCTGTAATAAAGCTATAAATTCTTCATTTTTTTGTGTAGACAAATGTTTGCTCTGATACACTTTGTAAAAATGATTGTGTAAAAGAACAAGAATGTCATGATCAATAAAAGGATTGATTCTACGCATACATTCTATGTAAATACACTATCTGTATGTATCTTTGCTATTTGCATTTTTGAATGATTTAAGTTTTGGCATCATCAAAAAGGGGGAAATTGTTAGGAAATTTATTGTTTAGATTTTGATGAATGCCATGTAAAACTTAGAATAGGAAGTTGGCACCCCATTCTTGTTGTAAAATGCATTGTAATAAATAGGTGATCAAGCCGAGTTAAGTCGCCTACGCCCAAACATGCAAGAAGACAACCGGAGAACTAGAAGGAAGACTCATTTGTGAGACAGTGAGTATGCAAAAAGAAAGAGACGGAACTCTATCAAGAAGCGGTGAGATGCGGTGAGTAGAGTATCATCAAGTCAACTCAAGAAGAGCAAGTCTCAAGTTGAAGTGACATGAAGAGTCATCCAATGATTGGAAGTCGACTCTAAGTCACCTGGGGAAAGCAAAGAAATGCGGTCAAGTCGAGATAATCAAAAAGATCCGTTTACGTAAATCAAGAGAATTACTTAAACAAGTAATATCTCCATACTACCTTTCTCGAAGTGCTCAGTCCCAGAAGCGTGCAAAAGGAATTAACCAATGGGAAGCACTACACCGTGTCAGAACTCTAAAAAGCTGGAGAACAATTCATACAAGGAAATGGCAATTCCAAGGACTGCAACAAGACAAGCCAACGACTGCAAGTGACTTTCAAAAATAAGCCTATCTCTTCAACGGGCAAATTTTTGAAAGATCAATATAAAAGGCTGAGGAGTTTATTTGAGAAAAAAAATATCAAGGAACTAAGAACGGACCAGAACCAAAAACGTTCAAGCAATTATTAGAAAATCTGAAATATTCTCAATCCTCAAGCCTACACTACGAAGAACATCAATCCAACACTCACCTGTGAAGGAAAGATAACTTCAATCAGTTGAAAAGGAAAATACTGAAAAATTAAGGGGTCTACACTCCACGAAGGATTGTAGGAAGGTTCAAGGTCGAACCAAATCTTGAGCTTTTGGAGGGCTTCGTGATCAAATCCGAAGAGCTTGAGCAGGTGAGATGTAGTAGCAAGGCAGCTGCCCTGTGAAGAAGCTGAGTAGTACGAGAAGCCAGCTGAGTAATCAAGGCGTCTCGCATCGAGTCCCAAAGGATCAAGTCACTGTGTGATCAAGACTTGTATCCGGACTGTTACCACTTTGTATCGATCAATACCTAGTGGATTCCTCCAGGAGTTGGAGAAGAGAGGAGTAGAAGAATTACCCCATCTTCGAACCTCTATAAAAATTTTATTGTGTCATTTACATTTCAAAGATTTTAATTCTCGCATCTTAATTGTTTAAATCACGATAAATTTGCTATCCACTTGATAATTTCTAAGTACTAAACCAAGCACTAAATCCTTGCTTAATCAAACTTAAGGGTGTTAAGTCTTCCAATGAAAAACAAACCACGGTTGAGTTAATTTAGACTTTACCTGAGTTATTCCATCAACAACTCGATTGAGTCGTTGAGAGACTAACTCTCTTGATTATCTAAATCATTGTCCACCAAGGTTTTGTTGCAGTAGTATCAACTCTGAATATTTAAAAGGACTAAATCGAAAATTTGGTAAGGTTTATTCAACCCCCCCTTCTAAACCTTACACTTACACCCCTTGGGACCTACATATCTCCCAACTAAATTATTATTGGACAAAAAAATAAATAAAATTTTGATAATTTCATTTCTATTTTATTTTATGTCTTCCAAGCCTACAACTAAAAATCTTCCTACAAATCCCACTAACTCCTTAGTCAAACAAATGAATTTTAAATTTCCCTCTAAAACCTAGCTTTTGGCTTCATGTCCCTAATAAAGAAAGCTAGTTATTTGTTTTACCCTAAACCCCTAATTATTCCCATTAACTATCATTAATCTCCCAAGCAAAAAATCCTCTCCCTTCTCTCTAAACATTCTCATACTTCTCTCTACAAATTTCTTCATATCTTCAAACAATCTTCATATCTTCAAAACACACATTCTTCAAATCTTCAAACAATCTTCATATCTTCAAAACACACATTCTTCAAATCGCATGAGAAGGATATGTAATTTTTGGAGCTTAGCAATTTATTGTACACATTATTGTTATACTTGATGAAATTTTGTATGAGAAGGATATGTATGTGTATGACTCTTGAAATCTATGTTTTGAATGATTTATAACCTGGACAAGTCAAGCATAATTGATTAAATTTCAACTTTTGGACTTAAAATGCAAAAATAGAAAGTTGGTGGACTTAGTTGCGAGAAAATAAAACTTAAGGGACCAGACCCTAATTTTAAAATTTGGAATTTTACTTAAGGGACTGGAAATAACATATTTTAAGTGTATTCCAAAAATCCAAGTGTTTAGAGCTTGGAAAGTAATTTTATAAAACTTGAGGGACCAAATTGTAAAAGATTAAAATAGAGGACCAAAATGAAATTTCCAGGACTTATGCAGTCTAAGCACATGGAAATACTAATTTAACTATAACATATTGATATTTTGGACCCAAGGTTCAAATTTCATAACAATCGGACCCCTAAAAGCCTTAAAGACAATTATTTCAAAATGGGACAAAAATGTGATTTTCAAAAGTTAAGGGGCCTATACTTATTTCTTTTTAGAACTGTTTTTGTCCCAATATCCCACTGACCTTAGTGACATTTTCCAACTGGAATCACATTAAAAACCCTTCCGGGTTGTGAGTTCCAATTATTTTAAACTTAGGGACCGAAATGACAATTTTTAACAAATTTGGGGCTAATGTGAGAATTTTATAAAAACTCGACCTCAAAACTTTAAAAACCTGAATCTCTGAACAATTTAGAGAATTTAGGAACTGACCTCATAATTGTTCAAGGTCGGGACATTTATTTATTCAATTTTTAACCCCAAAAGAATTGGTTTTTACAAAACGGGGCTAATTGTAAATTTTCTTTTTACAAGGACCTAACTCGAATTATTTTTATTTTAAAGAAACAGCTCCGGACCCTCTGACTTTAATTATTGATTAAAATATTTTATTTTCTCAAAAATCCCCTGAATTGTCGGATCGTCTTGACCGATTAATACGCGATCGTGGGGCGACTTCCTCGTCTTGCGATTTCGAATCTAACGGGACTTATGTTCCACCTAATCTTTCAAGATATCGAAGATTGCTTATCCTCTCGATAACCATCTTCATCCAAATAACTCCACCAACGCCATAATTGCCACTCGCGATTTTCGAAACTTTTCCTGAACTGCTTCCCTGAATCAATAATACTCGACTGCCTGGTTGACTACCTGAACTTGTATTTACTTTCCGCCGAGTCAACTTGGTGTGTCGAGCTCACGTCGGAATGAATGGATACGGGGATGGGAACCGAGCAGCTCGGCTGTTATTCCACTCTCCGGCCCCATCGTCCTAATCCCGCAACTGAGGGACGGAGTTTGTCTAAGGGAAGCGGGTCGTAGTACTTGAGGTATAATCATGATTATGACGAATCCGAGCCTTGCAAGCTCCAATGTGGATTTTGTCTTTGCCTATGGAGCGATAAGGTGACAGGTCTTGGACTATCTTGAACGGGGAGTTACAAGGAAGAACGAAGGAATCGTTGTCTGATCCACACGATTCCGGAGTTAAACAGACCTGATTGGTTGGCGCTACAAATCCGTACGCAACCGCTACTTGTATTGCATTGGTTGGCGCTACAAATCCGTACGAAACCACTACTTGTATTGCATTGGTTGGCGCTACAAATCCGTACGCAACCTCTACTCATTTGCATAGGATTGGCATTACATTCAGTACGCAATCCTACCTGTCTTGCCTGAATCATAATGCTTGTGTGACCACGAACTATTTCTTAAACTGTATATGTATATTACTTAATATATATTTATCACGACGCTTGTGGACTATGTGTGAAAACATGCATCATACCTCACGCGTTTTCATACAACCGTTTTCTCGCATTAACTATATACATCGCCACACTCTCACACGATCACCCCATCCACTGAGATTTCTGTCTCATCCCCTCCTGTTTTCTAACCTTTAGATGAGGAGTACGTTGAAGACGTAGAACCTACCACGGACTTAATCCCGTGCTCCGCCTGTCGTACTAGTTCCTATAATCATTGATGTCGAGCGACATTTTCTTTGCTTTTGTTATTGTTGAACTTCTTCATTCTGTTTTAGTTTGGATTGTAAGTTTAAATTCAGATATTTTGATGGATTGTAATCGGATATTGTTGGACTTTGAGATGTAATTCGTACTCGTGTGTATTTTATTTCGCTGCATTAGACTCTATTTCACTTGGAGTTTTGTATCATTGGTTTAGACTTTTGAATTATTTCTGTTTAAGTGATTGATCTTCGTCGCGTCGTGTTTGGGGCATGACAGTTATGGTATCAGAGCTCGGCTAGTAAGATGGAAACTTACACCGAGCTGACCCAGGATAGGTTCCTCTGACCTTGGATTGGGTACCGCTATTAGATGACCTAAGTTGAATCTTGGATGAATATTTGAACTCTTTTGGGCTGTTATAGTGTTAAGATATCCGGATATTCCTCTATTTAGACGTTAGGTGATTTAGAAAATCCGTGATTTAGAGATTATAATGCCTGATATGGTGAGACTCGAAGAATATGAGGATATCTCTTGATAAGTATATGATTTGGATGTGATATATTATGGGATCTAGATACCTAATAATATTACTTTGGGAAAATGATAGTAGGGGAATCACTAAGTATATTGATCAATGATAATACCCTTGTGTTATTTATTCTCAAGTACTTGCACAAGCTTAAGTAAGGGAATTTGACTTATGGTTTAGGTATCACGAACTATTTGATCAACTTCAAGGAGCGACGATGTACTCAAAATTTGATTTACAAAAAGGATATTATCAGCTGAAGATCCGTGAAGTCACATTCTTGGGACACATAGTATCCGGCACTGGGATCGCCGTAGATCCTTTGAAGGTACAGACAGTGGTTGAATGGAAACAACCCGAGTCTGTAACGGAGATCAAAAGTTTCTTAGGACTAGCCGGATATTATTGAAGATTTATCCAGGATTTCTCCAATATAGCTGGACCACTCACCGACTAACCCAGAAGCAAGTCAAGTTTGAGTGGAATGACAAGTGTGAGGCTAGTTTCCAAGAGCTGAAGAAACGACTTACTACAAATTTGATCCTAGCCCTTCCAAAAGGAACAGAAAACTTTGTCGTCTATAGTGATGCATCAAAGGAAGGACTGGGAGCAGTACTCATGCAGGAAGAAAAGGTCATTGCTTATGCATCGCGGAAGCTCAAGCCGTATGAAGCCAATTACCCAACATATGATTTGGAATTGGCAGCGATAGTGTTCGCGTTAAAGAAATGGAGGCACTATCTCTACGGAACAACATTCACGGTTTACACGGATCATACGAGCCTGAAGTATCTATTCTCTCAGAAAAATCTCAATTTGAGGCAACGAAGATGTATGGAGTTAATAGAGGACTATCACTTTGATATCCAATACCATCCCGGGAAAGCTAACGTAATAGCTGACGCCTTGAGCAGAAAGGCGAGTTTAGCCAGACTAATGATTCGAGAGTGGAAATCATTAGAAGAGCTGAGCACTTGGAATCCGACGAGAACCAATACTCATATTTCATGTGCTAACATTTCAGTTAAACCCGATCTGCTGAACGAGATCAAGGAAGCACAGGGAATAGATGTGCATCTTCAAAAACTTAAAGAAAAGATACTTAAGGGAGAGAGTTCAGAATTCTCGGTACATGAAGATGGAATTATTAGATTCCAAAAAATCGAGTTTGTGTACCGAGTGATGAGCAGATTAGGAATAGAATCCTTGCAGAGGCACACCGTTCGAAATACACAATACATCCTGGAGGAAACATGATGTATAAGGACTTGAAACGGAATTATTGGTGGGTAAACATGAAGAACCAGGTAGCGGAGTTCGTTGCGTGATGTTTGACTTGTCAACGAGTAAAAGCAGAACACCAACGACCATCTGGTTTATTACAACCGTTGAGAATTCCCGAGTGGAAATGGGAACACATAACGATGGACTTCTTGACGGGTCTACCAAGGACCAGAAGAGGCCATGATGTTATATGGTTAGTCGTAGACCGACTCACGAAATCTGCACACTTCTTACCCATGAAGAAAATCGACAACTTATAGAAACTCGCGTAGATTTATATCCGAGAGATCATTCAACTACATAGAGTGCAAGTCGACATTGTGTCAGACAGAGACCCGAGGTTTGTCTCCAGATTCTGGAAGTGCTTGCACGAGGAATTGGGTACCTTGCTAAGTTTCAGCACATCAGCACATCCACAAACTGATGGCCAGTCTAAGTGAACGATTCAAACCCTGGAAGATATGCTGCGAGCCTGCACGTTGAATTTCCAAGGAAGTTGGGATTCGCACGTACCATTGGCCGAGTTTGCCTATAATAACAATTATCAGGCCATAATTGGGATGGCACCCTACGAAGCCTTGTACGGGCAAAAGTGTAGATCTCCACTACACTGGTAGATTGATGACCAATGGACTCCAAAAGAGAAACGAAAGTCGCCCTCGATTCCAAAGGTCGACTTAGTTCAGGAGGCCATGGAGAAGGTCAAGCTGATCAAGGAACGGATCCGCACAGCTTAGAGCCGCCAAAAGAGTTACGCAAACAAGAGGAGAAAAGACTTGGAATTTGAAGCCGGAGATGAAGTATTTCTCAGACTCTCTCCACAGAAAGGATTGATCATTCCGAAGAAAGGTGGCAAGTTGAGCCCGAGATATGTTGGACCTTACAAATTTTGCAGAGGATCGAGAAGTTAGCCTACCGACTCGAGTTACTAGCACAGTATGCAAGAATGCACGATGTATTCCACGTATCGAGGTTAAAGAAGTATCAACAAGATCCCGAGCGTATCATCACCCAAAATACTCCTCCTATGATGGAAAATTTATCCTACATCGAGAAACCAATCTGGATCATTGACCAGCAAATACGTCAGTTGCGTAATAGAGAGATTCTGATGGTTAAAGTGGTATGGCGAAACCACAACCGAGACGAAGACGCAATGTGGAGATGGAAGAATACATGAGGAATCAATATCCAGAGTTGTTCTGAAGAGAATTTAGGGACCAAATTCTTTTAAGGAGAGGTGAATGTGAGGCCCCGAATTTTAACAACGTGAGATACAGTGTTATGTAGTAATTATTTATTCGGCTATGTATCACAAACCTATTATTAATGAAACGCGACTCTACTTTATTTATTTCTTCCAACATCAATTACGCATTTCGCATTTTTGGAGCTTAGCAATTTTATATTCTCCTCTAGTATTAATGCTTGATCGAATGACTACGACTTTAGAAATATTAGACCCTCGAAAATTTAGGAGTATATTCCAATCCTTATCCTAATATCTCATCTTATTCTATAATTCATCCCAACCAACTTCTAATTTAATTTTCGATTACACATTTCTTATTCCACATCTTTATTTTAAATTTCTAAATATTTAATTATGGATATTTATACATTTTATTTTTTCCTCTCAATTTTATAAAGAAAAGAAACCAAATATTTTTTTTCTTTTTTTCCCTAATTTTCGAAATTACCACTTTAAATGGGGAAAATAACTCAATTTTTCTTCTATCACTATTTTATCATTTTGTATCTCCCAACTAAATTATTATTGGACAAAAAAATAAATAAAATTTTGATAATTTCATTTCTTTATTTTATGTCTTCCAAGCCTACAACTAAAAATCTTCCTACAAATCTCACTAACCCCTTAGTCAAACAAATAAATTTTAAATTTCCCTCTAAAGCCTAGCTTTTGGCTTCATGTCCCTAATAAAGAAAGCTAGTTATTTTTTTTTACCCTAAACCCCTAATTATTCCCATTAACTATCATTATTAATCTCCCAAGCAAAAAATCCTCTCCCTTCTCTCTAAACATTCTCCTACTTCTCTCTACAAATTTCTTCATATCTTCAAATAATCTTCATATCTTCAAAACACACATTCTTCAAATCTCCAAACAATCTTCATATCTTCAAACAATCTTCATATCTTCAAACATTTCTTCATATCTTCAAACACACCTCCCTCATATCTTCAAACACTTCTTCATATCTTCAAACACACTTTCTTCATATCTTCAAGAATAATTTCTTCATATCCTCAAACACTTTCTTCTTTCTTCAAACACTTAACAAAAACACAAGAACTCTTCGTACTTCTTTATTTTCGAAACTATCACTACTACAATGTAAGGAATTTTCTTCTTCAATCCATTTTGATATTTCTAGCTCATCCTCTTCACTTCTTAACCTAAGTTTAATTTTTGGTTTGAGGTACACTTAGAAGACAACTTGAAGATAATAGAGACTTGGAACCATCTTGACTAGACCTCAAGAAATTGTGAAGGAATTTGGACTAGAAGGTAAGAAATGGGATTTTTAGTACATTTTCTTCTTCTCGTATATTTTCCAAAATTTTGATACTACATTTTCATTTTTGGACTTTTAGGGGCTGCCCTTAAGAGTTGTTTTAAGAGTGAGCAAAGAGACCCATTTTGAGACCTCTACTAGTCTCATTTCATCTACTACACAAGGTAAGTGTAGTTTTACCAATATTCTTCACCTCTTTCTTCTTTCCTTAAATTTTTAACCTCATTTCCTAACTCCTACATTTTTTTTGGTATTCCTTGACCTAGGGGCTGAGCTAAGTCACTTCTCCTTCAAGAGTAATTTATTTTATCTTTCACCAACAAGTTCATTTTTAAGGTGGGTGGAAAAATCCTTTCAACTTCTAGGTGTTTTACTTAAAATTGCATGTAGTATTTTGATTTTGAGTACTTGAGATATATATTATGTATTACATGCTATTTGCTTGTATCAAGATGGAAAAATTCTCAAGTGTTGCTCAAAAATGCGATTTATCGAAAAATAGGGCATACATGTACACTTTATTGTTATACTTGATGAAATTTTGTATGAGAAGGATATATATGTGTATGACTCTTGAAATCTATATTTTGAATGATTTATAACATGTACAAGTCGAGCATAATTGATTAAATTTCAACTTTTGGACTTAAAATACAAAAATAGAAAGTCGGTGGACTTAATTGCAAGAAAATAAAACTTAAGGGACCCCCCTCTGTAATTTTCGATTTTTGGGACTGAACTCAGGTTCAAAAATTATGTTTTGATATTTTAATAAAGTTTTAAGAGTTTTTAGATAAATAAAATCAACCCTTAAAAGCCCAAGGACTAGATTGTAAAATTTTAGAAGTTTAAGGGCTATTTTGCAATTTTCGAAACTGTACCAGACCCTAATTTTAAAATTTAGAATTTTAACTTTTAAGGGACTGTAAATAACATATTTTAAGTGTATTCCAAAAATCCGAGTGTTTAGAGCTTGGAAAGTAATTTTATAAAACTTGAGGGACCAAATTGTAAAAGATTAAAATGGAGGACCAAAATGCAATTTTCAGGACTTATGCAGTCCATGCACCTGGAAATACTAATTTAACTATAACATATTGATATTTTGGACCCAAGGTTCAAATTTCATAACAATCGGACCTCTAAAAGCCTTAAAGACAATTATTTCAAAATGGGAATGAGATTTTCAAAGGTTAAGGGGCCTATACTTATTTCTTTTTAAAACTATTTTTGTCCCAATACCCCACTGACCTTAGTGACATTTTCCAACTGTAATCACATTAAAAGACCTTCCGGGTTGTGAGTTCCAATTATTTTAAACTTAGGGACCAAAATGACAATTTTAAAACAAATTTGGGGCTAATGTGAGAATTTTATAAAAACTCGACCTCAAAACTTTAAAAACCTGAATCTCTGAACAATTTAGAGAATTTAGGAACTGACCTCATAATATTTCAAGGTCGGGACATTTATTTATTCAATTTTTAACCCCAAAAGAATTGGTTTTTACAAAACGGGGCTAATTGTAAATTTTCTTTTTACAAGGACCTAAGTCGAATTATTTTTATTTTAAAGAAACAGACCTGGACCCTCTGACTTTAATTATTGATTAAAATATTTTATTTTCTCAAAAATCCCCTGAATTATCGGATCGTCTTGACCGATTATTACGCGATCATGGGGCGACTTCCTCGTCTTGCGATTTCGAATCTATTACGGGACTTATGTTCCACCTAATATTTTAAGATATCGAAGATTGCTTATCCTCCCGATAACCATCTCCATCCAAATAACTCCACCAACGCCATAATTGCCACTCACGATTTTCGAAACTTTTCTTGAATTGCTTCCCTGAATCAATAATACTCGACTGCCTAGTTGACTACCTGAACTTGTATTTACTTTCTACCTGAGTCAACTTGGTGTGTCGAGCTCACAGTCGGAATGGATACGTCGGGGATAGAACCGAGCAGCTCGGCTGCTATTCCACTCTCCGGCCCCATCGTCCTAATCCCGCAACTGAGGGACGGAACCTACAAATTCGTATGCAACCACGCGCTACAAATTCGTATGCAACCGCGCGCTACTTGTATTGCATTGGTTGGCGCTACAAATCCGTACGCAACCTTTACTCGTTTGCATAGGATTGGCATTACATTCAGTACGCAATCCTATCTGTCTTGCCTGAATCATAATGCTTGTGTGACCACGAACTATTTCTTAAACTGTATAAGTATATTACTTAATATATATTTATCACGACGCTTGTGGACTATGTGTGAAAACATGCATCATACCTCACGCGTTTTCATACAACCGTTTTCTCTCATTAACTATATACATCACCACACTCTCACACGATCACCCCATCCACTGAGATTTTTGTCTCATCCCCTCCTGTTTTCTAACCTTTAGATGAGGAGTACGTTGAAGACGTCGAACCTACCACGGACTTAATCCCATGCTCCGCCTGTCGTACTAGTTCCTATAATCATTGATGTCGAGCGACATTTTCTTTGCTTTTGTTATTGTTGAACTCCTTCAATCTGTTTTAGTTTGGACTGTAAGTTTAAATTCGGATATTTTGATAGATTGTAATCGGATATTGTTGGACCTTGAGATGTAATTCGTACTTGTGTGTATTTTATTCCGCTGCATTAGACTCTATTTCACTTGGAGTTTTGTATCATTGGTTTAGACTTTTGAATTATTTCTGTTTAAGTGATTGATCTTCGTCGCGTCGCGTTTGGGGCGTGACATATTCACCGTCGATTTCGCTCGAAGAAGGTTCTCCCACAACAGAAGATTGTTCGCCGATTTGATTTGAGCTCATTTTGGTGTATTACTCGTGATTTGTGGTGGAATTTTGTTGTGAATTTGCAGAAATTTGGAGCTATTTTCGAATGGAAGGGAAATAAGATGATGATACAGGTTTTTTGGGGAAGGAGACCTCGTGATCAGCGTGAAGATCTCCTATTCCATAACTGACGCCCCATTCACATGGTCTCCATTTGGTTAATTGGACAATTATACCCTTATTTTCTATTAATTAAATGTTTAATATAATTTTAACCCCTAATTATCTTAGCCATTGATCTAAATAAAGGAGGGTTGAGATGAGTCCACATTGTCTCACTATAATATGTGATCTTATTGGATCCTCCCCCTATATACATACATATATATATATATATACATATATATATATATATATATATATTATACGTAGGCCTTAATTAGGCCGACCTGTTGAGCTTAAAAGGCTATTTTAAAGGCGTAAGTCTGGCTCAACTATTTAAATAGGCTTTGTAAAAGGTCTGAATCTGGCCCAATTGTTAAATAGGCAAGCCAAGCCAGACCCTTAGTAGGCTGGACCATAGGCCTCTGTTGGATAGCGTGACCTATTTCCTCCCCTAACCTCGAAGAATCTAATACGTTCAAGACATACACAATCAAAGGCCGCCAACATATCTTCTCGGAATGCTAGTTATGCAATCGATTGGATCTCGAAATGTATGGAAATTACCATAATAATTTCATGCATAAGTCTTTGGGTCCTCTCTAGGAGAAGTGCTAATTACCTTATCTCTTATCTGTTAAGAAGCCTTAACATGTATTCTATTTGGTTGTCAAAAAAACATGTATTCTATTAAAAAGACACCGTATGGACGACGGTGGAATAGAGAATATAATACAAAATTGGAACAAAAGATCTCGTCTACCGATCTAATTGAGTCAATATTATGGAGTAGATAGTTGCTCTTGAATGATCGATTGTTTAACCTCAAATGTATATAAATTGTGATCACATTAATTATCAAATTTTGTATTATTTTAAAAAAAGATTTGACCCCATATAACATAATATTAATACAAAGAAAATGCGAATAAACCAAGAACATGTGTTCAGCATGACAATAAACAATAAATGGTTGGTAGCAGAATTCAGAAAAGGGCGAAAATAAAGGTTTTTAGAAGCGATGCGGCAAATAAAATTTTTTTTTCTTTAATTTCTTGCTTTCCTTATGTTACTTTAAACGTTTTGATTCGTTTTTCAACTAAAATTGATCTTTTAATTTAGATGAGAATCAATACTTAAGTATCTAGGTGATATTATTATTTAAAAAGAGATGATATCAAAAATTATTCTAAAAAAATGAGATGATATTTATAAATATATCTCAAAATAATAACAGCGTCTGTTTGAAAGGCAAAAAACAAGTATTCGTATCGTGCTTTTCTTAGTGCTGCATTACTGTTTATTGCTAGATCAAAAGATCATGTATTGCAATATTAGGTGAAAAATGAATACAATTATTGAACTAATGGAATAAAAGAGGATTAATAACATTTATGGTTTTGGTCATAGACAAGAGGAGTAATTCATATTAAGTTCTAAATAAAAGTTTGGGTTTTAAAGGAAAAATGATTATTGGATCCCACCTCTTAAATTGGCATTCATATCCACTAATTTTTTTTAACATAGCACCTAGCCTTGTGGTTTCATCAGAGCAACATATAAGGTACACAACTACACATGGAACTAGTTATGATAAAATAGCCAATTTGCGAAAATATTTCAAAAATTATACCTTTATTAAATTTTTGGTTTTGCAAAATTAATGTAAAACACAAAAGTACATGCATGGGCGTAAACAATCTGAGTCGAGCCGAACTTTAGCCTGTTTGTCAAATGTTCGTTTCGTTTTATACAAGCCCGAGCTCGAGTCGAACCCTCTTCAGATTTTAAAAAGCGTTCGTCTTCATTTGATAAAATTATTTAGTGTTTGAACTTGTTCACGAACATGTTCGCGAACGCGTTTATATACGAGCTCGTGTTCATTATGTGTTCGTGAATATTGAATAATTTGTTCGCAAAAAATAAACAAACGAACAACCAAAGTTACCTTCGACGAGTTCATGTTCATTAAATTCAATTTTAATTCATATATATGCTAATAATAAAACAATTTTAATACTGTAACTTTAAATCTTTTTCATATTATAAAGAATTATAGATTATATTATACAATACTATTAGATTTATATATGTGTAACTTTTCAATTTTATATTTAACTTATATAAACTTTCTATTTTAAAATTAAGCTACGCGAGCTTGTTCATGAACATTTTATAAATGAACACAAAACGAATTTGTTCACAAGCTATTAATGAATTAGTATACAGTTGTTCAAGCTATGATAATTTATGGAATCAACTATTAGGAGAGAGAAAATCACGTGGGGAGAGAGAAAATCACGAGAAAATCGCGCTGGAGAGAGAAAATCACGCATGTGTTCTGCCATGTAGTATGTTGTACACTTATCAATGATTTGTTGTATACTTAACACTATTTTGTTGTATGTTTAACATTATTTTACTGCATATTAAAATGGTCAAACAAAAATATGTGGGAACCATTAATTAAGGAATCAGTTATATATAGAGAGAGAATCACGCTCATTAACATGTGGGGACCGTGGATTAATTAAATCAATTATAGAGAGAGAAAATCACGCTCATTATTGTGTTGTATATTTAGCATATATTTGATGTATACTTAACAATATTATGATGTATATTTAACATATTTTTACTGCATATTAAAATGGTCAAACAAAAAATATAAGTATACAACAAAACACATATAAGTATACATCAAAACACATATAAGTATACAAAAAAAAAATAAGTATACAACAACATAAATACATACATAAAAATTAACTATTTATATAGCAAAACACATCTAAATATACATCGAAAACATATAAGTGTACAATCCTTGGGCTGGTGAACAATCCTCTCAATCATACCACCAATACTCTGCTCCCCAACGATATTTTCCAGCACTTCATCTTCCTCAACAGCCTGGTTGCAGGGATCCGTTTTGCCAGCTGGACAAAATATTAGCTCAGAAAGTCGTTCTTCTCCGCCTGCCTCGCATACTTCTTCACCTCCGCGAGGTCACCAGGTGATAAACATGAAGTTATGGTCAAAATTTGTGCATTTAGTCCTCATTGGCCGGAATTGTTCAAATTCTCCCAAAAATTGTTGACTGGGGATCGAAAAATGCTTATGTGGCTTCTAATATTGGAGGGAGAATCAATGATGTGGCAATTTGAGTTGCAATATACTTACAAATTTGGAACAGGATGTAGCTGCAGAAATCGAACGAATCAAGAAAGCAATGGGTCCAGTAGTTGACATAACTTTCGACTGTGCGGGCTTCAGTAAAACGATGTCAACAACTCTTGGAGCCACTTCTTCAGGTGGAAAAGTTTGCCTTGTCGGGATGGGTCACACGGAGATCCACCTATAGGCTTTGGGGTGTGGATGACTTTGGGTTAGAGAGAGAGAGAGAGAGAGAGAGAGAGAGAGAGAGAGAGAGAGAGAGAGAGAGAGAGAGAGAGAGAGAGAGAGAGAGAGAGAGAGAGAGAGAGAGAGAGAGAGAGAGAGAATGTGTAATTACAAAATTACAATGTTGTCCTTTTCAGATTTAAAATAAATCAAAAATATTTATTAAATTGGGTAAATCTCAACCATCTAAAATTTGAGATGTGTGGCCAGGATTAGTCCACAATGTCTCACTCTAATTATGTGGTCTCATTTGATCCTATCCCTATATATATATATATAAAACATAAGTATTATGAATAAATTCAGTGATAATAAATGCGATATATATAAAAAAATATATAATAAAATCGCAACAAATCATAATTTTTTTTGAGATGAAATAAATCATAAAATTAAAATATACAGTTTCTATTGACATTTTAAAGAAAATAGTCAATGTTACTTTTTTTGAAAATAATATTATGAGTCCACATTTTAAAATATGTTATCATTTATCAATGAGATATTTAGAGAATCAAAATATATAAAGTGAAAATTGTGAATATAGTCTAATAAAAATGTGAATTTGAGCTCTAATTTTGCATGCAAAATAAATATGAATATTTAAGCGGTAAAAGTTCATTACTATATATGCAGTCACTTATTTCAACATATATGTGTTATTTTTTTTCCTTAGAATTTGAGTATCTAAAGGTTTATTTTTAGCTTATTTGTTGATTGTTTCTTTTATAAATAATTAATACTAATCAATCAATGTTTTCATATAAACCCAATTTAAAACTCCCCGAGTTAAAATACTTCAGATTAATGATAATAGCATTCAAATTATTTAAACATGTAAATCCAATTCAATCTTAATTCATTCCATCCAATTTCAATATGAACATTAATTTTTTAGATGTGTGAGGGATTGAATAATTATCCAAATATATGAAGTCTATCTCAAGTAATATAACACTACAATAATTTATCTTTATAAAGGTCTTATACTCATGTCCAAGCACAATATTTACTAATATAGTTACTTGTTGATGGAGATATCATATCGTGTTTATTATCTTTTAGTATTTTTGAATATATCTTATATTTTAGAAAGTGATTTATATGTTTAGGATTTTGTTTTAGTTTATCTTCTATATTTTCTAGTTAGGTTGGGAATTTTATCGTGGTAGAATTTTGATATTATAAATAGTTGCTTTATTATTATTTTTACATGGTTGAATATTATTAAGTTTTGAGATTTATCTCTTTTCCAAAGCTTATTTACGTTATTAACGTATTTAAGATTACATTGTGTGTGTTCTTTGTTCCCTTTACACTTCCGCCTACATCTGTTGGTATTTAGAGACCAGTCTATGCTCCCTGAACCATGTTGTCCATACCGAATCCACAACGCATGAACGACACCATACAAATCCGTTAACAGATCGACTTATTGACAAAACAATTACATGTTGTGCGCATCAAATTTCAAAAAATCTAGAGGCTTGTTGAAAAACAATTTCTTGATGGTTGTGAGTTTGCCTGCGATATTGTGCACATCCAGTTCACCCCATTGGAAACTATTGGGTGCAATTAGGTTGCATCCATATTTGAGATAATAGGGAGTCCTAGTTAGATGTGGTTTATCTAGAAACTTCTCCCATTAAGACTCTAACTGAGATATGGGATTGATATATATATATATATATATATATTGATTTCTCTCCCTACAATATCAGGATTATTGAAACAATCGTCCCCTAGCATAGAAAGAATAATCTCTCTTTTAAAATTTCTCTCTACGGTTTTCTTCTTGGAGTATCACCAAAGTCTTTAAGAGTTTCAGGTGTGCACATCCAAGTAAATAATTCTAGTAATTATTTACACCAACGAGAAAGGCGATTCGTGATTTTATTCGTGGTTTGACCAATCTACGAGATTCGTTCATTGTTCGGGATTCAATCAAGAGAAGGCTTGTAGATGGCTTAATCGTGGATCAAAAAGAGGCTTGTAGACGAACTCAATCCTAGTTATGTGGATCGACGGTTCCGCTGCAAATAGGTATACTCGATCCACCTTGTATGTGCAAATATGTGATTTATTTTTCGACCCATATTTGCTAACAGTGGTATCAGAGCCATTATAGCTCGTTCTCGCCTATTTGATGTGCTTGAGTTTGATAACATGTGGGATTTGATTTTTATTTAAAAAATTCGAATCTGATTTTTCTATTTTTATATATGCAATATTGGTATCAAATTGTAGATCTCGAAAAAACGATTAATTTCATATATTATGCATGAAAAATGGATTTCAAACGAAGAAATTATGAAGATTCAAAGTTTTGGGATGAAATACAAAATTCACATTGGATTACGTGCCCAAATTGCTGTATTAAATTCGCTGATTTTGTTCCTTTTTTCGGTGCATTTTTTTAAGCGCCGCTCCCCATATGAGTGTGTGTTTTGCATGCAAATTTTCGCGTTTCAGCATTTTCTAACAAAAAAAGGTATCCATGTGTGTCGCTGATGTGGCGATTGCTTGTGTTTGGTGGTCCATGGGTGCAGGCGTGGCACCGAGTTGTGCCGCCATTTGGCGGTATGGCTGCCACGTGGACGATGATGTGGCGTTGAATAGTGCCTAAGTGGTGTATGTTAGTCCAAGTGGCTACGATAATCTAGAGAGGGGTGAATAGATTATGCCGGTTTTCCGATTTGTGCCTTCTTTTTCAAATGTATAAGCAATGACAAGCATATAAGCGCGGAAGGTAAAACACACACGTTGATTTAAAGATGTTCAACCCACCTAGGGCCTAATCCTCTACCACCCCAGTATCTCCGGGATGGATTTCAAAAAGGAAAAAGAATTTTATTAATAGTTACCAAAACTATTACAACTTCACCTTGAAAAGTACCACACTCTTCTTACAACGGCACTAATGAAGATTACCACAATCTTCCAACTTGAAGAGCACCAAACTCTCCAACACCTCGAAGAGCACCAAACTCTTCAACAAGAAGATTACCACAATCTTCTTACACCTATGAAGAGCACCACACTCTTCAATACCTAAGATCACCCAAGTGTGCTCTTAGCACAAGAACACTAACAATGATATCTTGTTTTGAGTGATAAACACAAATTCAAGATTACAACTCGATAATGAAGTTATACAACTTTGAAGTGCAAGTGTAATCAAGAATCAAGCCTAGTACTCAAGATGTGAAAGTGAAAGACTTAGGCTATTACAACAAGAATGTTGAAAGTGAAGAACTAAATATTTGCTTGATATATCTCTTGTTGTGTTGTAGTGTATTGTCTTGTTGTTTGTTGCTCCAAATCTTCCTCTATTTATAGGAGAAGTATTGAACATTGATAGACTCATCTTGGAGAGTGAAATCTGTAAAGAAAATACAAGTTATATAAAAAATATAGCTGTTACAAATCAACTCCATAAAATCAGAAAAAAGTTGTCTCCCATAAGCTAAAATTGTCCTGTGGGTCGACCGATCGATTAATACAAAGATTTGAAAATAAGTCCATTGCAACTGAGTCCCACACAGGTCGACCAAGGGGGTCGACCGGTCAACCAGGTGGTCAACATGTCCCTGGAATATTTATGTTTGAGAAAACGAAATCTTAAGGCTTCAGACACCGGTCGACCTATTCCAGGAGCATTTCGGTCCGTGAAAAAATTCCGACTTCATTTTTTGGGCTCCATTTTACCTTGATGGTATTCGGTAATTGTTAAAAACACTTTAAAACATAAAAATCACTTTTTATATCACCCGAAACGAATTGTTTGAATAGTCGAAAATAAACTTCAAGAAATACTTCGAAGAATAATTTAAAAACGATTAAGAGTATCTGGACAACAATTGGAGACATTGTTTTTGTGTAAAAACTCAGTAAAACATAATCATCAAAATCATTATAAAAACATTTATCTAACAACCTCCATCTTTTTGATGATTACAAACCAAAAAAATTTTAGGAGATCGATTTATAAAACAAAATTCATTTTGCCGTTAAAAAGCGACAATCCGATTTAAAACACAAGTATAGGAGCAAAGATTTTACAGAAATATTTTATAAAAGCTCCCCATATCAATATGCACAACAAGAGTAAGTAGAAGCAAATAACTAAAAAGCTAAAAAGCTTTAGCTTTTACAATATCCATAGTGCATTCAATAGACTGAGTTTCAATCACAGCTTTTGGCTTTTAATGGCCACATCTTATAGCTTTTTCTGTGAGCTTTTTCTAGCTTCTTTGAGCTAATGAGCTTGTTTCGTGTTTCTCTCCCTTTGGAATCATTAAAAAGAATGTTAGCATGATAAAAACATCATATATTCATATCAAAGTACGCAATTGAACCAATTTATCGAGCTTTTGATCAAAGAGCTTAAAATTTCAAAAATAAGGGAAAATTCGATAAGATGATTTGAAGAAGCTCATTTGATGGACAAAACATGATCTCTAAAAACTTATAAGAATTTTGAAATAAAGAGACTCATGTAAGTGAAGAAATTTTCATTGAAACATTGCATCAAACACTTGGCGGGCGTATAATGAAAACGAAGATGTATGTAGCCCTTGTAAATGTAATCAACCCAAAATTGTCATCACAAAAATCAATTTTATAATTATCATCCAACAATAATTATCATACCCAACACAAGTATACAAGAATTCCATCAAAAAATTCATACATAAGCATTTTCTCAAGGGTTCAACCCAATTGAGATTAAAAATGAATTATACTTACCAATTGATCGGAGAAGTCGGGTATTATGAATGATATACCAATAATATAAACTCAAAAATATAGAATTATCAAGAAATAAAATATTTTGAGTGAATTGTGTGTGAAATTTGCAGAGGGGTCGAAAAATGGAAGAAAATCTAGTGAAATACAAAGTCTGGGACATAAACATTTTATTGGTCTGGTCGATCGTTCCAGCTACCTGGTCGACCGTTCGACCACCTGGTCATCCGGTCCCTGAAACTTCTTTTCAGTTTCTGTCTGATTTTTGAGCCAAAAATCCGATTTTTCACCCCTAATTTTTAAAAACTTGCAAAATACAAACTTATACCTCATTCAATATACATTATGCCTAAACAAACTCGAATTGAAGTAAAAGACTCGTCGGTTAATGGATTTGTAAAAGTATCCGCGAGTTAATCTTGAGACGAAATAAAGCACATCTCAATTTTCGTTTTCAAATGCAATTCCTCAAAAAAATGTCGAATCTCAGTATGGTTGGTTCGGTTATGAAAAAATTTATACCAAACGTTTTATCACAAAAATAGGAACGTTATCAAGCATTAGATAAAACAAGTCCTAAGAAAGAGTGCCTTTCAAATATAGAAAAAAAATCTTTTAACGGCACTTAAATGAGATTCTTTGGGATTGCTTGATAATCGAGTGCATAGGCATACGACATGAAGAATATCGAGTCTATGGGAGTAATAAAAATTGATGAACATACCTCGATTTTATTTGTCAACCAATATGACTTTTATCAAACTTGACAAATCATGATGTAGATAGCTTTGGATAAGTCTACAATCATTTGTTCTTTAATTCCAAAATATTTCTTGCAAAATCTTGACAAAACATCTTGCACAAGAGCATAGTAATACCGGATAATATAAATAATATTGATATAAAACATCATATAAGTTGGACAAGTAGCACATACTATGCTTTTTGTAGGAATCAACAAAAGTTTGATAAAACATGTGCTTATTGAAAATCTATTCAATGTCTCTTTTTGAATTTTGAAAAACCAAGAGTATATAGTTGAGACCTCATCTTTTAAGGACCATTTTGAAAAATAATTTTGACAATAAAGACAAAAATAAAAGCATGCATATGTGCAATAATAAAACAATATGCATATTTCAAATAAGGTTTACCAATTATGCCATTTCCAATGGTTGTGTCTTTCCCATTGTTGATAATATCTTCCTCTTGGAAAATTATTTTGTTGATGATGTCTTCTCCTTTGATTAAATGGTGCGAGCATTTGATGTCTATTTGACGGTATGAATTTTCTTTGATATATATTGCTCCGAGTACCCATCATAAAATTTTCTTGTGGTACCCTCAAGTGTTTGGGTCCTTTAGGATTAGTATTGAGACTTTTAGTTCTCCAATAATAATTAGAACTATTTCTAACTCGACAATTATTTGCCGTGTGACCATTTTTACCACAATAAAAACATGTAATAGTTCTAGAAGTATAATGACCAACATGCATAGGTACTTGGTTCTTTTTCATATCATTAATAGCTTTTGGTTTATAACCAAATCCTAGTTTCAAATGATCACAACGTTGAATATCAAGAATTTTGGTCATTTTGTCGGTACTCAAGTTAAACTTTATCATGTCATTTTTCATGCAATCAATATCCTTGACTAGAGATCATTTTTCTTTTTCAAGGTTTCTAACCTTATCAAGTGTAGTAGTGTGAGCACAAGAAAGTGATTTATATGAAATAAGTAAACTATCCTTATCATTTTTCATAGTGTTGAATTCCTTTTTCAAATTTTTATATTTAAAGAGCAAGCTTTGGAATTCATTTTGAAGCTCATCAAAATCATTTCGCAATTCATTACTAAAAGAAGTAGAAGAGTTAGAGCGTACCTCATTGTCTTATTCGATTCCCATTAGACATTGCTCGACTTCTTCATCATCGGAAGTTGTAGGAAGCTCATCCCAAGTTTTTTGATTTGAGATAATACCCGGTTGAGAAGTGGATGCTTTTGAATTACTCTTTTCATTTCCACATACTTCATAGATAGTTTCTAGTTTTTTCCATACTTCATGTACCAATCGTATCCCTCGAATATGATTGTATTCCGTAGAGGTAAGAGAACAATGAAGAATATTTAGAGCTTTACCGTTTATGGAGAATATTTTCTTGTCTTCATCATCGAGCTCCTTGAGGACCTTGGAAGTTTGAGTTCCGTCTTTCATTGGGATGGATTCTCCATTTATAACCGTGTTCCAAATATCGAACCCGCAACTTTATAGGAAGCACTCCATTCTTTCTTTCCAAAATATATAATTGTTGGAGTCGAAGAGAGGTGGCTTGTTGGTGGAGGCGCCAGCGGTAAGATAGACTTCATTCATAGCCATGGATCTTTCCTCTTTACTCGCGATGTAGAACGAGCTTGAAAAAGATTGTGTCTCTGATACCACTTGTTAGTCCAAGTGGCTATGATAATCTAGAGGAGGGGTGAATAGATTATGCCGATTTTCCAATTTGTGCCCTCTTTTCGAATGTATAAGCAATGACAAGTATATAAATGCGAAAGGTAAACAACACACGTTGATTTAAAGAGGTTCAACCCACCTAGGGCCTAATCCTCTACCACCCCAGTATCTCCGGGATAGATTTCAAAAAAGAAAAAGAATTTTATTAATAGTTACCAAAACTATTACAACTTCACATTGAAAAGTACCACACTCTTCTTACAACGACACCAATGAAGATTACCAAAATCTTCCAACTTGAAGAGCACCAAACTCTCCAACACCTCGAAGAGCACCAAACTCTTCAACAAGAAGATTACCACAATCTTCTTACACCTATGAAAAGCACCACACTCTTCAAGACCTAAGATCACCCAAGTCTGCTCTTACCACAAGAACACTAACAATGATATCTTGTCTTGAGTGATGAACACAAATTCAAGATTACAACTCGATAATGAAGTTATACAACTTTGAAGTGTAAGTGTAATAATGAATCAAGCCTAGTACTCAAGATGTGAAAGTGAAAGACTTAGGCTATTACTACAAGAATGTTGAAAGTGAAGATCAAAATATTTGCTTGATATATCTCTTGTTGTGTTGTAGTGTATTGTCTTGTTGTTTGTTGCTCCAAATCTTCCTCTATTTATAAGAGAGGTATTGAACATTGATAGGCTCCTCTTGGAGAGTGAAATCTGTAAAAAACAATACAAGTTAAATCAAGAATATAGTTGTTACAGAGCAACTCCATAAAATCAGAAAAAGTTCTCTCATAAGCTCAAAATCATCAAATTTTGAGCTGGTCGACCTGTGGGTCGACCGGTCGATCAATACAAAGATTTGAAAATAAGTCCGTTGCAGCTGAGTCCCACACAGGTCGACCGGAGGGTCGACCGGTCGACCACCCTGGTCGACCTGTCCCTGCTTGAATACAGAATAAGCAAATATTGGGACTGATTACTGTCCACAGGTTGACCGGGGGGTCGACCGGTCGACCAGGGGGGTCGATCGGTCAACCAAGTGGTCAACCTATCCCTGGAATATTTATGTTTGAGAAAACGAAATCTTAAGGCTTCAGACACCGGTCGACCACCTTGGTCGACTGGTCGACCTATTCCTGGAGTGTTTCGGTCCGTGAAAAAATTCCGACTTCATCTTTCGGGCTCCGTTTTACCTTGGTATTCGGTAATTGTTAAAAACACTTTAAAACATAAAAAACACTTTTTATATCGCCCGAAACGAATTGTTTGAATAGTCAAAAATAAACTTCAAGAAATACTCTGAAGAATAATTTAAAAACAATTAGGAGTATTTGGACAACAAATGGAGACATTGTTTTGGTGTAAAAACTCAGTAAAACATAATCATCAAAATCATGATAAAAACATTTATCTAACAGTGTATCCCTTTATTAAAAAATGAAGGTATTGTTGGTCTTAAAAAGTTTTGAACTAGACCTTTTAATATATCTATTGCATGCTCACCACTAGACCAAGAGGATTATTTCTTATTATTATCCCAACATGTTTTCTATTTATGTAGAAGTTGGATTGCAAGCTATTTTTTTTTTGCGCGTTGGGACGCTTGCAAAATTATTTTACTGTTTGCAAAAATTATTTTTGTACATGAGAATGCTTACAAGATTATTTTTGTGCTTTATGATGCATGCAAAATTACTTTTGCACATTAGGTGCATGACTTTTTTTTTTCTTTCGCATTAGGTACATGAAAGAAAAATTAGTTTTGCGCATTAACATGCTTGCAACAAATTAATATTTTTGTGCATTGTGATGCATGGGCAAATTATTTTTTGCACATTGGTGCGTGAAAATAAATTATATTTTTGCGCATTAAGGTGCAAGCAAAAATATTCTATGTGATTTTTAATTTATGAGTTGCATGATTTATTAATTGCTTATGTGTATGCAATTTTTTTTTGTGCTGCAATTAATCTTGTTGATATGTCTAAATTATCTCCACATGATGCACCATATGTTAATATCGCACATGGGGGCTATATTTGTTTCGTAATTACTTATATCGCATGGTAGCATGCATGATTTATTTATGGACATCGATAATTTTATTCATGGATCAGTAATTTTTATTGTGATCTTCAATTCGGTGGGAGATGATTACTAGCCTTTGTGGCAAATTTTCGATCTCATTGAATTGAAGAAAATAAAAAATATTACTTGGATCCAAAATAAATATTTTAGATCAATACCTAATTGTTTGCGCAATTTATTGAAATGTGTTTAGACCAAAATCACCAACTTTAGTTTACCAATTAGCTTGAAAATAGACAAAGTATCCAGTATTGTCGCGAGTTAGACGTGGACAATATTTTTGTGGATTAAAGAAAGTATTTTCATTTTATTTATTTAAGTCGCAAATGTAAGAACTTAATTTCCCAAATAATCGCAGTTGAGATGCCGATGATATACTTATGGATCAAGAATTAATTTTGCGCTTTAATTTATTTAAGTTGGAAATTTAATAAAAGAGTTTAAGCTCTATTTTTGGAATATGAGCTTACTCTCAAGTAAATACTCTAGTTATCCAAATTCGCTATTTGAGTTGAATTAAGGATATTAGTAACTTGTGTTATTATTAATGAAAATTGCCTATCTAGAGGCTGATTATAAAAAGTTGAGAAATACACAAGTATGTGCACTTGTTGCTTGTGCTGACCGACATATACCAACTCGGGTGAAGCATAATGTAGGTTGGCGAGAGCAAAAGCTAAAACTAGAACTATAAATTGATCCATAAAGTGACAATAAGTCGTGTCACCTTATTGAATGAGGCAATTAAGTATCAACAATTATTAAGTGCACTTATGAGATTGGTAACTTCGCTCGTAAATGTACTGAGATGAAGTTTAACTAATTAATTGCTCTCTTAATTTTTTCGCTAATATTTCAAATCTCTTCATGGGTGGATTGTAGATATTGCTTGACTTAGCATGTGGTTTTGAGATTGAGCAAATGTGTATGACTATTATCGGGTTGTGCAGCTATAGAGCGAACAAGAGGATGCTAAAAAGAGTCACCTCAAGCTCAACAGTTGGTGTGTCGATATAGTCTTACTCAGGATAAATGCACTTGTAAGATATTTGTTGAGTGAGAAGACTTGTCTATCTTTTTTTTTGGTGTTGCTTGGCTTTAGATAATATTTCTTTTAGATTTTCTAATGATATCGTGGGGTTAGGAGGACGACTGTATTAGCTCGAGGAGGCTTTATTGTCTAACTCACTAAGGTCAATCTCCCTCTGCATAACTTTTTTTCAAGCGGGATAAGCCTGCCGGAAGAATGAAAGTTGACTATTTTTCCTTTAAAGCTAAGTCCATTAAATTGAGTGCAGACTTATGAGTGTGACGCACAAAATTAACGCATTATATTTTCTTTCATTGTTATTTACGCTATAAGTTAGTACATTCTCACTCTCATTAGTTAGAAGCGCCAAATTGCTTTGAGCGATTCTTAATTGATGGAGATGTGCTATTAGGGAGCGGAAATAGTGTGCCTAATTAGTTTAGACACACAATTGAAGAAAATAATGTTGCAGGTTGAATGATGGTTCTAAATACTTTGCAGCTATATGATCTTGCGAAAAAGGGACAATCACTTCAAAATGGTTAGATTTATGATGGCGCAAATTGATTTGTGTATCTTGTTGCTGCCTACATCATAAAATATGTGTCTCTAAATGATTCTTCAACCTTATATAAGCTATAGTTTGATAACAAGCCCAAATTAGTGGGTCTGCTATGTAAGTTTGAGAATATGTGTTCTCACGTGGAGAATCAAGTCGCACGATTCAGGTTTCCCCTCAAAGGGATTTCTTGAGCATATGTGAAGTCCGAAGAGATCTTGAAACTATGCGAGTTGAAAGATCCTTAGGAGGCGCTCGTTTCTCTAGCGAGGGTGTTACACTTTATACTCATCTAGTAATTACTGGAATAGTGGGAGCGACACTAAGTTAGTGGGAGTTAGTGTCTCACACGCAAATGATTCTCAAATTCCAAGAGTAAAATGAGTGAATATGAAATATTCCCCGTCATCTATATGAGATTGAGTGGGTATCCTTCTCAATTACTTTTGTGGATGCTGATGAGTCGATAAAATATGTGACTTCACTTAATGCCTAAGTGGATAGTTGTTGCGAACGAAAAGATGAGTCGAATGGCTAAGAATAAAGTCTAAGAGCTTGTTAATCTTCTTTCTAGATGCAAGACCATTTAAAACATGTGGTTTTGGAAGGTCAAGTGCAATATAGATTGGTTGATGAACATGTGTGTAGCTCGACTAAGGATGAAATATTTACGCCTGTTAGAAGAGCGCAAATTTTCTGAGATGTTCTCTCTAAGTGGTGAGATTGCCTTAATTCACCTGTTATGTTATCTATTATTGCCACTTTCATCTAGGTTTGTCCTGGATAATTGATGTTGACATAGTTCAGTGAAAATTGAATCAGGAGATCTATATGGATCACCCAATGAAGTCAAGAAGTGGAGTAAGAGTGCATTGATTGCTGATCAAGAAGCTCCAGCTTAACTTGAGTCATCATTGATTTCATCGAGCAATCATTTTTGGTAGGCCTACGATGGTTAATTAATTCACTGAACATATGTAAGAGTTGTATCTCATTGCATATGGCAAAAATGTGATGACTGGAAAGAACATGGAGTTATCGCCACTCAGTGTTGGCTGTCTTTACACTCCATGGTCAAAGATCATATTCTTAGTCAAGAAATGATATCTTCGGAAGAAGAAAAGAAATGCTAGCTAGTTTATGTAAGCACTGCCGAATTTTTTATGTACATTATGTGCGTACTCAATAAGTCATGTAGTGTGACTGGTGAGTGGATATCGAAGTGATCAATGCACTATTGCGATGCTGACATGTGGGTACTTAGATATCTTAACAATTTGGTCTATGATTTGCTAGAGGCACATTTGGCATCTTGAAATGATGCGCATTGCGCGTACATTCATGATGTATTTTGTTGTCTTTGTGATAGTAAAATCACTTTGGTGTATGGTATGGGCGCCGAACATTGGTGGTAGACCAAACATACATACTCGAGGCTTTACTTCACTTAAGAGCTTTTGCGCAAAGTTAAATTGTTCTCATGCATACTTCTACGAGCGGTGTGGGCGCTGATCCCTTTTATGAGCCTTTGTTTGGAGAAATACTCCAAAGGCATGTGAGTCATTAGGGATTAAGTAGAATTGATCATGTGGCCTATGAGAACATATTGTGATTAATGAGATGTGTTGGATTCTCATTATTAATTGGTACTGAATATGTGAGTTGTCACCAGGCTTTGATTGACCCTCTCACACGGGCAATCGCCCTGGCGCTAAGAGAGCAAGCAGAATTAGACTTAAAAGATTGTGTCGCATAAGGAGGTTTGCGAATGATCGCCTTCGCGCTAGAGTAGTGAAGAAGGTTAATAAGAATAATTAACAGTCGCCTTAACTAGAGGTTGAGATGAGATCCGAGTTGATCGATTATGAAGTATGTCCAAACTTCATATAAGCCTGTTTGTAGCCAAATGTGCGAGCTATCATATGACACTTTGGGAGTGACTACGAGTAGCACGCATGTCAGGCGCTTGAATAGCGACTGGACTAAGATTTGTATGATGTCTAGAGCGTGACATGCCTAAATTGAGTGGGAGCTCCATCATAGCATGTATTCATACTACATGTGCTTTCAGGTGAACGCCTATGGGAAAGTGACCGAATGGGTCCTGTTTCGTCACTGTGTGAGCCCATATTATTTTCTTGTACCCTTTGGGACTTTGGACCATGTCATGAGGTGTAAGCTTGATGACGCTACTTTAGCATATATCTAATGGCCATGTGTGATTCGGTCTGTCGGAGCATGTCTAGGAAAGCTGTCGAGACCAAGCTAATTGGCATGTGGGGCTAAAGAAAGAATTAAGTTAGTAACGCACTTATGTTCTATGATTCATAGCCCGGACGACTATGTCAAAATGTGTTTGACTAGTCATGAATCTATAAACATATTTGAGTGAGTCGAGCATACTCTATTTATTTCATTGAGGGATCTAGAGATACTTGACTGGGTGCGCTCACTTGGTTTGGGGTACATAGCGAGTTATTGAGTTGTAGGGTTATGTTAGTTTGGTGATGACTTAATATAACTCTCCTCACCTTTACTTTCTCGCTTGGTCGCACGCCTTATTCCCTGTATAAAAGAAGAGACGTGAGATGACAACCATTAAGATGTGATTCGAATGAGTCGAGTCAAATATGTATGAGTGGGAGATATTGGGTGCAGTTAGGTTGCATCCATATTTGAGATAATAGGGAGTCCTATTTAGATGAGGTTTATTTAGAAACCTCTCCCATTAGGACTCTAACTGAGATATGGGATTGAGATATATATATATATATATATATATTGATATATCTCCCTACAATATCAGGATCAATGAAACAATCGTCCCCTAACATAGAAAGAATAATCTCTCTCTTAAAATTTCTCTCTATAGTTTTCTTCTTGGAGTATCACCAAAGTCTCCAAGGGTTTAAGGTGTGCACATCCAAGTAAACAATTCTAGTAATTATTTACACCAACGAGAAAGGCGATTCGTGAATTTGTTCGTGGTTCAACCAATCTATGGGATTTGTTTGTAGTTCAAGGTTCAATCAAGAGAAGGCTTGTAGATGACTTAATCATGGATCAAAAGGAGGCTTGTAGACGGGATCAATCCTGGCTATGTGGATCGATGGCTCCGCTGCAAATAGGTATACTCGATTTACCTTATATGTGCAAATATATGATTTATTTTTTGACCCATATTTGCTAACAGAAACTTATTCCATGAACATGGATGTTTATTCTTAAGTAACATTGAAGATGCTGGATATGGTGGACCACCAATTTTTGATGAGAAATATGAAGATCTCATTCCAGAGATTGGTTATCTAAAACTTCTGGAATTTAAGGACAATTGTGACTATGATAGCCCACCAATTTTCAATGAGGAGGAAAATAGTGGTTATGATGACCCACCAATTTTCGGTAAAGAAATTGAGGATGTTGAATCATTCATGGGAAGTGGATATTGTCTTCCTCCACCAGAGATCAGCGAGATTGTTGATGCATCACCACTTCCTATACTATCATTCTCTCCTCATACGAATGAAATATTAATTCTAAAGAGGAGATTATTGCCTTCTTTGGCAGAATTGACAAAATCTGAGGAGAAATTTGTTGATATCAGCATGGATGAAAAATATAATTCATAGAGTCAGATGTCATATTATACTGGTATTGGAGGCTACCAGATAATGGATGATGGTGTTCAAGATATCAACCTGAATTTTTTTTATTTTTGATCCAACTCAAATACATAATTATATTCATATTATTTTTCCACTCGTCCTCCTCGTGCCCCTCCATGATTTGATAATTTTCCTAATGACGATCTCCCTTCCGATTCGAGGACGAATTGACTTGACCCCAGAGAGAATGATGGAGATATCACATCGTGTTTATTATCTTTTAGAATTTTGAATATATCTTATATTTTAGGAACGGATATATATGTCTAGGATTCTATTTTAGTTTATCTTCTATGTTTCCTAGTTAAGTTAGGAGTTTTGTCGTGGTAGGATTTGATATTATAAATAATTATTTTGTTATTATTTTTAGGTGGTTGAACATTATTAAGTTCTGAGATTAATCTCTTTTCAAAGCTTATTTACGTTATTAATGTATTTAAGATTTAGATTGTGTGTGTTTTTTGTTCTCGTTAAGCTTCCACCTGCATCACTTGTCATACTACATAATTCATGAATCATGACTAGTTACAACAATTATTGATTTTGCACCCAAAAAAAAAAGATTTTATATCTATTTTCAAGAATCATGTCCAACAATATAAATCTAAATCTATACCTATATCTATATCTATCTATCTATATCTGTATCTATATCTATCTATATCTATACTATCTTAAAAGTGTGAATGTTTCTTAGAACTTTTGATTTGACAAAAATATCCATTTGACATGGTAAAATTTAGGGGCAACTAAGTAATTGGATATTTATTTGGCTTCTATTTGTTCAATTACAAGAGAAGTGACCTTTTATATTTTACACATCAAAAGTATTATTCTTTCTGACCGTATGTCATAAGCATATATAAGGATTTCACAATAGAAATTTTCAACCTTATAAAGTTCAGCACTATGTAGAATTAAGAATTTATGTTTTCTTATAATTTTGTTATTTATTTAAACTTTTCTAAAATGTTCATTTACACCTATTTTTTTCTTTCAAAAAACTGAAAATATATTTTTTTAATCATAACACTAAGAATACTTTAAGTTTCGTATTAAATTATTTTCAAATTAAATTTGGTTTCAATAAATCGTCAACCATATGTTCTAAACATATATCGTTATAGAAGAGAATTTTAATTATTTAAAGTTTAGTATGATGAAAAATTATATATTTCTTATATTCTTTTGAATTTTTAATAATTAAATATGTCTTTTATAATTTATAAGAAACATATCAAAATACAATAGATATGATAAGAAATAATAAAATAAAAAATATTTTAGTGGTTTTGATATTAAATAACAAGTAGAGAAAATACATAATTCCTACATGGTCGGAAAACTCCCTCAATTAGTAATATGTAATTTTGAAAATTAATTTTATTTATGGTTGTTAAATAAATAATATTGAAAACAAGAGAGTTTCTTTTTTTCTTTTTATTTAAATCCCAAGCATATTTTGTTTTAATTAACCATATCAGTAAAATAAAAATTATAAAATATTCAGAATGAGATTAACATGAAAAAAAGAGAATAAGAACCAAAACAACTTTGTCGCAACAAAATAATTTACCTTTTAAATTCTAACTATATGTGTCAATATGACTTTTATTTAATTTTTTATATCTTACATTATAAGTTTTAGTTTCTAATTTATTATGTTTTTGAATATGTTATGATTTCAATTTTTTAATTATTTTATTTCTTATAAAATAAAAGAGCAAGTGCAAAAAAAATTAAAAATTGTGTATAAATATGTTTATAGAAAAAAATCATAAGGAAAACTTAATGAAAAAATCCATATGTATTAAATTGACATTTATGATAAAACTTGGATGTCTCTTGAAAATTACAATCATAAAAAGTTATAAGTTTAAAATATCAGTATAATATGTATTTATAATAAAAACATGTACCAAAATAATTAAAGTTTAATATAATGATGTGAAAGAGTGAAACATAAGCTAAAATCGGATTAAGTCTAAAAAGATCATATATGATACGCATACGGGAAAAAAAACTCATTTAACATATACAAAGTTAACATTTGTTGAGAAATTAATATATTACTTAAATTGTATGTTAATTCAAATACTAATATAACATTCATAACAAACCAAGTAAATTAAATAATTACAACAAATTAAAGTGAAAAGTAAGAATAAAATGTATTTTAAAAGAAATGGTTGTATTTGACATTAATGAGTTGAGACTGACCATAATTTTAAGGGTTAATTTCATATATATATATATATATATATATATATATATATATATAGGATCAAGTGAGACCATGTCTCTACTTGAGACACAATGGACTAATCTCAACCATCCCCCACTATTATCAATGGGTGTGATTTAATGGATAAAAATTATATTAAAATATTAATTTAATCAACATGAGGGTAATAGGGTAAAATAATATAACAAGGTAGTTACAAAAATAGAATCAAACGCCTCTCTCATGCATCTCTCAATCTCACGTGTCTCTCTCCCCCCTCTCTCTCTCACGCCTCTCTCTCTCTCTCACGTCTCTCTCTCTCTCTCTCTCTCTCTCTCTCTCTCTCACACACACACACACACGCACACACAATTCCTCCATTAACGCAAATTTGAAGAACACGAACTGTGAAAAATAAAACAATGAAGAAGATGCGATTTATGTTCCAAATGAAAAAACAACTAACATGTGAGTTCGAATCTTGATGATGAATCATCAATCGTAGAAAAAACTCTATCCAACAACATCAATGGTGTAGATATTGATGGAGAACTCGAAACTAGCCATTAACATCAACTCTTAAAAAACAGTAATTTTCACGAATAAGACAATGCATAGATACTTATGTAATGATGTATATATACTTATGAAATGATGCATAGATAATTATGAAACGATGTATATATCTATATGATATTATATATTTGATATTATGCAACAAAAATCAACTATATATGCATTGCCTGAAAACTATCTATGTAGCGTAAAAAAAATAATATACAGTAAATTATACCCAACTATGCAAGACGTCATAAACTATGCATTAAAATAGTTTATGACGTTTTATTTAGTTGTTTTGTTGGCACTATTTTATGCAACAAAAATCAACTATATATGCATTGCCAGAAAACCCGCTGGGACACTAATTTGAATTACAAAATTACAACCTTACCTTTAAAATCAGCAAAAATTAGGAAAAATTAAAAAAAAACTGAATTAATCACATCCCTTCATTTTTCAAGATCAAAGGGTAAGATGAGTCCACACTGTCTCACCTAGGGAGGGTGGTCTCATTTGAACCAAATATATATATATATATATATATATATATAGTTTAGGATTAAACCAAATGAAACATATTATAAAAAGTTGAAAGAATAAAAGTAATAGTTAAAAAAATGTGTGTGTCATAGCTGAAAATTTTTAAAAAAATTTAAATGACTTTCATAATATGTATTATTTGACATTTTGGGTAAAATATCAGTTCATTATAAAAGTACACATTTATGACTAATAAAGATTCAAGAACAAAAATAATTATTATAAAATTTGGTACAAATATTCCTATTTTTACAAAATGAAATACTATGAAAAAACTAAAATTAGAATCAGAAATGCAAAGTCATTGTATGTATGTGAAATTGTATTAAAATAAATAAAAAAATAAACTTATTTAATATGAAATATTTTGATATCTATGTCAAAGTTTAATATTTCTTAAATTACATGTTAATTCAGGTGCCAATATAATATTCAAAATACAATTTATATATCAAATTTATTGTGTTAAACTATACAAAAATAAGTTAGAGTGAAGTGACCATGATTACTGCTAAGTAATATGAATTCTCCTGGGCATACGGAGGCATAAGAGAATAGTTAAGGGTTTTTCTTTACAACTTGATATCTAAATTTTTGGCAACTATATTTCCTATTTGATCAAAAATTCAATGAATGTAACAAAACATTTTCCTTCTGGGAACTCCAACTATGTCTCACGTCGCTAGTAGGCCCATTCTTTCCAACACTTACAAATGACTCCATATTTTCTAGTACATGGGACAATTATCAAATAATAATTCACCCATTCATTTCAATGCAAGCTGATTTCAGTCAGATAACATAACAAATTACTTTAAACGTAAAAAAGGCAATGAAGTCGAAATCAAAATACCATTCACTTAACATAATACCATTGAAAATCAGTATAAAGAAATACTCAAAATTACATAAAATCAGAATACTGAGGTTCAAATAAAGATCCTAGATGGTCATACAAATTTTAATCACCAGTTACATAACAAAGTTTAGTAACATAAATTCCAACTACTTGGTCAACAATTACACATCATGGACTAAGTGTTAACTATTGCCCCTCCACTCATTATACATAGAAATGCAAGTGTTTCCCTCCAATTTGCCCATATTTGAGTTGTTTCTACTTGGTCAACATAGTCAGTCCCTTCTTGCTCTTGTGTGTTGCTCCCCCCGACAATAAATTCAGGAACTTCATCTTCTAAAGGATCAACTGGCATCGCTGTACGAATGAAATTGTGGAGTAAACAACATGCCATAATTATACGATTATGAGTCTTAATAGGATAGAATGAATTACTCCTTAGAATTGCCCATCTATACTTTAGTAGACACCAATATCGTTTTATTATATTCCGTGCCTTAGCGTACCTTAAGTTGAACAATTCCCTATGATTTTGTGGAGCCGCCCGTCCAGAAGACCACTCATCTAGATGATATCTAATGCCACGATATGGAGCTAGAAATCCTGGGCCATTAGTGTATCCACAATCAGACAAGTAATAGTTACCTGAAAAATTAGTAGAAGATTTTTGAATTGATTAAAATAATTAATGTTGTGTATTTTAGTATCGGTGTTCATTTTATATTTATTAGAAAGGGTATTTTTAATAAAGGATAGAAATACTGGTGGGTACTCTCAAACCATTTGGTTGATTAATAGAGTCACGTAGTACACGACTATCAGCAGCTGAACCTTCCCATCCACTCAAAACATATGTATACTGCATTGATGGATCGCACACACCCGACACGTTAACAGAAATGTCTCCTTTTCGGTTTCTATGTATGGCTTTTACACTTATTGGGACTTGCACATCAATGTAGGTTCTATCTAAAGCTCCAAGACAACCCTTACAAAGGTGGAAAACGGGTGAAATTATTGTTATTTTATACAATATGGAATTAAAAATATATATTAATCATGATTATTGATAATAGATGGAGCATTTTTCTAACCTTAAACTATTTCCATCTATCATCTGTGCAATTGTCATCCACTGGTGTTGTGTTAACTAATAAGATAGAATGTAGTCTAAGAACAGCTTGGAGTACAATATTGAAGTGTCTGCTAATAATGTACCCGGACCTCTTGAAATCGAATTTCACAACACGATTCCTTTTATGATGTGCTAAAATAGTTAAGAATATGGCAACTTGTTCACTTGTCTGAACATGCCTAGTTCGGACTAGGCCACCAATATTCTCCAACAAAAAACATAACCTACCGGACGCATTTCTATCCATTCGTAGTTGTTCAAGACAATTCTTATCACTTACACTAATTAGATCGTGCATATGAGTAATTTGATCCGGAAGTCGGTCAACCAATCTGTATACTGCTCTAGCATTATAGTTTCTACGAGGACGACGACCACGACGTCGTCCATTCATAAACAAAGTTTGATAAAGACCGACGAACATCAAGAAAAGTTTTATAAGTGTAATAACCTCTTCTATGATCAGGACAATCTCTATCTGGTCCGATGACATCTATTATTTAAAAACATAAAATAACATACATATTAATATTCATATTAATACATTACAAAGAAAAGAATGCTAAAACAAAATGCTATAAATTCTTGAGGAAAAAAAAATTACCCTCCGAACTATTCGAGTTTTTCGACTTACCACCTAAACTATTTTTTGGGACACTTTACCTCCTAAAATTCACGAGTATTGCACATAGCCTCCTGGGACTCGCCGCCGACGGAATTTTCCACCGAAATTTTGTCACGTGCCATGCACGTTGGGGCAAAATTATCATTTGACTCAATTATACTAATGTTATTGCACTTTACCACCTAAACATTGTGCGATTGTCACTTTGCACTATAAACTTTGAGTGATTTACACTTTGCCACCTCAGTTAAAAAAATCAATTTTTTTTAATTTATATACATTTATTTTATATCTTTGTTAAATTTCTTGATCAGAAATAATAAATTTAACTAGTGTTCACTTCAATAAATATATTATCAATACAATTATTTTATAATATATTCCTTTTTAACTTATTTAATTTAATATTTTTTTCACATCGAAATTCGGAAAAGAACTATTTTTATGAATTTTGAAGTGAAAAATATTATAAATATAGACCAATGTCAATTTTATAATAATATAATATATTTTAAAAATTTATTTAATAAATTCAAGTAAATTTAAAAAACATAAAGTATTGCAACTTTAATGAATTACGTTATTTATATTTTAAAATATTGTATAGAATTTTTAACATACGGTTCAAACTTATTACTACCTAATTTATTTTATTTTATTTTTGCTTAAGTTTAGACTAATTTATTTATGAAAATTCATTCTAATAGATTAGGATTTATATTTGCCTATGTATATTATTTTATTTGCCTCAAAATGGATAAATAATTATTTATGTATATTTATTATTAGTAATTTGATAAAACAGATTAACATTAATCTCATACTTTTTTAGTTTATAAACTAATAAAGTAAAGTAAGGAAGTAAACTATAATTCTACAATTCAACAAGAAAGTAAGAAAGAAAAGATTTTAAAATAGTCTTATTGATAATATGGATACTAGTTAATTTTTTTTATCAAGAATAAAAAAAATAAAAAAATGTATACACATATAATTTTTTGATTTTTTTTTAAACTAAGGTGGCAAAGTGTAAATCGCTCAAAGTTTATATGGTAAATTGGCAATCGCACAAAGTTTAGATGGCAAAATGCAATAACTTTAGTATAATTTCGCTCAAATGATAATTTTTCCCCCACGTGCATAGCACATGACAAGATTCCGATGGAATATTCCATCGGCGGCGAGTCCCAGAAGGCAATGTGCAATACATGTAAACTTCAGGAGGTAAAATGTCCCAAAAAAATGTTTAGGTGGCAAAGTCGAAAAAACCGTATAGTTCGGATGGCAAAGAGTTTTTTCCTCTAAATTCTTCAATGTAATTCAGTAATATAAACAAAATTTGTAAATAAACATTTAAGTTTTTTATACAGAAGCTTGACAACCATCCTTAACAATTAAAAAAAAGGGACAAAATGTATGACCCAGTTAATTAGCATAACACTAATTTCAGTCAAATAAATTACCTTGGCAGCTCCAACAATTGAGTGGGGGTACGCGGGATAATGTACCTTTCTAGAAAAATGGAGAAATAAAAAAACCAAGAAACTAAAACAAAGATCGAGAGAACAATACCATAAATAGGAAAATTAAACAAGAGCAAACAAAAACGGGTATTCATAATCGAATCGATTGTGAATTTTTGTCGAACATAAGACCTCAAAGAAAAAAAAATCACGGTCCATGATTATCGTAAACAAATCATCTACTCAAGCCGACTATATATTTGTGAACATAAACATCCGACAATAACTACAAAAAATAGATGGAAAAATCGAATAGTACAACTTAGAATTTACCTTATGTTGAACTCTGAGGCAGAACTAGGGTTTCTGTAAATCTCCCGTTCAAAAATTTCCTTTTATGTGGGCATGGGCAGAAAAGTTGGAGAATAAAAAGGGTAAAGATGTAATTAATAGGCCAAAATGAAGGGTAAAATAGAACTTTCAAGAGTAAGTAAAAGCTGGGATTAAATTATCATAGCGGTGCACCCTGGACAAGTAATCAGCTAAAAATGGGATTCAGTCACGGGCCTTGGATAAAATCACGGGCCGCTAACCTGGAAACAAAACATGGGATTTTCCTGGATAAATAGTCCAATCCCAGCTTATCATGGAAGTCAAACGAGCCCAAAGACACTAAAATGGATTGATAGTTATATTTTATAATAAATAATATGATTTTGTAAATGAGATTAAAAGAGATCAATTTTAAATGTACATTCTCTTCAAACAAATATAGATTAGTTGTAGTATACTAAGAATAATTGCTATTTTCACATCTTACAAAATTCACTAACTATGTAAATTTTAATATTAACCAAAATGGCCAAATTCAATTGCAAATACAAACTCTAATAGCATAACGTATCTTTCTAAAATTTTATGAAATTTTAAAAAACTAAATTAGTTTTTAGTTTATTATTCAACTTTTAAAACCTTAAGTGTTTGCAATAATTTTCAAATATAAAAATTAATTAGTATATATTTAATTATTAAAGACTTGACACATGAAAATTGTTAGCTTATTTTTCTTTTATAAAATTATCTTTGTTTTTAGTATTTATTAAGTGAAGTTATTATGTGTGCAATTGAATAGAGTTTCAAAACTCAGATTTCGACTTATCATTTTTCATATTTTTATTTAATACCTCACTCTCGATGAAAATAATGGATTAACTTATATATTAAGTTAATGGTTATTATTTCTAAGACAGTGAAAACATGAAGACTGCAAACTTTAAGTTTAACTAGTGTTATGATAAAATATTGACTTTGTTACTAGAATTATAATATATGGAATAAAAGAAGTAAGCAAAAGAAGTATAAGAATTTGATTAACCTTTATTTTATTTTATTTTAATTGAATAACATAACAAATAAAATGATGACATTATGCTGGATATTTGGTATAAAAGTTAATTAATTACTTTTTTAATTAATGCGATAAATTATTAGCTTATGAAATATAAGCTAAATTGCTTGTCTTATTATGTGAAATGCATCCAATGCTGAAAGAATTCAAAGATTAGTTAAGAAGAAAATACTTTTCTATCCATAAAAATGAAATAAAACATTGATGAATGTCATTAGAAGCTAATATAGAACTTATGTTAAACTAATTTTAAAGTTTTTGTTGGATTGAGTTTTTTAAAATAATTATTCAACAATTTCTATCAATCTATAATTAAAGTAAATAAAAATATATTAAATACTTTGTAATATTTACATTTAATTAATATTTATTTATTTATAAATCACTTTTTAATATTTAAATATTAATTAATAAAATTATTAAATAATATAATTATTTAAGCAAAATCATGTGGATCGCATGCGCCGCACATGTTTCTTACTAGTCATAGAAAAATCCATATATTTGAAACACTCATCGATTTTGTTTGTGGAACAGGGATCAACATCCATGACCTCATTGTCCTGCATGGTTTTTTCAATTTCTTGTCATTAGAGTTGAAAATACAACAAGAACTGCAACGAAGGGGCTTTGAATTTCCTGTCTACTTTTCATATGTCTATTTAGATGTATGATACATGTACACGCAATAAATCACATCAAATAATCAACAACATATTTATTTCATCGACATGTTTCATCCATCCAAAAAGTGAAACATAAAATAGAATATGAAAAGTGGAACTTGAAATTTGAATCCCAAGAATGTCTTCATCTCTATTCATAGTTCATGCACGAAAGAGGTACAGTTTTATCGACAACTTTTAGTTGTTTATGCAAGGAAATAAAGCTGGAGATGGTCCAAAATGATTTTAAACCTGGCTCCATTAATATGTAAGGAAGCCTCTCAAGTTTTTAATTCACTAATTAGTCTCCTAGAGGCTTATCAAATAACTAAGGTTGCATTTGATGGGAGGATTTCGATTTGAGGAGAGAATTTAAGGAATGATTTCAAATGACTCCAAATATAAAGGATTTGAAATCATCCAAAATGACTCAAAAAATAGCTTTCAAGTACTTGAAATTCATTATATGATGACTTCCTCGAAACAATCTAAATGAATTTCTTATTATGGATTTGAAATCCACAGCTCAAATCCGTCCATCCTAATGAAGCCTAAGTTTATGCATGAATACAAATTTGATAATAGAGTAATATCCCAAAGACAGGCAATTACAATTCCTCAATGAAAACGATCATCAAATATTGGGGAAAAAAGGCAGTTTCTTGAGAGACTAGAGTTTCACCCTAGACTTCTGATCGACTTTTTACCAGAATTATTCCTCCACCAACTAATCGATCTTGACAGACGAATATATCTTCCGAACAAACCATAAGCATGCACAGAAGCCAATCGTCCCAGTAAGGATGAAAAACGCATAAGCAATGATAAACATGTACCCGAAATACATAACACCTGAGACCAGCTTCGTGATTTCAAGCTTAGTGCAGAAGTAGAAGATTGCGTATAGGAAAAGATATAACGCAGAAGCTCCAGAATTCAAGTATGATCTCCACCACCACCGGTAATCTTCACTACATAACTGGAAGTAGCATAATACGATAGTTATCTCCGCACAAGTGACAAAAAGAATCAAAAACACTAGAAATAGAAAGCCGAATATGTAGTAAAATTGGTTGAGCCACACAGACGTCAATATGAAGAAGAGCTCAACAAAGACCGCACCATACGGAAGAATTCCTCCAAAAAGCATTCCGAAAAGTGGACGAATATACCATGGTTGCACGGGAATTGGCCGAGGAATTTTATTTGTTTTGACAGGGTCGTCGCACGCAGGGGTTTTAAATCCCAAGAAACTGCCTAAGAAGACCAACGGCAGTGATATGCCGAACCACAAGATTACAAGGGCGAACATCGTTCCGAAGGGCACAGCCCCGGATGATTTTTCTCCCCATATCAGAGCGTTCAGCACAAAAAAGATGGCGAAAAGAACACAAGGGAACATGAAGGCTGTTTTTAGAGAAATTTTTTTCCAGTCTGTGCCTCTGAATGTTTTATAAAGGTAACCAGAAGAATAGCCGGCAAATAACCCCATAAAAACCCACAAGAAAACCATAACCGTCATTAGTCCCCCTCTATTAGATGGCGAAAGGAAACCGAGCATTGCGAATATCATAGTTACAAAAGTCATTCCGAAGACTTGGACACCTGTCCCAACATAGACACACAGTAAGCTGTAATTGACGGGTGGTCTAAAGACATCTGCGTGCACCAATTTCCACCCGGTTTCTTCCTGCACCTCGTCTTTATCCAACTGATTATATTTGGCAATGTCTTTATAAAGAGTTCGCATCATGATCATAGCAACCATTCCGGATAGGAAAAGGACGATCATCAAAGAATTGATAATGGAGAACCAATGAATTTGGTCATCGTTCATAAGAAGGTATGTATCCCATCTGGATGCCCATCTGATATCGCTAGCCTGCCAAAGGAATGACTCTAAGAAGTTGAAGAAGGGAGAATGAGGAATTGATTGAAATTGGAAATATTGAAATGACAGACCTCGAAAGAAACGTCATAGGTGAATACTATCTCCTTGTCCGCGTCGATTCCTTGAGGAACTATACCTGGTTGAGGCACCGTTAGGCTATTCGGCTTGCATGTTGATAACTTTGTGTTGTTTTCATTCCATTTCTTGTACTGGTGATTGATACTGTGTAGAAATCAAGTTAAAAATGACAACTTAAGAAGGTAGCATTAAATAATTAAAAAACACTACGTGCGATGGCCAGTCATATAACTAAAGAAGTCATTCCTCTTAAACAACATCCTACCAAAAGAGTGTACATAGAACTCAAAAACCTTGCGGCTGTGTTGGAAACCAATTAACCAAATCACTACGTCTGATCCAGATCTCAAATTACTTTTGAATATATTTCGAAAAAAGTTTCTTATAGTGAAGATGATAATCAATCATATACAGGTAACACTATTTTGAAATCACATAGCTTGATGATGGAGCTTGTGCAGATAGAACACTAAAGACCTGTGCAGAAATTGAGATTGGAGTACCAGAAAAGATGGAACAAAAATAGAATAAATAATAACTCAAATTTCATTTGACAAGGAAACAGCTGCAGATATAGGACCAACCTTAGAGGAGTGACCTCAAAACCAACAACACGAGAAGTTTCAGTATCAGGATCAGGATGATACTTAACTTTGAAGTTCAGATGGTTGTAGATAAAATACCTCTGATCTTTGCCCTGGTCCAGAATATAACAACAGTAATCAAATAATAAGAATGAAAGAAATTTCTACAAAAAGAAAAGACTAGTAAACATAATAGAATCTTACTCCAGAAAATTTCCCTTTAAATCCAACTCGAAACCCTCGTTCATAAATTTTCCGATCACTTTCATCCTTCCTTTGCCAAAGAACTGCAACAGGAAGATTGTCCAGAATCCTAGACGCAAAGAGTAAAATACTTCAACAAACATCTGACCTGATATTCAATCTACATTTATTGGGAAGTATAAACTTTTCTGAAGAAGCCGAAAAGTATTGCACAACTTTGTCCCAACCCTCTAAGAAGCTGAAAAATATTGCATGACTGATAAAACTTTAACCCTCTCAGCTGAAAAGATCAAACAGCTTATCCAGTGGAAACTAACTAGACTGCTTATTCTTTTCGAAAGAAGGAAACACTAAATTTTTTTCAGAATGACCAAGAACTTACATATTAACCCGGTAATCATCGTTAATCTTCTTTTTGAAGTTCTTTGCGGATGAAGCAGTAAGTTTCACCCGGCAGGCTACTTTACATGATTCTGGTTCTCTCATGCTAAACTGGAACAGATATCCACAAAGTTATAAACAAACAAAACAATAAGCTTTTAAAGAAAATTTCATTTGATGAACAGAACAACATACTCACACTATATACAGAATTCTCAATCCGGTCACCACGAAGAACTTCTCCCAAATTTTCTGCTCTATTCCTAATCTTTGGAGGTTTGCAATAACTTAAGAAATAGTAGTCATATGGCAGTTGTGTCTTTGTTGAGGAAAGTTTGTTCACTTTCACCTCAAGAGCTTCACCCTGCATAACAGTTGCAAAGATTAATCGATTACTGCGGAAAATCAATAGAATGAAATCATGGCACTTTACAAGCAATATCAGCAAACAAGCTGATTTATCAGCAGGCCCACAGTATAATTTATACGACATGATTAGTCTGAACATTAACGCTATGTTTTATGTCGAATTTCAGTGAGAACAAAAGAAGGAAAAACAAATCATCTAAAATATGAAGCTCTAAGTTACATTATTTGAAGGGAAAAAATAATTTCCCGTAGTGTTTTCCTAAAATAAATCTAAAATCCAAAAATTCTGCAAAACTTTCATAAGCTGCTGCACACCCGCATTTCCCAATCACATTTAACTCTTTAGCTTCCATAATTAAACCATCATGCATAGTTTACCTTTGGGTTCCATTTTTTTTCCAGAACTTCAACTTTCTGTTCCATATTTAATCATTTGCAAAAACGATCATATATCAACAAAAGATAAAATCAAGAACCCACATTTAGAATCAGGAGAACCAACAAATACGTATTGCTTTTGTACATTGCCTAAAGAGAGGAAGAGACTCACAGTTTGAAAGTCACGCGGCGCAACGCCGGGAAGATAAAATCCATTCGCCGGCGACGCTTTGATCAGTAGTACCACCACTAGTAGTACTACATACGAAATGCTCATCATCTTCCACCTAATTTCTCCCATTACTGATTTATTTTCACACACTAAAACACACACAGAAACCACACACAATGACAATGGGGAGGGGGAGGGGATATAATCGTGAAAAAGGGGGAAGAAATTTGTGGGCAGCTCAGCTATGGAGGGAAGTAACCATAGCCTGTCCAGCTTGCATTGAATGCCACGTTTTACGACGTCGTAGCCCCGCCAGTTTTCAAGTTATGGGGTTGACTTCGTGGAGTAAACGGCTTTTCTTCACACTCTCGGTGTGTGGGGAATAGCGCTTTCTCTGCCATTTCGATGTTGTGTGTTTCACGCTTGTTTCGCTTTCCCTTAATTATCTTTTACTCCAATAATACTTTTCTTCCAATTTAATTATTATTTTGAGTACCAATTTAATTATTTAGGTTGTGCTTGGTTGTAAGATTTTTTTTGCAAAATTTTCGCCTCATATTTTTTTGGTCCCAACATGCTATTGTTTGAGATTTTTTTTCAAAAAATAAAATATTCAGTGTGTGATTGGATATGTTTTCATTTTGAAAATTTTCATTTTGCTAGAGAATAGTGGTGAAAAAATCTTTGGGAGAAAAAAGATGAATTTTGAGAGTGTGATTGGATATGAGATGAAAAAGTAATGATGAAAGTTGATTTGATTTAAAAATCGTAAAATAATAATTGGATGTGATTGGTAGTTAGAAATGTGTGTGTGAGTGAATAGTAAAATTTGTGGGAGAATGTGTAATAGTGATTAGTTTTTTTGTGAAAAAATGTATAGAAGTGATTGGTGAAAGAAAAATGAGAAAGTGAAAGTGAGAGAATAATATATTTTCTGAAAATTTTCATAAACAATCGCAAGTTTGGTAAAAAAAAATTCTCCAGTGAAACGAAAATGAAATCTCATTCATATCAAATCGCAGCCTTACTATCTCTTTTTTTTCATCCATCAATCACATTCAGTCATAATTTCACTAAAAAAATATCATGCCAATTGTTATCATTATATTTTCATATCACAAATATATTATTCATTTCTCTCTACATTTTCAATTACCAACCATATTATTTTACCAAACTAACCATCACATCAACTATATATCATTATTTCATTTTCATTCGCATATAATCACAATCTCAAATTAAATTTTTATTTTCCTAAATAATTTTTCATACAAAAATACAAATGAGCATAATGAAATGTCAATCAATCACATCATATAAGTATTTTTTATTATTTTGGTTTACTTCTAGCAGATAGAAGACATCACAAGTTGGGTTAATGGGGTGAAACTTATCGTCAACAATTCTACGGGTTCGTATGTGTAACTCCTCCTTGAATTCAATGGCTGGTTAACTCCAACCCCGAACTGTTGATCATCAGTTAAGGTTTTTTTACGGTTAGGGCCGTGTCAACAAAATACGAGGTCTGAGACAAGATTTTATAAAGGGCCTAAGTAAGAGAAATAATATTTGCAAATATTTAGAGAATTTTGTTTTTTTTTGTAGCCTTTTCAGATGCAAAATCATTTACTAATATTTTGTACTAAAGATGTTCTAACAAATTACTTTGAATTAATAATATACTCAATCCATTTAATCTATCTTGGGACTGCCATAAGCTGGATTGCAGACCCGACCATGTCAAGATTCAAGAATCTCTACCATAAGCCACTGATGACTGATTTTTATTAAATCTGAATCGCTTATCACTATGATCTCACTACAAAAAAAAACTGTGTTTAGTGACGCTAAAATTTTCACTTGGTGACGCTTATTAGCGTCACAAGGTATATTACCTACGCTTTTGAAAGCGTCATGTGTTGCGTTGTTAAATTTGATGTCACGAAATTATCCGTGACGCAAGATCTATGCGTGGGTAAATCTCATTTCCTGACGCTTTTATCAAATGCACATTATGTGGTGAAGCTATTTTATGTCACAATTAATAAAGATTTAATATATTTTAAATGAAGCTTTGCTTACGCTAAAAGCGTTGTTAAATTTAGGGACGCTATTAAGCGTATTTAAAGTTGCGACGCTTTTGAAAATTAGTGTCATTAAAATTATGACGAATTTTATATTTCTAGCTTTTGTAGAATTTATTAAAGACCAATTATTTATTAATTTTTAAAAAAATTTAAACTTAATATTTAATTTTTGACTCATTTTGAATATATTTATTGTTATTTAATTATACACCACATAGTGTCTATTTATTAACTCTCAAAGTCACTCTCAATACTTCAATCTTTCGATGTGGGATAGATATTCCAATTTTTTACTTTGTGACGCTTTTTAATAAGCGTCGTCATTTTAATAACACAAACAATAAAAGTGTAATTAAATTTTAAAATTTTGGTGACAAATAAAAAAAAAGTGTAAGTAAACTAGAAAGTGTCATCAATTTTATGATGTTTTTTAATAAGTGCCGCTATTTTAATAACACAAACAATAAAAGTGTAAGTAAATTCCATAATTATTGTGACACTTATAAAAAAAGTCGGTAATTTTATTAAGATAATGACACTTCAATAAAAGTGTCCTTAAATTTACCAAGATGCTAACGTTTTCTAGTAAGTGTCACTAATTTTTATAATTTACAACGCTTTTTAAAAAGCGTCATTAAATAGTTATTTATAATGACGCTTTTTGGTAGCATCATTAAATTTGTGTTGCGATAGACCATTTTTCTTGTAGTGTCTATTTTGTTTTTTGGGTATTAATTACTAAATCGAGTAAGAATTTATGGTGGATAAGAAGATTTAAGATTAAAAAAAAATTGAATGAAAGGTGAAAGAATAAAAACAGAGCAGACTGCACACTCAAAAGATAGAGAAAAAATATGAGTCTAGAACTATTGATTTATAGAAAATAAGCATTATAACGGTTCACACTAATACAAATTAAGTAAACACTTACCTATTGTATATTTGCTACTTTTTTGAGGCCTATAAAGAAGCTAATCATATCCTAATTTATAGACTCTTAATTATTATGTCTCCTCTTTTCAATTTGTAATTTACTTTGTCAAATTTCATTAGCTTTAGACTGCACATAATATTTATATTTATATTAAATATACAATATTATATATATTATATGGTTAAAATTAGGGGGGCCCCAAGAGTTTGAGGCTTGAGGCAATTGCCTCAATTGCCTCAACTGCTGACACGGCCCTGTTTACGGTTCGAATTGCCGAGTTGGACCAGACAATTCAACCCATTTTTATTTAGTTTAAATTTAACTTCATTTTTTTTAACAAAAAGACTATTATAACCAACGTTTAATTGGGACTGAAATCGGTCTAAACCCTATGGGACTGAAATCGGTCTAAACCCACCGATTTCAATTGAATCCCTAAACTGTGTCTAGGTCTACTTATATAGATCTTTAATACTTTAATCAACTATAGATCTTCCAAATAAAGAATTTAAAAAAAAAAAATAGTAGTCACTTGCACTAAATCTCTAACTTGAGAAGATGGTGAATTAGCATATTGATATCCTTGTGGATATGTGGTCGAAAAATAGTCTATGTTTTCTTTCTTACGCGAGGTTATTAAGATCAATTGATGCTTAGATGTAAAATTACCACAAAGTCAATGGAATATAGTACACCAATCCCCATCAATTTATACTAATCCAGCAAATACGAAGTTTATTGTAATAAAGGTAGAGATCCAATCATCCAAAGTCAAACTTGTTGATCAATTTCAAATAGTAATTAACTAAAAATTGTCAGATTTTGTTTGGAAATGTTATTGAACCAACAGGTTGCCGTATTATCCAAATTATTTTGATGTAATATTTACACCACTTCATAGATTTTATGTATGTCATATGAGTTTGTACAAAGAGAGTGTTTGCAAAAAAATATGTTTTTAAAAACGTTTGTTATTGTAGTAGCACAAGGGAAAATAATTGAGACTTTAGAAGTCTATAAGCCTAAGAAGAAAATGAAAAGCCAGGAAAAAAAAAGTTGAAGTCAGAAAAATTGAAAGTGAAATGCCTTTTTTGCAAGAGCTTATTTCCAATTTTCAACTATTCATAAAAGTATAATTATATTTGTTTATAAATTTTCCAATGCAAATCATCATTTTCACTTTCTATTTTTCACATAAAGCATCTCAAACCTATACACTACCATACATCACTAATCAATCACTATTATCATATTTTCATCCAAATATTGAAATATTGAAATATTTATTACATTAATAATCCCCTTTTGGGAGGAGAATACTTGTTTAGCTTCTCATATACGAGGCTTGCACTCGAAAATACATAAAACTTAAAACTAAAAACACTCAAAATATTACAAATTTTTCACTCAGATATTATTGTAAGAAAACTAAGGAAAATGTTCGATGTCCTCAGCTTCCTTCAAATCTTGCAATTTATAGAGGTAAGTCCGGACTTGAAAGGCGGACTTCAAATCTTGTTGAAACTTATGACGCCATACGTCATACGCGTATATCCTCGCATTATTGCCTTGTCTTCCATTTCTTTCCGCGTGACTCAGCCCATGTGATGGTTGTCGGGGAATCTTTTAAAAAGTTGGTCTGCGTGGTCCCCGAGGAAAATGCGTCTTGTGAGCTGGGCCCTTATCCTTTCCAGCTGTATGATCTTGTCGGTCGAGTTTGGGTCGAAAACCTTTCCCAAACTCGGGTTCCTTCTGTTCGGGGCATGCTTGACAGATTTGGTCGATCCATCGGCCAACATACGCCATGTTACAGAATTTCTGGTAAGTTTCTTTACTTGCCGGAATCTTATTCTCCCAGAGAATTCTTCTTTTGGTCTCAAAGAGTTCCTCTGCAAATCCTGTGGTTGATCCAGTCATCGAATTCAAAAGGAAAGATCCATTTATTGAATTTTGGAAAAACTTGAATGGATATTTGACTTTGTCCATTTCGGTTAAACGAACCTAAAGACCCCATGCTCGTCTAGTAGAAGCTTCATCTTCAGAAAATGCTCCTACTAATACTAGTCCTTCTTTCGGTGAAGATACTTTTATATATTTTAAAGCATTTCCATCCGGTCTTCTTAGCTTGATGAAATGAAAAGCTACATTAAAGCCTTTCTTTGCTGGTTCGGGAGTTGCACTTAGAAAATGTAGTTCCAAAATGTCTCCTCTGGCCAAGTATGGATTGTTGGCCCAAGTCTCGTAAACTGCTTCCCCAATCCATTTTGGTAATTTCAAAATTTCGGGGAATCCTGGTGATACAGTATATATTGAAGCTAGAGCTCCAAATGTAAACTATTCCGGTACTTCATTTGGATGACTTCCTGGCTTCATCCAAACCCTGGGATACTTGCCTGAGATATCAACTATAGTTTTTTCTGGGTTAATATCTCTCCTTGTAACTAGTTTCTCCCATTGTCGTTGATATACCTGCATAGGAGAAATCTTAATCTCGTCAGTTTGAACCTTAGATTTGCCGGTCTGTGGCCTAAGGTTCAACTCTTCCTCCAGGTCTTTGGGTTGACTTGAAGACTCGGGTTGTGACACCGGAGCTTCAACATTCGTTACAGTTTGTACACCCTAAGGGGATACATCACCTGCAACACTTATGATTATGGTACTTGAATCCATAACCTCTGGGTTAGAGTCCCATTCTCTATTCGCCCCTTTTTGCACCGTAGGAGATGCGGCCTAAAAGAGAGGCCCTTGCCGTGCTAAGAACAATTGTCCTTGAGTCGAATCGGCATGCTCGTATTTGACTAGAAATGGATTTGGTCACTGTTGAAGTCGCCCAACAACTCTCTCGCATTGAGACATAACGTCCCAAAATCTCATTCTACACTCTCCAGGTTTTCCCTGAGATGTCTTACTCGTTTAAGGACCTCGTCAGCAACGCGTCCTTCCATCTCGTGTCAAAAAATCTGCAAGAATATTTTCATGAGATTTTTATAATGACAATATCATAATCATAATATTGACATTCAGCTTGCCATCTAAGTAATCGAGCCTTTTCTGGTTTTGGTTCAATTTTATTTTTTAGAAAAGCCTTGACACTTGAATTATCAATTTTTAAAGTAAACTTTTTAGCCAGTAAAAATAGAGGCCATTTTTTAAAAGCCTTTCTGACTGCAAAGAATTCTTTCTCATTGATATGCCATCTGTTTGCTTCACTGGGTGTGAATAAACCGCTGCAATATCTGCATGGTACTTCCTCGTTTGGTGTGACCTTAGTAAAAACTGCTGCCCACCAATCATCACTGGCATCTGTGTAAAGAACGTCCTCGTCTCGGGGAATTGCAAGCTTTGGAAGCTTTTTACAAACTTCTTTAAGTTGCTTAATTCCTTTTTGATGATCATCTTCCCACTTGAATACTGCATCTTTTTTAAGCAATGGGCTAAACACCTTCCTGTAATATGCCAGATTGTTAATGAACATCCCAACAAAATTAACAACTCCAAGAAAACTCTGAAGCTGTTTCTTGTCTTTCAGTGTATCTGGAAATCCCTGTATCTTTTCTACAATATGATTCTGTAGAATAATTCCAGATTCATCGATTTCAATTCCAAGGAATTCAATCTGTCTTGTTGCGATTACCGCATTCTTTTCCAAAAGCACTAATCCTTCTTTGTGACAAACATCTGAAAATATTTCCAAATGTCTGAGATGCTCCTTCATGTTCTTTGATGCGATCAGAATATCGTCGATATACACGAACATGAAACTGAAATAATCTTTGAAGAGATTATCCATCTTTGTTTGATATATCTGGGGTGCGTTAGCCAATCCCATAGGCACCACGTTCCAAATATAATGTCTTTGTGGTGTGAAGAAAGCTGTGAACTTCTTGCTTTCTTCCTCCATCTTAATCTGGTAGAATCCAGATTTGCAATCAAACTTTGAGAATATCTTGGCACCTTTGATGCAGTTAACCAGATGTTCTCTGCTTGGGATATAGTATCCATCGAATTCCAAAATGTTATTAATCCCCTTGTAATTAATAACAAGTCTTGGCTTTCCTCTTTTGATTTCTCCATGGTTTCTGACTAAGAATCCTGGACTGCTGTATGGAGAAACTCCTGGTGAAATTAACTTAAGGTCAAGATGTTCCTTAAGTATCTTTTGCATATCCTCACGATCTTCTTGATTCATAAGGATTGGTTTGAATCTCATGAACTCGTACTCCTTTCCTGGTTTAACCTTCAAGGATGCTTTGAGCTCGTTCTTGTCCCACCATGCCAAAGGATCTTCATTATAATTCCTTTGGATCTTCTTCTTGATATCCTCAAGTGATATTTGTTCTTCTATTGTAACATCACTTTGCGGATTCTCCATTAGGCTCATCATCAATTCTGCAATAACCTCTGGAGTTACTCGTTCTTTTCCTTGTACTCTGAATGAATACAAGTTATTATCCCATATGTTTTTATCCTTTCGGGTTAAACCGAATTGTCTATAGGATAATAAAGCTTCACCAAATTTCCTTCGATCCGCCATTTTTGGATTGCGAAGTTTAGCTTCATCACCACGCTTGCTGCGAAAATTAATAGGCATTTTTCTGTAAAATGCTTGCCGCAGTCTTTGGACTATAATCTTATGATCACATAATGTTGTGAAAATAAGTCTTCTTGTCTCATTTTCCTGTGTGAATCGCTTGAATGTTTGTAGGAAATTGTTTCCTAGCAGAACATCTGCTCCTGTATCATGGAAATAGATTGGTGGCGTCTTCACTTTGTACCATGGGGTACTGCCTGCGCCTCCGATCATAATTTCTGCTTGTTTAATTCCTCTGTTAAGAATAAGAATTCTTTTTGAGAAATCTCTTTCTGCAATAGTTGGTAAATCTTCTCCAATTTCTTTAGGGAAAACATCCGGCTTAGCAGTGCAGATTCCGGCACCTGAATCAATATAGGCGGCGAAATATTCGGCTTTGAAATCAGCATATAACATTCCGATAGAAATGTATATGTAGAAAGGACTAGTGGTCATCTGATTCTGTATCTTTTATCAGCCACTGTGAACTCCATTCATTCTTGTAATCTTTCCCAAGGTTTATGATCCTCGAGAAATTCAATTCCTAGTATTAATTGTTCTAGGATTTTCCCCGCAACTCCTGTGATAGTCAGCTCAATTTCACCTATCTTCAGGCTTTCTTGATACCTTCCAACTATTGGTTGTTGGAGATAATATAGAACATCACAAGGAAAAATATTATCTTTTTGAGTGATGTCGAATATTACTTCAACTTCTCGCCATCCTTCTGGACATTTCAGCTCTCCTGCTGTTCTGAAAATATCTGGGATGCGCTGAAATGTACTTGGTCTCTTCTCTTCCCAACTGCTGCTACTCACCATTCTGTCCTGCTGGAAAGACATCCTTCTGGGCTCAACTCTGAGACTTCGACTTTTGTTGAAGACTGGTTGATCTTGTATTTTCATATGATCTCTTTGATAGTTGGAGACTTTATGATTTCTGGTAGAACCACCCTGGCGAAGTCCTCGAAGATTCTTGGGACTTCAATAAATTCCTTTGTCAAGAATACTTCTGAATGATGTGTATTCGAGAGAGCATAGGATATCTTGTATGTGATCGAGTAGGGTCTGTTCCCTTCTTTCATCAAATCGTCTCTTTTGAAATCTTGATGAAGAGTTAGGACTCTGTTGAAATCTCGATCTCCCAAATTATATGCAATTCTAGGATAGACATTAAATGCCAATTTTCCTGCATACAAATTTCCTGTAACTGCTCCAAGGCATGAATCCTTGAGGTTTGAAATTCGTTTGTCAAAGATAGCAAGATTGAGTGACGAATCTATCCCTTCTTTGAATGTTGCCTTAATAATGACTCTTATGGCTCCGATATGAATCCATTAGAGTGTATTTGCAACTTCTCTTTTAACTCTGCTTTTGATCTCTTGGATTTCTTTAATAGGGACCAACTGCATCTCGATCAAGTTCCCGGTAAACTCCATCGGAATGGCAAATTCTCCGGTTGTAACCCTATGAATAATTTGGTGTTTTCTGTTACGAAATCCAATCTTATCCAACGCCTTCTCCATAGCTCCGATAGTAAAACCGTCGTATATTTGGAGCTTTGGATCTTCCTTCATAATTCTCATAAGAGTCTTATGAGAAACCGTAGTGTGAGAAAGGAATCCTGACATATCCTCCCTAACCGTCTGTTGAAGAATTTATTCTTCACTCTGATTCTGAACTGGATTCACTTCCATCATCAGAATAGATCTCTTCTTCATAGATGCTTTCATCTGAGCGTATATCCTTAAATTGATACACCTGGATCAAATCTTGATAATAGACAACTTATTCGATCTCGGGTGTAGCCTCGAACTGTCTGACTCCTCGTCTTTGATTGTCAGGGCAATCTGTTGAGATATACCCCTTTGCTCCGCATGTCCAGCAATTACAGTCTTTGAAACTTTCATTGGCCCTGGTGTGAGCTCGTCTGAAAGTTCTCCTTCCTGGCGTTCTACTGGTACTTGCTTGATTTGAACCTGATGATGAGGCTCTACTCCCGCCAGTCTTGGTCTTTGCCCTGATTTGTAACTTCGGGTTTTTTGTTTTGACCAGAACCTTCTAGGTCTCCATGAAGACCTACTTCTTTTGCTGCTGCTTCCCTGGCGGTATGGATGGCTTCTCTCCTTCTTTTTCTTATGCCGCCGTGGTTGACCTCCCACAACTGTTGGGATATCATTATCCACGCAACATAGAGGAACCGTTTTGTTAATTCCTCGTAATCTCTTATAATTCCTGTATAGAGCTGCTTATAACACCATTCAGATAACTTGGCCTTTAAGAAAGACATTCTTCTGGCCACAGTATCTAGTTCTGCTCCATCCTTGTATTCCCTGATAAGCATTTCTCTCCAGGGACTCGAAATCTTTGCAAAGAATAGCTGTGAAACTTCCTTTTCTCCAATCTTGGATTTCCACCGGTATTCGGTGAACAACTTGATATATTCGTCAATATGACAAATATCATGTAACTCAAGGCTATAGAGGGCTTGTTTATATCTTTTTCTTTTTTCATCCTCTAATCCCTCAAAGTAACCTATGCCGATAAACTGGATTTTGAATAGTTTTACCATATCATCGACAATTCCTTTCAGTGATTCTCCTGATGTGACCGCCCTCTTCGTACTTGCATCGGTCATATCCCATGCAATCTTTACAGATCCCTCAATACTCATTTCAAGGAGTAAAATGAAAGAATCTTTCGTAAGATCAAGGGTATCTGCTGCAATCCTCATTGCTGATGCCCATTCATCAATAAGGACTTCTCGATTTTTAAAATCTGGGATATCCAGATTTAGCATCAATCCATATGGATGTATTAGATCTAGATGTGATCTTCCATAAGGCGTCTGGTGAATATTTGGCCTTTTAGGAGGTACTCGAGTTCCTGCAAGAGGTGGCCGAGCTCCTGTTCCTGAAAGTGTTTCATTCCCTGTGGTGAAATCTCCAGCGTGATGCATTCTTTCATCCTGGATTCCATGATGTGAACCCGAACTTTCTACGACGTTGGGATTTACTGGAGGCGGTGGTGGAACTGGCGGAATTGGTCTACCATGAGGGTCAGAGGTAACCAAAGCTGATCCATCTCATGCGTTCATCTTTAAGTCTACAATACCTAATCCCGCGAAGGATTCTGCCAGGTCATGTAGATCTTTAAGATTGATCTTCTCTATATCCATCACTTTTAGTTTATGATGGATTTTCCTTTGATGATGGCTATGAGCTTTTCATCGTCCGTCATTTTTCGTATAACTTCGGTTGGTTTTCCTTTTTGGTGTAAATAGGGTACTGTCCCGAAATCAATACGTTTCTTTCCTCCGGATGAACTTGGTCTGTCCTCCGGGTTCTTGACTCGTTTCTGAATATCATGAAGAATTTCAAGAGTTTTCTTCTGATATTTCACCATCGTCTCCATCTGGTTTTGAATCTGATGTACTTGTACTGGTATATGAATATGGCAGTTGCCATAATTCTGCACCGTCTTCTGGATCTCTCTAAGATCTGAGATCTTAGATATATCTGGAAGTATCTCGCTCCACTCCGGTACTCCATCAGGAATCATGATTTTGATGGGAATTTTCATGCACCGCTTCTTGGAGATTCATCAACTCGACATATAAGGTCTGATTCACTATCCAGAAACTCATATGATATGTCGCTCGCCTTTCGCATTGCCTCAAGGCTTTCCTATCGGCTCCTGCGCGTTCTTGTATCTCATATTGGTGATTTCAATATGCGATCTTATCCTGGTGTTCTTGTGCATACATCGTTGGAATTTGACGATATGTCCTGTAGGGTGTACATCTCGGACAATTGTCCGGATCCATATACTTGGAAATAATTCTCCTTACCAATCGTTAATTACATAAATATAATAAATATAACCAAATGTTCTTAATAAACCTGGGCTCTGATACCATTTTGAGTCAACTATTCTAAGGCAAATTGAGTATAATGTAAAATGAATTATTTTGGAACCGAATGTGCAACCCTTGAAAATTATGGGACCAAATATGCTGAATTTAAGATCTCGGGACTTCTTTTGCAACAATCTTAATCCTATGGGACTATTGCGCAAACGTGGTACTAAAATTGTAATGAAGAAAATCTTATGGGACCATAGATGCAATTAACTCGGGATCCACTATTACCAGCTCTATATACTTAAAACATTATTATTTTTTAATCATATTTGTCTTATGGGACCCACCACCCTGTTATTCTACAAATATAATATTATATATTCAATTAAAATATTCAACCACTAACAACTTTTCAAATTAGTATATACATAAAATACTACAAAACTACTCAACAAATATAAATCATTTCCAAACTTACATAAAACTCATTCTCATTAATCAGTGGCGGATCCAGAATTTTTGAAATGAGGGTACAATAGATTTATAAAAAAATGTGCGCAGAAATATTATTTGATTTTTAAAGTCGTCATAGAACAAAACGATGTTTAAAATTTTAAAAAAGCTGATCATGTAACCTTACATGAAATTAATATACATATATAAAAGAAATAATTAGAGTAATTAAGAAAACAAGAGACAACAAAAAATAATTTTTGTTAGGAAATTTATTGTTTAGATTTTGATGAATGCCATGTAAAACTTAGAATAGGAAGTTGGCACCCCAATTCTTGTTGTAAAATGCATTGTAATAAATAGAGCTAGCCAAGGTGAGTTAAGTCGCCTACGCCTAACATGCAAGAAGACAATCAAGACTAGAAGGAAGACTCATTGCGAGACAACCGAGTATGGCAAAGAAGAGTAGACGGGAACTCTATCAAGAAGAAGCGGTGAGATGCGGTGAGTGGAATATCGTCAAGTCAACTCGAGAAAAAGCAAGTCTCAAGTTGAAGTGAGAAGAGTCATCCATGATTGGAAGTCGACTCTAAGTCACCTGGGAAAGCAAAGAAATGCAATCAAGTCGAGATAATCGAAAAGATCCGTTACGTAAATCAAGAGAATTACTTAAACAAGTAATATCTCCATATCACATTTCTGAGTGCTCACCCCGGAAGCGTGCAAAAGGAATGAACCAATGGGAAGCACTACACCACCGTGTCGAACTCGAAAAGGTGAAAGAACAATTCATACGAGGAAATGGCAATTCCAAGGATCGCAACAAGACAAGCTAACGATGCAAGTGACTTTCAAAAATAAGCCTATCTCTTCAACGGGCAAATTTTTGAAAGATCACTATAAAAGGCCGAGGAGTTTATTTGAGAATGAGAGACACAAGAGTGACACAAAGACACACAAGTTACTGGACCAACCAAACAACGTTCAAGCAATTATTAGAAAATCAAACATTCTCAATCCTCAAGCCTACACTACGAAGAACATCAATCCAACACTCACCGTGAAGGAAAGATAACTTCAATCGTTGAAGAGGAAAATCTTTGAAAAATCAAGGGTCTACATTCCACGAAGGATTGTAGGAAGGTTCAAGGTCGAACCAAGTCTTAAGCTTTTGGAGGGCTTCGTGATCAAATCCAAAGAGCTTGAGCAAGTGAGTCAGTAGTAGCAAAGCGCACCGCCGTGAAGAATCGAGTCGCACGAGAAGCCCGGTGAGTGATCAAGGCGTCTCGGGCATCGAGTCCCAAAGGATCAAGTCATTTGTGTGATCAAGACTTGTATCCGGATATTTACCACTTTGTATATCGATCAATACCTAGTGGATTCCTCCAGGAGTTGGAGAAGAGAGGAGTAGAAGAATTACCCCATCTTGAACCTCTATAAAAATTTCATTGTGTCATTTACATTTCAAAGACTTTAATTCCCGCATCTTAATCTGTTTAAATCGATAAATTTGCTATCCACTTGATAATCTATAAGTACTAAATCAAGCACTAAATCCTTGCTTAATCAAACTTAAGGGTGTTAAGTCTTCCAATAAAACAAACCACGTTGAGTTAATTTAGACTTAACAAAATGAGTGAGTTATTCCATCAACGGCTCGATTGAGTCGTTGAGAGACTAACTCTCGGGACGATTATCTAAATCAGCTGTCCACCAAGGACACAACTGTGTAGTATCAACTCTGAATATTTAAAAGGACTAAATCGAAAATTTGGTAAGGTTTATTCAACCCCCCCTTCTAAACCTTACACTTACACCCCTTGGGACCTACAATTTTAGTAATATTATTGATATTATTACTATTTTTTTTATATTTTTAGTTTTGTAGATTTTGGCTTTTGTATCATGGTTTATTTATTCAAGTTGTTAAGTCAATTTTTTAATTTTAAAATTTTATTATGGAGATTTGTATTGTCTTATTTGGATTTTATATTTTTTTTTTGTAAAAATAGGGATTACAAATTATTATTAATTTTTTTACTAAAAATATTATTGGGTTTTTTTTAGTTTGGGGGTACAACTGTTTACATGTAGCTCCGCCGCTGTCATTAATTCATTAATCCAAACATAATTCCAGTTTTCACATGAAAACCAATAAATTCTTAAAATTAAATTTTCAATACTAGAAATTGGAAATGAACCATAAAAACATAATCATACAAGACCAAATTGTCAAAATAAACTTCTATATATCCAGAAAAATGCTAGAAGCACCATTAGAGAACTAATAGCGCCCCAAGCCAGCTTTCAAATTTTAATTAAATGCAGTAGAATGGAAGAGGTGGAGGATAAAAATGGAAAACAATAACATGAGCAGATATAAACCATGTAGTACTACTGTTAGGCAGACCTAGTTTGACGTACATCATAGTTAATTAGGGACGCTAGTGAAAAATAATATCTTTATTGAATTTTACTAGTCCACTGCAGTACTTATAAATATTTTACACTTCCTTTGTTAAGTGATTGTAATAGTTAATTTCTACATTGTAAATTTATGTCTTTTGTGAAAGTATCTTGGGGATCACATTCTAATTAAAGTACTTGTTAATGTGTTCATTCACTTTTAGTTATTCGATTGTTTACGTTTATAAATCAATAATATTAGATGAACTGAAATTATTACACTGATTTATTCAAGAATTTCGCGTACCTTGCTGTCCACCCCTCCTAAGCCTATCTAAATAATTTGATTAGTTAAGTTAACACATACTATTATAATAGATGAAGACATGTGATTTGACAGAGAATAACACATGTTTTATATTTCGATAACACATTTCCATATCATCTTCAAATAATGACAACAACTTATATGGACCGTCTCATAGGTCTAGGAGCCCCATATCTAAACTGACCAAACCCATTTCATTCAACCCGACTGGATCCTACCCAACACCCTTTTTTTCCCACCTTTTATCTGTTTTTTTCTCTCTTCTACCATCTTCTTCTCCACTCTCCATACACGATATATCTCTCACTATCCCTCCCTCTCTCACCATCGGCACTCTTCTCTGTCCTCTCTCTTTTCATTTTTTTCTTCAAACTCTCTCCCTCTCTCTCTCTCTCTCTCTCTCTCTCTCACACACACACACACACACACACACACACACACACACACACACTGGTCTCTCACTTTCGTACCATCACCACTACACACACACTGGAGTCAAAATTGAATATCGTGGCTTCAACTAATTGAACTGAACGAAATCTAGTTAATGGTACTCTAAAATTTGAGAATAATATATTTTTTTGTAGTTCTTGGTGAATTGTATTCTTTAACGCCTTTTATTTGATCTTTCTATGATAATTTTGGCCATAGAAAATGGCTCAAGAATCACATCTTTTAATTAATATAACAAAAAATACCATTTTCTAAAAACCATCGCTCAAAAGTATTATATGTTTAACTAAAAAGTATTACATACTGAGCTGAAAAATACAACATGTTTAACTGAAAAGTATTACATACTGAACCAAATAAAATATTACAGTTTTAAAAGTAAAGTATTACATGTTTAAGTGAAAAGTATTATTTTTTGAACAGGATAGTATCGCATGCTGAACTAAAAAATATTATAGTTTTAAATGAAAAGTATATATTACATGTTGAAATGAAAAGTATTACAGTGTCAAATGAAAATTACTGTAGGTCCCAAGGGGTGTGGTGTAAGGTTTAGAAGGGGGGGATGAATAAACTTTTCCAAATTTTCTGATTTAGTCCTTTTAAAATAGTTCAACAGAGTTGACTCAAATCAGTTGTGTCTTAGGGGGACGACTAAGTTGGCGATTTCGCTAAGTTACCCATTCAACAGACTCGATAGAGCTGTTGATAGTATAACTCGGAATATTTTCAATATTGGCATTTTCTAATGCTTCATTTTGTTTTTCTTTTACAATTTCTTTAGCCTCAAGGGAAAGAATAAACTCAAGCAAATCAATATCATCACTATCTTCCTCATCACATTTCATTATTGAATTAATCAAACAATGTTCTAACGGATCTTTTAAATCTTGTTTTATAACTTCCGTTTGATCACATTGTTCGATTTTATCAATAAAATGACATGTGTGAGGTTCCTCTTGAAATTTCATTGCTTTATAAATGTTAAATAGTACCTCATCGTCATTTACCCGTAATGTTAACTCTCCTCGTTGCACGTCAATTAAAGCTCGTCCCCGTTGCTAGAAAAGGTCTCCCAAGAATCAATGGCATTTCATGATCTTCCTCCATATCCAACACCACAAAGTCCCTTAGGAAATATGAATTTATCCACTTTGATCAACACATCTTCAATCACTCCTCTTGGGTAGGTGAGTGATCTATCGGCTAATTGCAATGTGATGGTGGATGGCGTTATTTCTCAAGGCCAAGTTTTTCGAAAAATGACAACGGCATAAGATTAATGCTAGCACCTAAATCACAAAGAGCTTTATTAAAATAAGAATCACCAATAGTGCAAGGATAGTGAAACTCCCGGATCTCTTAATTTTTGTGGTAGCTTTCTTTGCAAAATGGCGCTACACTCTTCCGTGAGATTGACCGTCTCATATGCTTCCAACCTTCTCTTTCTCGACATCACATCCTTCATGAATTTTGCATAATTTGGCATTTGCTCGAGTGCATCGGCAAAAGGGATGTTGATGTGAATTTTCTTGAATATTTCCAAAAACTTGGAAAATTGCGCGTCAACTTTTCTTGAAATCTCTGTGGAAAAGGAAGAGCATTTGGTAACACATTATCAGAATTGGAAGTTGGTTTTACCTCAATTTTTGCCTTTTCTGATTGCTTATCAATGCCCTCTTCATTTTGGAGTGTTTCAGAGCTTGCTTCTGGTTCTTTGGTGGCATGAACAGGCATCTTTGGTTCATCATATTCCGTCCCACTTCTCAACTTAATGGCCTTGCAATGTTCCCGTGGGTTCACCTCGGTGTTACTTGGAAACGTATCAACTTTCTGTTGTGAATTAATAGCCGTGGCCAATTGACCCACATGTGTCCCCAAAGATTTAAGATGACTTTCAATTGTTGTCACCCTTGAACCCAGATTTTCTATGTTAGAATCGGCTTTGTTCATCCTTGCTCTTGATTCTACAAGGAATGAACTAAGTAATTCCTCCAAAGATGGCTTTTGTTCTCCCACATGTGTGCTCGTACTTGCTTGATTCTGATATCCCGGAGGTGGTTGCAACACATTTCTCGTATTGCTATACGAGAAGTTTTCATGATTGCGAAGTCCCGGATGATAGTGTGTCGGCAATTGATTCCCTCTATTGTTGAAACCCCGATTATTCACATAATTCGCTTGTTCCGTATCGGGATTCACAATTTCTTGACTTATCTCCATGACATGATACCGATTGTTGTTTACCACCCGGACTTAGTGTAGCAATTTGCTTTGACAAGGCGGAAATTTGAGAGGCCAATGCGGACATAGTATCAAGTTCAAGAACACCGACAACTTTTCTTGGCGTAGATCTTTCAGACGGCCATTGATAACTATTGGCAGCCATCTCTTCGAGTAAAAGCATGGCTTCACTTGGAGTTTTAGCCATCAATGTACCTCTGGCCGCAAAGATCTATAATAGTTCTTGAATGCCCATTCATACCATTGTAGAAATACTGAACCTTTTGCCAATCTGCGTACCCGTGTTGTGGACACCTCCTCAATAATTCTTTGAATCGCTCCCAAGCTTCGTAGAGTGGCTCAAAGTCGAGTTGATGAAATTGAGCAATCTCACTTTTCAGTTGAAGTGTCTTACTAGGTGGAAAGAATTTTGCCATGAATTTTTCAGTGAGATCATTCCAACTAGTGATACTTCCAGGTGGAAAGGTTTGAAGCCACTGTCTAGCTTTATCACGAAGTGAAAACGGAAACAACCTCAACCGAATAGCTTCATCGGGAACCCCATTCATTTTGATAGTGTCACATATCTCAAGAAAAATAGCCAAATGAGCATTCGGGTTGTCTACGGCACTACCCCCAAACTGATTTTGTTGCACCATATTTATTAGGGCCGGCTTCAATTCAAAATTATTCGCATTGATAGGTTGGCGAACAATGCCCGAATAGTTTTGATTTGTGGTTGGTCGAAAATAGTCCCGAATGGCCCTTTCCGGTGGTGCAACAATAGGTATGCGGTCTTCATCATCACCGATTCCTACCATTTTTGTGAACTCGATTCTTCGTGCGGCTCTAATCTTTCGAAGCGTTCTTTCAATTTCTGGATCAAATAAGATTAAATTAGCACTTTTATTTTTTCGCATTAACAAGAAAACACAAAAATGACAATGACCCTATTGTAACAAAAGAAACCAATCTAAATTAAAGTAAAACCACTAAGTAATAATATTAGCGCAAATAAGATGAATTATTCCCCGGCAACGGCGCCAAAAACTTGTTAGAGATTTTTCTAACCGCAAGTCTACGGTGTCAAGTTTTAATATAGAGAAGTAAGGTTGTCGAATCCACAGGGAATAATTATCGAATTATTGCTAAGTACTATAATATAGTAGTCTAACTTTATTTAGAAATTCAATATTTGATGGAGTTGATTATACTAAAAATACTAAAAATAAATCAAGAATATGAAAATATCGATGAGTTTATCCAAATGATTAAATGAATTCTAGAGGTATGATGAATCTAGTTATCCCTTATGTTGTCAATATGGTTTATCAATCATCAATTACCAATTTATAAGTCAAGATTTCTACAATAATCATTCCCTCTCTCAAGTGCCAAATGATTTTAGATTCAATTGGGAAATCAATATCTCTATAAAAATCACCAATTAAAATCTCAATAAAAACCATGAATCTTGATAAATGACTTCAAAGGATTCATAAATCTCTCAATTCTATGAAATCCTAGGTTATGCTATTCAAAGGTCATGTATTCAATTACCTCTCTCAAGTGTCAAATCAAATACACCAAACAATCTAAATTATTGATCAAGTAATTTAGAAGCAATAGATCCAAATAGCACAAATAAATCGGTAGATCTAGATTGACAAACCACAATTTCAAAACATAAGTTCAAACAATGATTACATCATCCCTCTAGAATTATAGAGTTTAGCTCATGATTGAAGAAAATGAATCCATAGGAATACAACAATACATCTTACAAGATATGAAGAAAGCAACAAAATAAGAATAAGAGTTGGGGAATCTTCTCTATTTCTAGATGGTAGAATCCTTCAATCTTCTTCTTCAAGCCTTTCCCAAGATATTCCAAGCCTTCTATCTTGTCTTCTAGTTGTTTTGTTGGCTACCCAAGGGTCCAAGATCCCAAATTTCACGCCCCAAGACCTCTATTTATACTCCCACAAAAGTCCAAGAAAAAGGAATAAGTTACATTGTAATTTCCTGTGAGTAGGGCGCACACAGCATTGCAAGGGCGCCTGCCGCTCAAATATCGCCCTGGCCGCAGCTAGCTAAAGATGAAGCTGCAGCGCTTATTTTCGCACCATCACCGCTGGGCGCTGAGGCGAGCTGCAGCCGCTACTTAAAAACTTCGCGCTGCCCGGTTTTTCACCTTGGCGCTGCAGCGCCAAGACGATTCAAATCCCAAAAACGTGATTTTTCTCTTTTCCTCTTCTTCGAATGCGATTTCTTCCACCCAAACACGTTTTTTCGCTGTTTTCATCAATTTCGGCATCCAAGACCTATCTCGACTCTCAAACGACAACTAATGACACAAACTCGACTTAAACGACACTAAAATACTTGAAAATCCCGCAAACTTAGACATTTGCTTGTCCTCAAGCAATTACAGACTCTAAAAAAAAATGACTAACAAGGAGAACACAAAAATGAAGAAACTGACTCAACCACCCAACTGCGAAACTTCACAACCAAACTCATTTGTCTTAATACTCGTTTCACTACCAATCAAACATGTGTTTTAACATTGTGATCGAAAGTGTGGAATGTACATGCCAACTCTGTTTACATTATTCAAATAGATTCACGCAATCAAGTGTTGTCAAAATGATCCACTTTTTGAATATAGAGATGAAATGCTTACCGGACTCCATAGGCTTGTCTTTCACACTAATCTCCACTAATGTAGGCTAATGTAACACAAGGATCAATAGGACTTTTAAAGCTTGTATTGTGGGCTTAGGGTAAGGTAGGAAAATATGGGATTAAGTGGCTCAAATCACCCAAACACACAATTAACACTTCGAATTATCAATAAGCAACTACCCTTCACTTTTTAACATCCCTAATGTTTATGAACCTTCAATCCCAATGATTTTTCTCAATTGTTTTTTTTTTTTCTCGGAATTTTCTTTTCTCGGGCAACTTCATTCAATTAGATACACACCCTTCTCATCATACCCTCCTCAACTTCCAATATTTGTTTCTATACTTTGTGTGTATGATTGATGGTAATTAGGATATTAACCTTTAGGCTCTGGGTATTAGATTGGTTGCCAAAGAAATGGGTTTATAAGGCTCAAAAGGGAACACTAGGGAAAATATAATACAAAGGTAGGCATTCTCGGCTCTGGCTTGTTCAAAGATGGCCTAAATCACTTCCTTAATGTTACTTCACCTAGGATTTCGCCTCGACTAGTGATTAGACAAGTTCTAGCATCCGGTGGGATCATAAAGTAACCACTCAATTGCATAAATCATCCCCAAATAAATCAACAGAGTTAAGCACATAGATGGAATTAATGGAAAGAAGATTAAATCACGAGTTCAACACATGCTCTCTTGACCGTTCAACTAATATTCGACAAATTCACTTAGTCAAGCAATTTCACGAGTTTAACAAACGCCCGACTCAACTTTAGACTTTTTTTTTTTTTTTTAGCACTCAAAAGACACAAAATGAAACACAACAAAAGACACAAAATGAAACACAAAAACAGATTGCACTCCCCAAACTTAAAATGAACATTGTCCCCAATGGAGAGTGAGAAAAACTTTCTGGTAGCCAAAGTGATTAGGACTCGCATCGGAATCCCTATCAGAATCATGCGGTGGAAGATGCGCAATAGGACACAGTGGTGGTGGTGTCGGAAATTGGAATTGTGGGTGCGTCGGCCATAAATTTGAGCAAGAACTCTGTTGTGCTCATTGATATATTCTTCCTCGCAGCTCGATGACGTTGCTCGGCTACAAAAGCGACTAAGCGGCGATGAGCCCTTCGCAACTCTTGTACCTCACGCACTAATGCATCGAAGGATCGTCATCATGATGAGAGCTCGTGTGACGAGAATGACCCGCCACGGAACCGGGATGTAGCACCAACGTCGTGTGGATCGGGCACGAGCCTCGAGGCTCAACTGGTGGAAGGACAAAATCAGGATCAAGTATATAGCCCGCACCCTTCGGGTTAGGTACACCACCTGCCCATTCGTCATAAGAAGCAATAATTGTAGAATCAATAGGCCCTTTAGGTCGCTCCAATGGTTCATTCTTGTCCCACGTAATTTTCTCCTTTTTACACAGACCACAAATCAAGGCCGGCATTATCAATCCCCCGGACTTACAATGTCGGATGGTGTAATGAATGGATTGTGCGATAATTATCACTGGATCGAACTGGATGTCGGTAACAATCGCATATAACAGATAAGCTCGATGTTTCGTGACATCGCTGACATGCTTGGTCGGCATTAGATTGTGACATATGAAATGAAACCATGCACGTCCGTACCGACTCAACGTAGTGTGAGGGAAGGCAAAGGATCCGCCTTGAGAGACCTTTGTTGGACGCAATTGCACTGTACCGGGCGACAAAGAGCATGACAAATCATCTCTAAATCCGGTGGCCGAGAAATGAATTCGGTATAAGGTGAGTGATCCACCTCGGGTAATCCATAATACTCGTATTTACGATGGATCAATATACACGTAGTCACCACGCACATAAATCTCGTTAGGGTTATCGAGTGTGACATTCGCATTTGCAAAGAATTCTCGAACCACATTCGGTGCATACGGTCCGGGTTGAGCACATAATTTTTCCATCGCCTTTGGTTTATCATTTGTACAAGATTACCATCACTCGAACTCGGTTTCAACCCCCGCTCATGATTATGCTCTTTGTGCCCAATTTATCATAAAAAGATTTTGTGCCTCTAAGCTTGTGAAACGGCTAGTATCATATTCCTCGGAGGTACTACTTGCCTTGCTTTTGCCTTTGCTTTTGCTTGTTTTATTTGACTTTCCCATTTAATTGATCGTCTAATATCCTGGAAGAGTAAATAACCAAGACAACACGTAGAAACAAGCCATATGGATTAGGGGTTAGGAATTATCGCAATATCCCAAAAATATGCATCCGTGTCATCAATTAATGATCAAATTGTACTTGAATAACAATGAAGACAAGAATGATGTGCATAGGTGTAAGATTTTTCATTGGAGCATTTTGACAAACACCTTGTGAGCATAGTGATGACAAGAGATTAACACCAAATTCATAGAATAATTCATGCCCAATTATCAATACCAACCTAATTCTAACATACATCAATCATATATCCCAACAATTTATCCAACAATTAAACATGAATTTCGAAATTGCAAGGAATATTGACAAGTTCTCCATATTAGGTCAATAATTGGGGAAAAGGGATGTACAAATTAAACCACCTTACCTAGATGATAGAGAGGATGAAAATGAGGATTAAGATGCTTAAGTGCTCCCTTGAGTGGTGCAAGATTCAGAGGTTGTGCGTGCTTATGTGTAGAGAAGATGGAAGAGGATGAGGGGATGTGTTTTATTGAGAAAGAAATGAAAAGAAGAATTCACGTTCAAAGACTTAAAGACCCAAGACCTTGGCTTAGGTCTCATGTTAGCGCTTAAGATCTCGTGCTATAGCCTGCCACGCAAAAATTGCGTCGTCTGTTTTTTTACTCGGCGCTGCAGCTGATTAATCAGCCGCAGCGCCAACCCTTTTTTTTTTTTTTTTTAATTATATATATAAATAAAAACAAATTAAAACCACACAAAATTTGATTCACATAAATACACAAAAAATTCACACAAAATCCAAATAAATAAAAATAAGCCAAAATTAAAGAAAATAAAATCGCAATAAAATGCAATCACACAAAAATCATTTGGGTTGCCTCCCAAGAAGCGCTAAATTTATAGTCGTTAGCGGACTTGACTACTCGGTCTCAAGAAATGTCATCACCAAGTGGAAGATTTAGAACCTTCCTTGCTTCATTTCCAAAATAATGTTTCAATCGTTGTCCGTTCACTTGGAATGAATTCCCATCGTTTCCTCTCAACTCGACTCGCACCATAGGAAACACCCGTTCCACCACAAATGGTCCAGGACCATCGTGATTTGAGTTTACCTGGAAAGAGTTTCAATCGAGAATTGAACAATAATACTTGTTGGCGGGCAAGAATTCACGTCGCAAAATCATTTGATCATGCCATTTTTTCGTTTTTTCTTTATACATTTTGGCATTTTCATATGATTCTTGATTTAAATTCTTCCATTTCGTTTAATTGAAGTAATCGGTTTTCACGGCCTCTTTCAAGTTAAAATTCAATTTCTTAATTGCCCAATAAGCTCGATGCTCAAGTTCAACCGCAAATGACACGCTTTACCAAACACCAATCGATACGGTGACATACCAATGGGTGTTTTATAAGCCGTGCGATAAGCCCACAAAGCATCATCGAGCTTTTGTGCCCAATCCTTTCGATTAAAACTCACCGTTTTTCAAGAATTTGTTTCACTTCACGATTGGAAATTTCGGCTTGACCATTAGATTGAGGATGGTAACCAAGTGCAATCTTATGACGCACACCAAATTTAGCAAGAAGGTTGTTAAATAATTTATTACAAAAATGCGTACCTTCATCACTTACAATAGCTCGAGGAGTACCGAACCGAGTAAAAATATGCTTGTGCAAGAATTTGAGTACTACCTTAGCATCATTCGTTGGTGTAGCAATCGCCTCAACCCACTTGGAGACATAATCAACCGCAAGCAAAATGTACAAATTTCCATAGGACGCGGGAAATGGTCCCATAAAGTCAATACCCCATACATCAAACAATTCCACCTCCATTATGTTTGTCAAAGGAAGCTCATGACGCCGTGAAATATTACCAACCCTTTGGCATCGATCACAAGTTTTCACAAATGCATAACAATCCTTGAATAATGTTGGCCAATAAAAACCAGATTGTAATACCTTTGCAGTGGTTCGGGTTGGCCCGAAATGTCCCCCATAAGATGATGAATGGCAATGTTGAAGAATCTCTCCAATCTCTTCCTTAGGAACACAACGGCGAATGATAGAATCCGCACATCTCTTGAACAGTAACGGATCATCCCACAAATAAGACTTGACATCATGTAAGAATTTTTTCTTTTGGTGTGAAGTCAAGTCCGGTGGCAAAACTCCTCCCGCGAGGTAATTAACAAAATCTGCGTACCAAGGTAATGATGTCTCGGCACGCATAATTTGTTCATCAGGAAATGATTCTTTTATTGGACTCTCAATCACCTCGTAAGGTTGCTCAAGGCGGGATAGATGATCGGCAACCCCATTCTCGCTTCCTTTTTTTATCTCGAATCTCAATATCAAATTCTTGCAAGAGCAAAATCCATCGAATTAATCGAGGTTTTGCATCCTTTTTGGAGAAAAGGTATCGGATTGCCGCATGATCCGTGTAAACAATCACCTTTGTACCCACCAAGTAAGCTCGAATTTATCAAATGCAAAAACTACCGCCAACATCTCTTTTCTCGTGGTGGTGTAGTTTTGTTGGGTGTTGTCCATGGTCCCTTGCGTAGTAAATAGCTTTAAAAATTCTATCTCGCTTTGACCAAGAACGGCACCCATCGCATAATCACTTGCATCGCACATGAGCTCAAATGGTTGAGTCCAATCCGACACTATCATTATCGGAGTGAAATGAGTGCCTTTTTTATCTGCTCAAATGCCTCCAAACACAACTCATCAAAGCAAAAGATAGCATCTTTTTCAAGGAGATTACAAAGTGGTTTAACAATTTTTGAAAAATCTTTTATGAATCTCCTATAAAATCCTGCATGCCCTAAAAAGCTTCTTATGCCTTTCACATTTGAAGGTGGGGGTAGCTTTTCAATAGCCACAACCTTCGCCTGTCAACTTCTAACCTCGTACAAGAAATACGATGTCCAAGTACAATCCCTTCTTTGACCATAAAGTGACATTTTTCCCAATTAAGTACAAGATTAGTTTCCTCACAACGTTGCAAAACCATAGATAAGTTATGCAAACAATGGTCAAAAGAAGTACCAAAAAGCAGAAAAATCGTCCATAAAAATTTCCATGATTTCCTCAACCATACCATGAAAAATCGCCATCATACACCCGAAAAGTAGCGGTGCATTACATAACCCAAATGGCATCTGCGAAATGCGAAAGTACCATATGGACATGTAAAAGTAGTCTTTTCTTGATCTTCGGGGGCAATGGCGATTTGATTGTATCTCGAATAGCCATCAAGAAAACAATAATATTCGTAACCGCCAACCCGACTTTGTCCAACATTTGATCAATAGGGGAGGGGAAAATGATCCTTACGAGTAGCTTTATTCAATTTTCTATAGTCAATACATACTCGCCATCCTGTGTGACGGTTCGTGTAGAAATTAATTCATTGTTATCATTTTTCACAATGTCATACCTCCTTTTTTAGGGACAACTGTAGGACTCACCCATGCACTATCGAAATGGCATAAATTATACCGCCTTTAGCCACTTTAAAACCTCATTTCTCACGACTTCTTTCATTGCGGGATTAAGTCGTCTTTGGTGTTCAATAGATGGTTTATAAGATTCTTCCATTAAAATTTTGTGCATTACAATGGAAGGACTTATACCTTTCAAATCAGAAATATACCAACCTAAGGCCGACTTATGTTCACGAAGCACACGCAACAACTTATCCGATTCGGATGAAGATAATGAAGCAAAAACAATTACCGGGTAAGTTTTATCTTTTTCCAAAAATGCATATTGAAGATGTTAGGAAGTTCCTTTAGTTCTAAAGTACCTTTCGGAATATTTTCAATATTGGCATTTTCTAATGCTTCATTTTGTTTTTCTTTTACAATTTCTTTAGCCTCAAGGGAAAGAATAAACTCAAGCAAATCAATATCATCACTATCTTCCTCATCACATTTCATTATTGAATTAATCAAACAATGTTCTAACGGATCTTTTAAATCTTGTTTTATAACTTCCGTTTGATCACATTGTTCGATTTTATCAATAAAATGACATGTGTGAGGTTCTCTTGAAATTTCATTGCTTTATAAATGTTAAATAGTACCTCATCATCATTTACCCGTAATGTTAACTCTCCTCGTTGCACGTCAATTAAAGCTCGCCCCGTTGCTAGAAAAGGTCTCCCAAGAATCAATGGCATTTCATGATCTTCATCCATATCCAACACCACAAAGTCCCCGGAAATATGAATTTATCCACTTTGATCAACACATCTTCAATCACTCCTCTTGGGTAGGTGAGTGATCTATCGGCTAATTGCAATGTGATGGTGGATGGTGTTATTTCTCCAAGGCCAAGTTTCGAAAAGCAGACAACGGCATAAGATTAATGCTAGCACCTAAATCACAAAGAGCTTTATTAAAATAAGAATCACCAATAGTGCAAGGGATAGTGAAACTCCCCGGATCTCTTAATTTTTGTGGTAGCTTTCTTTGCAAAATGGCGCTACACTCTTCCGTGAGATTGACCGTCTCATATGCTTCCAACCTTTTCTTTCTCGACATCACATCCTTCATGAATTTTGCATAATTTGGCATTTGCTCGAGTGCATCGGCAAAAGGGATGTTGATGTGAATTTTCTTGAATATTTCCAAAAACTTGGAAAATTGCGCGTCCAACTTTTTCTTCTGAAATCTCTGTGGAAAAGGAAGAGCATTTGGTAACACATTATCAGAATTGGAAGTTGGTTTTACCTCAATTTTTGCCTTTTCTGATTGCTTATCAATGCCCTCTTCATTTTGGAGTGTTTTGAGCTTGCTTCTTGGTTCTTTGGTGGCATGAGCAGGCATCTTTGGTTCATCATATTCCGTCCCACTTCTCAACTTAATGGCCTTGCAATGTTCCCGTGGGTTCACCTCGGTGTTACTTGGAAACGTATCAACTTTCTGTTGTGAATTAATAGCCGTGGCCAATTGACCCACATGTGTCCCCAAAGATTTAAGATGACTTTCAATTGTTGTCACCCTTGAACCCAGATTTTCTATGTTAGAATCGGCTTTGTTCATCCTTGCTCTTGATTCTACAAGGAATGAACTAAGTAATTCCTCCAAAGATGGCTTTTGTTCTCCCACATGTGTGCTCGTACTTGCTTGATTCTGATATCCCGGAGGTGGTTGCAACACATTTTCGTATTGCTATACGAGAAGTTTTCATGATTGCGAAGTCCCGGGATGATAGTGTGTCGGCAATTGATTCCCTCTATTGTTGAAACCCGATTATTCACATAATTCGCTTGTTCCGTATCGGGATTCACAATTTCTTGACTTATCTCCATGATGACCTCGATTGTTGTTTACCACCGGACTTAGTGTAGCAATTTGCTTTGACAAGGCGGAAATTTGAGAGGCCAATGCGGACATAGTATCAAGTTCAAGAACACCGGCAACTTTTCTTGGCGTAGATCTTTGGGACGGCCATTGATAACTATTGGCAGCCATCTCTTCGAGTAAAAGCATGGCTTCACTTGGAGTTTTAGCCATCAATGTACCTCCGCCGCAACATCTATAATAGTTCTTGAATGCCCATTCATACCATTGTAGAAATATTGAACCTTTTGCCAATCTGCGTACCCGTGTTGTGGACACCTCCTCAATAATTCTTTGAATCGCTCCCAAGCTTCGTAGAGTGGCTCAAAGTCGAGTTGATGAAATTGAGCAATCTCACTTTTCAGGTTGAAGTGTCTTACTAGGTGGAAAGAATTTTGCCATGAATTTTTGGTGAGATCATTCCAACTAGTGATACTTCCGGTGGAAAGATTTGAAGCCACTTTGTCTAGCTTTATCACGAAGTGAAAACGGAAACAACCTCAACCGAATAGCTTCATCGGGAACCCCATTCATTTTGATAGTGTCACATATCTCAAGAAAAATAGCCAAATGAGCATTCGGTCGCGTCTCTGGCACTACCCCCAAACTGATTTTGTTGCACCATATTTATTAGGGCGGCTTCAATTCAAAATTATTCGCATTGATAGGTTGGCGAACAATGCCCGAATAGTTTTGATTTGTGGTTGGTCGAAAATAGTCCCGAATGGCCCTTTCCGGTGGTGCAACAATAGGTATGCGGTCTTCATCATCACCGATTCCTGCCATTTTTGTGAACTCGATTCTTCGTGCGGCTCTAATCTTTCAAGCGTTCTTTCAATTTCTCGGATCAAATAAGATTAAATTAGCACTTTTATTTTTCGCATTAACAAGAAAACACAAAAATGACAATGACCCTATTGTAATAAAAAAAAAACCAATCTAAATTAAAGTAAAACCACTAAGTAATAATATTAGCGCAAATAAGATGAATTATTCCCCGGCAACGGCGCCAAAAACTTGTTAGAGATTTTTCTAACCGCAAGTCTACGGTGTCAAGTTTTAATATAGAGAAGTAAGGTTGTCGAATCCACAGGGAATAATTATCGAATTATTGCTAAGTACTATAATATAGTAGTCTAACTTTATTTAGAAATTCAATATTTGATGGAGTTGATTATACTAAAAATACTAAAAATAAATCAAGAATATGAAAATATCGATGAGTTTATCCAAATGATTAAATGAATTCTAGAGGTATGATGAATCTAGTTATCCCTTATGTTGTCAATATGGTTTATCAATCATCAATTACCAATTTATAAGTCAAGATTTCTACAATAATCATTCCTCTCTCAAGTGCCAAATGATTTTAGATTCAATTGGGAAATCAATATCTCTATAAAAATCACCAATTAAAATCTCAATAAAAACCATGAATCTTGATAAATGACTTCAAAGGATTCATAAATCTCTCAATTCTATGAAATCTAGGTTATGCTATTCAAAGGTCATGTATTCAATTACCTCTCTCAAGTGTCAAATCAAATACACCAAACAATCTAAATTATTGATCAAGTAATTTAGAAGCAATAGATCCAAATAGCACAAATAAATCGGTAGATCTAGATTGACAAACCACAATTTCAAAACATAAGTTCAAACAATGATTACATCATCCCTCTAGAATTATAGAGTTTAGCTCATGATTGAAGAAAATGAATCCATAGGAATACAACAATACATCTTACAAGATATGAAGAAAGCAACAAAATAAGAATAAGAGTTGGGGAATCTTCTCTATTTCTAGATGGTAGAATCCTTCAATCTTCTTCTTCAAGCCTTTCCCAAGATATTCCAAGCCTTCTCTCTTGTCTTCTAGTTGTTTTGTTGGCTGCCCAAGGGTCCAAGATCCCAAATTTCACGCCCCAAGACCTCTATTTATACTCCCACAAAAGTCCAAGAAAAAGGAATAAGTTACATTGTAATTTCCGCCCTGTGCGCTGTGGCTTATAAAGCACGGACTGCAAGGGCGCCCGTCTCAAATATCGCCGTGACTGCGGCTAAAGATGAAGCTGCTAGCCGCTCATTTCGCACCATCCAAGCGGCCAAGGCGCCAGGACGGAAGAATTGCTGCAGCGCCACTTAAAACTTCGCTACGCCGATTTTTCACCTTGGCGCCGCATTTTGCTGGGGGTCTTAGGTGCTGCAGCGCAAGACGATTCAAATCCCAAAAACGCGATTTTCTCTTTTCCTCTTCTTCGAATGCGATTTCTTCCACCCAAACACGTTTTTTCGCTGTTTTCATCAATTTCGGCATCCAAGACCTATCTCGACTCTCAAACGACAACTAATGACACAAACTCGACTCAAACGACACTAAAATACTTGAAAATCCCGCAAAATCCTAGTCTAGAATACTCAATACATTGGTATAAAAACCAACTTAACAAATATTCTTGACTTTATTCCAACGGATTTAAGTCAAATGTCTTCACTTGACTACTTCATTTACCTAGGTGACTTGAGTATGCTTTAATCATGAGATTGACTCAACTATCACTTTAACTGATAGACTTGTCTTCTTGAGTTAACTTGACTGACACTTCTCATAGCTGTTCCTCAGTTGACTCTCCTTCAGTCGAGTCCATAACTTCCTTCATGGCCATACTCAGCTGACACACATCAGAGTCTTCATTCCAGTCCGCAGTTAACTTCTTGTAATTTTGATTTAGCCGACTTAACTCAGCTCTTCCAGTCCTATCTATTACATTACAAAATTACAAGAAAAATGGGGTGCCAACTTCCTAGTCTAAGTTTTACATGGTATCATCAAAATCTAACAAATAAATTTCCTAACAATTTCCCCATTTTTGATGATGCCAAAACTTAAAACATATAACATAAGTAAACAACAAAAATATACAAGCAGTGCAGTAACAAAGAATGTATTCTTTTGAATAATCATTTTATTGATCATAGCATTCTTGTCCTTTACAAAACTGTTTACATCAAGTAACAGAGCTATACAAAAATTCATCTATTCAACGTGTATCTTAGCTAAGTTACATAGAAAAAGAACATTACAGGTAAATATACAGAGCTATTACAGAAGACTTACATCTATGTATTTACAACGAAGTAAAAATACATGAAAGGGTTCGCAGCACACTTCAACGCCTTTGCGGCTTCCTTCTTCTCTCTTCATCTTCAACCCTCTTCCTGTCATCTTCTGGTCTTCTCCTCTTTCTCTCTTTTTCATCTTTCTTTTTCTTCTCATAAGCTCATTTAGCAGCAGTGTCATCCCTTCGCTGCGTCTCAAGCCATTCTCTATTCGCTCTCTCATTCTCAGCTTCTTGCCTCCTTACTGCTTCAGCGTTCTTGCGTGCCACCTCAAGTTTAGTAAGATGGTCATATCCAGTCCAGTATGTGATCCCTTTCTTCTGTGGATCAACATAAGTAACATCCTTTGGTCTTGGCCGTGGTTGAGAACCTCTTCCACCGCCACCATGTCTTCCCTTCCTGACTCAGCTCATCTTCCTCTGAGAGTGTACTGTATTGGAGCTTTTTACTTTCCAACTGAGTGACTACTGGAAGTTGGCTGCTTATTAGCTGATTTGCACACATCCAATCCCTTCTCCCAATACAAATCTCAGGCTTGAGGCAGAGTTATTCCTTGAAAATAACCTTCTACTTCTAGAGTTTGAAACACCTCTAGAGATCTGGGCTCAGATCCAACATCAGGCATAACAATGTCTCTCGGGGGTTTAATAGCAGCATAGTCCTTTCTGGCTGGAGGACCACCATTTTAAAGGAAGGTTTTTCGAACTTTCTTCTCCCTCAGCTTTGTCACCTCCTTTCTTCGATTCTTCCTTCAATCCCTTTAGGGCCTCATCTTCCCCCTTTTTGGCATCATCACCAAAAGAAAGGGTTAGCCCAGGGAACAAACCACTCAGGAGGAAATCCAGTCGACTGATGGTAGAATCTTGCTTTGAATCTGCTGTGGAGTGGGCTTTTCGGAAATCTGACCAAGTAGCCTTCGACTCAGTTGTCACCAATTTCATCTCAGCAATTAGAAGACTGAACTTGTCATTCATGTTGTTTTCTAGGCGAGTAATTTTAGCTTGGTGATAACGCTTGGGCTCCATGTCCGACTTATGTGCGTTTTCCATCCTAACCATGTATTCCTTCATTCTCTGCTGAAACATTGAAGTGTCCGCACTCCACACTAGCATTTTGGCAAATAGGTCCTTGAAGTAGCGGACCTGCTCCGAACGCATGGCAGTATGCTTTGCAGCCCATTCCCTTATTCGAACAACAATCCCTCTCAAATCCACTGTGAGGGTTGTATCCCGATTGTCCATCAGTGAATGGGAACATATCTTCAAAAACATCATTGCGTACAAACGATTTCCCCGAAGCTCCACTTTGGGGGTTTGTCCTTGAATTTCCTGCAATGATCCAGATCTTTGTGCCTCGGGCAGCAAGCATCATTGGTAGATGTTGCAGATGTGGTAGCCTGCAATTGAGTTGTTGGAGTCGTTACTTCTGCAGCTGTGGTAGCCTGCGCAGCTGACTCTATTTCAGCTTGAGCAGTTAAGTGTGTTTGCTCAACTGACTGAGCCTCAGCTGTCTTAACAACTTCTTCGGTCTCAGTGGGTTATTCCAATTGAGTGACCTAGTACTCAACTATCTCATCAGCGTCATCGGAATTTGATGTGGCCTTAGAAGATGTCTCATCATCAAAATTGAATTTCATGCGAGTTGTTTTATCACTGGCATAGCTCTGAGATTTAAGAACATCCTCAGCCTTGTCCATTGAAGAATCTTCAGGGTGTGTGGACTCGACTTCATTCTCTGATCCCAAAAATGATGTGTCTATGTGCTTTGGGAATCATGAACGGTGCTGATCTCCTCTTCTGCAGCAGCACCTTCGAGTTGAGGAATGTTCTGTTCACCTTGTTCCTTACCCAGGGAAGTCTCAACCTCTCTTAGGCCTTCTTTACCCCCAGCAGTCTCAACCTTTGTAGGGCCTTCTACAATCCCTTCGACAGACTCAGCTGTCTTAGGGTACCATCAGCACCTTGTTTGATCATTCTAGCAAAGTCCACAAATGCTCCGGTGTGGATCTTCTCGGATAGAAACACGAAATCATGGTTTGCAGCCATTTCTAGGACTTTTGACCGATTAAAAATGCGAAAACCTGAACTTGAAGAACTAGGGTTCCACTTGCTTGCAGAGAGAAAAACCTTGCTATCTTGCTGAAGATGAGTAAGTTTGTGTGAGGAGAAAGAAAGTAAATTTTGTATATATGGGACGTGAAAGGACGGGTTTTGGAATTTTAAAAATTTGATCAAAATCAACAGTCAAGATTAAGCCTTCAAAACCGCATTAATTTCCCCACATTATATGCAGCATCATTTATATCCAATCATATGGTTTAATGTGCATCTTTTGTGCTGACAGTCATAATTACGCTGAGGTCGTCTTCAAAAACATTCCCGCTCAATTAAAATAACTGCATTTTTGTCACTTAGCTTATAAATGATTCAACTTTCTTCCAAAGTGACTTAGCTTTTCTTCTCTCTTCAAATATCATCACTCAGCTGTCAGCTAACTCGATACAGCTGTTTTCCCGACTAGGCTTTTTCATTTAGCTAAAATGTGAAACTTGCTTGTTTTTCATTTTCTCATCTTCTTTCTCTGCTGGTTGAGTCTTCGGAGCATTTTAACTCAGCTCAATTAACCTTAACTCATTCTTGAGCTCTTCAAACCTTGATTCACATAATGGATTGGTGAATATGTCAGCTAACTACTTATCAGTTGAGATGTATTCCAAGGTGATGTCTTTCTTTTCAACATGATCTCTTATAAAATGATATCTGACATCAATGTGCTTTGTTCTTGAATGCAATACTAGATTTTGAGTGTTTGCAATATCACTAGTGTTATCACACATAATTGGAATCTCTTTTTCTTCAATGTCATAATCTCTCAACTGTTGTCTCATCCATAAGACTTGGGCACAACAGCTGCCCGCAGCTATGTACTCTGCTTTAGTTGTGGATATAACTATTGAGTTTTGTTTCTTGTTGAACAAGGAAATCAATCTATTTCAAAGCATTTGACATGTACCTGAAGTACTTTTCCTGTCAACTCTACATCCAGCATAGTCTGAATCTGAGTATCCTACCAGCTTGAATCCTCATTCCTTTGGATACCATAAGCCGACTTCCTGGCATCCCTTCAAATATCTTAGGATTCTCTTAGATGCAGTCATGTGGCTCTCTTTTGGTGCAGATTGAAATCTTGCTCATACACCTACTGCAAAGGTGATATCTGGCCTGCTTGCTGTTAGATAGAGCAATGATCCAATGAGGGCTCTATATCTGGTTTGATCAACAACTTTGCCTACATCCATGTCCATCTTGACTGATGTATTTATAGGAATCTTCACAGATGACTTCTCTTCCATACCAAATTTCTTCATTAAATCTCTGGTATACTTGGTTTGGCTTATGAAGGTTCTATCCTTCAGTTACTTGACTTGAAGTCCTAAGAAGAAAGTCAGTTCTCCCATCATGCTCATCTCAAATTTGCCTTGCAGGAGGTTTGAGAAATTATCACACAGCTCTTTGTTTATGGAACCAAAAATGATATCATGTACATATATTTGAACAAGCAGTATACTCTCTCCATCTTGAATCCTGAAGAGTGTTTATAAACCTTGCCTTTAGTGAATCCATTGCTCAGTTAGAAATTGAGACAATGTATCCTACCATGCTCTTGGTGCTTGTTTCAATCCATACAATGCTTTCTTGAGTTTGTAGAATTTATCTCAAATAGTTTTCTGCTAAAAAACTGGAGGTTGTTCAACATAGACTTTTTCTTCTAACAATCCATTTAGAAATGCACTCTTCATATCCATTTGATATACAGTGAAGTTCTTGTGTGCAGCATAAGCAAGAAACATCCTTATTGCTTCCAATCTGGCAACAGGAGCAAAGGTTTCATCAAAATCTATACCATCTTTTTGGCAATACCCTTTGGCTACCAATCTTGCTTTGTTCCTTACAACAGATCCTTTCTCATTCATCTTGTTTTTGAAAACCCACTTTGTACTAATAACATTTTGGTGGGTTGGCCTTTGAACTAATTCCCATACTTTATTCCTTTCAAACTGATTCAGCTCTTCTTGCATAACCTGAATCCAATGTGTGTCATCTAATGCTTGAGACACATCTTTAGGTCTATTTGGGAGATAAAACAAGTGAACATAGCTTCTTGATGTGCTCTGGATCTGGTTCTTATGCCATCTCTAACATCTCCAATGACTAACTCAGGTGGATGGTCTCTCAGCCATCTCACATCAGGTTGGAGTAAGTCTGCTGGATTCAGCCGTCTCACAGCTAAGTTGTCTTGAACAACTCTTTCATCTTCATTCAGCTCTAGACCTTCCAACTGTCTTTGAGATTCAACTATCTCATCATCATCAGGGTTGAGTGCTCTCACTTCAGCTTCAATATAGGGACTCTTCGGCATAGTTGGCTGGTTCAGCTTATTAGCTAACTCATCAATGTCTTCTCCATTCACATTAAGTTCATCAAAAACCACATGGATAGACTCTTCTGTGACCATAGTCCTCTTGTTCAGCACTCTATAGGCTTTACTCTCAACTAAGTATCCCAAAAATATACCTTCATCAGCTTTAGCATCAAAAGCCTTCAAATTATCCTTGCCATTATTATGGATGAAGCATTTACATCCAAATATCTTGAAATATCCAACATTTGGCTTTCTCCCCGTCCAAATCTCATTGGGAGTCTTGGTCAATTGCCTATTAAATCATGCATGCTATATTTATGGCTTCAGCCCAAAATCTCTTAGGCAATCCAGCTTCAGCTAACATAGTCCTTGCAACTTCTTTGAGAGTTTTGTTCCGTCTTTCAGCTACTCCATTCTGTTGTGGAGTCATTGCTGCTGATAACTCATGAGCAATACCATTTTCAACACAATACTGAGTTATTATCCCATTTACAAACTCAGTTCCCCTGTCTGATTTTATCTTTATAATGGTTTAACTCTTCTCATTTTGAGCTCTTCTCATCAGCTGAGATAACTTATGCAGTGTTTCCTTCTTTTTACACATGAAAATTGTCCATGCATATCTTGAATAATCATCCACCACCACCACTAAGGTATATTTCTTTCCACTGTTGCTAGCTGGCTTAACTGGACCAAATAAATCCATATGTAATAGATGCAATATCCGTGTTGAAGAAGGACTTGGCTTATCCTTGAATGATGATTTGATTTGCTTTCCCATCTGGCATGCATCACATATACTTTCATTCTTGTACACTGAGTTTAGCAAACCTTCTACAAGATGACTCCTTGCAAGTTTATTGATTGTCTTAAAGTTCAGATGACTCAGCTTCTTATGCCACAGTAAACTTCATTCAGTTGTACTATTTGCTAGCAGGCATGTGCTTGGTGTAGCAGTAGAATAATCTACCACATACATATTCTTTTTCTTGAACCTTGCAGCACTATTTTATTAGATTTAGCATCTTTGATCTGGCATATTCTCATGTTGAATCCTACATTGTAGCCCTTGTCACAGAGTTGGCTGATGCTTAAAAGGTTGAAGTCGAGGCCTTCAACATATGGAACATCTGTCATTACCTCCAAATATAACTTTAGCACCTTTAATCTCCTTGAATCTTGACAAATTTCTCTTGTTTCCTGTCATATGTCTGGAACAACTACTATCCATGTACCAGGTTCCTTGACACTTAGCTGTTCCTTGAACCTGCAATCAAGGAAATCAGTTTTTAGGTACCCATACTTGTCTGGGTCCTGGGGAATTAGGGATGTAAGATGTTTCAACCAACCTATAGCCAGATGATCTGAATTTAAGAAGTTGCCATCTATCAGTGCCATAATCATAGTGCACATTAGCAAATTGCTTGGCGGCTTTAGGATCATACAATTGTCTCTTTTGTCTGTATGCCTGTGTGTGTGTTTTAGCAATTGCTTTCTTGGGATAGTTGTGGTATTTCTAAGTGTAGTGCTTGGGTGCATATGTGTGCTGATAATAGCTCTTTTGCCTTGGGAATGACCTTTGCTTAGGTTGAGGTCTTTTCCATTTAGGCTTGTATCCCATAGGTCTATGTTGATGTTTCACATTATTCCAATCAGCTTGGGTTGGATAGTTTCTACCATTCCCATCATATGTATTTCTTTGATGAAATTTCTGGGGATTTTGGTAGCTCTATTTGGCTTTTATAGAGTATTTTCTGTTTGGAGTCTGTTGTGGGACCTGTCTGAATATCTTCTCATCTATCCTTTCAGCATACTCAACTGGCTTCTTTCCTTTACCCTTATAACCAAGGCCAAAGTATGATTGTATTTCTGCTTTGGAGTGAATGTGGGTGCAACATTTGGTGTTTTGGGTTTTTGGAATGCTTCATTGCTTGAAGATTCCTTTTCCAAAATCTCTCTTGGAGTCTGACTATGCACAAGGAATTAAATCTTATGCCTGTCTTATCTCCACATTCTTTTTGACTCAAGATTAGTTCATCCAATGATTTGGATGCTTTAGTAAATGAGGAAATCACATTTTTAAGATCTTTTTCCCTCTTTTCTTTAGCAGTTAACTCTGCTATGATCTTGGCATTCTCAGCCTTCAACTTTAGTGTTCTTATCAGCTATGTGACTCAGAGTACTCAACTCTTTAGTCAGCTGTGAGTTTTGGGTTTTAAGTTGGCTGTTTTCCTCATTTAAAATTGTGTGTGAGGATTTTATATGTTTAAAATCCTTCATCTTTTTGCCTAATGAATCATAAAGATCTGTGGGTGATGAAGTGTGTGTATCACAGTCACTATCACTTGAATCATAATGAGATGAGTTAGAGTGTACCTCATCTTCTTGATCTTGTTGATCTTGTTCTTTGGCCATGAGGCAGAGCATAGCCTCTTCCTTAGAATAGCTTGAGTAGTCTGCTTCACTACTATCTGAGTCTGTTGCTTCTTTGCACTTGGCTGGCTCAGCAGTCTCAGCAGCCAACATGGCTTTCTTCTTTTCTTGTCTTATTTACTTGAAGGCTTATCTTTCTTCTTCATTTCAATACTTGTTGACTGATGGATAGGAACAATCATCTGCAAAATGTCCTGGCTGTCTGCAATTCCAGCACAGGTTCTCCGCTCTTTGATCAGCTTTGTCTGTTCTTTGATTATCAGCTTTTCGATAATCAGTTCTTTGATGATCAACTCTCTTGGGTGGCCTGTCCTCCCTTGCTTTGGAGGGTATTGAATGTCATCTGGAGGTTTCACCCTTGTTCCTCATAGTTCTTGTTAAAGAACTTGTTGAATCTCTTCACCATGAGGGCAATCTCCTCCTGGTCAATGGTTTCCTTTGGCTCATCTCTTTTCCCATCACTGGCCAACAGCGCAACTGTCTTGGGTACAGTTGTCTTAGCTCAGCTCAAACTCATAGGCTTTGAGGTCTGAGAATAGCTCATGGTTGGATGTTTTTGAGAGGTCCATTGAATGTCTCAGGGCCATGACCTTCATTTCCCATTCAGCTGGGAGGGCTCTTAAAAACTTCATACACATTTTCTTCTGTGTATATTCTTTCCGAAGAGCTGAAAGCTCATTTGTTATCTCTGTAAATCTGGCATCTAGTTGATCCAAAGTTTCATCTGCAAACATTTTAAAGTTTTCAAATTTTTGAACAGCAACAGTTAATTTGTTCTCCTTAATTTGTTCTGATCCTTCACAAATTAAGGTCAGCTTATCCCAAATTTCTTTTGCAGATTTGCAAGATTTGACTTTGTTGAACATGGCTTTGTCCAACATTTTGTCGAGTATATCCTTGGCCACATTGTCCAGGTTATTTCTCTTTCTATCTTCATTTGTCCATTCAGTTCTTGGGTTTTCAACCATAACCGGTCTTTCTTCAGCAACTTCTCCTTCAGCTGTAGGTGCAGCTCTTACATCAGTGTTGACTTTGTAAATTTCCAATTGTCCATCCTCTATCACTAGCCACCATTCATCATATAATGCTGATAGATAAACCTGCAAGCGAATTTTCCAGTCGTCAAACTCTTTCACAGTAAACATTGGAATGCGAGTTAGATTTGCTTCCATGATAATAACTTTTCTTTAAAAAAGAAAGACTTTGAAAAACACAAGTCTTAAAACCTTTTGAAAAGATAGAGATTTAGTTCAGTAACCAGTGCGGAAAGCTCGATGAACCAACCGCTCTGATACCACTTGTAGGTCCCAAGGGGTGTGGTGTAAGGTTTAGAGAGGGGGTTAAATATACCTTACCAAATTTTCGATTTAGTCCTTTTAAAATAGTTCAACAGAGTTAACTCAAATGAGCTGTGTCCTTGGGGGACAACTAAGTTGGCTATTCAGCTAAGTTATCCACTCAACAGACTCGATAGAGCTGTTGATAATATAACTCGGCTGCTTAAGCCAATACTTAACTTAGTTGATTTGGTTTTATAACAACGGAAGACTAACACCCTTTGATTGATTTAAAGCTTGTTTTAAACACTTGATTTTAGCACTTAGTTATTTATCAGTTGGATAGCAAATAATTACTAACAACAGATATAAAGTAAGTGCAGAAATTTAAATGCTGAAAGTAAATTGACACAAGTATTTTTATAGTGGTTCGAAGATGGGGTAATTCTTCTAGTCCACTCTTCTCCAACCCCTGGAAGAATCCACTAAGTAACAGATCAGTTTACAAAGTGGTTATCAGTCTGAAGACAGCCTTGATCACATAGCTGGCTTCTCCTGCGACTCAGCTTCTTCACGAGGCAGCTGCCTAGCTACTTCAGCCCACTTCTCAAGTTTTTGGATTTGATCACGAAGCCCTCCAACAAATTTGATACTTGGTTTGACCTTGAACCTTTCTACAATCCTTCTACTTGGAAAGTAGACCCCTTTTTGATGTTCAAATGTTTTCCTCTTCAACTGATTGAAGTTGTCTCTCCTTCACAGCTTGTGTTGGATCGAGTTTCTTCGAGCTTTAGGCTTGAGGAATATCTTGATAAGCTTTGAGAATTTTGCAGGTTAATTGCTTGAATAATGTTTGCTTGCTAGGTTCAGGTTACCTTTTCTCAAATGCCTCCTCAGCCTTTTATAGTGCACATTTGAAATTTTCCCGTTGAAGAGATAGGCTAGTTTCAAATGTCACTTTGTGTTCGTTGGCTTGTCTTGTCTTAGTTTGCAGCCCTTGTGATGTTGAACTTTCCTCGTATTAAATGGCATTTCAACTTTGCAGGTTCTGACACAAGATGCATTATTTCCCATTGGCTCATTCCTTTTGCATAATTATGGGCCGAACACTTTAAGACCTGGCAGCTTAACATATTACTATATCGAGTAATATTCTTGACTTTATTACAACGGATATAAGTCAGTTGTCTTCACTTGACTGTTGCCTTTACCCCAGGTGACTTGAGTCTGCTTTAATCATGAGATTGAATCAACTATCACTTTAACTGATAGACTTGGCTTCTTGAGTTGACTTGACTGACACTTCTCACAGATGTTCCTCAGGTGACTCTCCTTCAGTCGAGTCCTTGACTTCCTTCATGGCCATACTCAGCTGACACACATTAGAGTCTTCATTCCAGTCCGCAGTTGACTTCTTGTAATCTTGACTTAGTTGACTTAAACTCAACTCTTCCAGTCCTATCTATTACAATACAGAATTACAAGAAAAATGGGGTGCCAACTTCATAGTCTAAGTTTTACATGGTATCATCAAACTCTAACAAATAAATTTCCTAACAATTATTAAAGGGTTAAGTGAAAAGTATTACACGTTTAAATGAAAAAATATTACACGTTGAACTGAAAAATTTACACAATAAACAAAATGTTATTTCTTAAAATTGTGTCAATTTTCTTTTCGCCAGCCACTATGTGTAGTCACTACCCATTTCCATCATCTTCAACATCATATATTTAACAAAATGTATCAATTGTTTTATTAAAATATACATGTTTCTAATTAAAGTATTATTTTTTTGCTCAAAACAATTACTTGTCTTAAAAGTATTACTTTTTTTCCCAAAAAATATTACCACGGTAATTTTGACGGACCGTTAACTTTTATTGACCCGCAGATTCCCTGTTGACCTGTTCAGACCCAATTCGTCTCACGGATCCGGTCTCACAAGAGACCTTCTGCAAAATAATTTTTCTTAAGACACATTTCATATACATGAAAGGATATGCAAGTCTCATCCAAAACAAGTTTCTATAGTAATAACTGTAAATTAATGAATATTCAGTAAATTTTTGGTTTCCAATCGATGAGATCAAAGTACTAATTAAAAATTTCACTACATGCATAAGGTGAATAAGATATTGTTTTTAGACCTTTCAGGACTCAACAAATTTATTTTGACAAAGTTTACAACGATCACACCAAGGTCTTTGTTCGCACAATTTTATTAGGCGGGGTGGAGTAGCACCTGGTTTTGGCATTCCCATCCTCACCCGCGAATAATAGCGCTCATGAATGGGGCAACGTGAATCGGGTGAGGGGGCAAAGCAGGAGCAGGGATCCCCATTTATGTTTTTTATAACTCAAATATTTTAAATCTCAATTTACATATTATAACAAAAACATATACATATTTTGTTAAATTTGTGTATTATATGTGTTAATACTTTTACAAATTATCATCAAGTATACTAAAAAAATGAATACTAGATAATAATTATTTAAAAAATAATATTTTCATATATATATATATATATATATATATATATAGGGGAGGGTTATATAGGACCCCCCTATTATGTGAGTACGTAGGACCAGATCAAGCCGTAAATAAATTGATGTAAATGGCTGAGAATAATCCTGCCTATTTGCTGATAAATCATTCGAAACAGCCAAAAAGAGGGAACATTAGTCCATACAATAATAAATTATGGTAGCTAAATCTAGTAAATCCCACTAAAATAGGATGAGTTACAATCAAAGTCCACCAAATCATTATTGAATTAAATCGTCCACTTCATTTCACCTTCTCCACGCGTTTCTTCAGAATCGAGATAGTCTCCCAATTCTTTGAAAATTCATCATTTTTGTATTTGAATCAAGAAAGAAGGGAATAGATGACACATATGAAGAAAGCTCCAATACTCATGAAGAACAAGGTAACACTTTTCCTTGCCTTCGAAATTGTATTCATTGTTCCTTTTGTTACTGAATCACCTTAAAATTTGATTCGTAATTTCTCCTAAAATCAATGATTCGATCAATCATTTTCATTTTTTTTCTGTAATTATTACCCAGCAATATGCTTATGCGTGCCTGCAATATTGCTTATGCCTTGAGAATAACATGCTTACAAAAGTGAACTTCTTGGTAGTCCAGAAAAGGACATATCTTCATGCCATTTTTTTTTTGTGTGTATGTTTACCCAGTGAGTTGCTTGTTCGTTATGATAAATTTGCTTTCAATTGCCTATAAATGTGCTTATGAGTACCACCATACTTCCGAACACCTAAAATTTAGTTCCTCGTCCACGTTTTTTTTCTTCATATTAACCCAGAAAAGTTGATTATTCGTATCCATAATAATGCTTATTTGAGAATACTAATATGCTTATAAGTATGAACATATAGCTGAAGCATGAAATTTAATTATTCCTCCCCATTTTTTTCTTTAAAAAACGTATATGATATGATCGAAAATGCATTTTTTATGTGCTTGAAGTGCTTACTATCATGAATAAAACATGTTGCACGCGTTTGTTCGGTGTTATAACCGATCAGGTTAATTGATCATTATTTAGGTTGTATGAACTGAAATTATTTGATTACGACACCGTTTGTTCTGGTCCTGTTCTTTGCTTATATATGAGTATAGTATTGCTTATAATAATTGACCATTATGCTAACGTATTTTCAAAATCTTGCTTATTTATTTCTTTTGTTGAGACAATTGTAATTGCAAGTGTTCCGCATCAACAGATTGAAATAACAACGGATTCGTCTCTGAATTGGATACCAGAATGTGATGAACATCTGACTCCAAAAGAAGGGATGATTTTTGATAGTGTCAAGAGCGGAATACAATTCTACAAGGATTATGGGCGTGCCACCGGATTTGATGTGAGAATTAGTACAACCAAACGCTTCCACAGTGGTATAATACACATGCAATACGTAGTTTGCAACCGTGAAGGGTTCAAAAAGGTTGGCAACTCATCTGCATCTCATGAAGAAGCGGAGCTAAATGATGACGAAGTCTCACAAGTGAGACACAGAAAACCGACAAGGGTGGGATGCAAGGCGCGTTGCGTGTTCCAAGCCACTGAATCTGGTTCTTACACAGTAAAAAGTTTTGAAATCCGGCACACGTATTCATTGACGCCCGGGGTGTACAGACACTTTCTAAAGGCGAATAGGAATTTAAATTTGGCTCACCAAAAATTCATACTAAGCTATATAAAAGCAAACATTGGGCCAGCGAAAACTTATCGATTGTATAAGGAGATGATTAGAGGGTATTCGAATATAGGCGCACTGCCAATCGACTTTAAAAATTTCAAGAGAGAGCTGAAAGCTTATGTCTGTGGAGCCGATGCACATCTTATTATAGATACGTTTTTGAAAAAGATTGAAGTTTGTCCAAATAAAGCATTCAACTATGACGTTGATGAAGATGACCAACTTACACGATTATTTTGGGCTGATCCAATGTGCAAGAAAAACTACAGAATGTTCGAGGATGTTATATATTTCGATGCAACATACAACACTAACAGGCACGGGGTGCAGACCCAACAGAATTCATGCTCCTTCCTCTTTTTTTAAATTAGTCCACAATAATGCATAACAAAAAAGAAAAGACTTCTTACGAGTTGCTTTCATACAACATAAGAAGATATATAATTTTGCGAAGAAAATGACCATTTCATTACAACATGTATTGATGTGTGGATATGCATACGAATTTAACATAATCTGCTTATATATTAGTAGAATGTTGCTTATGTATTATAAAAAAATTGCATGCGTCTGAACTTGAAAGAATTTTCTTATTTTGGGGAAAAAGGAGACTGACTTGTCACAACAAACATAGGTACAAAATGGTTTTCGCGGATTTCTTTGGTGTGGACAACCATAGAAGATGTGTTATGTTCACGTCTGGGTTACTTCTGAAGGAAGATGAAGAATCGTATATCTGGCTATTCGAAAATTTCTTAAAGGCAATGGGGCATGAGCCAACATACATAGTTATTGATCAAGATCCCGCAATGTAAAATGCTATTAAAAGGGTTTTCAAGAATAGTATTCACCGATTATGTATGTGGCATATCATGGAAAAGGTTGGTGCAAAAGTGGGGCATACTTTGCTTAAGGACGAGGAATTCATGGAAAGATTGAATCGCATTGTTTGGAGTAACTACATCAAACCTACAGAATTTGAGAAGAGATGGGCACAATTGATGAATGATTACCAGCTAACTTCGCATTCATGGTTCGTACATATGTTTGAAATCAGAAAATCGTGGATCCCCGCTTATTTTAAAAATGTGCAATTGAGCGGATTACTCAGAACCACATCAAGATCGGAAAGTGCTAACAGCTAGTTCGGGAGTTTCACCAACCCACAGGTTAGTCTAGTGGAATTTTTCATGCACTACGATAGCGCTATAGAAGCTCAGAGACATGCCGAAGATAAACTGAACAACGAGATGGAATCCAGCTTGCCCAAATGCAAAATACAATTAGAAATTGAGAAACATGCATCAATTGTGTATACTAGAACAGTGTTTTCTGCTGTGAGCGCCAAAATCGATTAGTCTTGTTACAAGTGCGTGACAATGCAAATCAAAAATGGGGCTGACACCTGCACTTATAAAATCAAGGACGTGGAAATAGGAGTCTTTACAGTGGTTTCGTATATAAATGAAGATGCGATGGAATGCAGTTGCAAAATGTTTCAGCGTATCGGGCTTGTATGTCATCACATTTTCTCGCTACTAAAAGAGGCCGATAAAATCCCAGCCAAATATATTCACAAAAGATGGACGAAAAATACATCCATGCTACGGTGTCCAAACAATGATTCGTTGAACAATTTCGGATCAGATATGCAGTGTGATATAACGATCCAACATATTTGGTCTGACATTCACTATTGTTTGATTCTATCAAATGACGACAAATCCAAGATTGAATCCCTGTCAAGGATCATAAAAGAACATAAAGAACAATTGCTGAAGGATCAACAAACTGATTCCCGTTCGATGAACAAACAAACATTGATCGAAGGATTCGTTGGGGACAAGACCACCAGCTAGGCGTTGTAGTGTTGCCGCCAACACAGACCAAAAATAAGAGGAGTGGCGGTGAGTCAAAAGCCGACTTCGAGTCGAAGAAAAAGCAATAAAAATTTGGACATAAAATGAAGAGACGTTGTGGGAAATGCAGAGAAATAGGTTCGCACAATAGCAGAACGCGCAACAAGTAGTTGATTTTTTTTTTTGGAGTGCATGTTTGAGACTGCTTATTTATTCATATTTAATCGCTTATTTTTTTAAGTTTATTTTAGATTCATATTTAAGCATTTGAGACTGCCTGTTTAATTTTTTTTTACCTTGCACTTTGATTATTTAATAACAATATAAAATAACATGATATACGTGCCTACAAAAACATTAAAATCTGCTTGGACAACATTTAACTCATGCTTAAATACATTTGAATACTGCTATATAGTATGAGATACTTGATAAGTTGTAATATTTGAAATAATGCTAACAAGACAATTGATTTCTGCTTGTGCACCGTTTGAATTCTGTTTACGAAACATTTGTATACTTGAAACACGACAACAAAAATCTTTGATAGACACCGGTTTTAAACGGTGTCTATTAGTAAAACAACCGAGTGTTAAAACCACTGGTGTTAAAAGTCTGAACTTTTTAACAGCGGTTTTAAATCGGTGTCGTTTCCTTTAAAGACACCGGTTTTAAACCGGTGTCTATTAGTAAAATAACCGGTGTTAAAGCCACTGGTGTTAAAAGTCTGAACTTTTTAACAGCGGTTTTAAACCGGTGTCATTTCCTTTAAAGACACCGGTTTTAAACCGGTGTCGTAGAGATAAAATATCTGCTTTCTAAGGCCCTGATGTTAAAAGTTTATGTATTTGACACCGGTTTTGAACCGCTTTCTTTAAAAGAATACACATCGGTTTTACACACCAGTTTTAAACCGGTGTCTTTTGTATGGAATAAAATTTATACGCTCTATATATTAATACAAATTAAAGCTGCAAAAATCCATATTAATAAGCAATTCATCATGAAATCCAATTCCACCAATCAATAAAAAATGCATTAATACTAAAATCACAAAGATCCATAATCCAACAAAAAGTAGCAAAGTTTCCTTTCGATAAAGCAACTACAAATTCATAATCCAATTCCATCAGCCAACAAAAAGGCTATATACATTCAACTAAAGCCCTGATCAATATTGGTCATGTCATTCCAGCTCCTATCATTAGAACAAGAATAAGAAACAATAATTACACCCTTTAGATCCTGTACTTGATTATAAATCCTACGATTTTCCAACTGCCCCAAGCATCGTACATGTCATTTCCAACAACTTCCCTGCACAATATTACATATAACAATCAAAAAGAGTAGCAAAAATAAAAAGGAAACAAAATAAGATGTCGACAATACATAAATTTCTTTAACAAATAAATGATCTTGAAAGCAGAATAAGATGCATATTTCAGAATTAAGCATACTTAGTTGAGGTTTGTATTGGGATGTCATAAAAAACAAAATGAAGTAAATTGCAGAGACAAGCATACTTAGTTCTCATAGTTTTAAGGGTGATTAAAGATAGACCAAATTAAAATTAGGGATAATTAAAAAAGCTAACTACTCATCAAATCAAAGCCCATTAGATTTTCCAAATTTGCAATATTCTAAATTCTAATCCCAGCCCACAATTACCCATTCCTCAAAGCCAATATCCATCCCTTATGACAACCCACTTTAGCAAAACCATCCAAAATCCAACAAGCTCTAAATTATTTCTTTAAGCCAGCCCAATCTTAACTCTAAGAACAAATCCCTCAAGCCCACTTAAGCAAAAACCAATAACCATCAGCAACAAAGGCGATAATTTTGCAATGAAAAAAGCTGGAAACAGCTTTTGATCCCAAAAAAGCTGAAACTTAAAAAACATCCAAACTGAAAATCATAAGCACGTAACCCTCCAAACATCAACCACGTATTAATCCTACTTTCCAAAATTTCAAACAAGCAAAAAATAACTTTTTCCAGCAAAAAAAAGCTAAAAACAGCTTTTTTTCAAAAAAGGCTGGAAAAGCTGAGGCAAAAAAATAGAGCAAAACAAAGCAGAAATGTCCGTTTCTTATCCAAAAATACTATGACCTTGTCCATCAGGAAGATAAATTAAGAAAGCAGATCAAAAGGTCCAATCTTTGCTACCAATGCAACATGTGTGTGAAATGTCCGTTTCTTATCCAAGCAGGCATGTATTTTAGACCATGAATAAGTTAAGTACTTGGTAAATTAACACAGAAAGGCCACTTGAACTACCAAAATTTCGGGAATTAAGTTTTTCCAATTAATTAGTGGCAGTTGGCGCAACTGCCGCTAAATACTTATGCATCCATGTCTTTGTATTTGGAGTATATCAATTACCTGAAGATGATAATTATGTAGCCAATCCAAGGTTTGAGGGAAAGATGTAGCTGAATGGATCCCCTGCCAGTTGAGAGCAACAATTACACTTTCAGCCTGCAAGATGTGAAGCATATGTAGAGGAATACTAAGTAGCTACTATTTGTAGTAATGTGTCTATAACTAAATGGAAATAACTCTTGCAAGGGCAGCAAAGTCTTTAGCAAACCTCAAAAGGAAATTGATTAAATTGGTAGTCAAAACCTTACAAAACAAATCATTGACTATAATTTTCCACAGAGCATGACTATGAACTCATAAGCAGTACACTATCAACAAAATACCCAAACTAGAATAGATAAATCTATATTACCTGCACATAAACTAGCCAACATCCATAAGCTAATTACATGTAAAAGTTGCCAACAAACTTCTTCATGGGAGCTTCAAATCAATATCATCCTCCTATAAGCAAGAATACAAGGAGCACATCAGGTCAGTGACAGACGGGATTCATCCAGAAGTCAGTTGTTGTACAAGTACCTAAGTGCCAGAGGATTTATCAGAAAATATCCACATAAGCTTTTAAAATCCAAAGCAATTACTGAGTGAAGACTTATAAGAAACACTCACAAGGTAATAACTTAGAGATAACTAATATTGAATGAAATCTCACCCAAAAAGCTGTATGAGAAATCTCTAACATCTAGAATTTTTTTTTCCAACTAAATCATGTCAAATATATCTTAAATCAATATAAGCAGTCATTCAGGTACGTGCAAAACCTGGAAAGCAGTGCAATTTCCAATATTATCAGGAATTGAACCACTCAAGCTATTATTTCTAACAACACTTGTGATGCAAAATAATAGACTATAGAGGAAAATGAGTAGCACTGAGAGGACTAGAAATTTAAACAAATGAAACCCTTCCGAGCAGCTGCTAAGATGCAAGTTTTTTGGCTTTCTGATTGAGTAAAAAGAATCAAACATTAATGAGCTAGTTTGTTCGGCTTTGTGAACAACGCCCTTCGTATTTTATAATTTTATATTAGATTTATTCTAAAACACACACACACACATAATAAGAATTATAGGCCTACAATTGTATACTATTTCAACTCAAACGAGAGTTAAACAAAGTGACCCTTGACATTGTCCTTACCAACAAAAAGCCCTGTATTCAAGTATTTTTTTTGACAGCCCCTGTATTCAAGTATTTAAGATTGTCTAGTTCTACAAAAATAATAAAAGAAGCAACTTACTTTCAAGTGTGAACCAAATTGAACTACACCATGAAGAAGAACGGGAATAATCGTAACCATCTGATCAAGAACAAAAAGAATTATTATAGCTAGTTAAATTACAAAATCTGGTGACGTAAAATACAAAGATAAAACCTCAAAAATATGTCAATCTTAATACCTGCATGCCAACTGCAAATTGCTGACAGATGTCTTTTAGAACCTGGAAGACAAAATAAGAGGTTTATTCTTATGATGTCTTTTAAAATTATCCGTTTCTTTAACTAATTTCGAATATAGAAAATGAACGTTGTTTTCCATTTATGGTGAGAGAGGACTAGAAATTTAAACAAATGAAACCCTTCCGATCAGCTGCTAAGATGCAAGTTTTCTGGCTTTCTGATTGAGTAAAAAGAATCAAACATTAATGAGCACATTATTGCAGTAACACGGAAAAATTGCATCTGAATGTTAAGTCAAATCCATTTACCTTAACATTAGATGAGAAGTTTGTAACTGTTTTCATGTATCCCGCCTTCTTCAGCTGAAAATTCATCCACCGCAGTAGAATCTTCTCTGGTGGTAGACTCATAAGCTCCTCCATATCCTGACATTTCAAGTAACAGAATATATAGTAAGATAATCACATAAAACAAGACCGCACATTTTTCAATTTAGAAAAACTGAATTTTAGTACTCACGTTACTATCATTAACCAACTCTACCAATTGTGGTGTTTTCTTTAAGTTGAGATCTGCCAACAGTTGTGTCTAAAACAACATACGAACTAGAATGTCATGTTCTAGCATATGGCATAAATTGGAAGGATTACAGAGACTGTTTTTGTTTTTAGATGAAATACCATGTAACTTCCTGTTACTGGAAAATTTACATTGTTGATATTTCCAAAACATTGATAATAGAAAATGTAAATACAATTCCTCACCTTGATAATTTGAGATATCACCCCAAGAACAAGGTGTCTCTGAAAATCAGACACAAGAAATGTCAGCCTGTGTCCACAACTAAATACGCAGTTAATAACAACGATGACTATACATTACCGAAAGAACACATTACCTCTTATGGAACTTGAGAAACCAAATCAACACAATCAAAAAAACAATAAAGATTAAATAAATAAACTAATCCACCAATCAACAAAAAGTGCTGTAGAATTACCTTTAGGGAAAGAAAGAAAAAAAAATCCGTCATCCAGGAAGGTACAAGAGGAATAGAATGGGCCAAGTCATTTTACATACATAACAATTTCATTGAAATACCAAAGTTAAACGTGATATTGAGTTTGGGGCCGACATTGCGAGAATTCTCGACTCCAATGGAGACTAAGGAGAATAATTATCTTGATTTTTATTTTTCATACAATCTTAATGATATGCCACTTTGGAACCTTAACAATCGTCCTTCAGCAGTTAAACCAACCAACAATTATAAACCCAGAAAGAGCACATCATTCATCAAGCAATAACTTGAGCAATTAATCAAGGAATAAATTACGAAAAAGAATACCTAACAAATAAAATCACAGAGAAAAACCCGTGAATATCCCATATATCAGCAAATCCTAGTTCAAAAAGCAAAACCCTAAGTTCGAATTTGAATCAGAACAAAAATGGATTTAAGCCTTAAATCGATAAAACCAAACTTAGTAGAATATAGCTATAATACATAAATGTTGATTTCCTGGCTGTGGAACGGCGGTGGATGAGCGGCGGTGCGCGAGCGGAGGAAGAGAACGAGACACTGAGGGTGGGAGAATCAGGGTACTTGGAGCAACAATGTTTAGGCGGTGTGCGAGCAGCGATGTACGAGGGGCGGTGGCGCGAGCAGCGGGCGGTTCGAAGACGAGAGAGAACCTTGTTTTTTTAGAAGAAGACGATCGACTTTGGAGATTTCTGGTTGGTACAATTAGAGACTAATTCTAATACCTAACTAAAGATGGCCGACGGATGGGCGATGGGCGATTAGGTACGGGAGAGATAAGGGATGAACTTAAGACTTTCACTTTGACCTAACTAATTAGGGGCCTAACGACACCGGTTGTAGAACCGGTGTCTAAAGATCTGGTGTTAAAAAATAAAGACACCAGTTTTATAACCGGTGTTAAAAAATCTGGTGTCTAATCTAAAATAATTTATATAAATAGACACTGATTTTGAAATCCGATGCCAAAACCGATGTCTATTTGGGAAATGTTTTTACAATAGACACCGGTTCTAGGAAACCGGTGTTGTTTATCAAACGACGGCACTAATTAGACACCTGTTTCTTACAAAACCGGTGTTAAAAAGGAAAAGACACCAGTAAAGTCATAAATCCAGTGTCTTTTTGGTGGTGTCTATCAGTAGTTTTCTTGTAGTGAAAAAGTTAAAACATTCGAATATTGCTTTGCGGTCGCGGTTGATTTTCGCTACGAGAGAAGAAGAACACTGCTTAAAAATATTTGAAGTAATGCTAGAAACATTATAACATATCATAAAAATGATTGCTTACAATAGAGTAAAATATGCATATTAACCACTTGAATTCTGCTTACATAGGCACTAATCAAAAAAACATTCAAAACATCAGTAAAAAGTACTTCAAAGACCAAACAAGTTTACCGTGTCTGGAAGATCGCTAAAGAGTACTTCAAATATCAATAAAAAGTACAAAACAAAAAAATATTTCGGATTGATCTTAATTCTTTTTGGCAAACTCCTTCACTCGTCCCATTATCGCCTCCCTAAGATCATTCATTAAGTCTAAGCATATTGCAGCTGCGTACTTTCTACGCATCATGAAAAGTTGCACCTCGTTGTTTTTTCGGAGCCCGCTATCCCAGTTTTTGATCCCACCTCCCATATAGGTCTCCATATGGCGCATTGCGAAGATACCACAATCAACTTTGTTATCCTTGTCCCTCCACGACATGCACAAACGAGATGCAGTCGATTGCTGGATCGCACGAGCAATTGACGGGAAACCCTTCGTCGATAGGTATTGTGAAAATACTTGTCGCTGTCCATAAAAAACATATATTTGAATCAGTGAAACAATAAAGAATAAAAAAATATCTTCAATCATCTATAGAGACGAAATGACCAATTTATCAGGAACGCCATCGTATTTGAGGGTTTTGTTGCCGCCAACCGAGGAGTTGTCTAATACGTGGCAGACCTTTTTTTTAACGTCTAAGCATACCACGAAAAAATGTTCGCTCTTGAATATCGGGAAAAAGAACTACACAATGGGTAACAAAAATGTAAGGTTCACGGACACAAAAAAAAATAAGCCTCACCATATCATACATACCAACTGGATCTCCTCCATCCTGCTCGTGCTGGAATCGCTAAACTCGACGTCGAAGCTTTCGCTGAATCTCTTAACCGTTTAACTCGAAACCAACGCCTTGCTGGACATTACAATTGTGAATATCTGCAATAAAAATATCAATAAATTAGAAGTAATTAACCACTGGCAAGCAACATTTAATGCATACATAAGCATTGTTCATAACAGACACAAGCAACCTATTATACATAAAGAAATAATGGAACGAATAGCAATAAGCATAATGCTTAACATGAATAAGCATAATTCAAACCCAACTTAAGCATATTTATAATCCATGAATTCACCCAAACACTAGCATAATGGAAAGCATTCGTAAGCATATTGTGATATATCCATAAGCATAATCTACAAAAACAGAGCATCATCATGGATACTACTTACAAAAAGCATATAAACCAGTCAAACCTCATGCATCACAAAATTATCTACCAAAAAATGCGGGTGAAAACATACAGTGGGATATGTCGTGGCAAAGAATCCACGCGGAGAACTATCAGCCCTCAACGATTTCTTGCGGTTCAGGATAAACGACCAAGTATCCACAATAGACCCGCTGACGTACTGTCCGCCCTTCAAAGTCTCCATATCTTGTCTTGTTATATTAAATTCACCACTACCAAATATGACTTCCTCCCTGCGTGTTCATACAATTGCTCAAACTAAAAACTTCATAAAAAAAACATTTTTTGAAATAAACAAAAAAAAACTTATGGTTCACAAGCCGGATTTTTAAAAATCCAGTTCGATACCATCATTTCAAATTTTGAACATTCAGACAACACATCAATCTGTAATGCATTCTCACTTTGCCCTCCCTCCATCTCATCGGCACTTTTAACCTCGTCTTTTTCGTTCCCACTATCACCGCCTTCTTGTTCCAACTCGGCGTCAACGGGATCCCCCTCATCATCGTCACTACTACCATCCTCATCATCGTCGCTCTTACCCTCATCCCCCTCATCCTCCCCCTCGTTGTCATCCTCCTCGTCATCCACACCATCTCCGCCAACATCACGTGCCCCGCTAACCCCACCCTGTTAATAAAACAAAAAAAAGCAAAAACACACATCAGTACAATACAAAAAACCAACATTCTATTCATAGTAAAGCATTTTTGTGGTGGTGTAAGCGGCGTATACCGGATGTTAAAGTAATAACAGAAAATAAAGCTCAAAAAATCTTACATCCCTACCCACAATTTTAACAGGCTCTTGGGTAACACCCAAGCTAAAACTTGGCAAATCTTCCACACCCTTTTCGTACTCGTCCCTATGACCAAGTGCAATCTCAACTTTTTCGACTGCAGCTATCATCTCGGGATTATTCCAAAAAGCTTCATTTAGTTGCGTCTCGCTCATATCGTCATCATGGGGTCCGCCCGCGTCCAATGTATGCTTACTAGCTGAGCATATAAGCATCCTCGCCGAATCTTGTAATTTGCAAAAGTCTGCGTCGCCTGTCATCTCTTTTGGAGCATTCTGAAACAACGCGATTATGTCGACCACATACGTAGCAAGGCCTAACAACTTCTGCAGCACTCTCGATTTATACTCCTTTCCAAAAGTTATCAAACCAACAATGTCAGTTACAGGAGAAATATTTAGATGACTCCATATCATGATTTACACTTCATCATTATTTATAAGCATAATAAGCAACATATATAAGCATAGTTTGCAAAACCATAAGCAGTCCAAAAACATTAGACAAGAATACAAAAATAAAATTAATTAATACTTTATAATTCTGTAGGCATTAGTAGCAACACAAATAAGCATAATTGGAAACTATCATAAGCAAACCAAAACATTAGACAAAAAAAATAGAAAAAATGCAAATAATTAAATACTTCATCGTTATGTAAGCATTATTTGCAACACATATAAACAGAATTGGCAAAACTCATAAGCAATACAAAACAATTAGACATAATACACAAAAAACATCATTATGTGAGCAATATTAGCACCACATATAAGATGAACTGTCATATGTCATAAAAAATATTCCAGCACATTTGAGGGAATCCAAAAATTATAATAACATAGACATTTGTAAGCATTTGAGCAACATACATAAGCACATTTGGCAAACACAATAAGCATTATTAACTAGAAATATATGCAAGGATTACAACAATTAAATTCTCCATCATTTTCTAATATAAGCAATATTAACTACATGTATAAGCATATGTTTCATCTATCACAAGCATTAATCAAAATGGAATCAACCAACCAAACAGAACTAAAAATTATACCTCGTGGCTCTCAATCCCGGACGACGCGCCAGCCTTCACTAACTGACTTCCTACTAGTCCAATGTCAGCTGCCCCTGACCCTTCGTTCAAAATCGCTGTACGGAGCGGTTCCGCCAAATGACCCTGCCCAAACCCACCTTCTTTCATCTCCTTGCGTACCCTTTTTCGGATGATCTCAGAAGTCCAACCTCTAATACTAGGGAGAGTTCTAGCCACGTCCCTAGTATAGAAAACAACCCTATCCAAATAAAAACCTACACAAACAACAAAAATTAGAAAAGTATGCAAGGTAGTGATACAAAAAATGTAAAACAATAATAATTTACCACTTACCGAAAAAAACAAAAGGGGCCCATTGAACATAATTTTCTTCCCTTCTCCCCAACGTGCACGGTTTGTCACCAGCGTATTAATCGTGTACTCGCACCAGCCAAGGTTGCGAATATTCTGAACATTCTCCAGGTTGTCCATCATGAGGGGGTTAACATAACCAATAGGGTTATTCCCTATAATCAAGCAGTCCACCAGGGCAACAAAGTGCCTCTTGAACCAGTCACCTCCGTCCTCAAATTTTAACATCTCCGTAGCTACGTGTTTTGCCATGATGTGGTTGTTAGTCTTGTTAAAAATATCTAGCCATTCTTTATAAAGTTCACATCCCCCCGTTTTGTTCTTCCGTTCACTATTCACACTACCATTTGGGATTCCCAGAACCCGTTCCACATCCGTGGTCTCTATGTGAATTTTTTTCCGCTTCGATATCACCAGTTCACAGCTAATTCGGTTGAAAATTTTAACCAGCCAGTAAGTTAACTGTGCCGGTATTTCCACGATCTTCATGTGCAACAGGACACCGAACCCAATCTCGTTAACCGCAGCCGTCTGTGCAGGATTCAATTTCTTAATAACTTTGGCGAACCTCCTCAGCGTTGATCTCGTACACAGTCTGGGATATTTGGATTCTTTGTCACTCTGGCTACCGTCTATCACTTTTTTACCTTTGTCCTTCCCCCCTTTTTCTTACTCGGCTCTGCAGCAACATCAATATCTGCCGCCTTCCTCTTCTTGCTCCCTTTATCCAATGTACCCTTACTCTTCTTGCTCTCCTTAGCCATTTCCAAAAGAAACACTAAAAAAAATAAGGTAGCAAATAGTCATTTAGTTGTCTCATAAAAATTGGAAACAAACTTAAAGCATACTACATAATATAGGTAAGCATGATATAGAATGTGAGCAAGCATAATTGTCAACACCAAAAAGCAGTATATATTATCAACATGCAAACCTACCAGACTTGGAAAAAAAGGTGGGAAATGCAGAGTTATCAGCAACCAAAATGTATGTAAAAATCCCATAAGAGCCAACTCTACCAAACTTAAGCATAATATATAAGATAAGTAAGCATGATATAGAATGTGAGTAAGCATAATTCTGAACACCAATAAGCTTACTACATAAAATAAGTAAGCATTATATAGAATGTGAGTAAGCATAATTCTAAACACAAATAAGCAGTACAAATCATCAACATTCAAAACTACCAGACTTGGAAAAAAAAGGTAGGAAATGCAGAGTTATCAGCAACAAAAATGTATTTAAAAATCCCATAAGAGCCAACTCTACCAGACTTCAATTTTTCAAGATAATAAAGACAATTTAAACAAAAAACACAACAAAGTCCTAACCATTTCGTAGATACTTGGATATATATAAGCATACTATAACACGTACATAAACGATATTGTTTTCTCATTAAAGCAGACAACCAAAACTTGTAAAAAACAAAGATGTGACCATGGTTATTGACAAACAATAGGCAATTTTGGGTTGTTTAAAAACTATCTCCCCATAGTTATGACAAACTAGGAAAATACTAATTTCCACCATTTCCCCTTATAAGCATTATTTGTAACAATCATAAGCATATTTAAACAAACAAAATATAGGCAATGTTAAAATCAAATCCACCAATAAAATAGAACACTACATAAAAAATTCAATAAAAATAAAAAAAAATACGAAAATAAAAAGAGAAAAAAAGTTGCCCTACCTACACTGTTGCCGGGTCGCAATAAAAATTCACACAATTTGGTGTGTTCTTCAGCGAAAACTAAGGGTTCCAATGCGCTTCTTCTGGAAAAAACAACAATGTCTGATTTTCGCCCTCACCGGAGTTTGATTCTCGATCGAAGATTTGGGGATTTTCCGACTGAAGAGATGGGGTTTTTTGCGAAGGGTTAAGTTGGGTATGGTTAGGACTTGAGATTTTTATTTCTCACTTTAATGGAGGTTGTTTCACAAAGAATGATGGTGGAAGACGGGATACCTTTTTGCAGGGAAAGATGGTGGAAGACGGTTGAGAGACTAGTTTGTAGAGACTGAGTGTGGAAGACGGTGGAATGGAGGAAATGACTCTTCATTTACCAAATACTGTAAAGATATGCAATATATTGGATTTACACGTCCATAACCGGTCCCTAAAATTTAGCCCACTACCAAAAATAATTTCCCTCCCAAAAATTGATTTAAATTAAAATTACCAATAAGTCCTTTTTTAAATTAAGTTACATATTAAATAATAGTAAAACCTGATTAATCTTAACCATTTAAAAATTAAATCAATGACTCAGATTTGGTCTCGTGTACTCACCTAAGATATGTGGACTCACCTGATCTAAATCCTATATATATACATAATATAAAGTATACTTAATATCTATATATATATATATTTATATATAAAACAGGGACAGGGCGGGAGCAGATTCTCGGTCGGGGTTTGGGGCATTTTGCCATCTCTAAATTTTATTAAGATAAACCGCAAGTATACGGCGTATTTCATAGTAGTGGTAAAAAATATCGTATTCTACAATGATTGATTGAAGAACACAGAGTATGACAATGTCGTAGCTTCAATTTTGTTGAAACAATCGAAAATATGAGAGTTGAATATCTAACAATCTAAATAAATGAAATAAAAGAAATAAACAACTAATAAGCTCATACGTATAGAATTAACCAAGGAATAAAAGCGATCACATGACTATGATTTCGACATGCATCTCTAAAGTATATCCAACTTTTATTTTCCGAAGCCAATTATACCTTATCTATAGACTAGACCCCTATCTTAGTTCATTCCCTCTCTCGAAGCAAACAAACCATAAATCAATAATATATTGATAGCATCTCTACTTAACAATTAATATCGACTCCCCAAAAGCATATTGAATAAAGTATCAAAACTCCATAAACACCATAAGATTTTCAACTCTACAATTATTTATGTTGTGACTTCTCTAATTTGTTGTTAGAACTCATATCTCTAATTATGAACCAACATATAAAACATGTGAATTATTGATCAGGTAATCCACAAGAATTAAGCACAAAAATATCACAAATAGATAAGCAAAACAAGCTAATATGAAATAAACAAATCAAATATAAAATAGATCCACAATCTATATCGTGTCCTAGAATAAAAAAAAATTAGTTAGACATGTTCGTTGCGAACTCGCAGACAAATCCATAAATGACATGTTTAACGTAAAAAGAAAGAAAGAATGAGATAGAAATTGATGAGAATCCATGGACGAAAGACCCGGTAATAGTACCAATTGGTCGGTGACGAGGGCGCGGGCAAGGAAGTTCAAGGATGCACTAAATGGGCTGAATCAAGTCATTCAGAACGAGACCGAGAGTGCCAAAGGAGGAAGATGATCGGGTGGTCCAATTGATTAGCGTCGTCAATGGTCCAAAGTCCACCTCAGATTGAGCAAGTAAAAGATGCCAAGAATACAAGCCACCTAGCTTCTTGAAGACCTTATAATCAAGTGCTCGATGGTGTTATATTCGTTTATCGTAGTTAGTTGTAGTTTAGTTTTTATTTTGAGTCATGTTAGTGTTTTGGAGGCCAAATAAACCTTTAAGGCCGCGTCTTGAGTTGTTATTTCGAGTTTAGGACGAGCAGGGGATAAAATACTGAAGAAATCAAAGGGGGCAGAAGTCGTGGAAAGCACGGCCTGACCGTGCTTAAATTACACGGTCGTGTTTGGACCCATTGTCGCGAACACGGCCTGGCCATGCTTCTGGACACGGCCGTGTGGGAAGATGAGTTCGTGGGTTCATGGAAAACACTGCTTGGCCGTGCTTTGGTCCACGGTCATGTTCGGAAAGTTCCTCGCGAACACGGCCGTGTGGGGTGGGAATCCGGAACAATGTGCGAAACATGGCCTGGCCGTGTTCTCAAGCACACGGCGTGTTTTTTACCGGATTTTCGAATTTTTCTGTTTTTGTTTCCTTTTCAGTTTTAAGTTGTTTTCTTGGTAGGTTAGGGTTTGGACCCTTTATAAGGGTGAACACTTATTGTTTTCATTCAGTTATCAATACAATTAATCTTTTACTCTCTAAATTGAGTGTTTCTCCAAGTGCTTCAAGATTTACGTTTCTTGTTGCAATTATCGACTTATCATGCAATAATCCATAATTTCTTGTGGCGTCTTCGGCAAGGTTCTTGCTTTCGCAGTCGAGGTTTCCACCAAATTAACCAAACTAGTGAAGATTGGTTAACAACATATTGTTGTTGGGTCGTATTATGCTTGTTGTTGCTGCGGTTCACATCAGTTGGTAATCAGAGCCATGTAGCAAGGTTAAGTCTATCCTTGTTCTTTAATTTTTGCTATTTTTCAGAATTTCTCATAAACCCTAGTTCTTGAAGGGTACAAAAAAAATCGAGTTGCACAAAAAAATTTGCGGGTAAAGAATCGTAAAGTGCGTGCAAAAAAAATGAAAATTCTGGAAAATTCAAAAATTTAAACCATAGTCTTCAATTTCATCTTATTACGATCCGTTAATTGGCTTGGTAATTTTCTTGGAGTGTTGAGGCGTACTTGCAACTGTCTGATTGGTTTATAATCATGACAAGTGCGGGTACTTAGGGATTGTGAGTTTAGTGATACACGAGTGTATACACGTGAGGGAGTGATTTAAACATGACCGACGAAAATCGACAAATAGCATATTTGGGTAACAAGCTGGATATGGAGGCGATAGCAAACATGGTTAAGAAAATAATGTTTTGAGACATACGGGGATCCCAGAGAGGCGCCGAAAATTGAGGAGCCTGCTACTAGGGCGCGGAGGCCGAGGAGGTTCTAGTTAGAGGAGTGGGCAGATGAGATTGATGATTTTAATTCCAAAAGGGAGAAAAATTACAATCTGGGTAGAGGTCGGCACGGAAATAGGGGTGATCGGGGACGTGTAGGTCCCAAGGGGTGTGAGAGTAAGGTTTAGAAGGGGGGGTTGAATAAATCTTACCAACTTTTCGATTTAGTCCTTTTAAAATAGTTGAGTTAATAATTCACTGACTAAGTCCTTGATGGACGGCTAAGTTAGTTAACAAACAGAGTTAGCCACTCAATGCACTGATCGATTTTGTTGATAGAATAACTCACCGCTTAGTCTAAAGGTTTAACTCAATTGTGATATGTTTATTGGAAGACTTAACACCCTTGAATTTGGTTTAAGTTGTTTTAACACTTGGTTTTAGCTCTTTGTTAAATATCAATTGGATAGCAAATTTATAAGCATATATAAAATAATATGCACTGAATTGAAGTCTTTGAAATGTAAATGACACAATAAATTTTATAGAGGTTCGAAGATGCGGTAATTCTTCTAATCTCTCTCTTCTCCGGCTCTGGAGGAATCCACTAAGTATTGATCGAGTACAAAGTGGTTATCGGTCCGGATGCAAGTCTTGATCACACTGGTGACTTGATCCTTTGGGACTCGGTCCGAGATGCCTTGTCACACACACGGTGGCTTCTCGTCCGACGGCCTTCTTCACAGGGGCTACCTTGCTACTACTGACTCACTTGCTCAAGTTTCTTGGATTTGATCACGAAGCCCTCCAATAACTTGAGATTGGTTCGACCTTGAACCTTTCTACAATCCTCTGTGGAATGTAGACCCCTTTGATTCTTCAAATATTTCCTCTTCAACTGATTGAAGTCGTCTTTCCTTCACAGGTAAGTGTTGGATTGATTTCCTTCGAAGTTTTTGGTCTGAGGACTAAGCTTGAATGATTTGAGAATATTTTGTAGGTTACAGCTCAATTGATAGCTTGAATGTTCGTAGTCAAGGTAACCTCTATGTCTGTTTTCTCAAATTGATTCCTCAGCCTTTTATAGTGTTCTTTTGAAAATCTGCCCGTTGAAGAGATAGGCTAATTTTCAAAAGACACTTGTGGTCGTTGGCTTGTCTTGTTGCAGTCCTTGAAATTGACATTTCCTCGTATTGAATGAACCTTGACTTTTTCGAGTTCGACACAGTGCGAGTGCTTCCCATTGGTTTATTCCTTTTGCACGCTTCTGGGACTGAGCACTTTAAGAAAGGCAGTAGGGAAGTATTACTTGTTTAAGTAACTTTCTTGACTTCTGTGCAACGGATACTTTTCAGTTGTCTTGACTTGACTGCAGTTCTTTAACTTCCCCAGATGACTTCGAGTCAGCTTCCAATCATTGGATGACTCATCTGTCACTTCAACTTGAGACTTGGCTATCTTGGGTTGACTTGACTGACACTTCTCATAGCTGCATCTCAGCTAATACTTCTCCAGTCGAGTTCTTGTCTTCTTTCCTTGCCATACTTAGCTGCCTCATAGCGGAGTCTTCATTCTGGTCTCGAGTTGTCTTCTTGCATATTTAGGCATAGCTGACTTAACTCAGCTCGAGTAGCCCTATCTATTACAATGCAAATTACAAATAAAATGGGGTGCTAACTTTCTAGTCTAAGTTTTACATGGCATTCATCAAAATCTAAAAATAAATTTCCCAACAATTTCCCCCTTTTTGATGATGCCAAAACTTAAAGCATACATACCAAAAAGTAAATGTCAAAGATACATACAGATAGTGCAGTAACAAAGAATGTATCCGTAGAATCAATATGTTTATTGATCATAACATTCTTGTCCTTTACACAGCTGTTTACAAAGTGTATCAGAGCAACCATCTATGTCTATGCAAAGAAAACAGAGAAATTACAGATTTCTTATTCAATGTACAGAAGACTTACATACTTATGTATTTACAAAAGTAAATTACATGAAGGGGTGGACAACAACACTTCATCTCCTTCGCTGCCTCCTTCTTTCCTCATCAGCTCTGTCTTCTTCTGACTTTTTTTCTCTTCTTCTCTTCTTCAGCTGCTTTCTTTTTCTCATAAGATTTTCTGGCAGCTTCATCTCTTCTTTTTCTTTCTTGTCTTTCTTCCCACAGCTGAGTTTGTCTTTTATTCTCTTCCTCGATTCTCTTTACATACTCAACATTGTTCTTGGCCACTTGCAGGTTGGCTACTTCGTCAAACCCAGCCCAATAGATCCCTCCTTTCTTCCCTGGATCTATGTATTCTATATTTTTGGGTAGAGGTCTAGGTCTGAAACCTCTTCCTCCACCGCATCTTTCCTCTTCCTCTGGGTGTGTATTTTACTGGGGCCTTCTTCTTTGGTGAGTGACCAGCAGAGTGATCAGCAGAGTGACTGCCAGTAGTCTGCTGCCTGTCAGCTTCTTCACATAGTTTGAGGCCTTTTTCCCAATACAAGTCCCAGGCTTGGGCCATGGTCATGTTCACGAAGTATCCCTCGGATGCGAGCGTCTTGAATTCATCAACAGATCTTGGCTCGGTTCCAACGTCTGAAATGGCATCAGTGTCTCTTCCTGCCGGAATGCCTCCATATTGTTTCAGTATATCCATCACTCGGGCATCCATCTTTTCTTCCACCTCCTTCATCCATGCTTCTACTATTTTTCGCTTTTCGACCATGGGTGCTGCGGAGTGTTGGAGCGCAGAGTCATCGGGAGTTTGTCGATGATATCGTGATGACAAATCCTTGTTGAGGGGTTTTAGCAATCATCAATGTCATATCTTTCGAACATTCCCCTCAACAGATTTTCCTTCTTTTTTCTCTTTTTGTTCTTCAATTGTCTTTTCCTTCACAGTTGTGTCCTTCTTCTCGTTTCATCTCCTTTAACGCTTTTGGTATTCCTCTTCCCCTTTTTGGCATCATCAAAGGAGAGAGGAACCCCTGGAAACATGCCAGCAATCATGAAGTCCAAGCGACTGATAGCTGAGTTATGTTTTGAATCTGCTACGGAGTATGCTGCACGGAATTCGAAGCAAGTGGCTTTCGATTCAGCTGCCACTTGCTTCAGTTCAGCCGAGAGGAGGCTGAATTTCTTCTCCATGTTCTCCTCCACGCGCAGAAGCTCTTTGCGATGAAATTCACGCATCAGTTCCATTTCGGTGGTATGGGAGGTATGCATTCTGTCAATATTTTCCTGCATCCTCCTTTTCATATCAACATTATCAGCGCTCCAGACTAGCATTTTATTGAACAATGTTCTAAAGTATCGAACTTGCTCCACGCGCATTGTCTGCTGTTGTTGCCACCATTCCCAGATCCTGACAATTATTCCTCGTAGATCGACAGTAAGATTGGCATCTCGGTTATCTAGTCTCATGTCTAGTGAGGCCCAGTGCCTTTCCATCTTATCTATCTCCGCAAATATGGCCTTGAAAACTTCTCGAACCTCAGCTGTCACCTCTGTCTCAGCTGGCATCCAAGCAGCGTCAAAGTTGAAATCTGCTGGGACGATGGTGTCTGTTGGAATGACGGGATCAGGTTTATGGAAACGTTGTCGATCTGTAGCTGATTCTTCAAGAAAATCAGGTAGCTCCAGAGAGAAATGGAATGATTCTTCGAACGGATCATCATGGACAACGGGGATATGTTCAATGGTAACTCATGCCCGTGATGTGCTCGGTTGCGTTGATTCTACTGCAGCTTGGGAAGCCTGCGCAGTTGACTATGTTTCAGTTGTGGTCTGTTGGAGTATTGACCCAGCTGGCTGAGCCTCAGCTGTCTCAATACCTTCGTCGGTCTCAGCTGATTTTTCCATTTGAGTTGACTGGTCCTCGCCGTATCAGTGGCGTCATCGGAAGATGATGAGATTTGTAGAGGTGGCTCATCATCAAAATTGAAGGTTTGGCGAGTAGCCTTAAGATCGGACTTACTCGTGCTTGGAAGAACATCCTCAGCTGAGTTGTTTGGATTTGCAGTGGGGGATGACTCAGCTTCATCTTCATCTTCAGATCCCAGAAATGTTACATCCGGATTGTCTTGGGAATCGTCAAGAGCACTTATCTCCTTCTCAGATGCATCAATGATAGTAGGAGGGATGTTTTGTGCTTCTGTCTCTTTACCCCGGGAAGTCTCAACCTCCCGTTGGCCTTCACTACCTCCTGCAATCTCAAGCTGCGGAGGCCTTGACAATCCCTTCGGCAGACTCAACCGCCTTAGGGTCTTAGAGGTGGCATCCACCGGAGTCTCAACTCCATGGATTGCAGTTTCATCGCCCAGTGTTAACTCCCGGGCGAGATCCCTCATGTGCCTCTCTCGCTTCAGCGTTATTGGTTTTTCAAAGCGGTTGGCACTTGGTGAGACAGTCTCAATGCCTCGAGCCTCTTCGATGTGACAACTTGTTGTGTATCTATTTGTGTTTCCATTTCCACTTTGCCTCCGAGATTCGTTGTGGAGTCAGCTGCAGCATGCTCGACCTAACTGCAGTGGAGAGAGTTTCCCCCTCAGCCGGCACACCACCGAGTGACTTGATTGGGGTCACTCGTCTCGGACTCCCGACTGCTGTTCCTTTGAGTATTCAGCCATTGGGGCAGGTGGTAAGACACCTTCATTAGGGGTTGGCTCGACTGGGGTCCCCAAGTTCCCAGTTTCATCGCCAGTTCCCTTAATGCCTTCATCAGAGTGAGCAGGGAAAGTGGTGGCAACAACAATGGTTGCAATTCGCTGCACCACTCCCATAGGATCAATCTCCAGCTGTGATTTGGAAGATTCCCCTGGTCCTTCCATTAACCGTTGCTCATGTAGGACCCTAGATTCCCGCATGGCTTGCTGCATTTCCAATTCTTTCAGAAAGAAGAAAGGGTCCAGATCCTCATCACTCTCTGAGAGGATGTCAAGATGAGGATGTGTATGATCAGTGGTTCCAGTAAGGGGACAAATGATGGCCTTCTCACGAGCTTCAACTTCCTCTGCCAGTCTTTGCTGCTCCTTGTCTTTGAAGATCTGCAAGATATCTGTGCAGTTCTCTTTATCTAGTGCTTGGACCACAGTGGTCAAACCGAGAAAATTCAACAGTTCTTCTTCTTCTTCAATAAACTCCGGTCTTTGGAATCATTTCCTGTTGGAGATATAGACTTCTTCTTCAATAAACTTCTTCACTTCCTCCATTCTCTTCAACATTTTGGATTCCTGGACATGGTGGGGATAAGATTATCACATCATCATCTTCTTTATCATCATCTCCCTGTTACCCTTCCTTTTCAGGAATAGAAGGCAACATACTCTGCTGCTCAACTCCTTCAAAGAAAGATCGGGATGTGTGAAGATATAGTCCCGTCGGCCAGGAGAGTCATTGTCTCACCGCTCCTTGTTCTTCAATCTGCCCCGTCCACACTGGTGGGTCTTCGACTTGCCTCTGCTGATCGGCTTTAGCAGACTTGGCAGTTGCATCAATAATCACTGGAGACTCTACTTCTCCATTGTTTCGCTGATCTGTTCTAGCCGAGTGGCGGACTAAATTGTTTTCTCAAGCTCGACCGCTTGAAGAGTCTTCTCCTTTTGGTCCTTACAAGAGGAATTTTGGTTTGGATGCGTTTCCTCCGAGTCCCCGGGCGTGCGGGGCCGGTGCTATTGTCTTTTTCTGAGGAGCTGGCCTTCTCGGCTTATCAGTACTCCTTTTCTTAATAACTGGAGAAAGCATTTGGGATTCCTTCTCCACTGCGGCTGCCGGGGCAGGTGACTCGGCTGCTAGGGCAGGTGCGGATTTCTTTTTCTTTCTTTGCTCAGCAGGGGCAAGTAGTCTTCTTGCAAACAGAGGCGATCTTCTTCCGGGGGAGAGAGAGGAGACATTTGTTTTTTCAGGGTCGGTGATTCTCCTCACTCGTGATCGCCTCTCTTGGCGTACGCTCTCTTCTGTGCTCCGGAAAGGTTCGATCGGAACATTTTCTTGTTTACATGGAATGCCTTTCCATGTCGTAGAGGGACTCCCTTCACTTCCATCATCCGGCCAATCACCAGGCCATATCCCAAAGATCCTCCAAACGAACCATCCTCCTTGAAGGATTTATTCCCAATATTCTGGCAGAGTCTGCTGTATACAAACTCAGACTAGTTCACCTTCTTCTTCTCCATGATCGCAGCCATCATGATCAACTTGGTTTTGGACAGCCGTCGACCTACATCACTATGTCGATCTCGAGGAGATGGTGCACATGGCGGTGAAAGTTGAGCAGCAACTCAAGAGGAGGGGTTTCAACCGGCAAGCACCGAGCTCTAACTCAAATACATGGAAGTCAAACACCAACAAAAAGGAGGAGCAGATTTCGAAGGCAGTGGACCCAAGGGTGAGGGCGACCGAGCCTAAACTCGCAGGTAAAATCGAACCCTCTACTGCTCGAACAAGGGATGTTAAATGTTTTAAATATCATGGGCTTGGGCCTATAGCTAGTCAATGTCCAAATAAGAGGGTGTTGGTGTTGCGTGAGAATGGGGAAATGGAGTCGGAGAGTGAGGGAGAGCAGGATTATAGTGATATGCCAGAGTTGGAGGATATTCCGGAGGTGTTAGAGGCGGCGATAGGGGAGGAGTTATCCTTGGTGTCTCGGAGGGCGTTGAGTATTCAGCCTAAGTCAGATGAGGGAGTCCAACGAGAAAACATCTTTCATACAAGGTGTTTTGTCAATGGAAAGATGTGTAGTGTCAACATAGATTGTGGGAGTTGCACTAATGTAGCAAGTGCAAAGATGGTGGATAGGTTAGGAATTCCGACGGTAAAACACCCACAACCTTATAAGTTGCAGTGGTTGAGCAACTATGGGAGATGCGGATAAGTAGGCAGGCGAAGGTAGCATTTAAATAGGGGGATATAAGGATGAGGTGTTGAGCGATGTGGTGCCGATGCAGGCGGGGCACATCATGTTGGGTAGGTCGTGGCAGTTTGATAGGAGGGTTCAACATGACGGCTACACCAACCAGTATACTCTTGTTCATAATCAAAAGCATTTTGTACTTCTTCCTTTAACTCCAAAAGAAATTTATGAGGATCAAGTAAAATCGAGAGTGGGAGAGGTAAAAGAAAAAGAGAGTTCAGCTAGTGAGCATAAAAATCAAAATAAAGCCCAGAAAAAGGAGAGCTTGAGAGAAAACAGGAGTGAGGGTCCGACTAAGGGTAGAAGTGAGGTTCAAGAGATAGCCGGGAAAAAGGAGATCAATAATTTTGAGAGGGTCGAAAAATAAAAGGGGGGGGGAAACGGCCCTGAGGTAAGAAAAAATGGAAAAATAAATTTGATGACAAAAATGAGTGAACTTAGGAAAGCCACCACGAGTGGTTGTTCGATGATACTCTTGGTTTACAAGGGCGCTTATTTATCTACTGACAGTCTTAACCCCGATTTGCCTAGTTCTGTTTTGTCTTTGTTGCAGGAATTCGAGGATGTATTTCCAGATGAGATGCCGGATGGATTACCACTTATTCAGGGAATTGAGCATCAGATTGATTTCATTCCGGGTGCATCACTACCTAACCGGCCGGCGTACATGACTAATCCATAGGAGACTAAAGAGTTGCAGCCGCAGGTTGATGAGTTGCTAAGCAAGAAACTCATCCGGGAAAACATGAGTCTGTGTGTGGTCCCGGTGCTACTTGTTCCAAAGAAAGAGGGGTCTTGGAGAATGTGTATGGATTGTCGGGCTATTAACAATATCACCATCAAATACCGACATCCCATACCTCGCTTGGATGATATGTTAGACGAGCTTCATGGATCTAACATTTTTTACAAGATAGATTTGAGGAGCGGGTATCACCAGATTCGGATGCGAGAAGGAGATGAGTGGAAAGCGGCTTTTAAGACGAAGAATGGTGTGTATGAGTGGTTAGTCATGCCATTTGGGCTAACCAATGCACCTAGCACGTTCATGAGACTTATGAACCATGTTTTGAGAGCTTTCATTGATAAGTTTGTTGTGGTTTACTTGGATCATTTAAGGGCCGTCTTGGGAGTGTTGAGGAAGGAAAGGTTGTATGGAAACGTCAAGAAGTGCACATTTTGTTCGGAGCAGTTGATATTCTTAGGGTTTGTAGTGAGCTCGAGGGGAATTACCGTGGATGAGGAGAAGATTAAGGTTATACAAGACTGGCCTAAACCCACATCGGCCAGTCAAGTGCGTAGCTTCCATGGCCTCGCGAGTTTTTATCAGAGGTTTGTGCGGGATTTCAGTACTATCGCAGCACCTTTGACGGAAATGATTAAAAAGAGTGTGGCGTTTCAGTGGGGAGAGGACTAAGACAAAGCATTTGAGTTGATGAAGGAAAGGCTAACACATGCGCCTTTGCTAGCATTGCCAGATTTTACCAAGGTCTTTGAGATCGAGTGTGACGCATCAGGGGTTGGGATTGGCGGCGTACTAATGCAAGAGGGGCAACAGATTGCGTTCTTCAGCGAAAAACTGAGCGGGGCGGCCTTGAACTATCCGACGTACGACAAGGAGTTGTATGCTTTGGTCCGGGCTTTGAAAACATGGCAGCGCTATTTGTGGCCGAAAGAGTTCATAATCAACACCGATCATGAGTCCCTAAAGTACCTCAAGGGGCAGCAAAAGTTGAACAAGCGCCATGCACGTTGGCTCGAATTCATTGAGACATTCCCCTACATCATCCGGTACAAGCAAGGTAAGACTAATATTGTAGCCGATGCACTATCTCGGAGGTACACTCTTATCTCTACTTTAGATGCTAAAGTCCTTGGGTTTGAACATATTAAAGAGGGCTGAGGGGGCTGAGGTTTGACCATACTTTAGATGCCTATAAAATGTTGGTACTTGCATGATCTTGATTTTTCTGAGTCATTTGGTGCGTGCGAAAAGGGGGCTGAGGGTAAGTTTTATAGGCATGATGGATTTCTATTTCGGGAGGATAAATTGTGCATTCCTGAATGTTCTTTGAGAGACTTACTAGTGAGAGAATCGCATGGTGGGGGTCTTGCAAGAGCATTTCTATTGGCCACATATGAATCGAGATGTTGAGAAAATTTTTAGTAGATGTGTTACTTGTAGGCAAGCGAAATCCCGGGTTCAAAACCAGGGCCTTTACACGCCCCTACCCATTCCAACGACACCGTGGGTTGATATTCCTATGGACTTTGTTTTAGGACTTCCAAAAACTAAACATGGGTCTGATTCTATATTTGTTGTCGTAGATTGTTTTTCAAAGATGGCACATTTTCATTCCCTGTCATAAAACTGATAATGCGTCTTTGATTGCCGATTTATTCTTTAAAGAGGTTGTGAGGTTGCATCGTATGCCTAGAACCATTGTGTCGGATAGAGATTCTAAGTTCTTAAGTTACTTTTGGAAGACCTTGTGGGGGAAGTTAGGAGCTAAATTGTTATTTTCTACTACATGTCATCCCCAAACAGACGGTCAAACTGAAGTAGTGAATAGAACGTTGTCTATGTTGTTAAGGGCTATCATTAAAAATAATATTACAACTTGGGAAGATTGTTTACCGCATGTTGAGTTTGCTTATAATCGTGTTGTGCATTCTGCATCAAAGTTTTCACCATTCGAACTTGTTTATGGTTTTAATCCACTAACCCCATTGGATTTATCACCCTTACCTGTTTCTGATCATGTTAACTTAGATGGGCAGAAGAAAGCTGATTTTGTGAAACAGTTACATGAGAAAGCGAGAATCAACATCGAACGGCGAACAGAGCAATACACGGCACAAGCTAACAATCATCGCAAGAAAATGGTGTTCGAACCGGGTGACTGGGTTTGGGTACACATGCGGCCCAAACGATTCCCGGCACATCGAAAGTCCAAGCTGCAGCCGTGGGGAGATGGTCCGTTCTAGGAGCTCGAGCAGATCAATGACAATGCCTACAAAATTGATTTACCGGGCGACTATGGGGTCAGTGCTTCTTTCAATGTTGCGGATCTTAGTCCATTTGATTTCAATTCGGATTTGAGGAAAAATCCTTCTCAAGAGGAGGGGAATGATGAGAATCCATGGACGAAAGACCGGTAACAGTACCAATTGGTCCGGTGACGAGGGCTCGGGCAAGGAAGTTCAAGGATGCACTAAATGGGCTAAATCAAGTCATTCAGAACAACGCCGAGAGTGCATTGCCAAAGGAGAAAGATGATCGGATGGTCCAGTTGATTAGCGTCGTCAACGGTCCAGAGTCCACCTCAGACTGAGAAAGTAAAAGATGCCAAGAATACAAGCCACTTAGCTTCTTTAAGACCTTATAATCAAGTGCTCGATGGAGTTGTATTCGTTTGTCGTAGTTAGTTGTAGTTTAATTTTTATTTTGAGTCATGTTAATGTTTTGTAGGCCAAATAAACCTTTAAAGTCGCGTCTTGAGTTGTTAATTTGAGTTTAGGAGGAGCAAGGGATAAAATACTGAAGAAATCGAAGGGGGCATAAGTCGTGGAAATCACGGCCTGGCCGTGCTTAAATTACACGGCCGTGTTCGGACCCGTTGTCACGAACACAGCTTGGTCGTGCTTCGGGCACGGCCGTGCGGGAAGATGAGTTCGTGGGTTCGTGGAAAACACGGCTTGGCCGTGCTTTGGTCCACGGCCGTGTTCAGAAAGTTCCTCGCGAACACGGCCTGGCCGTGCTTCCTGGCACGGCCGTGTGGGGTGGGAATCCGGAACAACGTGCGAAACATGGACTGGCTGTGTTCTCAAGCACGACCGTGCTTTTTACCAGATTTTTGAATTTTTCTGTTTTTGTTTCTTTTCAGTTTTAAGTTGTTTTCTTGGTAGGTTAGGGTTTTGGACCCTTTATAAGGGTGAACACTTATTGTTTTCATTCAGTTATCAATATAATTAATCTTTTACTCTCTAAATTGAGTGTTTCTCCAAGTGCTTCAAGATTTACTTTTCTTGTTGCAATTATCGACTTATCAGACAATAATCCATAATTACTTGTGGCGTCTTCGCATACCGAGATTCTTGCTTTGCTAAGCAACGGGTCGAGGTTTCCACCAAATTAACCAAACTAGTGAAGATCTTGGGTTAACAACATATTGTTGTTGGGTCGTATGCACAGTTATTGTTGCGGTTCACATCAGAAATTCTAGACTATGATAATGAATTCCCTAACTTGGATGAATATGTCTTCAAAATCTGGAATCCTGGTGTCTTCCTTAATAATTCCCTTGTGTGGCTTTCCAAGATCTTTGGTTTTCTCCCTTCAGGATGGCTCCTTGATAGGTCTTATATATTTTTTATATTCGCCTCTAGGTCTCTCTAACTCTGCCCAATCAAAAAAGAAAACAAAAATCCGTCAAAACAAAATCTTACGCACGACCCGTTGCTGCCGTATGACCTGGTTGTGTGGTTCCATATGGCCCATGCACTGCTGCCACAGTCAGGTAGTGTTGCTCCTATGGAATTGTTTTGGACATATGGTCGTATCCCTTGTCTTTCATCCGATTTTTTATTATTTTCTTGGTATGTCTTGCTCGTAGTGTAATCTTTGTGACATCCATCGATATCATGCTCTATTCTACCTCCAATTTAGCTCCATTTCCTAGAAAATGATAAAATAATCGCATTATCACATCCAACAATTAAAACTAAACCAAATACGCTAAATATACATGTAAATGCTCCATTTTTACTCGTATATACTTCTCAACACATTTAGCAATTCCTTTAGGGAAGCGGGAAACTTCCCTTCAATGACTCCTTCTAGCGCACTTGGTGGAGGTTCTGATGCAGGATCCCAACCAATGTCACATTATGGACATTGATGACTTCGTTAACAACCTCAACAGGTCGCTTCATATAGTCGCGTAAAAGTTCTTCTTCTTTTTGCTTTAGTTGGAACAAATGGGCAATAGTTCAAGGCATTTCCTATTGATGGAAAAGTGTTTCATGAAACTCTCTTTGAGTTTGTCCATTCCAGAGATGGATCTAACCGGTAGTTGATTAAACCAGGTCAAGGAGCATTTAGTCAATGTGGTTTGGAATACTTTGCAGTAGGAAACATCCATCATTTCGTAGAGATTGGCCTTTGCATAGAACTTGTCCAGGTGCTACTAGGGATATTCGGTTTTGTCATACTCTCAGAGGTTTGAGGTCTTGAGGCCAGATGGGAGTGTATCGACCAAGATAGTTGGAGCCAGAGGCATTATCCTCGTTAGTGCAGTGGCTTGCGAGTTGGTTTGAATAGCATGCATAACTTGCAACTCCTCCACAAGCGCATAAGTGTGGGCATGTGAGCGTTGGTCTCTGTTCCTGGCTTCTTCTCCAGCGGTGAGCTGGTCTTCTTGATTATCTCACCGACCTTCATTCCTTCTGTCTTCTCCCCCTACGTTGGGTCTTCAGTGGCCGGTGGAGCTCGGGGAGATCTTCCAACAGGCGTAACCTGATGCCTTAGAGCATTTCTGGCGGCTTCTCTAAGCATGGCTTCATGGCTTCTCGCACAAGAGAAATCCTTTGAGCGTGAGCCCCAATGAGGAGGGGCGGTGCCCTTTCTAGCGGAAGAGGAGGCTCCTCTCCCGGAGAAAGGGGATGTCCTCCAACCTTCCGGGAAATTGCTAGTCCCCTGCCGCGATATTGACGGCTTGAGGGTCAGTTCCACGGGCTCGAGATCTGGTCTGCATCTTCGTGTCTTAGCAGTTCCCACAGAGGACACCAACATGATGCTGCTTAAATATGCATATCACTATAAATTAAGATTTCTGAATAATGTTCAACTTCTTCTTCTGAGCTGGTAACTTCCTCGTACAGGAACTTGCCTGCGACAACAACAAATGTTAGATGGGCCCTGGGTTTTTCCTAAGGAGGCCCCTTCGACGCTCAAGTTAGTATAAGTTAGAGAGAAAATCTAAAGCAAAGAGCAACACTGGAGAGTAATAAATAGCCAATACTTACAAATAACAAGGAATAATCTTTTTACTTGAATTGGGCGAGAGAACTAATACGGATCGCGTGGAGAAAATAATTATATATGCGATCCGATAACAATTACTAATATTTAATAATTAATTGAGTAATTTTGTAGTTAAGTAATGTGTAAAATAATAAAATAATAATAATTGGAAAATGTCGAATTTGTCCCCAACAATGACCTTTAGGTATAATTTGTTTTACTTGAAAAATGTATTGTTTAAACTTTAAAGCAGATCTATCAGATGCATATAGGGCATTAGTAAAAGTGTAAACCACTTTAAACTTTTTCATAACATGTTTTCGTATAAAAGTACTTATAGTACAAAAACTCATTACATAATACATATACTATTGGAAATTATCATAATCAACTTACACCAGATGAAACCTCAAAGACCCCAGTCATCATCAACTACTGGATTTCTTTTTACTGATCTACAACATATTAATTTGGATAGTTTACTAAATTATGTACCCTCTCCGTACCAATTTGTTGTACCATACCCTATGAGAGTTTAACACGTGTTCTCTAAGATTCCATTCATGTATTAAAAATTAGGCAAAACCAGAGCATTGAGAAAATATCATTTATCTTTTCATATATGAGCATTGAGTCTTCTGTGCATTTTCCTTCATTCAGCTTGTTTACTATTTTATCTTTTATTATGTTTAATGTAATGTCCATCATGGTATCAGAGCATGAATAGTTGCTCTGATCCATCTTGGTTCTTAAATAATGGCAGTTAATCCTCAAAGTATAGAAATTCAAATAAACCCCATCCAGATACAAACTCAATTGATTACTATCAAGCTCTCAGAGGAATTTTTTTTTTTTTTTAATTTGAAGACAACAAATCTTAAACAATGTGAAAGGTTTTGGTCTTGAAGGCTTCTTTGATGGAACAAATCTAGCACCGATACATTTTATCCCAGCTAGAGAAGATGATTTGATGAAAATCAATCCAGAATTTACTTTGTGGCAAAGGCAAGATCAACTCTTGGCGTCATGGTTGTTATCATCTCTATCAGAATCCATTTTGATTTCTGTTCTTGGCCTAACTAGTTCTTATGATATTTAGAAAAGCATTGAAACTAATTTTTCCAGTCACACCAAAGCAAGATTGGTGCAATACAAGATCCAGTTACAAAATCTCAGGAAAAATAACTTAAGTATACGAGAATATCTTAACAAGATTAAGGCATGTTGTGATGTTGTAGCCTTAGCTGGTGAAAAAATTTCTGAAGAAAACCATATTATGCATGTTCTAGAAGGTCTTGGTAGTGAATATGATGTTGTAGTTGTTGATGTGACATCCATAATCGAGTCATATAGTCTGCAAGAAATTACCTCCATACTTTTGAGCTATGAGAGTAGAATGGAAGCTCTTGCTCACATCAATAATGAAGGATATACTCTTACAACAAACTTTGTTACCCAAAAGAGAGGAAGAAACACTTGGACTCAAACAGAGGAAGGAATGGAAATCAAAGTTACAGAGACAGAGGCATTGGAAGAGGTTATAGAGGAATGGGTGAAATTTTGGAAACAAAATCAGTTTTCAAATATGTGGTTACAACAACCATACTACTGAGAGATGCTATCACATATTCAACTCAGAGTATGTGCAAGATAACCAAAATCAAACTCAGAGGAATGTTGGAGAAAAAATAGCAACTTACTGCAATCCAATGTCATGCTGGCTACCACACCTGACCAACATTCTAAATGAATTGGTTCCCAGACTCAGATTCCTCTCACCATGTCACAAATGAATTCTCTAATCTCATCAAAGCCTCATACTACAACAAGCACAACAAACTCCAAGTTGGAAATGACACTGGTCTTGATATATCTCATGTTGGTAAAACTCTTGTTGCTTCTCCTATTTTCTCACATAAAATACAAACACTACACTTTTTTAAATTAAATAACCTCTTGCATGTGCCAAAGATAAGAAATAACTTATTAAGTATTGCATAGTTTGCCAAAGATAATGGAGTATTTTTTGAATTTTATCCCTTCTCTTGTGTTGTTAATGATCAAGCTACAGGGAAAATTCTTCTCAAGGGCAATCATAGGATATCAATTCAAGTTCGTCAAGCTCAAAACACATTAATCTGTCAAAGTCTGTCTTCTGAAAGTAGGAATGCTCCTTTTAGTGGGCCCCATAAGAAAAGCTCCACTAAGTCTTTTTCTTATGTTATCCAAAGTGCCAAAACTTTAGAATTATGGCATAGAAGGTTGGGTCACCCTCCTTTGTTAGGAAATTTATTTGTTAGATTTTGATGATACAATGTAAAACTTAGACTAGGAAGTTGGCACCCTATTTTCCTTGTAATTATGTATTGTAATAGATATGAATGGAAGAACTGAGCTAAGTCAGCTAAGTTAAGATTACAAGAAGTCAACAACAGACTAGAATGAAGACTCTGTTGTGTGTCAGCTGAGTATGGCCTAGAAGGAAGTCAAGGACTCGACTGAAGGAGAGTCAGCTGAGGAACAACTGTGAGAAGTGTCAATCAAGTCAGCTTAAGAAGCCAAGTCTATCAGTTGAAGTGATAGTCGAGTCAATCTTATGATTGAAGAAGACTCAAGTCACCTGGGTAAAGGCAAAAGTCAAGTCAAGACAACTGACTTAGATCCGTTGGAATAAATCCAAGAATATTACTCGATATAGTAATATGTCAAGTTGCCAGGTCTTAAAGTGTTTGGCCTAGAATTGTGCAAAAGGAATGAGCCAATGGGAAATACTGAACCTTGGGTCAGAACCTGCAAAGCTGTGAAGTCAATTAATACGAGAAAAGGTCAACATCACAAGGGTTGCAGACCAAGACAAAACAAGCCAACGAACACAAAGTGACATTTGAAACTAGCCTATCTCTTCAACGAGCAAATTTCAAATGTGCACTATAAAAGGCTGAGAAAACATTTGAGAAAAGGTTACCTGAACCTAGCAAGAGCAAGTATTATTCAAACAATTAACCTGTAATTTTCTCAAAGCATTTCAAGATATTCCTCAAGCCTAAAACTCAAAGAAACTCGATCCAACGCAAGCTGTGAAGGAGAGACAACTTCAATCAGTTGAAGATGAAACAATTTGAAGATAAAAAAGGGGTCTACTTTCCAAGTTGAAGGATTGTAGAAAGGTTCTAGGTCTAACCAAGTTTCAAGTTTGTTGGAGGGCTTTGTGATCAAATCCAAGAACTTGAGAGTGAGCTAAAGTAGCCAGGCAGCTGCCTCGTGAAGAAGCTGAGTCGCAAGAGAAGCCAACTGTGTGATAAAGGTTGTCTCCAGACTATTAACTACTTTGTAACCCGATCCGTTACTTAGTAGATTCCTCCAGGAGTTGGAGAAGAGTGGATTAGAAGAATTACCCCATCTTCGAACCACTATAAAAATACTTGTGTCAATTTACTTTATGCACTTACATTCCTACATATTTACTTTATATCTGTTGTTAGTTAATATTTGCTATCCAACTGATAAATAACTTAATGCTAAAACAAGTGTTAAAAACAAGCTTTAAATCAATCAAAGGGTGTTAAGTCTTCCGCTGTTAAAAACCAAATCAGCCAAGTTAAGTATTTGGCTTAAGCAGCCGAGTTATACAATCAACAGCTCTATCAAGTTTGTTGAGTGGGTAACTTAGCTGGATAGCCAACTTAGATGTTCTCAAGGACACAACTGATTTGAGTCAACTCTGTTGAACTATGTAAAAGGACTAAAATAAAAAATTTGGTAAGATTTATTCTACCCCCCCTCTAAACCTTACACCACACCCCTTGGGACCTACAAGTGGTATCAGAGCGATTGGTTCATTAAGCCTTCCACACTGGTTACTGAACTAGATTTCTATCTTTTCAAAAGGTTTTAACACTTGTGTTTTGAAAGTCTTTCATTTTTTTTAGCAAAGTTATTATCATGGAAGCAAATCTACCTCGTATTCCAATGTTCACTGTAGAAGAGTTTGATGACTGGAAAATTCGCATGCAGGCTCATCTATCCACTTTACACGATAAAATGTGGCTTGTGATAGAGGATGGGCCATTGGAAATATACAAAGTCAACACGCACCTGCAGGTGAAGGAGAAGTTGCTTAAGATAGACCAGTCATGGTTGAAAAACCAAGGATTGAATGGACAAATAAAGATAGAAAGAGATATAACCTGGACAATGTGGCCAAGGATATACTCTACAAGACGTTGGACAAAGCCATGTTCAACAAAGTCAAATCTTGCAAACCAGCAAAAGAAATTTGGGATAAGCTGACCTTAATTTGTGAAGGATCAGAACAAATTAAGGAAAAAACATTAACTGTTGCTGTTCGAAAATTTGAAAATATTAAAATGCTTGCCGGTGAAACTCTGGATCAACTGGATGCCAGATTTACAGAGATAACAAATAAGCTTTCAACTCTTGGGAAAGAATATACACAGAATGAGATGTGTATGAAGATTTTAAGAGCCCTCCCAGCTGAATGGGAAATGAAGGTCATGGCCCTAAGACATTCAATGGACCTCTCAAAAACATCCAATCATAAGCTATTCTCAGACCTCAAAGCCTATGAGTTTGAGCTGAGAAGAAAAGAGCAGGAGGAAACAACTGTACCCAAGACAGCTGCATAGTTGGCCAGTGATGGGAAAAGAGCTGAGCCAAAGGAAACCATTGACTAGGAGGAGATTGCCCTCATGGTGAAGAGATTCAACAAGTTCGTTAACAAGAACTATAAGAGGAACAAGGGTGAAACCTCCAGAAGACATGCAGCAGCCTCCAAAGAAAGGGAAGACAGGCCGTCCAAGAGAGCTGAGCATCAAAGAGCTGACTATCAGAGAGCTGATAATCAGAGGACAGATAGAGATGATCAAAGAGCTGAGAACCTGTGTTGGAATTGCAGACAACCAGGACATTTTGCTGTTGACTATTCCTATCCACTGGTCATCAAGTATAGGAATGAAGAAGAAAGAAAAGTCTTCAGGGAAAGAAGACAGGAAAAGAAGAAAGCCATGTTGTCTGCTTAGATTGTTGAGCCAGCCAAGTGCAAAGAAGCAGCAGACTCAGACAATAGTGAAGCTGACTACTCAAGTGATTCTGAGAAAGAGGATATGATCTGCCTCATGGCCAAAGAACAAGATCTAGAAGATGAGGTACACTCTAACTCATCTCATTCTGATTCAAGTGATATTGATTGTGATACACACACTTCATCACCCACAAATCTTTATGATTCATTAGCAAAATGATGAAAGATTTTGAACACATAAATGTAAGTCCAAGTGGCTACAATAATCTAGAGAGGGGATGAATAGATTTTGCCCATTTTCTCGATTATGCCCTCTTTTTTGAATGTAATAAGCAAAGACAAGAATGAAAGTGCGGGAAGTAAACAACACACGTCGATTTATAGAGGTTCAACCCACTTAGGGACTAATCCTCTACCACCCCAATATCTCTGGGATGGATTTCAAAAAGAAAAAAATTTTATACCAAAACTATGACAACATCACCGTACAAAACCTCTTTGAAGATTACCACAATCTCCCTAGAAGATTACCACAATCTTCTTGCAATGGCACCTTGTGAAGATTACCACAATCTTCTGACTTGAAGAGCACCAAACTCTCCAACACCTCGATGAGCGCCAAACTCTTCCACAAGAAGATTACCACAACCATCTTTCGCCTATGAAGAGTACCACACTCTTCAACACCTAAGATCACCCAAGTGTATTCTTACCACAAGAATACTCACAAGGATATCTTGTGTTTGAATGATGAATTACAATCAAGATTACACTTTGAAAAATATTACAACTTAAAAGTATAAGTGTAATCAAGAATCAAACCTAGACCTCAAGATGTGAAAGTGAAGGACTTAGGCTATTACAACAAGAATGTTAATGTGAAGAACAAAATATTTGCTTGATATGTCCCTTGTTGTGTTGTAGTGTATTGTCTCTTGTTTTGTTGCTCCAACTCATCCTCTATTTATAGGAGAGGTTTGATCAAAGATAGGCTCCTCTTGGGGATTGAAATCTGAAAAGAAATACATGTTAAATCAAGAATATAGTTGTTATAAATCAATCTCCTAAATCAAGGAAAATCTGTCTGGTTCAAACGGTAAGATTTTGCTGATAAACATATAGGGCGACCGGTCGAAAAGAAATAAGATTACATTTTAAGCATTAAAAATTTTGACATGTCGATTGGTCCACATAGGGTTCGACCGGTCGACATACCCTTGGATCGGTCCGGCTCTTTAGAAATAAATATAGAGAAGAGCATAATTCTTCAGACACCGGTCGACCACACCGGTCGATCTCTTCAACAAAATCCACCGTCTTGTTTCTGTTCCAAAAATCAACTTCAGGCACGGGTTGCCCTATAAGGCGATCGGTCAAACACGAAACAAAAGTGTTGTCCAATTTTTGTCGAAAATAAACTTCAAGAAATACTCCAAAAAATTAGTAAAAATATTTTAGATCGATTGGGAGTATTTGGACAACATTTAGAAACATTGTTTTGGTGTAAAAATACAATTAAACAAAATCATCAAAATCATGATAAAAACATTTATCTAACAAACTCCCCCTTTTTGATGATTACAAACCAATACAATTTTTAAGAGGTCGATTTTGAAAACAAAATAAATTTTTCGGTCAAAAATAACTATCCGTTTTAAGCAACAACTATCCATGTATAATAGACACAAGGATGGCAGTAAAGATTTTCAAAAATATTTTGTAGAAGCTCCTCCTTTCAACATGCACATCAAGATAGGTATAGAAGCAATCAAACAAAAGCTAAAAGCTCAGCTTTTACAATGAAAACTTGAATATCATGAGCTTAGAAGCTCCCCCTGTCAAAGAGACATCATTAGACGAGTATAAAAGTCCATAATACAACAAATGGACTAAGTATGATCCCCAAATTTTGGCTTTTAATAGCCACAACTTATAGCTTTTTTTTGCGAGCTTATTTTAGCTTCTTTGAGCTAAAGAGCTTATTTCATGTTTCTCCCCCTTTGGAATCATCAAAAAAGAATGTTAGCACGATAAAAACATTATATAATCATATCAAAGTGCGCAATTGAATCGATTTATCGAGCTTTTCGAACATGAAAATCCAAATAAAAAGGGAAATCATTTGACTTGCAAAAGCTCATTTTATTAGCAAAACATGATCCCTATAAACTAATAAGACTTTTGAAATCGAGATAATCGTGTAGTAGAAGAAAGTTTCATTAAAACATTTCATCGAACACTTGGCGTACGTCGAATAACACAGAAGATGTATATAGCTCTTGTAATTGTGGTCAAGCCCAAATTTACATCCCAAATTGCAATTTTACAACATTCAATCAACAATAATCAATATGCTCATCAAAAATATATATGAATTATATCAAGACATTAACATTAAACCAAGTTCTCAAGGGTTCAACCCAATTGAGATTAAGGAGAAGAATTCTTACCAATTAATCGGTAAAGATGAGCAACAATGATGATAAATGAGCAATATGAAGTCCAAGATATAGAATTTATACAACAAAATTTATTTTGAGTGAATTGTGTTTGAAAATAGCAAAGGGGTCGAAAAATGGAGGAGAAGAGCCAAAATGGCTAAGTCTGAGAACAGAAAACATTTTTAACCCAAAAATAAGCTAGCTTGACCGGTCGGAGGGGAGGTCGACCGGTCCAAGAGGAGGTCGACTGGTCGACCTCACTTCATTCGGTCACTGGAGCAGTTTTTCTTATTCTGTCCGAATTTTGATCCAAAAATCCGATTTTTCACCCCTTAGTTTTAAAAATGCATAAAATGCAAACATAGGCCTCATTCAATATACATTATGCCTAAGCAAGCTCGAAATGAGGTAAAATACTCGGCGGTTAATGGTTTTAAAAATATCTCGAGTTTAACTTGAGACGAATTAAGCACATCTCATTTTTTTTAAGAAGCACAATCCCTTAGAAAATGATGACGAACCTCAATATGTTTAGTACGGTTATGATAAACTGGGTTTTGAGCAATATTTTATATCTTACTTGTTATCCCTAAAATATGAATGTTTTAAAACTTTGGATAAAACAAGCCATAAGAAGAAGTGTCTTTCGAATATTGAAATTTTCTTTTAACGGCATTTTAATGAGATTTTTTGGTACTGTTTTGAAATCGAGCACATAGGCATACGACATGAAGAATATCGAGTGTATGAGAGTAATGAAAGTTGATGAATGTAGGTCCCAAGGGGTGTGAGTGTAAGGTTTAGAAGGGGAGGGGTTGAATAAACCTTACCAACTTTTCACTTTTTTTAAAATTCAGAGTTAACACTATACAACTGTGTCCTTGGTGGACAGCCAATTTAGTTAATCAGTAGAGTTAGTCACTCAATGCACTGATCGAGCCGTTGATAGAATAACTCATTGTTAAGACTGAATTAGCTTAACGTGGTTTGTTTTATTGGAAGACTTAACACCCTTAAGTTTGGTTTAGTTATGATTTAATACTTGGTTTTAGTACTTAGAGCTTATCAGTTGGATAGCAAATATGTCAGTAGAATTAAACAAATAAGATGCAGGAATTAAAGTGTTGAAATGTAAATGACACGATAAGTTTTTATAGAGGTTCAAGATGGGGTAATTCTTCTACTCCTCTCTTCTCCAACTCCCGGAGGAATCCACTAAGTATTGATCAAGATATTGCAGTGGTAATGATCCATATACAAGTCTTGATCACACAACCGACTTGATCCTTTGGGACTCAACGGAGATGCCTTGGTCACTCGGTGGCTTCTCGTCCGACTCGGCTTCTTCACAGTTTGCGCTTGCTACTACTGACTCACTTGCTCAAGCTCTTAGGATTTGATCACGAAGCCCTCAAAAAACTAGAGACCGGTTCGACCTTGAACCTTCCTACAATCCTTCGTGGAATGTAGACCCCTTTTCTTCTAAAGTTTCCTCTTCAAGCGATTGAAGCTATCTTTCCTTCACGGTGAGTGTTGGATTGATTTTCTTCGTAGTGTAGGCTTGAGGATTAAATGGAATGATTTTGAGAATATTTTGATTACGATTCGAGATATTAGCTTGAATGTTTTTGGTTTCGTAATCAATAAAATCTTTTCATTCTTCTTCTCTTTTTAAAAAAAATTCTCAGAGTCATCCCTCGGCCTTTTATAGTGATCTTTCAAAAATTTGCCCGTTGAAGAGATAGGCTTATTTTTGAAAGTCACTTGTGGTCGTTGGCTTGTCTTGTTGCGATCCTTGAATTGCCACTTCCTCGTATGAATTATTCTTGACTTTTAGAGCACTCGACACGGTGTAGTGCTTCCCATTCGTTTATTTCCCTTGCACGCTCAGGATCGAGCACTCGAGAAAGGTAGCATGGAGATATTACTTGTTTAAGTAATTTCGTGATTTCGTGCAACGGATCTCTTTCAGCTTATCTCGACTTGACCGCATTTCCTTGCTTTCCCAGGTGACTTAGAGTCACTTCCAATCATTAAATGACTCTTTGTCACTTCAACTAGAGACTTGACTATCTTGAGTTGACTTGATCGATGCTTTACTCATTGCATCTCACTGCACCTTGATCGAGTTCCGTCTTTCTTCTTTTGCCAAACTCGGCTATCTCGCAGCGGAGTCTTCCTACTAGTCTCCGGTTGTCTTCTTGCATGTTTGGGCATAGCCGACTTAACTCACTTGACCAAATTCTATTTATTACAATGCATTTACAACAAAAATGGGGTGCCAACTTCCTATTCTAAGTTTTACATGGCATTCATCAAAATCTAAACAATAAATTTCCCAACAATTTCCCCTTTTTGATGATGCCAAAACTTAAAACATTCAAAATGTAAATAGCAAAGATACATACAGATAGTGCATTCACAAAGAATGTATGCGTAGAATCAATCCTTTTATTGATCATAACATTCTTGTTCTTTTACACAATGTTTACAAGGTGTATCAAAGCAAACATTTATGTCTACGAAAAAAATAGAGAATTTTCTGATTTATTACAGAAGACTTACATAGTATGTATTTACATGGTAAAATACATGAAGGGGTGGGACAAAGAACACTTCATCTCCTTCGCTGTCTCCTTTCTTTCATCTTCTCCAGCTTATGTCATCTTCCTCGGTCTTCTTCTCTTTTTCTCATCTTCACCGAAGCTTCATCTCTTCTTAATCTCTCTTGTCTCTCCTCCCATAGTTGAGTTTGTCTTTTATTTTCTTCTTCGATTATTTTCACATACTCAAAGCATTGTTTTTAGCCACTTGCAGATTGGCTACTTGGTCAAATTGAAGAGATCCCTCCTTTCTTGCCACGGATCTATGTACTCAATGTTTTTGGGCGAGAGGCCAGGTCTCGAAACCTCTTCCTCCACCACACGCTTCTTCCTCTACCTCTTCCTCTCGCGTGTATTGTATTCAGGGGTCTTCTTTTTTTTGAGTGATCGGCGGAGTGACCAGCAGAGTGATCGCGGTAGACGCGTCCGTCCGCCTTCTTCACATAACGTGAGACCCTTTTCCCAAGATAAGTCCCGGCTTGAGCCATAGACATGTTTGCGAAGTATCCTTCGGATGCGGCGTTTTAAATTCATCAACCGATCTTGGCTCGGTCCCGACATCCGAGATGGCATAAGTGTCTCTGCTCTCTTCACCGGAATGCATCCATGTTGTTTCAAGATGTCCATAACTCGGGCATTCAACCTTCCTTCCACTTCCTCCATCCCTCGCTTCAATCTGTTTTTTCTCTTTTCAACCATAGATGCGCAGAGTGTTGGAGTGGCGAGTCACTGGAGTTTTTCTTTGATAATATCACCGTGACAAGACCTTGTTGGGGGTTTGTGCAATCATTAAGGTCACATCTCTCGATTCTTCCCCTCAACAGACTTTCCTTTCTTTTCCCTTGTAACTTCCTCACTTGTCTTTCCCTTCACACCGCTGCTCCCTCCTTTTCAAACCAGATCTCTTTAGCGCTTTAAGGTATTCCTCTTCCCTTTTTGGAATCATCAAAGGAGAGGAACTCTTGAAACATACTAGCAAGCAGAAGTCGAGTCTCGACAGCCGAGTTCGCTTCGAGTCTGCATTGTGGTGTATCTTGCACGAAACTCGTAACGAGTAGCGTTGGATTGACTTTAAGCAACTTCATCTCGGCCATAAGAAGGCTGAATTTTCTATCCATGTTTTCTTCCATACGCAGGAGATCATTCTTATTTTGCTCACGCAGCAGCCTTTATCTCAAAGAAGTGTGAGATTCATGCATGTGCTCAATGTGTTCTCTCAATTTCGTCTTTGCATCGGCGTTCTACTCTCGGCATCAAAGCAGCCTTGTTGAACAATGTTCAAATATCTAGCTTGTTCCACGTGCATTGTTTCTTCGCTATTGCCACCACTCCCGGATTCGACTATTAGTAGGGTTGGCATCTCTGTTATCGATCTCATGTCCATCGAGGCCTGGTGCCTCTCCATCCGTTCAATTTTCGCAAATAATGCTTTGAACACCTCCCGAATCGCATATGTTCCTCTGCGGCGGTGATGGCCAAGCGGCGTCAAAATCATAGTCACTTTGAACGATGGTATCGATGGAATAACAAGATCCAGTCCGTGGAAGCGCGCGAGATCGTTTCGACTCTTCAGGGAGGTCGGGTACCTCCAGAGAGAAGGGAAATGTTTCTACAAAGGAATCATCACGGGCAATCGGGATTTGTTCAATGATGAGTGGTGCGCGTGAAGTTCCCTATGGAGCCGAACTGTTGCGGCTTGGGAGCTCGCGGTGGACTCTTGCGGTGGGTTTGTTGTTAAGTTGACCAGCTTGCCGAGCCTCACTGTCTCAACACCTCGTCGGTCTCGATTGGTTTCTTCAATTAAGTTGATCTGGTCTCGGCCTTATCGAAGCGTCATCGGACGATGATGAGACTTCCATGGATGGCTCATCATCAAAGTTGAAAGTTTGACGAGTAGTCTTGAGGTCGACTTGCTCGTGGTTGGAACACCCTCACCGAAGTCTTTTGGATCAGTCATAGGGGATGACTACTTCATCGTCTTCTTCCGATCCCGGAAAGGTTACATCAGATTATCCTGGGAGTCGTGAAGTGCGCTAATCTCCTTTTCGATGGATCAATGATAGCGGGAGGGATGTTCTCTAAGCCTTCTTTACCCGGGAAGTCTCAACCTCCCGTTGGCCTTCATTACCTCCCCGCAGTCTCAACTGCGCAATGAGGCTCGACCTTCCTTTCGACGGTGTCACTGTCTTAGGGTCTTCTGTGGTGGCATCCATTGGAGTCTCAACCCCATGGATTGCACTTTCATCGCCCGCAGTGTTAACTCCCAGGGTTGTTCCTTCATGTGCCTCGACCGCATCAGCGTCATTAGCCTTTCAGAGCGGTTGGCACCTGGTGAGACAGTCTCTCAATCGTCCGAGCTTCGTTGATGGCAACTTCTTTGTGTATTTTGTGTTTGTACTTTCTCCACTTCGCCTCCTAGATTCGTTTGTGGAGTCATTTGCAAAGCATCCTCCGACCTTGCCGCAGTGGAGGGATTTTTTCCCCGGGCGCACCACCGAGTGAGTGACTTGAATGGGTTCACTTGTCTCCAAACTCCCTACTGTTTCTACCGAGTGTTCAGCCGTTGGGGCGCGGTGGTAAGACACCTTCATTAGGGGTTGGCTCGATCGGGGTCCCCACTAATGGTTTCATCGCCATTTCCCTTAATTCCTTCTTCCGAGTGAGTGGGAAGTGGTGGTGGCAAAGAACAATCGTGGCGATATCGCACCACTCCCATTGGGTCCAACTCATGTGTTTTGAGGACTCTCCTGGTCCCTCCATCATTCTTTTCTCATGAAGAATTCGGATTCGCGGTGCATTGCTTTCTGCATTTGCAACTCTTTCGTGGCGGCCCGTTAGGGTCCGAGATCCTTATCACTATCCGATAAGACGTCAAGGAGATGATGTGTGTGTTCGGGGTGCGGTGATAGGGATGTCGATCTTTGGCCTTCTCACGTGCCTACTGTCTCTCCTTCTCCTTGTCCTTGAAGATCTGCAAGATATTTGTGCGCTTTTCTTCATCCAATGCTTGGACCACAAAGTGGTCACTCCAAGAAAGTTCATCGATTTCTTCTTCTTCGATAAACTCGGCCGTTGGAACTGTTCCCTGGATCGACTCAATTTCCACTTCCTCCACTCGCAGACGATTTTGGATGTCGGATAAAGTGGGGATAGGATCATCACATCATCATCTCTTTCGGCTTCTTCTTGTTGTTCCTCATTCTCGGGATAGAAGGTAGCAAGCTTTGGTGCTCCATTCTCACAAGGTTCATGCATTGCGGGAGGGGATACGGTCACAACAAAGTAGTTAGATTTCTCGGCTACTTCTTGTGTCTCGGCTATTCGAACTACAATCTGGGTCTTGATTTGCCTCTTGTTGATCGCTTCAACAGACTTGGCTATTTCATCAATAATATCCGAGACTCTACTTCTCGAAAGCGATCTCAGACTGCTTTCTTTTTTGAGTGGGCGACTCACCGGTTTTTCAAGTTCGGATTGCTTGATGATTCTTCTTTGTCTCTTAGTTCGTACTAGAGGGATTTTAGTTCGGAGAGAGTGTCTCCGAGTCTGGCGGTGGGAGCGGTCTTGGTGTTTTTTCTTCGAGGAGCAGCCGTCTTTGCTTATCGTTCTCCTCTTTTTGACGAATAGGAGAAGGTATTTGAGATTCCTTCTCGGCCGCCAAGCGGGAGACACATTTGCGGGGGCGGCGAATTTCGAGGCTGGAAGCGAGCAGATTTGTTTTTCTTAGCTGCAAGGGCAACAGTTTCTCTTAACTGCAGGGCAAGCGCTTTTTCTTTGGTGGAGAGGAAACACCAGATCTTGTGGTCGGTGATTCCCCTCACTTGTATCCTCTCTTGGCGTGGGCTCTCTTCAGTGCGCCAGAGAGGTTTGATCTCGAACATCCTCTTGTTTACATGGAATGCCTTTCCATGTCTAAGAGGGACTCCTTTCACCTCCATTAGCCGCCAATCACTGGGCCATATCCCGGGGATCCTCCAAATGCACCATTCTCCTTGAAGGATTTGTTCCTACATTTCGAGTCTGTGAGACAAATTCAGCCCGGTTTACTTGCTTTTCTTCAATGATCGCAGCCATTACGATCGGTTTTTGCTTTTTAGACAGTTGATCAAAGTGCCAAATTTGATGTCTATGCATTTGGCAACTATGTCCAACAGTTTGTGGTAGTCCTCCTTCAAGAGCCCCTTTTAGCCTTGTGTAGACTATCTTTTCAAAGATAGTCGGTCTTGGAAAAAGAGCAAGTCTCACGTCGCCTTCATTGATTTCTCGTGCTCCTTGAGGTAGTGAGCGGTGTTCGCAGATCCTTGGCAGAGATGATGAACTCCTTCCCGTGAACAGAGGATTTGATCCCCTCATCGTGAATCTCAGCGTTCACGTAGAACTGTGCGACCTCTTCCACATAGGTCATCGAGAACTCCATCGTCAGAAATGGTTTCAGCCCGGACGTTTTGAGCTTTTCAGCGATTTTCTTTATGAGGGCGTCATCGGACCCCTGTTTGACCATTCCCTCGAAATCCACAGTAGACCCAGTGTGGATTTGCTTCCCTAGCTTGACGAAATCATAAGTTGATGCCATTTTTCAGTATTTCACGAAAAGAAACTTAGAAGTTGATTTGAATATTGATAGGGTTTTGAGAGAGTTTTGCCTTTGCTTCTGAGATAGAAATGAAACGCGTTTTGGTAATATGTGAGAGAAAAGCAGACGAAAATGGTTTATGTATGGTTTCCGAAAGGACGACGGGTGGTTTTTGAAATGTGATCGAAATCAACGGCTTAGATTTTGCACGCCGATTAGCATTTAATGTCTCGAATTTAATGCGGCAAAGATTTATATCCAATCATAAGCTTGGTATGCGCTTTTTTTCCTGTACACATCATCATTATGCCGACGTCATTCTTAAAAACATTCCCACTTAGTAAAAACGACTGCGTTTTTGTCACTTTGCTCATAAATGACTCATCTTATCCCTTAGATGATTTAACTCTTTCTGGTCACGTTCTCTCATTGACTTGTGCCTAATTCAAGATAGTTGTTTTTCCGACATGGCCGATTCATTTAGCCGATTTTGAGAATTAAGTCCTTTTTCTCTTTTTGTGTTTCATTTCTTTTCTTTGAGTCTTCCGAGTGTCACCATTTCAATTAACCCTAACTCATGCTTGAGTTCTTCAAATCTTGACTCACATAGTGGTTTTGTGAATATGTCACCCAACCGTTTTATCGGTTGAGATATATTCCAAGATGATGTCCTTCCTTTCAACATGATCTCTTATGAAGTGATATCCGACATCGATATGCTTTGTTCTTGAGTGCAACACAGATTCTCGAGTGATTGCAATTGCACTTGTGTTATCACACATGATTGGAATTTCCTTTTCTTCAACTTCATAGTCTCTCGATTATTGCCTCATCCATAGGAATTAACAACACCGCCCGCAACTATGTATCGCTGTTGTAGAGGTGGCTATTGAATTTTGCTTTTTGCTAAACCAGGAAATTAGCATATTTCCAAGCATTTGACATGTGCCGAAGTGCTCTTCGTCAACTCGCATCCAAAGATAGTCGTAGTCTCAATAGCCAATTAGCTTGAATCCACCTTCCTTTGGATACCATAAGCCAACTTCTTGGCTTCCTTTCAAATATCTCAAAATCATCTTAGCTGCAGTCATATGGCTCTCTTTTGGAGCAGATTGAAATCTCGCACATACACCTATAGCAAAGGTGATGTTTGGCCGCTTGCCGTGAGATAAAGCAATGATCCAATAAGTGCTCAGATCTTGTTTGATCTACTGTGCTTGCCATCCGCATCCATGTCCATTTTGTGATGTATTCATTGGTATTTTCACGAGAAGACTTCTCCTCCATACTAAATTTCTTCATTAAATCTCTCGGTGTATTTTGTTTGACTTATGAAGGTTCCATCCTTGGCTATTTTACTTGGAGTCCAAGGAAGAATGTCGACTCTCCCATCATGCTCATTTCAAATTAGCTTTGCATGAGGTTTGAAAATTTTTCACATAGCTCTTTGTTTGTGGATCCAAAAATGATGTCATCCATATATTTGAACAAGCAAGATGCTTTTCTTCTTGTCTTGAATTCTCGAAAAGTGTTCTATCTACTTTTCCTTTTGTGAATCCATTCTCGTTAGGAATTGTGACAAAGTATCATACCATGCTCTGGGTGCCTGTTTCAATCCATACAGAGCTTTCTTGAGTTTGTATACCTTATCTCCAAGAGTCGCTCAAATCCTGGAGGTTGTTCAACATACACTTCTTCTTCCAATAAACCATTTAGGAATGCACTTTTTACATCCATCGATATACAATAAAAATCTTGTGAGTCGCATAGGCAAGAAACATCCTTATAGCTTCCAATCTTGCTACAGAGCAAATGTTTCATCAAAATCTATTCCTTCTTCTTGGCAATATCCTTTGGCTACTAGTCTTGCTTTGTTTCTTACCACGAACTCTCCTCGTTCATCTTGTTTCGAACACCCATTTAGTACCAATAACATTTTGATGGGTGGGTCTTTGAACTAATTCCCATACTTTATTTCTTTCAAACTCGATTCACTCTTCTTGCATAGCTTGAATCCAATGTGTGTCATCCAATGCTTGTAACACATCTTTAGGCTCTATTTGTGAGATAAAGCATGTGAACATAGCTTCTTGTTGAGTTCGATCTTGTTTTGACACCTTCTCTTATATTTCCAATGACAAGTTTCGTGGATGGTCTTTTAGCCATCTTACATCAAAGTTGAAGTAAGTTATTTGGATTGATCGTCTTGTTTGTGTTGCTTTGATCGCTCTCTCGCAATCACTTACCGCAAATTTTCCAAAGATTTTATGAGACTCAACTATCTCATCTTCATCGAGTTTATAATTCCGGCTTGACCCAAAGATAGGACTTTTCGTATGGTTGGATGATTGACTTTATGATTCTTCAATGTCTTCTCCATTTACATTTGGTTCATCGAATACCACATGAATGGATTCCTCCGCAACCATAGTCCTTTTGTTGAGTACTCAGAGGCCTTGCTTTGTTGAGTATCCCAAGAAGATACCTTCATCGCCTTTAGCATCGAAAGCCTTTAGATTGTCTTTGCCATTGTTATGGATGAAGCATTTACATCCAAATATTCTAAAATTGCAACATTTGGTTTTCTCCTGTCCAAATCTCATAGGGAGTCTTTGTCATTTTGTCTTTTATCATACATCTGTTTTGAGTGTAGCAAGTGTGTTGATTGCTTCATCCAAAATCTCTTTGGTAACCCCTTGCCTAACTAACATGGTCCTTGCCGCTTCTTTGAGTGTTCTATTCCTTCTTTCGCAACTCCATTTTTCTTTGTGGAGTCCTTTCAGAGATAATTCATGACCAATGCCATTTTCAATACAATATTGAGTTATTATACCATTGACAAACTCGGTTCCTCCTCCTCGATCGTATTTTGATAATGGTTTGGCTCTTCTCATTTTGAATCCTCTTCATTTGTGGTAGTTTCAGAGAGTTTCTTTCTTCTTACACATGAATATTGTCCATGTATATCTTGAGTAGTCATTTACTACCACCAAGGTATATTTCTTCCCACTTATATCTGGCCGGTTCAACTGGACCAAATAGATCCATATGTAGCAGTGCAATATCCTTGTTGAAGATGGGCATGTCTTTTCTTTGAATGATGATTTGATCTGTTTTCCCCTCGGCATGCGTCACATATACTCTCCTTCTTGTATATCGAGTCCGGAAGACCTTCCACAAGATTACTTCGGCAAGCTTGTTAAGTGTTTTGAAATTTGGGTGACTCGACTTTTTTGTGCCCATACCTAACTTGATTCAAATTTGTGCTTTTTGCTAATAGAAAAGTCTTTGGGTGTTGCGGTTGACCAATTTACTACATACATGTTCTTTTGTATCGCATCCTTGCAACACAACTTCATTTGATTCAATATCCTTGATTTGGCATATACCCATGTTAAATCCAACATTATAACCCTTGTCACGAGTTGGTCGATGCTTAGCAAGTTGAAGTTGAGTCCTTCAACATATGCAACATCCGTGATTTCTAATCCGTTCTTCTTGATGGATCCAATGCCTCTTATTTCTCCTGGAGCTTCATTTCCTCCAAATATGACTTTTTTCCCTTAACTTCCTTGAATTTTGACAGATTTTTCTTGTTTCTGTCATATGTCCGGGAACGACCACTATCCATGTACCAGGTTCCTTGGCACTCACTGTTATTCCTTGAACCGCAATCAAGGAAATTAAGTTTTAGGTACCCATACTTGTCCCGGGTCCGAGGGGTTAGTATTGTAAGATGATCCAACCAGCCTATAGCCAAATGATCGGCTCTAAGGGGTTGCCATCTATCGGTGCCATAATCATAATTAATTTTGGCAAATTGCTTGGGGATTCTAGGTTCATCCCATTTGTCTATTTTGTCTGTATGCTGTATATGTGTTTTAGCAATTGCCTTCTTTGGGTAATTGTGGTGTCTCTGAGTGTAGTGCCTAGGTGCATATGTGTCTTTGATGAAAGCTCTTATACTTTTGGAATGACCTTTCTTTGAGTTCTAGGCCTTTGCCATTTGGGCTTATATTCCATAAGTGCATGCGGATAGTTCACATCGTTCCAATCACTTGGCTTGGATATTTTCTACCATTCCCATCATATGTGTTTCTTTGATAGAACTTTTGGGGTTTTTGGTAGCTCTGTTTCTTCTTTCTGAGTAATTCTGTTTGGAGTTTCTTTGAGGAACTTATTTGAATTTCTTCTCATTTGTCCTCTCAATGCACCCAATGGTTGTTTTCCTTTTCCTTTATAACCAAGGCCAATTTGCTTGTAATTGTGCTTTGGAGTGAATGTGTGTGCACCAATTGGAGTTTTGGATTTTTGAGACACTTCATTGCTTGAAGATCCTTTTTCCAAAATTACTTTTGGAGTTTGACATAGCACGAGGAATTAAATCCTAAGCTTTGTCTTGTCTCCACATTCTCTTTGACTCATAATAAGATCATCAAATGATTTAGATGCCTTAGTGAATGAGGCAATCACATTTTTGATGTCATTCTCCCTCTTTTCTATGGCGGCTATTTTCGCTATTAGCTTGGCATTTTTCAAATTTTTAAACTTTTATTCTCATCGGCTATTTGACTTAGAGTACTCGGCTCCTTAGTCAAATTTGTGAGTTTTGGCTCTTGAGTAAGTTGTTTTCCTCATTTAGTAGTGTATGTGAGGATTTAATGTGTTCAAAATCTTTCATCATTTTGCCTAATGAATCATAAAGATCGAGTGGGTGATAAAGTGTGTGTGTGTCACGTCACTATCACTAGAATACGAGTTTGAAGAGTTAGAGCGCACCTCATCTTCTTGGTCGGAGTTGATCTTGTTCCTTGGCCATCAAACAGATCGGGCTTCTTCTTGAGTCACTTGAGTAGTCAGCCTTCTTGCTCTCGAATCAATTGTGTCTCTTGACTTTTGTATGTCAGACGATTTTGCACCAAAGATTGCCTTTTTCTTTTCTTGTCTTCTTTCTCTCAAGACCTTTCTTTCTTCTTCATTCATGTATTTGTTGACTACGAGGATATGGACAATCAATGGCATAGTGACCTGGTTGCCTACGGTTCAAAGATAGATATTCAACCTTTTGATCAGCTCTTTCCATTCTTGGATTGTCACCCTTTTATATTGACTTTTTGATGATCTGTTCTCTTGGTTGGCCTATCTTCCTTTGACTTGGAGGAGCCGAGTGTCTTCGGAAGATTCGCCCTTGCCTCTCTTGTAGTTCTTATTGAAGAACTTGTTGAACCTTTTAACCATCGGGCTATTTCTTCCGGATCAATGACTTCTTTGACCTCGGCTCTCTTTCCATCCTTAACAATTAGAATTGTTTTGGGTACGATTGTCTCTTCTGATCTTTTCTTCTCGGCTCAAATTCGTAGGCTTTGAGATCCGAGAATAGTTCATGGTTGGAGGTCTTCGATAGGTCCATGGAATGTCTCAGTGCCATGACCTTCATTTCCCATTCAGCCGGGAGACTTTTTAGGATCTTCATACATATTTCCTTCTGTGTGTATTCCTTTCCAAGTGCATATAGCTCGTTGGTGATTTCTGTGAACCGAGCATCCAGTTGATCCAGGTTTTCTCCTGCGATCATGGCCAAAGAACAAGATCAACAAGATCTAGAAGATGAGGTATACTCTAACTCATCTCATTCTGATTCAAGTGATATTGATTGTGATACACACACTTCATCACCCACAAATATTTATGATTCATTAGCAAAATGATGAAAGATTGTGAACACATAAATGTAAGTCCAAGTGGCTACAATAATCTAGAGAGGGGATGAATAGATTTTGCCCATTTTCTTGATTATGCCCTCTTTTTTGAATGTAATAAGCAAAGACAAGAATGAAAGTGCGGGAAGTAAACAACACACGTCGATTTATAGAGGTTCAACCCACTTAGGGACTAATCCTCTACCACCCTAATATCTCTGGGATGGATTTCAAAAAGGAAAAAATTTTATACCAAAACTATGACAACATCACCGTACAAAACCTCTTTGAAGATTACCACAATCTCCCTAGAAGATTACCACAATCTTCTTGCAATGGCACCTTGTGAAGATTACCACAATCTTCTGACTTGAAGAGCACCAAACTCTCCAACACCTCGATGAGCGCCAAACTCTTCCACAAGAAAATTACCACAACCTTCTTTCACCTATGAAGAGTACCACACTCTTCAACACCTAAGATCACCCAAGTGTATTCTTACCACAAGAATACTCACAAGGATATCTTGTGTTTGAATGATGAATTACAATCAAGATTACACTTTGAAAAATATTACAACTTAAAAGTATAAGTGTAATCAAGAATCAAACTTAGACCTCAAGATGTGAAAGTGAATGACTTAGGCTATTACAACAAGAATGTTAAAGCGAAGAACAAAATATTTGCTTGATATGTCCCTTGTTGTGTTGTAGTGTATTGTCTCTTGTTTTGTTGCTCCAACTCTTCCTCTATTTATAGGAGAGGTTTGATCAAAGATAGGCTCCTCTTGGGGATTGAAATCTGAAAAGAAATACAAGTTAAATCAAGAATATAGCTGTTATAAATCAATCTCCTAAATCAAGGAAAATCTGTCTGGTTTAAACGGTAAGATTTTGCTGATAAACATATAGGGCGACCGGTCGAAAAGAAATAAGATTACATTTTAAGCACTAAAAATTTTGGCATGTCGAATGGTCCACATAGGGTTCGACCGGTCGACATACCCTTGGATCGGTCCGGCTCTTTAGAAATAAATACAGGGAAGAGCATAATTCTTCAGACACCGGTCGACCTCTTCAAAAAAATCCACCGTCTTGTTTCTGTTCCAAAAATCAACTTCAGGCACGGGTTGCCCTATAAGGCGATCGGTCGAACACGAAACAAAAGTGTTGTCCAATTTTTGTCGAAAATAAACTTCAAGAAATACTCCGAAAAATTAGTAAAAATATTTTAGATCGATTGGGAGTATTTGGACATCATTTAGAAACATTGTTTTGGTGTAAAAACAAAATTAAACAAAATCATCAAAATCATGATAAAAACATTTATCTAACAAACTCCCCCTTTTTGATGATTACAAACCAAAACAATTTTTAAGAGGTCGATTTTGAAAACAAAATAAATTTTTCGGTCAAAAATAACTATCCGTTTTAAGCAACAACTATACATGTATAATAGACACAAGGATGGCAGTAAAGATTTTCAAAAATATTTTGTAGAAGCTCCTCCTTTCAACATTTACATCAAGATAGGTATAGAAGCAATCAAACAAAAGCTAAAAGCTCAGCTTTTACAATGAAAACTTGAATATCATGAGCTTAGAAGCTCCCCCTGTCAAAGAGACATCATTAGACAAGTATAAAAGTCCATAATACAACAAATGGACTAAGTATGATCCCCAAATTTTGGCTTTTAATAGCCACAACTTATAGCTTTTTTTTGCGAGCTTATTTTAGCTTCTTTGAGCTAAAGAGATTATTTCCTGTTTCTCCCCCTTTGGAATCCTCAAAAAAGAATGTTAGCACGATAAAAACATTATATAATCATATCAAAGTGCGCAATTGAACCGATTTATCGAGCTTTTCGAACATTAAAATCCAAATAAAAAGGGAAATCATTTGACTTGCAAAAGCTCATTTTATTAGCAAAACATGATCCCTATAAACTAATAAGACTTTTGAAATCGAGATAATCATGTAGTAGAAGAAAGTTTCATTAAAACATTTCATCGAACACTTGGCGTACGTCGAATAACACAGAAGATGTATATAGCTCTTGTAATTGTGGTCAAGCCAAAATTTACATCCCAAATTGCAATTTTACAACATTCAATCAACAATAATCAATATGCTCATCAAAAATATATATGAATTATATCAAGACATTAACATTAAACCAAGTTCTCAAGGGTTCAACCCAATTGAGATTAAGGAGAAGAATTCTTACCAATTAATCGGTAAAGATGAGCAACAATGATGATAAATGAGCAATATGAAGTCCAAGATATAGAATTTATACAACAAAATTTATTTTGAGTGAATTGTGTTTGAAAATAGCAAAGGGGTCGAAAAATGGAGGAGAAGAGCCAAAATGGCTAAGTCTGAGAACAGAAAACATTTTTAACCCAAAAATAAGATAGCTTGACCGGTCGGAGGGGAGGTCGACCGGTCCAAGAAGAGGTCGACTGGTCGACCTCACTTCATTCGGTCACTGGAGCAGTTTTTCTTATTTTGTCCGAATTTTGATCCAAAAATCCGATTTTTCACCCCTTAGTTTTAAAAATGCATAAAATGCAAACATAAGCCTCATTCAATATACATTATGCCTAAGCAAGCTCGAAATGAGGTAAAATACTCGGCGGTTAATGGTTTTAAAAATATCTGCGAGTTTAACTTGAGACGGAATTAAGCACATCTCAATTTTTCGTTAAGAAGCACAATCCCTTAGAAAATGACGACGAACCTCAATATGTTTAGTACGGTTATGATGAACTGGGTTTTGAGCAATATTTTATATCTTACTAGTTATCCCTAAAATATGAATGTTTTAAAACTTTGGATAAAACAAGCCATAAGAAGAAGTGTCTTTCGAATATTGAAATTTTCTTTTAACGGCATTTTAATGAGATTTTTTGGTACTGTTTTGAAATCGAGCACATAGGCATACGACATGAAGAATATCGAGTGTATGAGAGTAATGAAAGTTGATGAATGTAGGTCCCAAGGGGTGTGAGTGTAAGGTTTAGAAGGGGGGGGTTGAATAAACCTTACCAACTTTTCACTTTTTTTAAAATTCAGAGTTGACACTATACTGTTTGTGTCCTTGGTGATGACCAATTTAGTTAATCGGTAGAGTTAGTCACTCAACGGACTGACCGAAAGTTGTTGATAGAATAACTCAATTTTTAAGATGAATTAGCTTAAGCGTGGTTTGTTTTTATTGGAAGACTTAACACCCTTAAGTTTGGTTTAGTTATGATTTAATACTTGGTTTTCGTACTTAGAGCTTATCGGTTGGATAGCAAATATGTCTCGTAGAATTAAACAAATAAGATGCGGGAATTAAAGTGTTGAAATGTAAATGACACGATAAGTTTTTATAGAGGTTCGAAGATGGGGTAATTCTTCTACTCCTCTCTTCTCCAACTCCTGGAGGAATCCACTAAGTATTGATCGATACGAGTGGTAGCAGTCCGAGATACAAGTCTTGATCACTGGTGACTTGATCCTTTGGGACTCGTCCGGAGATGCCTTCGTCACTCGGTGGCTTCTCGTCCGACTCGGCTTCTTCACAGGCGTGCCTTGCTACTACTGACTCACTTGCTCAAGCTCTTAGGATTTGATCACGAAGCCCTCCAAAAAACTAGAGACTGGTTCGACCTTGAACCTTCCTACAATCCTTCGTGGAATGTAGACCCCTTTTCTTCTAAAGTTTCCTCTTCAACTGATTGAAGCTATCTTTCCTTCACAGGTGAGTGTTGGATTGATTTTCTTCGTAGTGTAGGCTTGAGGATTAAACTTGAATGATTTTGAGAATATTTTGATTACAGTTCAGATATTAGCTTGAATGTTTTTGGTTCAGGTAATCAATAAAATCTTTTCATTCTTCTTCTCTTTTTAAAAAAAATCCTCAGAGTCATCCCTCAGCCTTTTATAGTGATCTTTCTAAAATTTGTCCGTTGAAGAGATAGGCTTATTTTTGAAAGTCACTTGTGGTCGTTGGCTTGTCTTATTGCAGTCCTTGGAATTGCCACTTCCTCGTATGAATTATTCTTGACTTTTCGAGAATAATCGACACGGTGTAGTGTTTCCCATTGGTTTATTTCCATTGCACACTTACGCGGATCGAGCACTCGAGAAAGGTAGCATGGAGATATTACTTGTTTAAGTAATTCTCTTGATTTCTGTGCAACGGATCTCTTTCACTTAGAGTCAGCTTCCAATCATTAAATGACTCTTCGGTCACTTCAACTAGAGACTTGACTATCTTGAGTTAACTTGACTGATGCTTTACTCAGTTGCATCTCAGATGCACCTTGATCGAGTTCCGTCTTCTCTTCTTTTGCCAAACTCAATGAGTCTTCCTACTAGTCTCAGTTGTCTTCTTGCATGTTTGGGCATACCGACTAACTCGGCTTTTGACCCCCTATTTATTACAATGCAGTTTACAACAAAAAATGGGGTGCCAACTTCCTATTCTAAGTTTTACATGGCATTCATCAAAATCTAAACAATAAATTTCCCAACAATGAACATACCTCGATTTTGTTTGTTAACAAATATGCCTTTCTAATCTTTGTACAACTTGATATTGGTTGCCATTGGAGTAGTGACGGTTCTTACTTCTTTAGTGCCGAACTTCTTCAAAAGTTCTTTTGTATACTTTGATTGTGAAATATAAATCCCTTATTGGCATTGCTTAATTTGAAGTCCAAGGAAGAGGTTTAGCCCCCCCATCATACTCATCTCGAATGCACCTTGCGTTAACTTAGAAAATTTCTTGCACAAGGATTCATTAGTAGCACCAAATATAATATCATCAACATAAATTTACACTAATAAGCAATCTTGCCCTTTTTCAAAAACAAAGAGAGTAGTATCCACTTTACCTCTTGTAAATCCATTTTGTAAAAAAAAAGAGCTAAGTCCATCATAACATGTACGTGGTGCTTGTTTTAAACCATATAAGGCCTTTTTAAGTTTATAAACATCATTTGGCCTAGAAAATTTTTTAAACCCCAGAGGTTGTTTTACATAGACTTCTTCTTGAATAGAGCCTTTTAAAAATGTGGATTTAACATATATTTGGTAAAGCTTGAAATTTTTAAAAGAAAAATAGGCAAGAAAAATGCGAATATCTTTTAAACATGAAACGGGTGCAGAAATTTTATCATAATCGATACCTTTCTTCTTGACAATAATCTTGAGCTACTAACCTTGCCTTATTTCAAATGAAGTTGCCTTGGTCATCGAGTTTGTTCCGGAATACCCATTTTGTACCTATAATCTTTTGTGATAGAGGACATGGTACCAATTCCCAAATATCATTTCTTCCGAATTGATTTAGCTCCTCTTGCAATTCTATAAGCCAATCTTCATCTTGGAGCATCATTTGAGAAATTTGTTCAATGTTGTCTTCTTCATCACTATCATATTTACATCCAAATATTTTGAAGTAACTAATATTTGGAGTACTTTCTTTCTCATCCTCAATAAGTCTACACAACTTAAAAAACTCATGACATCGCTTATATTAGCAAGAAAAATAGCCAAAATATATCTAGTCTATGAGATTAAAATAGCAATAATGATCATGCCTCAATTGTTTATGTCAATCTTGATAAATCATAAATTAGATAATATGTTGACGAACATGTATATCAAGATATTTAAAACTTTTACAAAAAGTCTTGCACACGAGCATAGTAAAAATGGTAATGGACAAGAGCGGCTAAGGCAATTTAAGAAGTAACACAAGTATACAATGCTTTCGCTTAAATCCACAAGAGATGATAAAACATGTAAGTTCTTGTAAATATACATGAGTTTAGAAAAACTCTATACAAGGTCTCTTTTAAAAGAGTTTTGAAAATCCAAGAGTATTTTGTAGAGACCTCATTTTTAAGAGATAAAAAAAATTATTTTGACAATTAAGGCAAAAATAAAAACATGCATAATAACGAGACACTATGCCTATTTTAATAGGGAGATACGGTTTACCAATTACGCCATTTCCATGGGTTGTGTCTTTCCCATTGTTGATGATGTCTTTCTCTTGGAAAATCATTTTGTTGATAATGGTTTCTCCAATTACTCCATTTCCAAGGTTTGTGTTCTTCCCATTGTTGATAATATCACCTTCTTGGAAATTCATTGTGATGATTTCTTCTCCTTTGATCAAATGATAAGGGCATTTGATGTCTTCTTGACGGTATGAATTTTCTTTGTTTGTTATTCCGCCAAGTACCTAAAATGACATTGTTTTGTGGTACCCTCAATTGTTTGGGTCCTTCGTGATTAGTATTGAGACTTTTAGGTCTCTAATAATAATTAGAGCTATTTCTAGCCCGACAAGTATTTGCCGTGTGACCCTTTTTACCACAATAGAAGCAAGTACTAATTGTAGAAGCATAATGACCAACATGCATAGGGACTTGGTTCTTTTTCTTATCATCAATAACATTAGGCTTATAACCAAGTCAAAGTTTCAAATGATCACAACGATGAACATCAAGAATTTTGGTCATTTTAGCGGTACTCAAGTTGAACTTAAACAAATCCCTTTTCATGCAATCAATATCCTTAACAAGAGTACTATTTTCTTTTTCAAGGTTTCTAACCTTATCAAGTGTGGTAGTATGAGCACAAGAAAGTGATTCATATGAAGCAAGTAAACTACCCTTTTCATTTTTCATAGTGTTGAATTCATTTTTCAAATTTTTGTATGTAAAAAGCAAGCTTTGTAATTCATTTTGTAGTTCATCAAAATCATTTTGCAATTCACCATAATCATCATGCAATCCATATCGTTGGATTTGATGTTGTATCCAATTGAGAAGTAGATGCTTTTGAATAGCTCCTTTCATTTGCATATACTTCATAGATAACTTCTAATTTTTCCCACACTTCATGTACCGATCGTATCCCTCGAATATGACCCTATTCCGTAGAGGTAAGTGAACAATGAAGAATATTTAGAGCTTTACCGTTTATGGAGAATAATTTCTTGTCTTCATCATCGAGCTTCTTGAGGACTTTGGTTCCGTCTTTCACCGGGATGGATTCTCCATTTATAACCGCGTTCTAAATATCAAACCTGCAACTTTGTAGGAATCATTCCATTATTTTTTTCCAAAATTCATAATTTTTGGAGTCGAATAGTGGTGGCTTGTTGGTGGAGGCACCGGTAAGATAGACTTTGTTCGAAGCCAATGATCGTTCCTCTTTACTCGCGATGTGGAACGAGCTTGCCAAAGAGTTTGGCTTTGATACCACTTGTAAGTCCAAGTGGCTACGATAATCTAGAGAGGGTGAATAGATTATGCACATTTTCTCGATTATGCTCTCTTTTTCGAATGTAATAAGCAAAGACAAGAATGGAAGTGCGGGAAGTAAACAACACACGTCGATTTATAGAGGTTCAACCCACCTAGGGCCTAATCCTCTACCACCCAAGTATCTATGGGATGGATTTCAAAAAGAAAAAGAATTTTATAAATAGTTACCAAAACTATTACAACATCACCTTACAACAACTCTTTGAAGATTACCACAATCTCTCTAGAAGATTATCACAATCTTCTTGAAACGGCAACTTGTGAAGATTACCACAATCTTCTGACTTGAAGAGCACCAAACTCTCCAACACCTCGAAGAGCACCAAACTCTTCCACAAGATATTACCACAACCTTCTTTCACCTATGGAGAGTACCACTCTCTTCAACACCTAAGATCACCCAAGTGTATTCTTACCGCAAGAATACTCACAATGATATCTTGTATGATGATGAATTACAATCAAGATTACACTTTGAAAAATATTACAACTCAAAAGTGCAAGTTTAATCAAGAATCAAGCCTAGACCTCAAGATGTGAAAGTGAAAGACTTAGGTTATTACAACAAGAATGTGAAAGTGAAGAACAAAATATTTGCTTGATATGTCTCTTGTTGTGTTGTAGTGTATTGTCTCTTGTTTTGTTGCTCCAACTCTTCCTCTATTTATAGGAGAGGTTTGATCAAAGATAGGCTCATTTTGGGGATTGAAATCTAAAAACAAATACATGTTAAATCAAGAATATAGTTGTTATAAATTAATCCCCTAAATCAAGGAAAATTTGTCTCGTTCAAACGGTAAGATTTTGCTGATAAACATATAGGGCGACCGATCGAAAAGAAATAAGATTACATTTTAAACATTGAAAATTTACACATGTCGACCGGTCCACATAGGGTTCGACCGGTAGACATACCCTTGGACCGGTCTGGCTCTTTAGAAATTAATACAGAGAAGAGCACAATTCTTCAGACACCGATTGACCTGGGGTCGACCGGTCGACCACACCGGTCGACCTCTTCAAAAAAATCCACCGCCTCGTTTCTGTTCCAAAAATCAACTTCAGACACGGGTTGCCCTATATGGCGAGCGGTTGAACACGAGACAGAAGTGTTGTCCAATTTTTGTCGAAAATAAACTTCAAGAAATACTCCAAAAAATTAGTAAAAATATTTTAGATCGATCGGAAGTATTTGGAAAATATTTAGAAACATTATTTTGGTGTAAAAACACAATTAAACAAAATCATAAAAATCATGATAAAAACATTTATCTAACAATAAAATCCTCTCACACATTCTTAAATGAGGAAAACAGCGACCTTAAGAGCCAAAACTCACAGTTGACTAAAGAGTTGAGTACTCTGAGTCACATAGCTGATGAGAACACTAAGCTGAAGGCTGAAAATGCATAGCAGAGTTAGATGCTACAGAAAAGATAATGTGATTGCCTCATTTACAAAAGCATTCAAATCATTGGATGAACTTATTATAAGTCAAATGGAATGTGGAGACAAGACAGGCATAGGATTCAATTCCTTTGTGCGTATTCAAACTCCAAGAGTGATTTTGGAAAATGGATCTTCAAGCAATGAAGCATTCCAAAAACCCAAAACACCAAATGTTGCACCCACATTCACTCCAAAGCACAATTACAATCATACTGGCCTTGGTTACAAGGGTAAAGGAAAGAAGCCAGTTGAGTATGATGCAAGGACAATGTTAGCTGAAGCTGGATTACCTAAGAGATTTTGGGCTGAAGCCATAAATACAGCATGTTATACTCAGAAGATGCATGATTAACAGGTAATTAACCAAGACTCCCTATGAGATTTGGACAGGGAGAAAGCCAAATATTGGATATTTCAAGATATTTGGATGTAAATCATTCATCCATAATAATGGCAAAGATAATTTGAAGGCTTTTGATGCTAAAGCTGATGAAGGAATCTTTTTGGGATACTCAGCTGAGAGTAAAACCTATAGAGTGCTGAACAAGAGGACTATGGTCACATAAGAGTCTATCCATGTGGTTTTTGATGAACCTAATGTGAATGGAGAAGACATTGATGAGTTAGCTGATAAGCTGAATCAGCCAACTATGCAGAAGAGTCCTTATATTGAAGCTGAAGTGAGAGCAGTCAGCCCTGATGATGATGAGATAGATGAATCTCAAAGACAGCTGGAAGGTCTACAGCTGAATGAAGATGAAAGAGTTGTTCAAGACAACTTAGCTGCGAGACGGTTGAATCCAGCAGACTTCAACCTAATGTGAGATGGGATGAGAGACCATCCACCAGAGTTAGTCATTGGAAATGTTAGAAATGGCATAAGAACCATATCTAGAGCACATCATGAAGCAATGTTTACTTGTTTTATTTCCCAAATAGAGCCTAAAGATATATCTCAAGCATTGGAAGATACACATTGGATTCAGGCCATGCAAGAAGAGATGAATCAGTTTGAAAGGAACAAAGTATGGGAATTAGTTCAAAGAACAACCCACCAAAATGTTATTGGTATTAAGTGGGTATTCAGAAACAAGATGAATCAGGAAAGATCTGTTGTAAGAAACAAAGCAAGATTGGTAGCCAAAGGGTATTGCCAAGAAGAAAGTACAAATTTTGATGAAACCTTTGCTCATGTTGCCAGATTGGAAGTAATAAGGATGTTTCTTGCTTATGCTGCACACAAGAACTTCACTGTATATCAAATGGATGTGAAGAGTGCATTTCTAAATAGACTGTTAGAAGAAGAAGAAGTCCGTGTTGAACAAACTCCAGGTTTTGAGCAGAAAACTATTAGAGATAAAGTCTACAAGCTCAAGAAAGCATTGTATGGATTGAAACAAGCACCAAGAGCATGGCATGATGCATTGTCTCGGTTTCTAATTGACAATGGATTCACCAAAGGCAAGGTTGATAGAACGCTCTTCAGGATTCAAGATGGAGAGAGTATACTGCTTGTTCAAATATATGTGGATGATATCATTTTTGGATCCACAAACAAAGAGCAGTGTGACAAGTTCTCAAACCTCATGCAAGGAAAATTTGAGATAAGCATGATGGGAGAGCTGACTTTCTTCTTAGGACTTCAGGTCAAGCAGTTGAAGGATGGAACCTTCATAAGCCAAACCAAGTATACTAGAGATTTGATGAAGAAATTTGGTATGGAATAGAAGTCTTCTGTGAGGATTCTTATGAATACATCAGTCAAGAAGGACATGGATGCAGATGGCAAAGCTGTTGATCAAACCACATATAGAGCCCTCATTGGATCATTGCTCTATCTAACAAAGAAGCGGGCCGTACATCACCTTTGCGGTAGGTGTATGTGCTAGATTTCAATTTGCACCAAAAGAGAGCCACATGATTGACTAAGAGAATCATAAGGTATTTGAAGGGATGCCGGGAAGTCACTTATGGTATCAAAGGAAGGAGGATTCAAATGGTAGGATACTCGGACTCGACTATCTTTGGATGTAGAGTTGTCAGGAAGAGTACTTCAGGTACATGTCAAATGCTTGGAAATAGGTTGGTTTCTTGGTTCAGCAAGAAACAAAATTCAATAGCTACATCCACAGCTGAAGCAGACTACATAGCTGCGGGCAGCTGTTGTGCCCAAGTCCTATGGATGAGACAGCAGTTGAGAGACTATGAGATTGAAAAAGAGAGATTCCAATTATGTGTGATAACACTAGTGCTATTGCAATCACTAAGAATCCAGTGTTTCACTCAAGAACAAAGCTCACTGATGTCAGATATCATTTTATAAGAGATCATGTTGAAAAAAAAGACATCACTTTGGAATACATCTCAACTGATAAGCAGTTAGTTGACATATTCACAAAGCCAATATGTGAATCAAAGTTTGACGAACTCAAGAATGAGTTAGGGTTAATTGAGCTGAGTTAGTATACTCAGAAGACTCAATCAGCAAAGACAGAAGAAGAGAGAATGGAAAATGAGCAAGTTTCACATTTCAGCCAAGTGAAACAGCCTAGTCGAGAAGTCAGCTGTTTTTAGTTAGCTGACAGCTGAGTAATGATATGTGAAGAGAGAAGGAGAGCTAAGTCACTTTGGAAGTAAAGTGAATCATTTATGAGCTAAGTGACAAAAACACAGTCATTTTACTCGAGCGGGAATGTTTTTAAGGATGACGTAAGTGTAATATGACTGTCTGTACAAAAGTTGCACAGTAAAACATATGATTGGATATAAATGTCCTTGCATTTAATGTGGGAAAATTAATGCAGTTTTGAAGGCTTAATCTTGGACGTTGATCTTGATCAAATTTTTCAAATTCCAAAAGTCGTCCTTTCATGTCCCATATATACGAAATTTTATTTTCTCTCTCCTCACACAAACTCTCGTCTTCAGCAAGATAACCAATTTTTCTCTCTGCAAGCAGGTGAAACCCTAGTTCTTCAAGTTTAAGTTTTCGCATTTTTAATCGGTCAAAAGTTCTAAAAATGGATGGTTCTCATGATTTCACGTTGCTATCCGAGAAAATCCACTCTGAGCGTCCGTGGATTTTGCAGGGATGATCAAGCAGGGCGTTGATGGTGCCCTGGTTAAGAAGATAGCTGAGAAGTTGGAGAAGTCCGGTCTGAAATACTTTCTCTCGATGCATTTCACTCATCATATTTGGAGGAAGTGGCAATGTTCTATTTGAATGCAGAGGTGCATGATGATGAGATTCACTCGTCAGTCCACGGCAAGGACATTAAGATAACTGCAAAGGACGTTGCTGAGCACTGTTTTCTACCTGCTGAAGGTATGAAGGACATCGCTGAGAAGAATGTCAACTTGGTTGTAGCTTGGAAGAAGTTTCAAAGCCAGAGTATGTTGCTAAAGATGTATATACAGCTACGAAGGACTTTCTGAAGGAAGACTACCACAAATTGATGGACATCGTGTCCAAGTACGTGGATATGAAGTTCGGGAGCTTTAATCAGTTGTCTCGGACTAAGCTGATTATGATGGTTGCCATGATTCAAGATAAGAAGGTGGACTGGGCTGAGTTCATCTTCAGCCGAGTGTGCCAGAATGTGATCAACAGGTCCTACAAGGAGGATGTGACCTTTGAATGTTCGCTGGGTTATGGCCTTGTCATTGGCCACTTGATGGAGGTGAAGGGGATTGTTAGATAAATGTTTTTATCATGATTTTGATTATTTTGTTCAAATGAGTTTTTAAACCAAAACAATGTCCCTAAATGTTGTCTAAATACTTTCGATCGATTTAAAATGTTTTTACTATTTTTCAGAGTATTTTTTGGAGTTTATTTTCGATAAAAAAATTAGACAACACATTTGTTTCAGGCTCGACCGGTCGCCCTATAGGGCAACCCGTACCTGAGTTGAGTTTTGAAATAGAAAAGAGACGTAGAAAAAATGAGGGAGGGCGACCGGTACCTGGGAGTGCCCTCTTGAAGCCTGTCTTCTCTGTTTCATATTTTAAACACCCCCAACCGGTCATGGTCTAGGGAGACCGATCGCACCACCCTCCGACCGGTCCCCCTGTGTAAAAATCGTAGAAATTCAATTTCAATCTTATCTCTGCACGACCGGTCGCACCCCTGTTTTATCAGCAAACTATCCGTTGCATTTTCAGACAGCTTTTCCCTATTTTGTGGGATTGATTTCTAACAGCTATATTGATGATTTTAAATGGTTTTTTTTGCATCAAATCACTCCCCAAGGAGGAGCCTATGTCTGGAAATCAAAGCCAAGACCTCTCCTATAAATAGAGGCTTCATTCAAGCAACAAAAACACAACACTCTACACAAGCAAAGAGCAAACAAGCAAACACTTTCATATATCTTGTTGTATTAGCCTTAGCACTTTCACTTGCACAAATTTGAGGTCTAGCCTTTCAATTCTTGATTAAACTTGTACTCATATTGTATCATTCATCATTGAGTTGTAATCTTGATTTTTTTGGTCATCATTCAACACAAGACATCCTTGTGAGTATTCTTGTGGTAAGAATACACTTGGGTCATCTAGGTGATAGGTGTTTGAAGGTTGTGGTAATCTTCAAAGGTGTTGTAAGAGGGTTGTGGTAATCCTCAAGGTAGTGTAAGAGGGTTGTGGTAATCCTCAAGGTGTTGCAAGAGGGTTGTGGTAATCCTCAAGGTGTTGTATTATTAATTTTGGTAATTAATAAAATTTCTTTTTCCTTTTCGAAACCCATCCCGGATATACTGGGGTGGTAGAGCACATAGTCCCTAGGTGGGGTGAAGCTCTTTAAATCAACGTGTGTTGTTTATTTTCCGCATTTAGCTTTCGTCTTTGCTTGATTATTCTAAAAAGAGGGCAAAATCTGAAAAACCGAGATAATCTATTCACCCCCCCTCTAGATTATCGTAGCCACTTGGACTAACAAGTGGTATCAGAGCCAAACTCTTTGGCTAGCTCATTCCGAGTAAAGAGAAAAGATCCATGGCTACAAATGATGCTTATCTCACCACCGACGCCTCCACCAACAAGCCACCACTATTCGACGCCAACAACTACACATTTTGGAAAGACCGTATGGAGTGCTTCTTACAAGGGTGTGGGTTCGACATTTTGGATTGTGGTCATTGAAGGAGTTGATCAACCAACCAAGAAATCGGAGGATGGCACCTCGGCTCCTAAACCTTTCAAGGAGTTCCATGAAAATGACAAAAAGACTTTCTCTCTAAACGGTAAGGCCTTAAATATTTTGCATTGTTCTCTTACAGCCACCGAGTACAATCGCATAAGAGGCATAAGGTCTGGCACATGAGGTTTGGGAAAAATTGGAGACAATCTATGAAGGGACTAAGAAGGTCAAGCAAGCAAGAAAGACCATGCTTGTTAAAGACTTTGAAAACTTTAACATGCATGATGGTGAAAACATCTCCAAGATGGTGGAAAGGCTTGACAATATTGTCAATCCTCTTGTGGCCCTCGGTAAAGTCATCTCCGAAGCAGACAATGTGACTAAGGTATTGAATGCTCTTCTCGGCTCATGGTCCGAAAAGGTAACGACAATCACGGAGGCACAAAATCTTGAGACACTCAAGTTTGACGAGCTTATTGGAAACCTCCTCATTTATGAAGCCTATCTCAAGGAGAGGAAAAATTCCAAACCATCCATAAATCAATCGGGTATGCAAATTATTCCTAAAGGTCTTGCTTCTTCTTCTAATAATGCATACTATGATAATGATGATGATGATGAGGAGACGGCCGCACTTGTTCGAAAATTTGCAAATTTGTGAATAAAAATAAAGCAAGAAAACCGAGAGATAATGCTTGCTTTAAATGCGGAAAACCCGGGCACTTCATTGCCGATTTCCCAAAACTCGATGAAGAAGAACAAAAGAAAAAGAAGCCTTTCACGAAAAAGAAGGCTCTAAATGCGGAGGTCAAAACATGGGATGAACTACTCGAAACAACCGATGAGGAATGAGAGACCGAACATGGTCTCATGGCCATAGACGATGAAAATAATGAGGTACGCTCTAATTCTTATACTTCCTCCATAGTTGATGATTTGCAATGTGATTTTGATGAATTGCAAATTGAGTTTCAAAATTTAATTGTTAAATACAAAAATTTGAAAAAGGAGCATAAAGAGCTTAAGGTTGAAAAAGAAAAATTATTTACCTCTTATGAATCACTAGACAAAGCTCATACATTTACTCTTACTAGAGTTCACACTCTTGAAACCGAAAAGGAATTGCTCACAAAAGATATTGAATTTTTGAAAAATGATGTGCATCGTTTCAACATAAGCACGGATAAAGTCACAAAAATTTTAGATGCACAAAGAGGTGAGCATTCCAAATTGGGACTTGGTTATAAGCCATTTCAAAGTATTTTTAAGAAAAATAACCAAGGTCCGACTTTTGTACGTGCTAGTAGTTCTAATACTCCTACTTGTTTTTATTGTGGTAAAGTTGGACATTATGCTAATAATTGCAAATTAAGAAATAGCTCTAGTCATGTTTGGAGACCCAAAGGTCTCAAGACTAACCCCCATGGACCCCAAAATCATAGGGTACCTAAAAGAAATTCTTTTGTAGGTAATAGGGGCTATAACAACAATGGAAGATTCAAAATGGCTCGTGGACAGCGGATGTTCACGCCATATGACCAGGAGGAGAGAACTTTTTACCAACATCAAGCTCCAAGAAGAGGGTATGGTCATGTTCGGCAATGGCAAAGAAAGAATTCTTGGAAATGGAGAAATTGGTAACTCTTCTTTCTCTCTTAGTAATGTTCTTTTAGTAGAAGGGCTTAAGTTTAATTTGATAAGTGTTATCCAACTTTGTGATTCAAATTATGATGTTTCCTTCAATAAAGAAAAATGCCTTATACTTAAAAATGGTAAAATTATTTGTGAAGTAAATAGAAAAGGCAATCTTTACAAAATTTGTACAAGTGATTTGGTTAGTCAAAATGTTTCTTGTTTAGTCGCCAATAATGATTTAACTAGTTTATGGCATAGGCGACTTGGACATGTTGGATACAAGAATTTGAAAAATATTTACAAAAACCAACATGTGAAAGGACTACCCAAATTGAATTTTGAAAATCTTGGCTTATGTGACACTTGTCAAAAGAACGAATTAGTTAAAAGTAGTTTTAAGCCCAAAAATGAAATTTCACAACCAAACCCCTACAATTGCTTCACCTTGATTTGTATGGGGATATTGGTACGGCAAGTCTAAGTGGAAAACATTACACTTTCGTCATTGTCGATGATTTTTCTAGATATACTTGGGCTCTTTTTCTTACCAATAAAAGCGATGCCGTTAATGAGTTTGTTAAGTTGTGTAGACTTGTTGAGAATGAAAAAAAAGATACTATTAAGTCCATTCGAAGTGATCGAGGTGGAGAATTTGATGGTGAGTTTAGAGTCTTTTGTGAAACCAAAGGATATGCTCATAATTTTTCGGCTCCAAGGACACCTCAACAAAATGGAGTAGCCGAAAGGAAAAATCGGACATTACAAGAGATGAGTCGGTCCATGCTCAATGAATTTTCACTTCCAAAATATTTTTGGACCGAAGCCGTAAGTACCGCTTGCTATGTTATTAATCGAGTTTATATTCGTCCTAAAATGAATAAAACTCCATATGAGCTTTGGAAAGGTAGAACTCCAAATATTAGTTATTTCAAGATGTTTGGTTGTAAATGCTTTATTTTGAATACCAAGGATCAATTGGACAAACTTGATCCTAAGGCCGATGAAGGGATATTTATGGGATATTCAACCAAGAGCAAAGTATATCGGGTTTACAATAAGACTAGTGGGGTTGTTGAAGAATCCATCCATGTCAAATTCAATGAAGCTTCGGGTGTTGAAAGAATATCCAATGATGAAAGTGATGAAGAGGATACTATTGAACCTATTGTTCAAATTGATGATCAACCGTCTACATCAAATGATCAATCGTCCACTTCAAATGTTCCTCAAGAAGATAGAGGTGATACTTTGGATCTTCCCGTTGCATTGAAATTTAAGGGAGATCACCCAAAAGATCTTATTATTGGTGATCCCCTTGACAAAGTGATGACCCGGAGAAAATTTGCCGAGAAAGCTCTTATTTCTCAAAAGGAGCCTAAAAATGCTAAGGAGGCTATTGAGGATGAGGATTGGTTCTTAGAGATGCAAGAGGAGTTGAATCAATTTAAAAGAAATGATGTATGGGAATTGGTACCTTGTCCTCCATCTCAAACTATTTTTGGTACAAAATGGGTATTCCGGAACAAACTTGATGATCAAGGCAACATTGTTCGAAATAAGGCAAGGTTAGTAGCTCAAGGGTATTGTCAAGAAGAAGGTATTGACTATGATGAAACTTTTGCACCCGTAGCACGTTTAGAAGCTATTTGTATTTTACTTGCCTATTCTTGTTATAAAAATTTCAAACTTTACCAAATGGATGTTAAATCCGCTTTCTTAAATGGTATTATTCAAGAAGAAGTCTATGTAAAACAACCTCCGGGGTTTGAAAAATTTTCTAGGCCTAATGATGTTTATAAACTTAAAAATGCCTTGTATAGTTTAAAGCAAGGTGAATTTGAGATGAGTATGATGGGGGAGCTCTTAAAAAGGCCTTGTATACCTCTTTCTTTTGCATGGTATGATGACTTAGTTTTGCAAAATGGTTTTATAAGAGGTAAAGTTGATACAACTCTCTTTGTTTTTGAAAAAGGGCAATATTCTTACTTGTGCAAATTTATGTTGATGATATTATCTTTGGTGCTACTAATGATTCTTTGTGCAAGAAATTCTCTAAGTTGATGCAAGGTGAATTTGAGATGAGTATGATGGGGGAGCTTAACTTCTTTCTTGGACTCCAAATTAAGCAATGCCAAGAAGGCATATACATTTCGCAATCAAAATATACAAAAGAACTTTTGAAAAAGTTCGGCATTGAAGAAGGAAGAACGTTTTACTCCCATGGCAACAAATGTCAAAATTGACAAAGATGAAAAAGGCAAGTCCGTGGATGAATCAAAGTATCGAGGTATGATTGGTAGTTTACTTTATTTAACCGCTAGTAGACCGGACATTCTTCATGCCGTATGCCTATGTGCTCATTTTCTCCAAAGCAATCCCAAAGAATCTCATATGAGTGCCATTAAAAGGATTTTTCGATATTTGAAAGGCACTATTCAATATGGTTTATTCTATCCAAAGAATGAAAATTTTCTCTTAAAGGTTATAGTGATTCGGACTATGCGGGAAATATTGATGATCGGAAAAGTACTTAGGATCATGTCAATTTTTGGGCGATTGCCTAGTTTCTTGGTTTTCAAAGAAGCAAAATTGTGTTTCACTTTCAATATATTTCAGCCTTTTTGTTGTACTCAACCTTTAGATGAAACAAACCTTAGCGGATTACAAATATATTTCCTATCTTTTGTGACAATATATCCGCTATAAACATTGCTCAAAACCCGGTTCATCATAACCGTACTAAACATATTGAGATTCGACATCATTTTCTAAGGGATTGTGTTTCTAAACGAAAAATTGAGATATCTTTTGTACCATCTCAAGATCAATTGGCGGACATTTTTACAAAACCGCTATCTTCCGAGACTTTTGCGTCCATACGAGCTCGGTTAGGCATAATGCATATTGATGAGGTTTACATTTGCATTTTGCATGTTTTTAAAACTTAGGGGCGAAAAATCGGATTTTTGGTTGAAAATTGGATTTTATTAAAACCGCAAGATAGTGGGGATGATGAGGTTGAGGGCAACCGTCGCGCCCTCAACGTCAACGCCAACCGGCCGCCTAAGCCAAATTTTGGATTAAAACTGTTCTGTCTTCAGCATTCGTTATTTTAACTTATTTTTGCCATTTTTCGTCCCCTTTGCCAAATTCACACAAATTTCACTCAAAATTTGTTTTTCATGCATTCAATTCATATCTTGGACCTTATATAGCATGTTTATCATCATCATCTCTCATCTTTGCCGATCAAATGGTAAGAATTTTCCTTTCTTTGCTCAATTGGGTTGAACCCTTGAGCTTGTGGCTTTCTTGTATTTTTCTTGATGAAATTATCTTATGATCATGATGAGCTTAGTTGTTATGTTGTATTTTATGATGTTTGATGTAAATTGGTGATGAAAATTTTTGGCTTGATTCATTTACAAGGGCTCTATACAACTTCTTTTAATTTTTACGCCCACAAAGTGTTCGATGAAATGTCTCAATGAAAATTTCAACTTCTACATGATTCTCTTGCTTCCACAAATCTTAAATACTTATTGAGAACATGTCTTGGCAAACAAAACGAGCTTATGAACTCTTCATGATACATTTCTCCCATTTTCTTTGGATTTTAAGCCTAAATTGTTCAATGGTTGATAAACCGTTTCTTTGGCGCACTTTGATTTAATTGTATGATGTTTTTATCATCCTAACATTCTTTTTGATGATTCCAAAGGGGGAGAAACAGGATATTGGCTCGTTAGCTCAAAGAAGCTAATAAAAGCTTGTTATAAAAGCTATAAGCTATGGCTTCCTAAAGCCAAGTATACCTAGTCCATGGCTTGTATTATGGACTTAATTGCAAGGGATTATAAGTATTTTGACAGGGGGAGCTTCTTAGTTTATGATGTTTATGTGCATCTTATAAAAGCTTGTAATAGCTTGTGCTTTTAGCTTATGCAATATCTCTTGTTGATATGCCTATAAATAGGGGGAGCTTTGTGTTGATGTGCTCATACATAGGGGGAGCTTTGTATGAAATGTTTTTTAACGGATAGTTCACTCGTAAAACCGGAAAATTAATTTGTTTTCAAAATCATCCTCGAGAAAATCGTTTTGGTTTGTAATCATCAAAAAGGGGGAGTTTGTTAGATAAATGTTTTTATCATGATTTTGATGATTTTGTTCAAATGAGTTTTTAAACCAAAACAATGTCCCTAAATGTTGTCTAAATACTTCCGATCGATTTAAAATGTTTTTACTATTTTTCGTATTTTTTGGAGTTTATTTTCGATAAAAAATTGGACAACACATTTGTTTCAGGCTCGACCGGTCGCCCTATAGGGCAACCCATACCTGAGTTGAGTTTTGAAACAGAAAAAGGGACGTAGAAAAAATGAGGGAGGGTGACCAGTCGACCAGGTGGTCGACCGGTGAGGGCGACCGGTACCTGGGAGTTCTCTCTTGAAGCCTGTCTTCTCTGTTTCGTATTTTAAACACCCCCAACCGGTCATGGTCTAGGGCGACCGATCGCACCCCCCTCTGACCAGTCCCCCTGTGTAAAAATCGCAGAAATTCAATTTCAATCTTATCTCTGCGCGACCAGTCGCACCCCTATTTTATCAAAGAAACTATCCCGTTGCATTTTCGCATGCCTTTTCCCTATTTTGTGGGATTGATTTCTAACAGCTATATTGATGATTTTAAATGGTTTCTTTTGCAGTAAATCACTCCCCAAGGAGGAGCCTATGTCTGGAAATCAAAGCCAAGACCTCTCCTATAAATAGAGGCTTCATTCAAGCAACAAGACACAACACTCTACACATGCAAAAGGCAAACAAGCAAACACTTTCATATATCTTGTTGTATTAGCCTTAGCACTTTCACTTGCACAAATTTGAGGCCTAGGCTTTCAATTCTTGATTACACTTGTACTCATATTGTATCATTCATCATTGAGTTGTAATCTTGATTTTTTTGGTCATCATTCAACACAAGACATCCTTGTGAGTATTCTTGTGGTAAGAATACACTTGGGTGATCTAGGTGATAGGTGTTTGAAGATGGTGGTAATCTTCAAAGGTGTTGTAAGAGGGTTGTGGTAATCCTCAAGGTAGTGTAAGAGGGTTGTGGTAATCCTCAAGGTGTTGCAAGAGGGTTGTGGTAATCCTCAAGGTGTTGTATTATTAATTTTGGTAATTAATAAAATTTATTTTTCCTTTTCGAAACGCATCCCAGATATACTGGTGTGGTAGAGCACGTAGTCCCTAGGTGGGGTGAAGCTTTTTAAATCAACGTGTGTTGTTTATTTTCCGTATTTAGCTTTCGTCTTTGCTTGATTATTCAAAAAAGAGGGCAAAATCTGAAAAACCGAGATAATCTATTCTCCCCCCCTCTAGATTATCGTAGCCACTTGGACTAACAGGGATCACATTGCGCCATGGAAAGTCGTTCCATACAAACAAGAGAATGTTCAAGGAGAACCTTTCTGGTGCGCAGAAGAAGGCCCATGCGAGGAAAGTGGATACAAGTGAGAGGGAATCAGCTGACCCTACTGAAGACACAGCTGAGACCTTCCTAGCTCTCTTCCCGAAGCCTATCTCCAAGAAGAGATATGCGACATCGAAGCCTGCCCTTGCCCCAGCAGCCAAATCAAAGAAGGCACTTGCCCCCGCAGCCAAACCAAAAGCCCATGTCCACGCAGCAGATGCCCCTGCCCCCGCAACCGAGACTGAGGAAGAACACCGTATTCCCTCACCAGTCGTGAAGAAGATGCGCACTGCCAAGTCGAGGAAGGCAGCTGTGAAGGCTTCTATTGAGACACAGGCCTTCCCCCAGGAAGAGTCTGAAGAGGTCGAACCAGAGATTCCACTGGTTGCCACCAAAAGAAGACGGCTGTATAAGAAGTATGCATCTAGAAAGATAGCCGAGTGCGGTACTCAACCAGAGAAGACCAAGTGAGATGGCGATGCTCAAGAAGAAGCGATCTCAAGAAAAAGTGAATGAGCCGAGAAGATCGCTAATGCTAATCCGCAAGGTATCCAAGACCCACCAAGTGGCAGACACAATGAGACAAAAGAGCTGAGACAGCCAAGACCATGGAAGAACAAGTTGTCTTACCCCCCAGATAGATGCAGTAGAGTCTAAAGAGGAGCAAGCTCCATTGACGACCATCCAAGAGGCCGGAGAGGAAGATGATGATAATGAGTTCTGTAATGTCTTACCCCCTCATTCCCACAGATTTGGTTGTGCCAATGTACTTTGATTTTGATGCAGAGTGGCTCGTAGTAGAGTCAGTTTCGACAGCTGAGTTCTATAATGCCTTCAAGACTATCTATGAAGAGATTGAGAAGATGGAACGCCACCAGGCATCTCTAGATCTTCGCTTGGACAATTGGGATGCAACCCTCACTCCTGATTTGAGAGGGATCATTGTTCGCATAAGGGAATGGGCTGCACAGCAGACAGCCATGCGCTCTGAGCAGGTCCGCTACTTCAAAGCTTTATTTGCTAAGATGTTATTATGGAGTGCAGATACTTCGATGTATCAGCAAAGAATGAGGCAATATATGATCAGAATGGAAACAACACACAAGTCAGATATGGAGTTGCTCAATCATGACCACCGGGCCAAAATTACTTGCCTAGAGGACAACATGAATAACAAATTCAGTTTTCTAATAGCTGAGATGAAATTGGTGATAGCTGAGTCGAAGGATACTTGGTCAGAGTTCCGAAAATCCCACTCCACAGTAGATGCAAAGCAAAATTCAACACTCAACCGACTTGATTTCCTTCTGAGTGGTTTGTTCTCTGGGTTAACCCTTCCATTTGGTGATGATGCCAAAAAGGGGGAAGATGAGGCCCTAAAGGGATTGAAGGAGGAGAAGTTGAATGACAAGGAGGCAAATAAAGGTGACACAGCTGAGGGGGAAGGAAGTTCAAAAAATCTTTATTTGAAACTTATGTATGCTGAAACCCCGCAGCAAGGTGATGTCGCTACTTCCATTCTTAGCAAGCTGCCAAGTGAGTTGTCCATTGAGAAGAGAGCTGAGATGGCTATGATAGAATCAAAGAAGGCCATTGATGCTGCATTCGAGAAGGTAGTTGAAAGGAAATCTGTGTGTGTGCAAGAGATTAGAAAACAGTATGGTGGTCCTCTAGCCGGAAAGGACTATGCTGGAATTAAACCCCCAGAGACATTAATATGCCTGATGATGGATCTGAGCCCAGATCTCTAGAGGAATTCCAAACTCTAGAAGCAGAAAGTTATTTTAAGGATATGAATCTGCCACAAGCCTGGGATTTGTATTGGGAGAAAGGATTGGAATTGTGTAATTCAGCTGATAAGTAGCCAACTCCCAGCAGTCACTCAGCTGCAAAGTCAAAAGCTCCAATACAGTATACTCCCAGAGAAAGAGGAGCTGAGTCAGGAAGGGGAAGATATGGTGGCAGTGGGAGAGGTTCTCAACCACGGCCAAGACCAAAAGATGTTGTGTATTTGGATCCAGAGAAGAAGGGTCTCATATACTGGGCTGGATACGATAACCTTGCTAATCTTGAGGTTGCACGCAAGGTAGCTGAAGCTAATAGAAGGGAAGAGGAAGAAAATGAGAGAGTAAATCGTGAATGGGAGGAGAGGCAGCGAAGGGATGACCCTGCTTCCAGGCGAGCTTATGAGAAGGAGAAGCGAGATAAAGAAGAGAAGAAGAGGAGAAGAGCAGAGGATGACAGGAAGAGAGCCGAAGATAAACAAAGAAAAAGGAAGCAACAAAGGCATTGAAGTGTGCTGTAAACCCCTTCATGTATTATGTTGTAAATACATAAATGTAAGTCTTCTGTAATAGCTCTGTATATTTCCCTGTAAAATTCATTCTCTATGTAACTTAGCTGAGATACATGTTGAATAGTTGTACAACTTTGTTACTTGATGTAAACAGCTTTGTAAAGGACAAGAATGATATGATTAATAAAATAATTATTCAAAAGCATACATTCTTTGTTACTGCACTGCTTGTATTTCTGTTGTTTACTTATGTTGTATTTTAAGTTTTGGCATCATCAAAAGGGAGAAAATTGTTAGAAAATTTATTTGTTAAATTTTGATGATACCATGTAAAACTTAGACTAGGAAGTTTGCACCCCATTTTCCTTGTAATTTTGTATTGTAATAGATAGGAATGGAAGAGCTGAGTTAAAGTCGCCTAAGTTAAGATTACAAGAAGTCAACCGCAGATGGAATGAAGACTACAGGTGTTGTGTGTAAGCCGAGTATGGCCTAGAAGGAAGTCAAGGACTCGATCAAGGAGAGTCACCGAGGAATTGATTGTGAGAAGTGTCGGTCAAGTCAACTTAAGAAACCAAGTCTATCGGCTTGAAGTGATAGTTGAGTCAATCTTATGATTGAAGCGCACTCAAGTCACCAGGGTAAAGCGTGATCAAGTCAAGACAACCATGACTTAGATTCGTTAGAATAAAATCAAGAATATTACTCGATATAGTAATATGTTAAGCTGTCAGGTCTTAAAGTGTTTGGCCCAGTATTGTGTAAAAGGAATAACGGGAAATATTGCACCTTGGTCGAACCCGCAGTCGCGAAGTCAATTAATACAAGGAAAGGTCAACATCACAAGGGCTGCAGACCAAGACAAGACAAGCTAACGAACACAAAGTGACATTTGAAACTAGCCTATCTCTTCAACGGGCAAATTTCAAATGTGCACTATAAAAGGCTGAGAAAGCATTTGAGAAAAGGTTACATGAACCTAGCAAGAGCAAGTATTTTCAAGCAATTAAACTGCAATATTCTCAAAGCATTTCAAGATATTACTCAAGCCTAAAACTCGAAGAAACTCGATCCAACACAAGCTGTGAAGGAGAGACAACTTCAATCAGTTGAAGAGGAAATAATTTGAAGATCAAAAAGGGGTCTACTTCCAAGTTAAAGGATTGTAGAAAGGTTCAAGGTCGAACCAAGTTTCAAGTTTGTTGGAGGGCTTCGTGATCAAATCCAAGAACTTGAGAGTAAGTCAAGAGCTGTGCAAATTTGCATCGTGAAGAAGCTGAGTCGCAAGAGAAGCCAGCTATATGATCAAGGTTGTCTCCAGACTGTTAACTACTTTGTAACCCGAACCGTTACTTAGTGGATTCCTCCAGGAGTTGGAGAAGAGTGGGTTAGAAGAATTACCCCATCTTCGAACCAATATAAAAATACTTGTGTCAATTTACTTTAAGCACTTACATTCCTGTATATTTACTTTATATCTATGTTGTTAGTTAATATTTGCTATCCAATTGATAAATAACTAAGTGCTAAAACAAGTGTTAAAACAAGCTTTAAATCAATCAAAGAGTGTTAAGTCTTTCGCTGTTAAAAACAAAATCAACCAAGTTAAGTATTTGGCTTAAGCAAATGAAGTTATACAATCAACAAACTCTGACTCTATCGTCATTTGAGTGGGTAACTTAGCTGAATAGCCAACTTAGTTGTCCTCAAGGACACAGCTGATTTGAGTCAACTCTGTTGAATTAGATCAAAAATTTGGTAAGGTTTATTCAACCCCCCTTTCTAAACCTTACACCACACACCTTGGGACCTACATCTTTTGATGTAAACAAAAAGGCTTTGGATGCTTGTAATGTTTCCTACATTAATTAAAATGATGTCTCTTTCTGCTCAGATTGTGTTATGTCTAAGTCTCATAAGTTGCCTTTCCATTATTCTATCTATGATACCAATAAACCTCTACAGATCAGATACATTTAATGCTTTCCTACACCTCAAAAGTCTTGTTGAGAACCAAACCAATAAAAGAATCAATTTGGTTCAAAGTGATGGAGGCACATAATTTAAACCATTACTTAATACATTTTCTTATTATGTAATTGTTCACAAAATGTCATGCCCTTATACGCTCCAACAAAATGGGACAGTAGAGAGAAAACATAGAAATATAATTGAAGTAGGTTTAAGCTTGATGACTCACTCTGGAATTTCAAAGAAATTTTGGGATGAATGTTTTGCTGCCTCAGTCTATATCTTCAATAGAATCCCAAACAAAACCATTGGTTTTAAGAGTCCCTTTGAGGCTCTGTATGGTCAAGCCCTTATTTATTCTCATCTTAGAACATTTGGGTGTGAATGTTTTCCTCATTTAAGACCTTACAACAAAATAAATTGGAGCCTAGATCCCAGCGTAGCATTTTCCTTGGCTATAGCAATCAGTTTAAGGGATACAAGATACTTCTTCCTAGTTGAAAGATTATATATTCTAGAGATGTCGTTTTTAATGAAGAACTCTTTCTTTTCCTCCTTTCAAATAATTCTTCCACTACATTAACTCAGCAAACTGTACAACACTTAACTCCAAGCATTCTCACTATTACCACCACACGACCTGCACCACATTCTACACATAATTCTCGAAACATCCTAACCAACAACATCAGTCATAATGATTTTATATATCCAGTAAACACTTTACCTTTGCACACAACATCATCCCAAAATTAGTCTCTTCAATCACAAAATACACCACCATCACAAAGCAATAGGAGTTGATCCACATGATGCTCAAACTAATGCACCTACCACAACTAACAACACCAACACTAAAGAAAACTCAGTTGTTAGAAAACATCCCATGATAACAAGTGTTAGGGCTGGCATATTAAAGCCCAAGACTTACATTGCAGCCCTTGTTGAAATAGAACCAAAGATTATTGATGATGCTATGAGTAACACTAAGTGGAAAGAAGCCCAAGGCTTTGATTAAGAATCAGACTTGGACCTTTACCAAACTGCCTCCAGGAAGAAATGTTGTTGGGAGTAAATGGATGTACAAGGTAAAGAAAAATGATGATGGTTGCCTCTCTTGTTCACAAATGTTTTTAGTCCTGTTTTGAAACCTGCAGCTGTGAGATTAATTATATTTATTGCTCTTTCAAATAAGTGGCTCATCAAACAAATTGATGTTGACAATGCTTTTTCAAATGGTGAATTTGATAGAGGGACAGAGATTTACATGCATCAACCTCCAGGATTCGAGGTACCTAACAAGAGTGACTATATTTGTAAACAATGCTTTATATGGCCTAAAGCATGCCTCTAAAACCTGGTTTGAGAAATTGAAGTCTGTTTTGCATTCACTGGGATTTCATTCTTCAAAGGCTGACACATCCGTACTTTTCAGAAATTCATCAACTTCTGTCATCTATATGATCATATATGTTGATAATATGGAGATCACAGGTAGTTCAAATCAAGAAATTGACACTATAATCAAAAGTCTCAATGGTTATTTTTTTATAAAGGATCTTGGGGCTCTTCATTTTTCTTTCTTGGGAGGGAAGTGAATTACAACAAGAATGGAATGATTCTCACTCAAAAAAGGTACATTCAAGATTTGCTTGCTAAAGTTCTTATGTCCAATGCCAAGGAACTGAATAGTCCAATGCTATCCTCTCCATCTCTTTCTAAAATTGAAGGAAATAGTTTTTCAGATGTCTTTTTGTATAGGCAGGTTATTGGGAGACTTCAATACCTTACAATCACCACGCCTGAAATTATTTATGATGTGAACAAATTAAGCCAATTTATGCAAAATCCTTTGGATTCCCATTGGAAAGTTGTTAAGCGATTGGTGCGATATATCTCGGGACATCGATCATGGTCTTCAATTCTTTAAGTCCAACCATCTTCTTATAATTGGTTTTTGACCGATTGGGCATCAGATCCGGATGACATAAAATCTACTTCGGGACATTGCATTTTTGTTGGTGATAATCTCATATCTTGGAGCTCTTGTAAACAACCTATCGTATCTCGTTCAAGTGCTAAGCCTGAAAATCGTGGCCTTGCCACAACAATGATGGAAGTTATATGGTTAAAGTCTTTGTTCCATGAATTACAAATTCCATTACCTCAGCCTCCTGTTATATGGGTGTATAATCTTAGTGTTGTGTTTATGATCAGATTGCGGATTGCCTAACCAAACCACTAAGTGGCCAATTCATCACTCGTATGCGCAACAAGTTGCATGTCACAAGTCTATCCTCGCTTGAATTGAGGGGGGATATTGGTAATTGTCATAATCAACCTACACCAGATGAAACCTCAAAACCACTATCATCAACGACTATATTTCTTTTACAGTCTACAATATATTAGCTGGATATTTTGCTAAATTATATACCCTCTCCGTACCAATTTGTTGTACCATAACCCTATGAGAGTTTAGCACGTGTCCTCTAAGATTCCATTTCTGTATTATAAATGAGACACATCCACAATATTGAAAAATTATCATTTGCCTTTCAATATATCAGCATTAAGTCGTATGTGCATTTTCTTTCATTCAGCTTGTTTACTATTTTATTTTTATTATGTTTAATCTAAAATCCATCATATACTTAATTTTTTATTGATTATTGATGGTTTATGTCTATCATGCTCTTACTATTCAAATTCTAAATAAATTTGGTCTCACGCTATGCCTGCGGCTCCAACTCCTTGGTTACCTAGGTTGATCTTTAGTCTGTCGTGTGGAAATGCGAAATGTGAGCTCAAATAGTGAAGTTCATGATGCAGCAGGGGAATTAGATGGCCCAAGTTTTTGGGCTTACTTGATGAGGAAATGGGAGATTGGATTTGGGCCTACTGTGTAATCTTAACAACTTCTTGACATTTTGTTCATATAGTGAATTTTAGATAATATCTTTCTATCATGAGATTCATGAGATGACACCAAGAAGTTGTATATTTTATATATATGTATATATATTTGGATGTGTCATAATTTCTTAAGGATGGGCTTTGTATTGTGAATATGGCAAGCTCATTAAGGCCCAAAGACCAAGTCCATGGAACTCAATATGGATATCTCGATGAACACAAGCCCTCTTGGACATTTGAGTATAATATTCATGTTTCTTACTATTTCAAGATTAGTTCAGATAACATTCATTTTTTATCAAGCTTATGTTGACTTGAGCTTACAAGATATCATGGGCTAATCGCAAGATCCCTTTATCATTTGTTCATGTTACAACTTACAAGAAGGGTCTCATCTATCATTGTAGCAGGTCCTATGTGATGCCATGTAATGTTGTATTTAAATATAAAATAAAATCGATATAACCTACCCATATTTTTAAAAAACTATATATACTTTCCCAAAACTTTCAAATGTTAGTCTTGTATATTTTTCCCATTTTATTATCTAAAAACATAATTTAATGATGAAAAGAAAGAATTCCCTAGTGGAAATTCACCGCTTTTACCTGAAAATTGTAATTGTGAAGAAAATCATATGATTATGATAAAATCTGATGCCTTAAAATAAATTAAATAGATCAAACTCTTAAGGTGTTGTAAGTTAATGTTGTAACAATGAAACATACAACACACTCACACAGCGAAAATAAAGTAACACGATGATTTTTAACGTGCTTAGATTCCTCAATCTTAATGCACGAGGACACGCCAAGAGAATAAACAATCCACTATTAGAAAAGCACAGCTTATTATAAATACAAATGGATTTACAAATAACATAAAGACTCCCTTTTTATAAATTCACCAACTCTTGTATTCGACTAATCTCTTATTGTTTCTCCAGAAATCTCAACCTTATTAGAATCCCTCCAACTTCAAAGTCTTGAACGGTTGAGTCGATCTACACCGTAGATCTTCACCTTCTTCTCCCGAAGAATAATAAAAGAGAACAAATAATTTCTTGAAGAAGAACTTTTAGGCTCAAAGTGTTTTTCTCGATGTCTTCTTCAAGGGACTGACTTCTCCTTTTAATACTTATCAAAACTAAATCCTCTTCCTGATTTCTAGAGGCTTCCTGATTTCCAGATATCGGTTACAAGCTTTAAAAGGAAAAACAACATAATATAATCCTTTCCTTATGGGTGAGAAACATGTACACAAGGAAAGTGAATAAATGGCAATTAAAATGGCGAATCAATTTAGATTAAACATCCAAGATTATCAGCAATATTCACATAATAGAAAATATGCCAAATACCAAAAGCACAAAATCTGGCATAAAATTCACTCAGATTCTGTGTCAACAGTGTTGCATGATAGAGTTACAACACCAGACTTTGCACACAAAGACCAAATTTGCCAATATGTAAACATTACCAATCTCCCCCATTAGCACTTTTAGTCAAAACATATTCCTCAGGATAATATCATAATAAATACATCTAGTGATGCAACACTTAAGATTAAATCCTGCATGTTAGCACAATTCAAATTATATCAAGCATACATAGTTCAAAAATCATCCAGTCAATTTTGTCAGATAGAACAAGTTTATCATTCAAACTAGAAACAAGATAAACACAAGTATGCAAACTAATCAGATCCACTTTCTTCATTTGACTCCCTCTCAGAGTCAGCATCATCTTCTTCCTCATCGTCATACTCAAACTCCCCCCCAGAACTAGCATCATCCTCATCGCTGGACTACCCCTTTGAATGTGCCCTTTCATCCGCAATGGTTGCATCTGCCAAGTCAGCAAGACCAGTATCTACTCCCCTTTCTTGGGCAACAGGTGCCAAAGGAGTATGAAGCTATTGAAAGAAGTTATGTGTTTCCAGCTTTTTCGAGGTTCGGCGCTTTAATAGAATAAAAGATCCTGAATGGAATGATTTTAAATATCGATTTATTAGTAAAAAACCTTCTCCAACCTTTGAATTGTCCTGAATTTTATCTGATTCTCTACTTCAGAAATTTTAGCAAGAAGACGTGCTTTAAGTGCAGAATTCCCATGTGTTGGAACACTGGAAGAAGCACCACCAAAGAACAAAGAAAGATTAGTGACAAAGATGAGCAGAGAGAGTATCAAGTTATTGATCTTGTCCCTTTTGAGGATCTTGACAGAGATGGTGATGGGACTAGGAACAGCAACAAGGTCCTCCGAATCCTTTTTTTTAAATCCCTAAGACACAAGTACCTTGTAAATTAAAGAAGGAATAGGGAGTATACCATACATAATGGTGTAACTAGCATGAGTCCCAATAATGTCGAATATCAGCTTCCCAATCTTGTAGGCATGTTTGGTCCTAATGCAGTATAACAGAACTGCTTGATCCGTGGTGACTGAAGAAGAGTGCTTGGTAGGTGTCCAAGTTACATATGGCAATTTTGTGCAGTAGGGTGTACTTCTTGGTCAAATCATTGGCCTTGAATTTTTCTTGCTTAGTAGGCCAGACTTCCACTATTCCCCCACTAAGAACCTTAGCAATAACATCCATATCAGAGAGAAGATTAATTTTGGGCACATTATTTCCTTCAAGAACACCATTTATATCCTCTGGAGTGAAAGAGTACACCTTCTTCCTTACCCAAACAGAACCATATTTTGCAGAATCATGATCAACAAGCTTAAAGGGAATATTGTAATGAATTCCCTTACAACCCTATCTACATAAGGCCCAATATTCGTAACAGACCCAAACAATTACATGTCCTCAAGAAGTGGCAGAATACCATACTTAAGATAATCCTCAGTTTTAATGGGTCTCTCACACAAAATTTCCCTTTGAACAATAGTCTCCCATAGCTTCTTGTTTTCAAAGAAGATAGAACGCAGAATACATACCTTTGCTAGCATCAAGTTCAGAGTCTGAAGGCTCATGCTCTGAATCGTCAGTTTAAGTGTGAGAACTAGATGTTTCAACACTGGTATCAGTATCTTTATCAACAGGGTCCAAAGGTCCACCATCATCTTTCACCATATCTGACTCAGTGCTCTCACTGTCTTCATTTGAAGAAGAATCATCTTTAGAGGGTTTATTCCCACTATCTCGAACAAGAAGATTTGCAAGAGGATCTTCCTAGGAATTTCATCCTTAGAGTCAGAGAAAACCATCTGCCTTATTTATCCTTTTGGAGGGTTTCTTAAATGATTCACCACCTTCTCTTACCACAGAAACCTCTTTCTCTGCTTCCTTCTGTATAGGTTCCCCTCATTTCTTTTTGCAATAGTATGTTTTCTGAAAGCGTTGATCTTCAGATCTTAACTCGATTGGAAGGAAGAGACATTCTTGGTGGTTCGTTGACATTTCCCGTGGCAGGAAACCCTTGTTCTCTTTCTTCAGGGAGAGAACTCGCAATACTTCAAGGAAGACTAGGGTTTGGATCAGCAGGAGGTGAGTTGTTCAAATCTACCCCAATAAGGTGTCCCTATGATGTCTCGACACCGAAAAAGGCACTTGCAGCGGTTTGAAATTCTTGGACAAGAACAGGGTTTGTAGCAACAGGGTTCCCTCTATTTCTCCTTTGATTTTGAATCACTTCTCTCAATTCTCAAAGGATTTGTTCTCTTGTTCGAACCATCCTTAAGAATCTGGGAATAAAATCGAACAAAAAAGCACAAGATTTTCTCTGGAAGATTTGGGTGAGTGAGAGACCAGAAATATCTTTTGCAAAAAAACTTAGAACCAATGTTTTAAAATCAAACAAAGATTGTAAGTATATAGGGGAGAGAGAGAGAGAGAGAGAGAGAGAGAGAGAGATAACTTCCATAATTAGAGAGATACAATTGGCGGCTGAAATGGTAGTTTCCAAAAACTTCCCAACTACAAATTTGAAATTCAAATATTTTTGGGAAAATCCCATAAATCTGGGAGTGCATTTAGTCCAAAATTAGCACTTGATAAATCATACCTTTTACAAGATACAAATTCAAGGAAAACAAATCAATTCCAAAAATAATCCACCAATTCGGAGCAATTAAAGAAGATATTTTTCATAAGCCCAAATTATGATCCTGAAGGATGTCTAGGATGATGAGTTTATTTCTGACAAGAATAAAAGGCTTCAGGCGTTTTAGTGTTGTAACCCAGTATTGTACCATCTATTTCAAAAACACCATCATACAAAGTCAATGGATCAAAATTCTTTTCCCATTTTAAAAAATTCTTTTGAGTGAAAGGAATCCGCAGGAGAACATTTAGCCAGTCGGTAGCTTTTGCTCCAAAACATAGGTAGCTCTTTCTCAGAAGATCATAACAAAATTTAAGCATGTACAAAAGCAGAGAATAGTTCACAACCGAATAGCTTTCACACAAAATGAATAGACAGCTTTTTCTGTCAAAGGCTTTAAAGAAAAATACATCTTTCACATGGAAAAATCATTATGTTTGCAATATGATCAGCAATTGCTTTTAGGCAAGTGTTACCTCAAAGGGGTACACAACTGAAACACAACAATAAAATAGTGATTAGCCAATGAAATGATCTTAAAATAATGCATAATGACTAATGCAAAAGAAATTAGATCAAAATAGGTTGCAACTTATCAAGAAAGAGAAATGATGCATATGGTGTTGCAACACTCAACCTCACACTGCTAAGAAAGCACAGACACCCAAGGAATGTTTCAGGGAATTAAACCTTTGAAAGTCCAGGGCTTGTTAGATAAATGTTTTTATCAATATTTTGATAATTTTGTTTAAATGAGTTTTTATACCAAAACAATGTTTTTAAATGTTGTCCAAATACTCCCAATTGTTTTAAAATGTTTTTACTAATTTTTTGGAGTAGTTTTTGAAGTTTATTTTTGACAAAAATTGGACAACACATCAAGTTAGAGGTCGACCGGTCGAGCAAACGGTCGACCGGTACCTGGAGAACGCACAAAATGAAACAGAACGCTTTGTATTGAAAATTTGAGGGGGGCGGCCGGTCCAGGGCAGGGCCAACCGGTCGGATCCCTGGGAAACCGGTCGACCCCCCTGTGACCGGTCGCACCCCTCTCCGTTTGGTACCTGGATCGCACTAATTTTCTCTAACGTTCAAAATTTTCTACAGAGCGACCGGTCGTGCTGTGTAATCTTTTGACAGAAAATTTGTACCATTGAAACTCCATATCAGCAAGATTTGCTTTTCATTTTTGTACAATATTTCTACATCTTGTGATCCTCTTTTTGTAGACAAAAGTGAAGAAGGAGTGGCCTATGTTGGTGAAGACTCTTTTATAAATAGAGGTTGATTTTAAGACACAAAATATAACACACAAGCATACAATACAACAAGAAATCTGCAAAATTCCCAAAGCTTTCATTTTTACATCCTTGTTGTAATAGCCTAAGTTCTTGCACTTGCACAATCTTGAGGTCTAGGCTTTTTGTTCTTGATTACACTTGCACTCAAAGTTTGTATACTTCATTTATTGAGTTGTAATCTTGAATTTGTCTATCATCCAAAACAAGATATCCTTGTTAGTGTTCTTGTGGTAAGAACACACTTGGGTGATCTTAGGTGTTGAAGAGTGTAGTACTCTTCATAGGTGTTGAAGGAAGATTGTGGTAATCTCCTTGAAGGTGTTGTAAGAAGATTGTGGTAATCTTCAAAGGTAGTGTTGTAACAATTGTGGTAATTGTTAATAAAACTTTTTTTCTTTTTGAAATCCACTTCGGATATACCGGGGTGGTAGTAGATTAGGCCCTAGGTGAGTTGAACTACTATAAATCATCGAGTGTTGTTTAATTTCCGCATTTACATTCTTGTCATTTACTTGTTCATTCGAAAAAGAAGGCGATTTGCGAAAAATCAGCATAATCTATTCACTCCTCCTCTAGATTATCGTAGCCACTTGGACTAACAACTGGTATCAGAGCCAAACTCTTTGGCTAGTTCGTTCCGAGTAAAGTGAAAAGATCCATGGCTAGAAATGAAGCTTATCTCACCACCGGCGCCTCCACCAACAAGCCACCACTATTCGACGCCAATAATTACGCATTTTGGAAAGACTGTATGGAGTGCTTTCTACAAGGGTGCGGATTTGATATTTGGAATGTGGTCATTGAAGAAGTTGATCAACCAACCAAGAAATTGGAGGATGGCACCTCGGCTCCCAAAACTTTCAAGGAGTTCGATGAAAATGACGAGAAGGCTTTCTCTCTAAACGGTAAGGCCTTAAATATTTTACATTGCTCTCTTACTGCCACCGAGTATAATCACATAAGAGGCATACGTTCGGCACATGAAGTTTGGGAAAAATTAGAAACCATCTATGAGGGCACAAAGAAAGTGAAGCAAGCAAGAAAAACAATGCTTGTGAAAGACTTTGAAAATTTCAATATGCATGATGGTGAAAGCATATCAAAAATAGTGGAAAGGCTTGACAACATTGTCAATCCTCTTGTGGCTCTTGGAAAGGTCATCTCCAAAGAAGACAAGGTGACAAAAGTATTGAACGCTCTTCCCGGCTCATGGTCCAAAAAAATGACATCTATTGTTAGAGATTTTTCTAACCGCAAGTGTACGGTGTCAAGTTTTTAATATAGAGTAGTAGGGTTGTCGAATCCACAGGGAATAATTATCGAATTATTACTAAGTACTATAATATAGTAGTCTAACTTTATTTAGAAATTCAATAAATGATGGAGTTGATTATACTAAAACTACTAAAAATAAATCAAGAATATGAAAATATCAATGAGTTTATCCAAATGATTAAATGAATTCTAGAGGTATGATGAATCTAGTTATCCCTTATGTTGTCAATATGGTTTATCAATCATTAATTACCAATTTATAAGTCAAGATTTCTACAATAATCATTCTCTCTCTCTCAAGTGCCAAATGATTTTAGATTCAATTGGGAAATCAATATCTCTATAAAAATCACCAAGTAAAATCTCAATAAAAGCTATGAATCTTGATAAATGACTTCAAAGGATTCACAAATCTCTCAATTCTATGAAATCCAAGGTTATGCTATTCCAAGGTCATGTATTCAATTACCTCTCTCAAGTGTCAAATCAAATACACCAAACAATCTAAATTATTGATCAAGTAATTTAGAAGCAATATATCCAAATAGCACAAATAAATTGATAGATCTAGATTGACAAACCACAATCTCAAAACATAAGTTCAAACATGGATTACATCATCCCTCTAGAATTATAGAGTTTAGCTCATGATTGAAGAAAATGAATCCATGAAAATACAACAATACATCTTACAAGATATGAAGAAAGCAACAAAATAAGAACAAGAGTTGAGGGATCTTCTCTATTTCTAGATGATAGAAGCCTCCAATCTTCTTCTCCAAATTCTTCTCAAAATGCTCAAAATCCTTCTTCCTTGTCTTGTAGCTGTTTTTATTGTCTTCCCAAGGGTTCCAAGATGCCCTAATTTCAAGCCCCAAGGATGGTATAGTCCACAAAAGTCCAAGAAGGGGGTAGGTGAACATAGGTTTTTTTCCGCCCCGGCTGGGCGCCAAAGAACCTCCCCCATTTATCGCACAGCGCGCTGTGGGCGCCCGCCAACTTAGATTTTTTTGAACGCAACGCCACTTAAATCGCGAAAGGACGGCCAGTAGTAGCTGTTTGGCCAAAGTGCGATTTTTTTCTTCTTTATACGTGATTTCTTCTTTCTTCAAGCCATTTTTCATCGTTTTCTTCATTTCTCGGCTACCAAATCTGTATTGACTCTACATCGACTCTAACTGAAATAAATTGGACTCTAACGACTCTAAAAACACCCAAAATAAAACCAAGTTCTACTCTAAAATACTCAAATAAGTTGGTAAAATACCAACTTAACAAATACCCCCAAACTTAAGCTATTGTTTGCCCTCAAACAATTATAACTCTGAAATGAAAGACAAACAATACAACAACACAAGCAACTACAAAACTCCATAACCCAATAAAATTTGTCTAAAAACTCATTTGACTATCAATCAAGCATGCATTTTAACATTGTGATCAAAAGTGTTGAATATTCATGAAAATTCCGTTTACATTATTCAAATTGATTTACGCAATCAAACGTTATCAAGATGATCCACTTCTAAGTATCAAAAGATAATGGCTACCGGATTCCATAGGCTTGTTATTCACACTAATCTCCACTAATGTAGGCTAATATAACACATGGATCAATAGGACTTTCAAAGCTTGTAATGTGGCTTAGGATCGGGTAGGAAAATTTAGGATTAAGTGACTCAACTCACCTAAACACACAATTATCTCTTCAACTCCAATTGCCAAACAAAATGGCTACCTTCACTTTTGTTGAATTTTCAATTATTCTCCCTTTACGAGCCTCTATTTTCAACACATTTTTTTTCCGAAACCCCCAAACTTAATCTTTTGCATATTTTAACACATGGAGTTTGATTATTTCTTTTTCTCGGCAACTTCATGCGAGTGAACATCTACCTTACTTATCACATCCTCCTCAACCTTCAATCATTTTGTGTGTATGAGTGATGGGTAATTAGGATTTTCACATGTAAGCTCAAGGTAAAAAAAATTTGGTTGCCAAAGAACAGGCTTAATAGGCTCAAAAGGGGACACTAGTGAAATTATATCGTACAAAGGTAGTCATTTTGGCTCTAGCTTATTCAAAGATGGCCTAAATCATTTCCTTATGTTATTTCACCTAGGATTTCGCCTCAATTAGTGATCAAACAAGTTCTAGAATCCGGTGGGATCATACAAGCAACACTCGACTTCATTAATCATTTTCAAATAAGTTAACAGAGTTATGCATGAATATGAAATCAATAAAGCAAAATATAGATCACCACTTAAAAGCATGCTTTCGTGACAGTTCAACTCGTGATCAACAAATCTACTTAGTCATGCAGTTCTATAGTTCAACAAACTACCCGACTAGACTCCCCGGCAACGGCGCCAAAAACTTGTTCGCCTTATTTTTAGCTTCACCGCAAGTGTACGGTGTCAAGTTTTTAATATAGAGTAGTAGGGTTGTCGAATCCACAGGGAATAATTATCGAATTATTACTAAGTACTATAATATAGTAGTCTAACTTTATTTAGAAATTCAATATATGATGGAGTTGATTATACTAAAACTACTAAAAATAAATCAAGAATATGAAAATATCAATGAGTTTATCCAAATGATTAAATGAATTCTAGAGGTATGATGAATCTAGTTATCCCTTATGTTGTCAATGTGGTTTATCAATCATTAATTACCAATTTATAAGTCAAGATTTCTACAATAATCATTCCCTCTCTCAAGTGCCAAATGATTTTAGATTCAATTGGGAAATCAATATCTCTATAAAAATCACCAATTAAAATCTCAATAAAAGCTATGAATCTTAATAAATGACTTCAAAGGATTCACAAATCTCTCAATTCTATGAAATCCAAGGTTATGCTATTCCAAGGTCATGTATTCAATTACCTCTCTCAAGTGTCAAATCAAATACACCAAACAATCTAAATTATTGATCAAGTAATTTAGAAGCAATATATCCAAATAGCACAAATAAATTGATAGATCTAGATTGACAAACCACAATCTCAAAACATAAGTTCAAACATGGATTGCATCATCCCTCTAGAATTATAGAGTTTAGCTCATGATTGAAGAAAATGAATCCATGAAAATACAACAATACATCTTACAAGATATGAAGAAAGCAACAAAATAAGAACAAGAGTTGAGGGATCTTCTCTATTTCTAGATGATAGAAGCCTCCAATCTTCTTCTCCAAATTCTTCTCAAAATGCTCAAAATCCTTCTTCCTTGTCTTGTAGCTGTTTTTATTGTCTTCCCAAGGGTTCCAAGATGCCCTAATTTCAAGCCCCAAGGATGGTATTTATAGTCCACAAAAGTCCAAGAAGGGGGTAGGTGAACATAGGTTTCGCCCCGGGCTAACAAGGGCGCACAAAAGGCGGTGCCCAAAGAATCTCCTGCCATTTATCGCACGGGCGCTGCGGTGCCCGCCAACTTACCAGAATTTTTTCCGCCCGGGCGCTGCGATTTTTTTCAAGCCGTTTTTCATCGTTTTCTTCATTTCTTGGCTACCAAATCTGTATTGACTCTACATCGACTCTAATTGAAATAAATTGGACTCTAACGACTCTAAAAATACCCAAAATAAAACCAAGTTCTACTCTAAAATACTCAAATAAGTTGGTAAAATACCAACTTAACATCTATCACGAAAGCACAAAATCTCAAAACACTCAAGTTCGATGAGCTCATCGGTAACCTCCTTATCTACGAAGTCTATCTCAAAGAGAGGAAGAATTCCAAACCATCCATCACTCAATTGGGTATGCAAAATATTCCTAAAGGTATAGCATCTTCTTCTAATAATTCATATTATGATAATGATGAGGATGATGAGGAGACGGCCGCACTTGTCCAGAAATTTGCAAAATTTGTGAATAAAAATAAGGCAAGAAAACCGAGAGACAACTCGTGTTTTAAATGCAGAAAATACGGCCACTTCATAGCCGATTGCCCAAAACTCGAGAAGGAGGAACAAAAGAAGATAAAGTTTTTTCCCAAAAAGAAGGCTTTAAATGCGGATGTCAAGACTTGGGATGAACTTCTTGCCACAACCGATGAAGAAGGAGAATCCGAACATGGTCTTATGGCCATAGATGACAAAAACAACGAGGTATGCTCTAATGCTTCATCTTCTTCCTTAGTTGATGAATTACAATGTGATTTGGATGAATTACAAAATGAGTTTCAAAATTTGATTGTTAAATACAAAACTTTAAAAAAGGAGCATAAAGAGCTTAAATTAGAAAATGAAAAATTGTTGACTTCTTATGAATCTCTTGATAAAGCTCATGCTATTACTCTTACTAAAGTTCGTACTCTTGAAACGAAAAAACAAACGCTCACAAATGATATTGAATGTTTGAAAAAGGATGTGCATCATTTCAACTTAAGTACGGATAAGGTTACAAAAATTTTATATGCACAAAGAGGTGAGCATTCTAAATTAGGACTTGGCTATAAACCTTTTCAACCATTTTCAAAGAAAAATGACCAAGGTCCGACTTTTGTACGTGCTAGTAGTGCCCACAATCTTATTTGCTTTTATTGTGGTAAAGTTGGTCATTGTGTTAGTCATTGTAAATTGAAGAACAATTTTAGCTATGTTTGGAGACCCAAAGGTCTCAAGGCTAACCCCCATGGACCACAAAACTATAGGGTACCTAAAAATAATTCTTTTGTAGGTTATAGGGGCTATAACAACCATGGAGGATTCAAAATGGCTTGTGGACAGCGGATGTTTACGTCAAATGACCGGAAAGAAAGAACTTTTTACCAACATCAAGCTCCAAGAAGAGGGTATGGTCATGTTCGGCAATGGCAAAGGAAGAATTCTTGGAAATGGAGAAATTGGTAACTATTCTTTCTCTCTTAGTAATGTTCTTTTAGTAGAAGGGCTTAAGCTGAATTTGATAAGTGTTAGCCAACTTTGTGATTCAAATTATAATGTTGTTTTCAATAAAGAAAAATGTCTTATTTCCAAAAATGATAAAATTATTTGTGAAGCAAATAGAAAAGGCAATCTTTACAAAATTTGTACAAGTGATTTGGTTAGTCAAAATGTTTCTTGTCATGTCGCCAATAATGATTTAACTAGTTTATGGCCTAGGCGACTTGGACATATTGGATATAAAAATTTGTAAACTATTTACAAAAACCAACATGTAAAAGGACTACCCAAATTGAATTTTGAAAATCTTGGCTTATGTGACACTTGTCAAAAGAACAAATTAGTTAAGAGTAGTTTTAAGCCCAAAAATGAAATTTCCACAACCAAGCCTCTACAAATTCTTCATTTAGATTTGTATGGGGATATTGGTACGGCAAGTCTAAGTAGAAAACATTACACTTTTGTTATAGTCGATGATTTTTCTAGATATACTTGGGCTCTTTTTCTTACAAATAAAAGCGATGACGTTAATGAGTTTGTTAAGTTGTGTAGACTTATTGAGAATGAAAAAGAAGATACCATAAAGTCTATTCGAAGTGATCGAGGTGGAGAATTTGATGGAGAATTTAGAGTCTTTTGTGAAATCAAGGGATATGGTCACAATGTTTTGGCTCCAAGGACACCTCAACAAAATGGAGTAGCCGAAAGGAAGAATCGGACACTTCAAGAAATGAGTCGGTCCATGCTTTTCTCACTTCCAAAATATTTTTGGCCGAAGCCGTAAGTACCGCTTGCTATGTCATTAATCGAGTTTATATTCATCCTAAAATGAATAAAACTCCATATGAGCTTTGGAAATGAAGAACTCCAAATATTAGTTATTTCAAAATATTTGGATGTAAGTGTTTTTATTTTGAATACTAAGGATCAATTAGACAAACTTGATCCCAAGGCCGATGAAGGAATATTTATGGGGTATTCAACCAAGAGCAAAGCATATCGGGTTTACAATAAGACTAGTATGGTTGTTGAAGATTCCATACATGTCAAATTCAATGAAGCCTCGGGTGTTGAAAGGATACCCAATGATGATAGTGATGAAGAGGATGTTATTGAACCAATTGTTCAAAATGTTGCTCAAAATGATCAGCCTTCAAGCTCAAATGTTCCTCAAAATACAAAGGTGATACTTCGGATCTTCCCGTAGCATTGAAATTTAAGGGAGATCACCCAAAAGATCTTATTATTGGTGATCCCCTTGATAAAGTAATGACTCGAGGAAAATTTGCCGAGAAAGCTCTTATATCTCAAAAAGAGCCTAAAAATGCTAAGGAAGCTATTGAAGATGAGGATTGGTTTTTAGAAATGCAAGAGGAGTTGAATCAATTTATAAGAAATGATGTTTGGGAATTGGTACCTTGTCCTCCATCTCAAACAATTATTGGTACAAAATGGGTATTTCGAAACAAGCTCGATGATCAAGGCAATATTGTTCGAAACAAAGCAAGGTTAGTAGCTCAAGGGTATTGTCAAGAAGAAGATATTGATTATGATGAAACTTTTGCACCCGTAGCACATTTAGAAGCTATTCGTATTTTACTTGCATATTCTTGTTTTAAAAATTTCAAGCTTTACCAAATGGATGTTAAATCCGCTTTTCTGAATGGTATTATTCAAGAAAAAGTCTATGTAAAACAACCTCCGGGGTTTGAAAAATTTTCAAGGCCAAATGATGTTTATAAACTTAAGAAGGCCTTATATGGTTTAAAACAAGCACCCCGTGCATGGTATGATAGACTTAGCTCTTTTCTTTTGCAAAATGGATTTACAAGAGGTAAAGTTGATACTACTCTCTTTGTTTTTGAAAAAGGGCAAGATTGTTTATTAGTGCAAATTTATGTTGATGATATTATATTTGGTGCTACTAATGAATCTTTGTGGAAGAAATTTTCTAAGCTTATGCAAGGTGAATTTGAAATGAGTATGATGGGGGAGCTCAATTTCTTCCTTGGACTTTAAGCAATGCCAAGAAGGAATATACATTTCACAATCAAAGTATACAAAAGAACTTTTAAAAAAGTTCGTAATTGAAGAAGGAAGAACCGTCTCTACACCAATGGCAACAAATGTCAAGATTGACAAAGATGAAAAAGGCAAGTCGGTTGATAAATCCAAATATCGAGGTATGATTGGTAGTATACTTTATTTAACCGCAAGTAGACTGGATATTCTTCATGTCGTATGCCTATGTGCTCGTTTTCAAAGCAATCCCAAAGAATCTCATTTAAGTGTCGTTAAAAGGATTTTTCGATATTTGAAAGGCACTATTCAATATGGTTTATTTTATCCAAAGAATGAAAATTTTTCTCTTAAAGGATATAGTGATTCGGATTATGCGGGAAATATTTATGATCGTAAAAGTACTTCCGGATCTTGTCAATTTTAAGGCGATTGCCTAGTTTCTTGGTTTTCAAAGAAACAAAATTGTGTTTCATTATCAACGGCCGAAGCCGACTATATTTCCGCGGCTTTTTGTTGTACTCAATTGCTTTGGATGAAACAAACTTTAGCGGATTATAAATGTTCTTTTGAAAATGTTCCTATCTTTTGTGATAACATATCCGCTATAAATATTGCTCAAAACCCGGTTCATCATAATCGTACTAAACATATTGAGATTCGACATCATTTTCTAAGGGATTGTGTTCCAAAATGAAAAATTGAGATATCTTTTGTTCCATCTCAAGATGAATTAGCGGGTATCTTTACAAAACCGCTATCTTCCGAGACTTTTGCTTCAATACGAGCCCGGTTAGGCATAATGCATATTGAATAAGGTCTATGATTGCAATTTGCACGTTTTTAAAACTTATGGGTGAAAAATCGAATTTTTGGTGCAAAATTCGGACAGAAACTGAACTGGTGTTCAGGCTCCGTCGATCGGTCGACCATGTGCAGGGACCGGTCGCCCTACAAGTCGACCGCTTGCCCTCAACGTTTTTAGGATTTAAAACGTTATTGTCCTTCATTGCGTCATTTTAGTTATTTTCTTCCAAAATTGAACCCCTTCGCATTTTTCTCACAAAATTCACTCAAAATGATTTTCTTATAAAATCTATTTTTTTGAGTTTATGTAACTTCTATTTCATCCATATCATCCGACTTCTCCAATCAATTGGTAAGAATTTCTCCTTTTAATCTCAATTGGGTTGAACCCTTGAGAATGTGTTTGTATCTTGCTATTTTGATGAAATTCTTGTATTAGTATGTTGTATATGATGATTGTTGATGGATGTATGTTGTTATATTTCATTTGGTGATGAAATTTTTGGCTTAAATGAAATACAAAGGCGTTATATATCTCTTGTTTTATTCGACGCACGCCAATTGTTCAACAAAATGTTTCTATGAAAAATTCATCACCTGCATGATTCTCTTGATTTGAAAAGTCTTATAAGTTTATAGAGATCATATTTTATCAATCAAATGAGCTTTTACAAATTAAATGATCAATTTTTTCCTTTTTATTTGGAATTTAAGCTTCAATATTCAAAATACTCGATAAATCGATTAAATTACGCACTTTGATATAATTGTATGATGTTTTTATCGTGCAAACATTCTTTTTGATGATTCCAAAGGGGGAGAAACAGGAAAAACGCTCATACGCTCAAAGAAGCAAAAATAAGCTTGCAAGAAAAGCTATAAGCTAGGGCTCTTAAAAGCCAAAAGCAGTGAATAATACTTAGTCCATGTGATGTATTATGGACTTTTATGCTTTACTAATGATGTCTTTGTGACAGGGAGAGCTTCTAAGCTCATGAAATTCTAGTGTATTTTGTAAAAGCTAAGCTTTTAGCTTTTAGTTGGTTACTTTTATACTTGTTCTTGATATGCTTATTGATAGGGGGAGCTTGTGAAAAAATATTTTTGAAAAATCTTTGCTCCTACTCTTATGTGTTTCACTTATGATTAATCTTGATTGTAATGGATTGATGTTTTAGACCGGAAAATATGTTTTGTTTTAAGGTTGACTTCCTAAAATTGTTTTGGTTTGTAATCATCAAAAAAGGGGAGTTTGTTAGATAAATGTTTTTATCAAGATTTTGATGATTTTGTTTAAATGAGTTTTTATACCAAAACAATGTTTTTAAATGTTGTCCAAATACTCTCAATTGTTTTAAAATATTTTTACTAATTTTTTGGAGTAATTTTTGAAGTTTATTTTTGACAAAAATCGGACAACATATCAAGTTGGAGGTCGACCGGTCGAGCAAACGGTCGACCGGTACCTGGAGGACGCACAAAATGAAACAGTACGCTCTGTATTGAAAATTTGAGAAGGGCGGCCGATCCAGGGCAGGGCCGACCAGTCGGACCCCTGGGCAACCGGTCGGACCCCTGTGTGACCGGTCGCACCCCTCCCCGTTTGGTACCTGGATCGCACTAATTTTCTCTAACATTCAAAATTTTCTATAGAGCGATCGGCCGCGCTGTGTAATCTTTTGACAGAAAATTTGTACCGTTGATCCTCTTTTTGTAGACAAAAGTGAAGAAGGAGGAGCCTATGTTGGTGAAGACTCTTCTATAAATAGAGGTTGATTTGAAGACACAAAATACAACACACAATCATACAATACAACAAGAAATCTGCAAAATTCCCAAAGCTTTCATTTTTACATCCTTGTTGTAATAGCCTAAGTTCTTGCACTTGCACAATCTTGAGGTCTATGCTTTTTGTTCTTGATTACACTTGCACTCAAAGTTTGTATACTTCATTTATTGAGTTGTAATCTTGAATTTGTCTATCATCCAAAACAAGTTATCCTTGTTAGTGTTCTTGTGGTAAGAACACACTTGGGTGATCTTAGGTGTTGAAGAGTGTGGTACTCTTCATAGGTGTTGAAGGAAGATTGTGGTAATCTCCTTGAAGGTGTTGTAAGAAGATTGTGGTAATCTTCAAAGGTGGTGTTGTAACAATTGTGGTAATTGTTAATAAAACTTTTTTTCTTTTTGAAGTCCACTTCAGATATACCAGGGTGGTAGTAGATTAGGCCCTAGGTGGGTTGAACTACTATAAATCATCGAGTGTTGTTTAATTTCCGCATTTACATTCTTGTCATTTACTTGTTCATTCGAAAAAGAGGGTGATTTGCAAAAAATCGGCATAATCTATTCACCCCCCTCTAGATTATCGTAGCCACTTGGACTAACAAGGCTTTGGTGAAAATATCAGCAATTTGTTTCTCAGTGGTTACAAAGTCTCTAATAAAGTTGTGTCGAATATCGATGTGTTTTGTTCTGAAATGTTGCACTAGGTTTTTAGAAATATTTATGGCACTAGAATTATCACAGTAATCAGTAAGAATTTTCTCTTCAAACCCATAATCAGCCAACGTTTGTCTCATCCACATCATTTGGGAACAACAACTCCCTAATGCTATATACTCGGACTCAGCAGTAGATAATGAAACACAGTTCTGTTTCTTACTATACAAGGAAACTAGATTATTTCAAAGGTAGAAGCACCCTCCAGTAGTGCTTTTTCTGTCATCAACATCACCTGCCCAATCAACATCACTAAAACCAGTCAAGTTAGTGTTAGTATCAAAAGAGTACAAGATACCAAGATCAGTAGTCCCATTTACAAAACGAATGATTCTTTTCACAGCTTTCAAATGAGACTCTTTAGGGCAAGACTGATATCTAGCACAAACACAAACATTATAACTAATATCAGGACTGCTAGAGTGAGATACAAAATACTTCCTATCATACTTCTGTAAAGAGTAGGATCAATAGGAGTTCCACCCTCATCTTTGGACAATTTACCACTAGTCCCCATGGGAGTTTTCATATGCTTTTTATTGTCCAGCCCAAATCTTTTGACAATGTTCTTGGCATATTTATTCTGAGTGATAAAAATTCCTTTGTCAAATTGTTTCACTTGTAAACCAAGAAAGTAGTTCAACTCACCTACCATGCTCATTTCAAACTCAGAAGACATATAGCCAACAAATTAATCAAGTCTTTGTTTAGAGTTAACTGTTGACCCAAACACTATGTCATCAACATAAATTTAAGCAATGGTGATACCATTCTTAAATTTTTAGATGAATATGGTTTTATCAATACTTTTCCTTTTGTAACCTTTATCACACATAAAGGTAGTCAATTTTTCATACCAAGCTCGAGGAGCTTGCTTCAACCCATACGGAGCCTTTTTGAGTTTAAACACATGGTTGGGAAATTGGGGATTCTCAAAATCTTTGGGATGTTCAACAAACACTTCCTCATTAAGAAAACCATTTAGGAAGGCACTTTTGTCATCCATCTGAAACAATTTGATTTTAAGAACATAAGCAAATGCAAGGAGTCTTATGGACTCAAGTCTAGCCATAGGGGCAAAAGTTTCATCAAAGTCCACTCTTTCCACCTGAGTGTAGCCTTGAGCCACTAGCCTAGCCTTGTTTCTAGTTATATTACGAAGTTCATCAGTTTTATTTTTGAAAATCCACTTGGTTCCAATAACATTAGAGTTCTCATGTCTAGGAACAAGATCCCACATATTATTTCTTTCAAATTGTTCCATTTCTAATTGCATGGCATTAACCCAATACTCATGAACAAGAGCTTCTTTAACATTTTTGGGTTCAATGAGAGAAGTAAAGCAGACAAATCTTACCATTTCCCTGTAGTTGACCTTCTCTTTACCTCTTGTTTTAATCCCATCTGATACTTGCCCAATTACTTGATCAAATGGATGGTTTTACTTTATTCTACTTGGTGGTTCTTTTCTGATCTGATCAAAGATATCAAACTCAGTGGCTTCATCTGTTTGACTCTGGATCTCCTCTAGCATCTGTTTCTAGTGCTAAATAAGATGTTGTAACATCATCAGTAACACCTTCAACAGTATTGTTGAACTCAGCTTCAACTGCTCCTTCTTCATCTTTATCTTTGGATATCTCTGCAAAATCTTTAGTATCATCTACATCGACATTTATAGATTTAATAATAGTACAAGTTCTCATATTGTAGACCCTGTAAGCTCTGCTATTCAAAGAATATCCAAGAAAAATTCCCACATCACTTTTCGAATCAAACTTACCAAGATATTACATGCATTTAGAATATAGAAAACACATCCAAGCACGTGAAAATAACTGACATTGGGCTTTTTGCCTTTCCAAATCTCATAGGGTGTCATGTTAGCACCAGGACGTAAATGAACCCTATTAATAATATAGCATGCAGTGCCAATAGCTTCAGCCCACAGTTTAGGAGTGATTTTCTTGGAGTTTATCATAAAACGTGTCATGTCTTGAAGAGACCTATTCTTCCATTCTACAACTCTATTTGGCCGAGGTGTAATGGGTGCAGAAAATTCATGAAAGATACCAAGTTTTTCAAAGAAATTAGAGAAATTGGAATTTTGAAATTCTCTACCGTCATCACTTCTGCTCCTTCCAATGTTGCAATCTTTCTCATTGTTCAGTATAAGACACAACTTTTTGAAAACAGTGAAAGTGTCAGATTTTTCTCTAATGAGATCTATCCATGTGAATCTGGAAAAATCATCAACACACACAAACACATACTCCTTTCCTCCTATGTTTTCTACCTGCATTGGCCCCATAAGATCCATATGCAAAGTTTCGAGATAGTGTGATGAACTAAGATGTTGCAACACTTTGTGTGATTTCCTTTTTTGTATTCCAAGTTGGCAAGGGCCACAGACACCAGAGTGTTCTTTATTAAGTTTAGGAACTCCTAACACAACTCCTATTTTAATAAGATTAAGCATACCGCGGAAGTTCACCTAACTTTTGGTGCCACAGTTCAGTGTCACTTAAGGAGGAATTATTGCACACAAGAGAAGTGTTGTAACACTGGATTTGTTCCTGAATCAGATAATAGTTATCAGAGGATCCACTGCCTTTCAAAATGCATTTATCAGTTTTATGAAAGACTGCACACACATTTTTGTCAAATTTCACAAGTAAATCATCCACAAAGCTGACTAATGCTGACTAGATTGGCTTTCAGTCCTTCAACATATAGAACATTTTTTAGAGAAGGGAGACCAGATACATCCAAAGTTCCTTTTCCGAAAACCTTACCTTTATCACCATCACCAAAGGTGACCAACCCATTTTCATGTTTTTCAAAATAAGTAAGTTTTTCTAAATCCAGTCATATGATGAGAACACCCACTGTCAAAATACCATGATTCAGTCATATTAGCTTTTAAAGAAGTGTGAATAACATAGCAAGAAAACTCATTTTTCCTAACCCAGATTTTCTTGGGTCTGATGGATAAATCAATTTTAAAATGAGGTGTGTTTCTTGGTTGATGTTTGAACACTTGTGACTGCACCCTGCCATGCCTACAGTGTTTCTAAAGACGAAAACACATAGGTCTTATATGGCCAGGACGATTGCAATAGTGACAAATAGGAACAAATCCATTATTTTCTTTTTTAACCTGATTGAAAGAAGTTTCTTCTTTAACAAAAATAATTTTCGAGTTTTTACCCTTTTTAGCAAAGTTTTTGTTAGAAGTACTACCAAATCCAATATATGTACGATCTTGATGGATTTTTCCTTGAGATAAGATTTCATCCAATCTTCCCTTATCAGTATTTAGTTTTTTGACAGAGACCATCATCTCACTGAGTTCTTTCTTCACTTTGGTTAGTTCTTCCTTCATTTCTGTTCGTAGCCTTTCAAACTTTATTACATCTCCTTTGAGTGAGTCCCTTTCTGCAATAAGACACACAACCTTCTCCTCCACGTTCTCATTTTTTTGTTTTTTGCAGACAATCAACCATTTCTCGAATATCTTTTGGTAAACTCTCATTAGTTCTTCATTTCTTGACTTTTCATCTACTTCAGACTCATCCTATGAGTTTTCATCATTTGAGTCATTCGCTTATGCAAGAAGTGCAGAGTTTAGGCATGTTTCAGTGAATGGAAAGTTAGACTTATACCTGATTGGTGTTGTAACACCAGGAGTAGCACTGGGGTGTGTTTTATTACAACCAACCTGTTTCTTTATGGCAGTGAAGGCAACATGATTGCTCACATTTTCTTCTTCTTCTTCATGATCTGGTTCATCATCGCTCCATGAGGTGGTAAATGATTTTCCATTCTTTTTCAGGGTACTTGCACATTTGGCTTGAATATGCCCAAAATCTCCACATTCCCTGCACTTTATTCCTTTAGTTTTCCTGATCTCGCCATTGTCATGTTGCTTTCTCTGAGGTCCAGAGTTCTTTCCAGTTCTGGGAGAATTGCCACCTTTGTTTGCTTGTTTCAAGTATTTACCAAAACTCTTGGTAAGCAAGGCAAGGGATTCATCAAGATCATTTCCTATCTCAAGAGTTTGTTCTTCTGATGTTTCAGCCTGAAAGGCAATCTCCCTACTTTTCTCCTTCTTGTAACTCAATTCCTTGAGTTTCTCTTTCTTAGTTTCTTCAATGTTTATTTCAAAAGTCTGAAGAGACTCTATTAGTTCATCAAGTTTTAATCCTGAAAGAACCTTTGATTCTTCAATGGCCGTCGCTTTGTAAGCAAATCTTTCTGGAAGAGATTTTAGGACTTTCTTAACAAGTTTAAAATTAGAGTATTTTTTTCCTAAGGCAAAAGATTCGTTAGCAATATCACAGAGTGTAGAATTGAAATCTCCGATAGTTTCATTTCCACTCATGCGAAGATGCTCAAATTTAGAAGTGAGAGTTTAGACATTCTTACAGCTTCAATTCCTTCATAGGCAACTTGTAAAATATCTTGTGCTTCTTTTGCAGTTTCACAATTAGAGATCAGTTTAAACTGATTTCATCAGCTGCACTGAAGATCACATTGAGTGACTTGGAGTTTGAGTTTGCTAACTGATCCTCAGTAGTAGTCCATTTAGTTTCATTTTTTGGAACATCCTTACCATCAACAACATGAGTAGGTGGTGTCCAACCAGTTAGAATAGATTTTCAAGCACGTTCATTTACGGATTTGATGAAGGCTCTCATTTTAGCTTTCCAGTATGAGAAATTGGTTCCAATGAGAAGATGTGGTCAAGAAATAGAACTTCCCTCACGATAGTTGTCCATGTTATCAACAGAATAATAGGATCTCACTAATAAGGATTAGTGGAAGGCTCTTGATGCCAATTGATAAAATCTGATGCCTTAAAATAAATTAAAAAGATCAGATTTTTAAGGCGTTGTAAGTTAATGTTGTAATACTGAAACATACAACATACACTCACACAACGGAAATAAACTAACACGATGATTTTTAACGTGCTTAGATTTTTCAATCTTAATGCACGAGGCCACGCCCATAGAAGAAATAATCCACTATTAGAAAAGCACAGCTTATTACAAATACAAATAGATTTACGAATAACATAAAGACTCCCTCTTTATAAATTCACCAACTCTTGTATTTGACTAATCCCTGATTGTTTCTCCCCAAATCTCAACCTTATTGGAATCCCTCCAACTTCAAAGTCTTGAACGGTTGAGTCGATCCACACCGTAGATCTTCACCTTCTTCTCCCGAAGAATAATAAAAGAGAATCAAAATTTTTAGACTTTTTAACCATGTTTTCCAAGATTATCTTTTTATACTTATCAAAACCGAACATTCACGATTTTTAATAGAAAATATGACAAATATCAAAAGAAAAACAACATAAAAACTATGCATATGGGTGAAAACATGTACACAATGAAATTTTGCAATTAAAACAGAATCAATTTAGATTCACAAGATTTACAACATTCACATAATAGAAAATATGACAAATATCAAAAGCACAAAAACTTGCATAAAATCCGCATAAAGAGAAATTTCAAAGTGTGGCATCCAACATGTAAACAGACCAAATTTGCCAACATGTAAAACATTAATTAAATAATTCCTCATTATTTTTTTAAAATATTGTCGATGTTAGTTGCAAGGGCAACATTTTAATATGAATAAGATAATTTGTCACGATTATGAAGAGAAAATTGCATCGTTAGTCCCACAGAATAGGTCTCGTTGCACCCGTGCTCATACTTTGCATTCTTAGTCCCATAGTTTATTTTGTTAGCATTCAAAGTCCCTCAAGAGTCAAAAATTGCAAATGTAGTCCCTTGACCGTCAAATAACTAACGGAGTATTACACATGCATCTCACGTGCACGTTAGTCGTTAATCAAACCCTGTTTTTCATTTTGAGAAAATTGCATCGTTAGTCCCACATGAATTGCCCTGTTGCACCCGTAGTCCCATACTTTGCATTCTTAGTCCCATAGTTTATTTTGTTAGCATTCAAAGTCCCACAAGAGTTGAAATATGAGGAAATTACCGCAATGACAAAGAACAGTTGGGTGAATTGCTTTTATGGTGAAAATAATTATTTATGTGCTTAAAATCATCTAAAAAAATATTTTACAAATACATAAATTAACAATTAAAATCAAAATAATTGAAATTGTTTTTATAATTATTTCAAGAATTTAGAAATTAACAATAATAAATTTAATATACAAAAATAAGTCTGGGGAACTAAAATATGAAATTGCAAAGTTTATTTAATAAATCTAAAATAACTAATTAAAATTATTGAATAGATTCTGAAAATTAATTGAGTACATTCAAATATTACCAAAATAATATCTAAACCTTATTTAGTAATCTAAAATTTATTTTGAAAATTTTAAGTTTTTTTAAAATAATTTAAAATTACAAACAAAAATTTAAATTGAAAATTTATATATAACTAAATCTGAAATTTATTTTAATTACATTATTAAAAAATTTATTCTTTAATTATTATTCAAATTTTAATTTTTAATTCAAAATTACTTCAAATAATATTTAAATTTAAATAAATGTTAGACTAGCCAAATAATGGTTAGATTTTGTTTTGATAGTTCTTGGATTTATTCAAATAGTTCTCAAAAGTTTTTCAATATTTTCTAGATATATGAAATAATCGTTTAAATATTATTTCGAATTTTTAGAATTAATTCAGTATTTTTTAAATTTATTCAATAACATTTGCAATTTATTTTTGCATTTTATAGATTTATTTTCGTATATTTATATTTTAATTATTGATTTTTAAATTCTTAAAATATTTTTCAGATTTATGTCCATGTGTCCAGATATTATTTTTTCTAATATATAATATATAAAATAATTTTTAGACTTATTTTTGCCTTATAGATAATTAGAGGAGGAATAACTCATTTTTATTCTCAAGATTTTAAAACAAAAATGAGTGAAATTTGAGCTTGTACTTTTTTCTTCCCAGTAAAAATGAGGAATTATTGCTACTGCACTTTATTTGCCTCCAAAAACAAGGTTGACCTAATTTTTCCCTCCAAATTGATTATTTAACGGAGATGACAGTTGTTGGTGTTAAAAAACTAACGGATGCAAGATTTTGCTTCGTATGGGACATTAAGCAGATATGGGACTACGGGTGCAACAGGCCAATTCCTGTGGAACTAAAGATACAATTTTCTCCGGTTATGAATTTGGATAATCTTTCAGCACATATTCGATGAGATAAATTTAATGGATATAGGATAAGTATTTATATTGTAGGTTGGAGGGTTTCATTTAGTGGACTTGGGTCTTGTTCCCTTCACAGGCTTAGCCTGTTCTTTATTGACCCCATAAACTTACCTTATTGGTTATTAATATCTAACTTTGACCTATCATCTAGGCATGGCAATGGACCCACCCAAAACTAGAAACCCGTCAATTCCCGTCCCAGTTGGCGTGAGTTTTTACAAATTTAAATAGGTGTCGATTAAGTTTGAGTTTATCATTTTCAGACCCGACCCGATCAGCCGACCTGGCTTATTTAATTTTTTTATTAAATATTCTATAATATTGAATTGAGAAAAATCAAACTCGAGCCTAGTGTCTTAAGTAAATCTAACTCGACATACGTTCGTTCTTGTCTTTTAGATTTTAGCTTATTTGGTCTTTAAAATGCATCAATGACCCATCTAGCTGTAGTCAGGTGGTTCGAAAGTTAATTTTGTCACAACTTTGATTCATTATGTACTCATATGCATAAACGATTTACAATTGTGGGGGATAAAGAAAAAGACAAAATACAATGGTGTAAACTATCGTGAGCCAAAATTTTCTATATTTTTTTATTATGAATTATGGTCAATCAAAGTAAGGCAAACTCCTCATGCCAAATCATTAAAAAAAATCTGCCAATGGAGTCATATATATATACATATTTTTTAGTGGAAATGAGTCAAAATAGCCATTTCCAAAATGTAAAAATGAAAAATAGCTATCTTTTATAAACACATATTTCTTAGTCATTTTGAGGTGTAAAATGACATTCATACCCTTCTATCATGTTTGTTTGATATTTGGATTATTTCTCTCTCTTTCACTTATCTCTATGTGTCATCTTATTCTTTCTTTCAAGCGTTTTTAAAAAATCAAATCTGTATTTTTTGTTTTTAAATATGCAATATGAATGTTGAATTATAGATATCTAAAAGAGGATTAATTTGATATATTATACATGCAAAACGGATTTAAAATGAAAAAATTATGTGAATTCAAAGTTTTTTTTGGAGAAAAAATAAAATAACTGTGTTATAATAAGTGAGAAAACTGGATGTTGAGACAGTACAGTATCAAGTTACAGTAACTCGATGTCGAGTCACACTAACTCGATGTCAAGTCAAAGGAATGTGTGTTTTTGTGCAGTTAAATTGACTCAATGGCAAAATGGGTTTTTCACACCCCAAAAAGACTAAAAAAGATGTATTTGAAAAAGATGACTAAAAAAAATCTTAGTTTAATGGGAATGGATAAAAAAAAAAACGACTGTATTTTTTATGGAAGTGCTGGGAAAAATTGCATCCCTGATCCGACACGGCCATCCGTGCCACGTTAGTTTTGTTACGTCCGTGATAATCTCTGTTCACAGACGATCCACATTGATTGAGCATGCCCATGGAATGTAATTTAGAAACAAGGGCCTTTTGGTGCCATGTAGAAAGTAAACTAGTGCCTCTTAGCCATATCATAAAGTAACATAATAGACTTGACATACAGATATCGGATTAAAAGAGGTGGATGAAATCAAGTGTAGGAGCACAAGTTGGCCCAGAAATGATGAAGTCTGAAAACGTAGACCTTGACTAAGACCCATGTGTGTGAACGTCAATAATTACAGACATGTCATTGTCATCACTTGTTTCTATATTGTTGCATGCCAAAAACATTTGGTAAGTTTCCACGCACCAACCTGGTTTTTGTTTTAATTTGTTTATATTTCTTTTTTACCAATGAAATTAACTTATCGTGAAAGAGCAGTATACTCAATCATGTGGCTACTAACTCTTTGACTGTAAGATTAAATTAGGGTCATTCATGGAAACAGCTAAAGGGAAATTAACATAAATGTCCCACTTTTTTGGAGGCAGTTTTTGGTACTATTTTACCTAACTTTACGCTCCCGTTCTTTTTTTACCCAACTTTACGCTCCCGTCAAAATATCCGAACATTTTTTACGCTTTGTTTCAAGATTGTTTCTAACATGTTTCAAGCATGTTTTTTTTGATAAAATTTCAGTGAAAAATATATTTTGCTCTCGTTAAATAATCTATTTTATACTCAAAGTTTTATAAAAAATCAAGAAATATACACATAAAACAACACATATTAAAATCAAACAAATTAAAAATATTATAGAGACAACATGAATAAAAAAACACAATTCAATTGTTGATCCAATGCATGAAAACATAAAAAACATGGAAACAACTAGGAAGCAATATAAAAACAAATCTGAAACAATATAGAAAACACCATATGAGCAAAAAGACTTAAAAATAGGTAAAAATTATATTTAAACATCGAAAACTACATGGAAACAACAAAGAAACATCGGAACAACATTAAAAACGGTATGAAAACAACCCAAAAACATCGTAAAAAAATATTAAAAACACCACATGAACAAAAAGAGCTTAAAAAAAGGTAAAAAATTGTATTTACACATTGAACACTACATGGAAACAACAAAAAAATTATTAGAACACCATTAAAAATATTATAGAACAACACCGAAACAATATAAACAATATATAAAATAATACATGAATAAAAAATAGCATAAAAAATAGGTAAAAGTTGTTTTGAAACATCGAAACAACAAAGAAACAACATCAAAACAACATATATAACATATAAAGCAATACAGGAGAAAAAACAAAAAAAAATAAAAATAATCAAAAAATATGCAGGAGCATAAAAAAATAAAAAAAAGTAGGTACAAAAGGAAAAAAAAAATAGGTACAAAAGTGATAGGAGCGTATTTTGTGGTATGTTTACCAAAAGAGAGTATTTTATGTAATTTCCCCAACAGCTAAAGTAGAGCTATAAAAGAGGTCAGACAGGGCCAGTATGGTGTCGGCCCATCGGGCCAAATAGTGGCCGGACTGATATATTTAGAGTCAATCTCAGTCCAATACATGAAAATATATATAAAATGCCATCCCGACCCGGTGTTTTCGAACCAAATGAGCCAGTTCAAATAGACCCGTTCATTTTGAACCTCCAAAAATGAAGTTTAGTCACGCATTTTTACCGGGTTGATCGGCCTAGCCTATTAGGCCAACTCATTTCAACAGCTCTAGCTAGAAAGGGTCTCTCTACTTATCATAAACAAAGAATAAAGATTAAAGACAATCAAGGCTTCCCACCCTCTATTCCTATCATAAACATCAATGCCACAATAATTAATTAAGATAACATGATTCTTAATGGAAATTAATGGTCAATTTGTTTAAACTAATAGTTTTATTGGTTTTATATAAGTTTTGGAAAATGAATGGAACTATGTAATATTTAACTTGAAATAGATTATTAGTAAATTAATGATTTGGTGATTTATTTTATTAGGAAATTAGTGATTTGGTGATTTGCTTTTCCTATTCTTATTGATATTAGTTTCCTTAACTCTAGGAGTTGGCTTAATCCCCAAGTCTAGATAGTAATATATATTGTACACGTTTCCGCAAATTAATGGCATACAGTTTCATAAGTTTTTCTAAAGTTTATCATGGTATCAACGCCAATGATTTTTTGATCCTCAATATTTATATATCTTTTTCTTATCTCCACCGTAGCCCTAGTTTTTCTTGAGTCTCTTCTCCACCGACTATAGTCTTTTCTCCGGCCAGGTGCACCGCTCGAAGTCAGTGCACGACAGCACCTCCGTTTGTTTGTTCTCTTGGTTTTTTTTTCGGTTGGTATTTCAATTTTTCTCTCATGGCTAACGGTGGGAACGGTAAGAAATTGCAACTCATCCATGATGCTTCTTCTATATATTATTTGTATCCTTCGGAAGGCCCTAGTAAATCTCTCACTAAATACTTGTTGCATGGAGAAAATTATGATGTTTTGGGAAAAGGCCATTATTAATGCATTAGAAGGAAGAAACAAATATGGGTTTATTAATGATGAAATTATTAAACCTGCGGATGAGAAAAGTGCTGATTTTGTTGCTTGCAAGGCCAAAAATTCCACTATATATTCATGGTTGTTTAATTTTGTTGATCAATCTATTCAACCTAGTGTTGCTGCACATAAAATTGCTAAAGAGATGTGGCTAGATTTAAAGGAGCGTTATTCCATCACCAATGGCCCTTGTCTTAATCAACTCAAATCTAAATATCACTTGCTTCGACAAAATGGCATGAATGTTGTTTCATATTGTTGGGAAATTTATTGTTTAGATTTTGATGAATGCCATGTACAACTTAGACTAGAAAGTTGGCACCCCATTTTCTTTGTAATTTGCATTGTAATAGATAGGGTTGTATGAGCTGAGTCAAGTCAGCTATGCCTGGATATACAATAAGTCAACTGGAGGCTAAAATGAAGACTCCGCTGTGAAGCAGCTGAGTATGGCAAGAAGGAGAAGTCAAGAACTCGACTAAAGGAGTATCAGCTGGATACAGCTGTGTGAAGTGTCAGTCAAGTCAACTCAAGAAGTCAAGTCAAGTTGAAGTGACAGATGAGTGTTTCAATCATTGGAGCAGACTCAAGTCACCTGGGAAAAAGGCGTCAAGTCAAGACAATCGAAAAGAATCCGTTGCACAGAAGTCAAGAATATTACCTAAACAAGTAATACTTCTATGTTGCCATGTCTTAAAGTGCTCAGTCCCAGAAGCGTGCAAAAGGAATAAACCAATGGGAAGCACTGCACCTTGTGTCAGACTCTGAAAAGCTGAATGTTCATTTAATACGAGGAAATATCAAGATCAAGGACTGCAACAAGACAAGCCAACGAACACAAGTGACTTTTGAAATCAGCCTATCTCTTCAACGGGCAGATTTTTAAAACTTCACTATAAAAGGCTGAGGAATCACTCTGAGAAAAGGCAACCTGAACCACAAACATTCAAGCTATTATTCAAGCTGTAACCTGCAAAATATTCTCAAGTTATTCAAGCAAATCCTCAAGCCTAAATTTCGAAGGAAATCGATCCAACACCAAGCTGTGAAGGAAAGACAACTTCAAACTATTGAAGAAGAAAACTTTTGAAGAATCAAAAGGGGTCTACATTCCAAGGAGGATTGTAGAAAGGTTCAAGGTCGAACCAGTCTCAAGTCATTGGAGGGCTTCGTGATCAAATCCAAGAAGCTTGAGCAAGTGAGTTTGAAAGTAGCAAGGCGGCCGCCGGTGAAGAAGCTCGAGTCGGACGAGAAGCCAGTTGTGTGACCAAGGCATCTCCAGACCGAGTTCCAAAGGATCAAGTCACTTTGTGTGATCAAGACTTGATCTGGACCGATAACCACTTTGTACTCGATCAATACTTAGTGGATTCCTCCAGGAGTTGGAGAAAGAGGGGATTAGAAGAATTACCCTATCTTCAAACCTCTATAAAATTTATTGTGTCATTTACATTTCAAAGATTTACTTATCGCATATCATTTAATATATCCGATAATTTGCTATCCAATTGATATTTAACAAAGTGCTAAAACCAAGTGTTAAAACAAACTTAAACCAAATTCAAGGGTGTTAAATCTTCCGCTGAAAATCTTATCACAGCCAAGTTAAGTATAAGACTAAGCAGCTGAGTTATTCTATCAACAGCTCAGTCGAGTCTGTTGAGTGGCTAACTCTGCTGGTTAACTAACTTAGCTATCCATTAAGGACTTAGCTGTGAAATTAACTCTGAATAATTTTAAAAGGACTAAATCGAAAAGTTGGTAAGGTTTATTCAACCCCCCCTTCTAAACCTTACACTCACACCCCTTGGGACCTACACGTATTATAATAAATTCAAGGCTTTATGGGATGAATTGTATGGTTCAGAGGACTTGACTTGTGGTTGTATTTGTGCGGTTGCTGCTAAATTACGTGCTCGGGTTGAGCGTGATAAGACGCATGATTTTGTTTTAGGTCTTGATGATATTTAATATGGCCCTCTCCGCACTTAGATCTTGAGTATGGATCCTTTTCCTACTCTTAATAAAGTTGTCTCTTTAGCAACTCAGGAAGAACGACACCGTAGTATAGTTTGGGGTCGGGATGACAAGACTGAAGCCGTCAGTTTTGCGGTTCAAGCTACCAATAATTTGACAACCTTGCAGCCCAATTCCACTACTCATGTTTGCATCCATTGTGGCGTATTGGTCATAATATTGACCATTGTTATCAGCGAATTGGTTTTCCTCAGCCGAGGTCGAGGAAGAGCTTCAGGTGGGCACGGCCAGAACTCGTCAGCAGTAGCTAACGTTGCCCAGGCCCCGTGTCAGTCTGATAGTAACACGGAAAGCAGCGCGCGCCAGTCCAGTAGCGGCACAACACCTTCGGGTTTTACCAATGATCAGATGCAACGTCTTTTAACTCTTCTGGAGTCCTCTTCTGCTTCTAAAAAAATTGTTTGGTAAGGATACTAAAGTGGAGTGCATTTAGCTCCTTGACAGTGGTGCTTCACATCACATGACCGGGACATTAGATAATATTTTTGATCGTTCAGACTTACCTCCTTGTCCTGTTAGTCTAGCAAATGGTGTTCAAACCACTGCTATTTTATAAGGGAGTGTTCGTTTGGGTTCCGATTTAATACTTCGGAACGTTCTTTATGTTCCTAACCTTAAATGCAATTTGATTTCAGTTGGTCAGCTTACTATTGATTCACATTGTACATTGACTTTTAATGGTCAATTGTGTGTTATACAGGACCGCATGTTGAGGATGACGATTGGCCTCGGTGAGCTTCGAAATGGGGTGTATGTCTTTCAGCCGGTGACACAACAGATTCTATCTCATTCTACTAATGCAGAGTCCATTCTTCTTTTGCATCGTCGGCTCGGGCATCTGTCTAGTCAGTATTTATCTTATGTTTCTAGTTCTAGTAGGAATAGCAAAATAAAGAAACAGTTAGACTCGTGTGATGTGTGTTTGCGTGCAAAACAAACTCATATTGTGTTTCCTTTAAGTGATAATAAAGCAGATGCTTTGTTTGGTTTACTTCATTGTGATTTGTGGGGACCTTATATCCAGTCTTCGTCTTCTGGCTCTCATTACTTCCTGACTATTGTTGATGATCACTCTCGTGCTGTTTGGGTTTATTTAATTAAAGAAGAGAGTGAAGTTCCTGGTTGTTTGAGAAATTTATATGTTATGGTCAAAACTCAGTATGATAAGGTAGTTAAAATCATACGATCTGATAATGGTATTGAGTTTACAACCATCCCTTTGTTACAATTTTATCACGAGAAGGGTATTTTATTTCAAACTTCATGTGTTGGTACCCCTCAACAAAATGGTCGTGTTGAGAGAAAACACAGAAATATTTTAGAGGTGGCACGAGCTCTCATGTTTCAGGGCGAGTGTGTTCAAACTGCAGTGTTTCTTATTAATCGGACACCTACTAATATGTACTTGAAGGGAAGTCCCCTTATGAGATTTTGTTTGCCTCATATCCTGATATGGGTTTATTGCGTGTTTTTGGTTGTCTGTGTTATGCTCATAATAAGCCCAGGCATAAGGACAAATTTTCTTCTCGGAGTCGAAAGTGTGTTTTCTTAGGCTATCCCTTTGGTAAGAAAGGCTGGAGAGTATTTAATTTGGAGAAAAATGATTTTTTGTTTCACGGGATGTGCGCTTCATGTAGGATGTTTTTCCTTTTGCTACCGAGTCATCTACAATCTCCCCTATTACAAGTTTACCAGGTTTTGCCGATTTAGATTTTGGCTTTTCTGACCCGTCCGAGCCCCCGTCTACGTTGTTTGCATCTCCCGCCACTTCCGCAGACAGGGGAAGCAATTCGGAGCCCGCCACTCCTAATTCTCCTCCGATTGTTTGTACTGCAGGTCGCACAACCGATGCACATCCAGCTGCGTCTTCGCACGCCCCAGATGTACGTCTGTTTGTCAACGAGGGTGCCCCTTCACCCTCCTCGTTTGTGACTCCAGTTCAGTCTAGCGAGCCCGACTCGTCTATGACTCCTCCTGATGAGCTAATGGCACAGCGTCCACGACGTCCTCCGGCATATCTTTCTAATTATATTTGTCACTCGGCTCGTACTACACACCCCATATCCGCCTCATCCGAGTCATCGTCCTCATCAGGTACGCGGTATTCTATCGCTCATTATGTCACTTATGATAACTTTGATGCTGGTCATAGAAAATTTGTTGTTGCAGTTAATACTAATGTTGAGTCCAGGTCATTCAAAGAGGCAATACAACATGATCGGTGGTGTAAGGCCATGCATCAGGAGATTAATGTTCTTGAGAAAAATCACACATGGGAGTTTACTTCTCTTCCACCGGGAAAGAAGCCAATTGGTTGCCAATGAGTGTACAAGACAAAATACAAGTTTGACGGGTCTATTGAGCGAGATAAGGTGTGAGGCCCCAGATTTTTATACCATAGATGACACGATCCACATATATTTCCCGATATATTATTTTTTTTATTCCAGTTAATTATTCTTATATTCACTATTTATTTTACATAATACGATATGTTATCAATATTAACGTTACTTAATTTATTACCTATTTACGTGATAATGCAATTGATTTATGTTATTACTTACATTTAATAACTATTATCATTTTCCTTACAACTTGATTCGGTAAAAAGTGCTATTTAAAATTCGTTTTTTTTTAGTATTTGAAAAATAAAATTCTTGTCGCCATATTTTTATGAAGACGATACTTACATTTTGTCATTTTCTGTAAAACTACTATTGCTCAATCGATCAAATAAATTTTATTTAAAAGAAACTATGTCTTAATTTTGAGATTTTGAGATACCATTTTCAATAAACTCAACATTTTACTCCAAATATATTATCTTGAGTTAACAAAACTTTATTATGATTTTTGAAATTCTTGGCATAAATTAAAGTAGTATTTGAACTTATTTTATTGAGAAACGATTTTATGCTTTTTAAACAAACTATTTCATTTTATGATCTATTAAATAATCTACTACTAATTTGATACTTTAACAAAGACAATGACTCATGTTTTTAAAGTTCATCTAGTAAAATTTTAATTTTTGAAAGAATAGTATTCGATATTTATTTTGTTAAAAATACGAACTTTATATTAAAATAGCTAAGTGCCTCATTCTTAATTTTTTGGATTAATTACTACTCGATTTAGCTAATAGAAATATCATTTATACTTAGAATTATTTTTCTTTTATGGTGTATATTAATAACATCCATTTTCACTTCTTTAATAATTATCGATTTCTTCCAACTTTTAAAGTGATGCATTACCCGGTTGGATTTCCTTTCTTAACAACTAGTTATTTTCTTGTAGCATAATATTTATTTAAATAATTTATTAATTTCAAAAATTATATTTATATATTTCGAAATAATTTTTATAATTTAATTAATTGATTGATTGATATATATTGACTCACATTATTGGTTCTAATTTTATTTAATACCTTAGATTATAATTGATGATACTACTAGATTACTAATTATATAAGTAAGATATATATAACATTTGATTTATATGAGAGGAGATACAAGCCTTGTCTTTTTCCTTTTGTCTTATTCACTTAAACATGCAAGTCTTCATCCACTCCCACATGTTTTGCTTCTACCAAAGCAAGCATGCTAACTAGCCACCCTAAAATCAAGCCTAGAAATTAGAGTACTCTTGAGTATGGGAAGAGGGAGGGGATGGTCATAGTGTATTGAAGGATGGAAGCCTCAATTTAGTACCCACAAATCAAGCCTCTTCACTTCTTCCTCTACACTTTCCTATTTCACAAGAAAACAAACAACTCTTCTATATTCATCTTCTTCTACACTTGAACACTTTACAAAAAAAATGGGACACAACACTTTCAACCTACAAAGGCCGAAAATCTGGGAATTTGAGGGATAAGGACCGAGTTTTAAGAGATTGGAATTGAGGTTTTAAGGAGCTTTCAAGAAACAAGAAAGGTAAAGAACCTCCTAGGCATTAAACTCTTCTTTACTTTCTTTTTCTCTCCATCTTTTTCACATTTTGACACCAAACTCTCTACCTAGGGGCTGTCATAAGACTTTGAGGTTTTGAGAAGGTATTACAAAGGAGAAAATCTCACTAGACCATCTTACTACCAAACAAGAGGTGGGTGAAACCTTTCAAAAATTCATGATTATTGCATAAAATGGCATGAATATATGAGATTATATTTTTTTTATATATTTTTGGAAATTTTCAGTTCTTTTTTATTTCTGGAAAATTTCAAAAAATATATGTGTGTGTTGGAATTATGGTAAAAGTGCTTTTTTTTGTTAGAAAATAGCTTTTATATGCATATATGTCTCATTTATATATATATATATATATATATATATATATCTCTTCAAGATGGATGATAAATATGAAAAATATATTTTGTTATGTTATATTAATATTCTGGACTTAAGGACTTGTGAACAAAATCGAGTTGGGCCACTTTTGCAAATAAGGCAAAATATAGGACCAAAAGTAAAAAATCCAAAAACTTTGAAACCCTACTGGAAATTTCAAAATTTTGAACTTTGTTTACTGTAAATATACTGAATAAATGAATAATAATATTTGGGACCCTCTGGGTCAAGCAAATGCGAATATGAGAACATTTAGGTACCAAAATGATATTTTTCAAACTTTAGGGGACTAAACTATGAATTTCGAAAATAAGGGGCAGCCACTGTCCTAAAATAATAAAAACTTATTTTAAATAGTATTCTGGACCTTTAGTCCAAATCTCACGAAAAACTGGCTTGAAACGAGCCCTTAATGGTAAAATTACCCTTGGGGCCAAAATGGAATTTTTCAAAAAATCGGTACTAAATCTGAGAATTTTTCAAAACTTCTTTTAACCCACATACATACTACCCCAAAGAAATTATTAGACCTAGAATCTCGTTAATACCTTTTCCGGTTTAAGAGATATCTATTTTTAAAAGTATTGGGTCAAAAATACTAAATTGAAAAGATTTTTGGACTGACCTGCAATTTTCGAAAATATGACCCTGAGACCCTGAAAATATAATTCCTTAGAATTTTTATAAAAATTAGAGACTGACCTTACCTTTTTCCGAGTTCGGGATCACAACTTATGAAATTTTAAACCCGACATAAATTTCCTCTTTAATTAAAATATTTTATTTTAAAATAAAATTTACCAAGATCATAGGAAATTATTTTATTTTCTAACTTCAATCTATTCATATAAATATTAAAATATTTTTTAACTAAAAATTCTATTTTTAAAATTATTATCCGAATTTATTCGGGATTTTCATATCGATTAATTGTCCCGTTAATAAGGCAACTTCCTCGCCCGCATAATCCGAACTTTATTAAGAACATCAGTATAATACACTGAATTAATGAATAGAACCGGCTAGGTTACCCATCCGGTATCTATGTCGCCAATGATCGATCGATCGATCGATCAATATGGACGCGGCGTAGTTGTATGAACGCACTTGGCCCCATCGATTAATCGATTGGGTTGACGTCACACTTTCGTGCGCAACCAACTGATATGAATTGACGGATTTGTGGAATGGATAAGTCATGTATGGGATGGGTAGCTTGGCTACAGTCTCATTCCGACCTCCATCGTCCAACTCCCAACCTCGAGCCGGATAGGAGAGTCTGGCGGGTGATTGGGTCGTAGGATTCTGAGTATAATCATGATTATGACATTCTCCGAGCTTAGCTGGCTCCACTGTGGAGACGTTGTGCCAACTGGGATAGCGGCTATAGCCCTATCGACAAGAGGGATAAGGTGTACTGTTTGGAGAGATGATGTTTGATCAACACTTTCAATTTTTGTAATAGAGATAAAACTGGTCAGCGTCACACTTTTGTGCGCAACCAACGATATGAATTGAATTGACGGGGTTGGCGCATCACACTTTCGCGGCGCAACCAATCGATATGAATTGACGATCGATTTCGGTTCATGAGCGCCACACTTTCGTGGCGCAACCAATCGACCAATTGACGGATCGATCGGGTTGGCGCACACTTTCGTCGGCGCAAACCAATCGACCAATTGACGGATTGTTTTCGACTATTAACTAATACTATAAAAACTACTAAGTATATGAGAATGCCATTGCACGTTTCTTTCATCAAAATTCATGAAACGATTTTATTGTATAAAGTATAAGCCACACTTGTACACACTCATCACACCCACTGAGAATTTTTGTCTCACTCCCACCTATTTTTTCCAACCAGAGGATGAGGTTTCGCCGGAAGAAGACCACGGTGAAGATTTCGAAGCTACTGATTAGCTCTCTATTGTGTTGGACTGTTGAGACAACTTAAATTTTATGGTTTCTTTAATGTATGGACAAATGCTAAGCAATTTTTTTGTAATAGTCGGGCATAGGACTCGTGGAAGTCTGATTGTGACGAGAATTGTATTTTATTTTCTGATTCCGCTGCGACTGTACTCTAACTTAGTTTATTTAATATTCATTCTATTTTGGGATTTTGCTATTTATGTTTGGGTTATATTAATGAATAAATGGGCCAGCATAGTAAACGCATAAGTTAGACCGTCTGAGTCACGACTCTCGATTTTGGGGCATGACATAAGGCATGATTGGTGGTTCTTGGTAATCACCAACAGGAAGGCAAAGATTTTACTGATACTTTTGCACCAGTGGCTAAGATGGTTAGTGTACGTACATTTCTTGGTATTGATGTAGCCAAGAAATGGGAGGTTCACCAGTTAGATGTGAACAATGCCTTTCTACATGGTGATTTGCAGGTAGAGGTCTACATGAGACTTCCTCCAGGGTTTTCTTCTTTGTCCCCTGGTAAGGTGTGCAGGTTACGCAAGTCTTTATATGGCTTGACAATTCCCCCGAAATTGGTTTGCTAAACTTACTTTTCCTCTTCGTAAGTATGGTTTCCAACAATCTCATGCCGATCACACTTTGTTTACTCATCGGAAGGGGGAGGATATTTTGTCTTTATTGGTGTATGTGGATGATATATTGGTTGCAGGAAACAATCTGATTCTTTGTACATCATTTAAACAATACCTCAATGATTGTTTTCAGTTGAAAGATCTAGGCCCATTGAAGTATTTTCTCGGCATTGAGTGTGTTCGTTCTTCGAAAGAACTGTTTTTGAATTAGCGAAAGTATGCATTAGAAATTCTTCATGAGCCGGTCTTCTTGCTTCCAAGCCAGTCGAGTCTCCTTTGCCACAAAATCACCGACTTGCTTTGTCCACTAGCGAGTTTTATGTAGACCCAGCACAATATTGGAGCTTGATTTATCTCACTATTACTCGATCCGGTATCTCCTATGAGGTGCATATCTTGTCTCAGTTCATGCAGTCTCCACGGGGATCATTTTGATGCTGGGATTCGGGTTCTATGGTATGTTAAAGGGCATCCAGGTCAATGTTTGTTTTTACGAGCTGATAGTGATCTGCAGTTGTATGCCTACTGTGATTCTGATTGGGCTAGTTGTCCTATTTTTCATCGCTCCGTTAGTGGTTATTTGTGTTGCTGGGCAACTCTCCTATTTCATGGAAGACCAAGAAACAATCTATTGTTTCTCGTTCTTCGGCCGAAGCCGAATACCGTGCAATGGCGCATGCTTGTGCCGAAGTGAATTGGCTTAAGGTTCTTCTTGCATCTCTTGGTGTTCACCATCGACAGCCAGCTTGTCTCTTTTGTGATAGTCAAACTGCTATTCATATTGCTACTAATCCAGTTTTCCACGAACGTTCTAAGCATATTGATATCGATTGTCATTTTGTTCGTGAGTTGCTTTTGCGTTGGGTCATAACTACAGTTCACGTTCGTACCAAGTTTCAGTTGGCGGATTTATTTACTAAGGCACTTGGTGTTCCAGCTTTCTCCCTTCTGTTGTCCAAGTTGGGCGTTCATGATCTACACGCTTCCACTTGAGGGAGAGTATTAGGAAATTAATTATTTGGTGATTTGCTTTTCCAATTCTTGTTGATATTAGTTTTCTTAACTCTAGGTGTTGGCTTGATCCCCAAGTCTAGATATTAGTATATATTGTACACATTTCCGCAAATTAATGGCATACAGTTTCATAAGTTTTTCTAAAATTTATCATAGATAATTGAAAGCTCGTTTGACATCATTCGTTAAATATAACTAGGGTGATTTGTGTCAGGCGCAACTTGATTTGTAAATTATGAATAAAATTATAAAATATGAATAAAGTGATTAAATTGTACGTGATTGATTTGTATTTGATGATTAAAACTTGTTTAAACTTGATTTTATTGACAATCAAATTAAGTCTATACACAAGTTTAAAATTCGATAAAAACTCAAATAAGTTTATACAATAATTTGTACAACTAAACTTATTTCGTTTACACTCCTGATTAAATTGTTACCCTTTGTATGTTTAGAAAGGAGTATGATATACTTGATTAGAGAATTAAATGTGGCATGCACGTAAAAGATAAATTTGTCTTTAAAGGAGTGTTGTCAACTGTGCTAGGACCTGGGATCATCGTGTAAGGGTGCAAACAAATCGAGTCGAACTGAACATAGTATTATTTAAAGCTTGTTAGAATTTTTATCGAGGTTCAAATATTATGTTTGAGCTTGATTTTACTATTAATTGAGTCGAGTTTGAACGAGCTTTGGTCGAGCAAAATACGAATCGAGCTCGAAAAGCTTGATATTTTTATACATGTTTTGTTAATTTTTTACTAATCGAGTCGAGCTGCAAACCAGCTTTATATTTTATTGAACGAAAAATTGTGTTCAAGCTTGGTTCGCTGAAACGAGCTTTTAATGATCGATCTCAAGTCGAGTATCTAGTAGGTTGGTTCGATTTTCACTCCTATCGGCATGTTTTTATTATTTGGATAGGATCCAATTTGAACTCGACATGCATAGGCCCCATGTTTCTCAATACCACAAAGAGTGTTCATTATTCCCTACTCAATTTGGATTGATGGATTTGGAGCTAAGGATTTCAAATTCATAATATAAAATCCGTTAGGTTGTTTGGATGAAGTCATTCCATAATGGACTTCAAATCATTGGAAACTATATTTGGAGTCATTTGGGAGGATTTCAAATCCATCTTAGAAAGAGACATTTGAAATGCTTCCCACAAATCCTCCCAATAAATCTGACGATCCGTTTACCTTTATTATGGATCGATAGAAGCCGCAGTTCTCTAAGGTTGCATTTGGATGGGAGAATTTAGATTTGGGGAGAGGATTTGAGGGAAGGATTTCAAATGACTCCAAATAAGAAGGATTTGAAATCATCAAAAATGATTCCAAAAATAACTTCCAAGGATTTGAAATCCATTATAGAATGATTTCATCCAAACAACCTCAATGAATTTGTTATTATGGATTTGAAATCCATAGTTCAAATCCTTCCATCCAAATGGAGCCTAAAGTTCTTTCTTTGTATATGAGAAATTGAGGGTTGTACTGAGGGTCGGATCATTATAACCCTTGTGTTTTCGAAATGTTATATTTTTAAGAATATTAATCAACACTACAAATACATATGTGTGCATATATACGGGTCATTTCTTAGCTTCTTGCTGTCGTAATTTTCCACCCGCCCCGATTAACTACGAAGTTTGGCGTGCAGGTTCTAGTAAACGTGGTCGTTCATGTGTTAGAAAGGAATATTGTCCTTTGAACAAGTCTTCATCTAAGGATGAAGGTAAATCCATAGTTTCCAATAATGTGCAGGATTCTTCTGTGGTAACGCATTTGCAGGTTGACTCATCTTCTGCTATGCCTCTGAATTTGGAGGTTCTATCCTCTTGGGGTACCGCCAGTAAACGGTGGGTGGACTATTCCATGGAAGACCAACATAGTGCTGAGGACCAACCTCCTATTGGGAAATCTTTTGCTCTTGCTCATCCGCCAGTAGTTCATATGGACAATGATGTATTTGTGGCCGTCAACAAAAAATCAGCTAGTAATGGTAAAACACCAGCCCTTCACGCCCTCAAAAAAATATTTCTACTCGCAATCCATTTGAGGCTCTACAGGAAAAAGATTGCAGTTTGAGTCTCAATTCAGAGAAGTATACTGGAACGATTGCAAATGATCACATCATACCAATGACGCAAGATAATCCGCTAGTCCGCTAGCTATTGTGATTTATTCTAATGTTGTTGAATTAAGTTTGAATCTAAAAGAGATTGATGAAACGACTTTGATTTCAGCTCTTGATTCAACATCTCCAACATCAAGCTATCCTTTTAACTTTGATTTTCAAGTTGATACAGACAAATTGGAAACTTTAAAGATCCAGCTAGGCGACTCCTCAACTACTCCACTTGTCTTTCACTCATGTATTCCTCAGAAGCTATGAAGGCTATGACAATTGTAGTTCGAGGAGCTAGGCCGACATTCCACATGATACATTAGACCATTAAGACGATACTCGAGCTGTCGAGCATGTGCTAAAAAAACAAATGACAATACCATTCGAAAATCCTCTAGAAATAGCCCTTCATTTAGATTGCGATTTTAAGTTATTTTTGTTGTTTATTTTTTTCTGAAATTCAGCATTGTTTTCCCTTTTCTACCTGATCGACTTGTGATCAGGACCTTTTCTTTTTTTTTTTATATATTTTCATTTATTTAAAAAAATATATGTGTGCGTATATATGTGTATAGGGGGAGGATACAATGAGACCACATATTATAGTGAGACAATGTGGACTCATCTCAACCTTCCCTTATTTATATCAATGGCTAAGATAAATAGGGGTTAAAATTAAATTAAACATTTAATTAAGGCAAAATAAGGGTATAATTGTCAAAACAAACATGTGGGAGACCATCCAAATATGGAATCAGTTATTAGGAGAGAGAATATCACGTGGGGAGAGAGAAAATCGCACTGGAGAGAGAAAATCACGCATGTGCTCTGCCATACAGTATGTTGTACACTTATCATATATTTGATGTATACTTAACACAATTTTATTGTATGTTTAACATAATTTTACTGCATATTAAAATGGTTAAACAAAAACATGTGGGGACCGTGAATCAATGAATCAATTATAGAGAGAGAGAGGGAGAGAGAGAGAGAGAGATAGAGAGAATCACGCTCATTAACATGTGAGGACCATGGATTAAGTAAAATCAGTTATAGAGAGAGAGAAAATCACGCTCATTATTGTACTGTATATTTAACATATATTTACTGTATATTTAACATTATTATGATGTATATTTAACGTATTTGTACTGCATATTACAATTGTCAAAAAAAAAAATATAAGTATATAACAAAACACATATAAGTATACAGCAAAACACATAAAAGTATATGACAAAAAAATATAAGTATACAACAACATAAATACATACATCAAAACTTAACTACTTATACAACAAAACACATCTAAGTATACATCGAAAAATATATAAGTATACAGTAATCCTCAGTGCCTCCTCGTAGGCCCTCGTTTTCTCCACGTCAGTATCGTCTTCTTCACCAATCCTCCAATCATATCCTTCAAACAACCTAATTTTCTTCTGCTTGACAAATTCATCATCGCCGATCCAGAAATTTAAAAATCAACAACTAATAGACACAAATAAATTAATTAAATTATTATACAGTAAACTATGTCCAACTATACAATAAAATCATGCTATGTATTCAGTAAACTATGTCTAACTGTACAACAAAATCAGACAACCTATATAGTAAAACAACGTCGCCCCTGTGCAAACAACCATCAAACCCCCTGTTCCGACTCGATTAACTCACGATCACATAGAAAATCGGTTCGAAATCGATTTCTCAGGATCCAACATCAACAACTACACCGGTTCAAAATTAGAAAACAAGATTTTATTCACATGGTTACAAAAAGGCCCCAAAAATATCCAGTAATATTCGCACGACCCACCATGGGGCAAACTGAAAATAAGGTGGAGAATGAAGGGAAAACTGTCAACTGAGTCCTATATATATTGTTCTCAATTGTGTAGCTCACGCTTCGTTGTTTGAAGAGTCGAAAAGAGGAAAAAACAAAAGGGTTGGCGCGAAGCAGAGCAGTTTCCGTTCTCCGCATTCTCTTTCTATATCTATCATTTTCTCTTTCTCTCTACATATATCTCCGATCAATCCAGGTTTTTCCAGTTCTCGAACGAGTTGACTCAACCAAGATGTCTGATTCGATCCCCAATGCCTCCATCGCCATGGCCTCATCTAACCCCAAAGATTTCTCCAAGAATCGCCATGGCCTCATCTAACCCAAAAGGTTTCATTTGGAAATAGTGTAATTACAATGTTGTCCTTTTCAGATTTAAAATAAAACGAAAATAATTATTAAATTGAGTAAATCTCAACCATCTAAAATTACAGATTTGTGGATAGGATTAGTCCACACTATCTCACTCTAATTATGTGGTCTCATTTGATCCAATCCCTATATATATATATATATATCCATAACTTCATGTACTAAGGTGCTATAGCACATATAAGTAACCAAATCTTGATAAAAATAGCCCATAATATATACTTCCCCACCCCCCACCCACCCACCCCCCGCCCCTTTTATGACCTTTAATCGAACACTTCGCCAAATGGCAAATGCAACTGTCACGCAACTCGTGCTATGCACCCCTAATTTTTCTTAATTAACTAGGTCATCCACGTATAAAACGTGTATGAAACGATCTTAGTTGGTCTGATGGGCCTTTTGTTAGAAACGATATTTATTGATCAATCTTTCAATTGTTGGTTGGTATCCTTCACTATATTTTTCTGCGTTCATAATATCATTATTTAATTGCTTAGTATAGCACAAAGTTAAATTTGTTTTGCTGTTTCAACTAATTCTTCTGACTAAAACTTCAAAAATCACCTTTTTATATTATTCAAATATCTGTTCAGAAAAGACTAGCTAGCAACATATATCATATAGTATTACATTAACATGACAGTTAAATTGATCGATCAACAACTCGAATTAACAATTCTAGTCGGTATTGGAGTAGTGTAACAATTTTATATATATCTATGATTGGGGAAAAGTATTAGTTAACTGAAAAGATAATAATAGTATTTATAGATATCCTTGGCCTCTGGCTCCTCCAAATGGTATACAATTTGGTTGAATCTGTATTTATGGTGGCCTTTACAAGACATACGCAAGTTTCAATTTTAATTATGCAGCATGCCTTTGAATAGCATTATCACCTCTCAATACTAACTACTATAATGCTGTCATCATTTGATACTTCCATTACGTTATATGGGATTATTTGATTTTATTTTGTGTGTTTTGGAAATGTATTTTCGGAAAAGAATTTAGAAATAAATATTTGTTTCTATTTATTTAGATACAATTTTTTATAGTTTATATTTGTTTTGTAAGGATTCGCCTAGCTTGTTGGTGGTGTTACATCATTTTTTTTAATATTATATGTTGCATATTTAAATAGATCGAAATAAAAAATAAAAGACAATGTAATTGTAATGATGTAAAATTAATTAAAACGTAATGATGTTGACGTATACACTAAAAAAATGTGTTTAATAACGCTAAAAGTTTCGCTTGGTGAGGCTAAAAAGCGTTACAAGGTACATTACCTACGCTTTTAATTGAAAGTGTCATGAGTTGCGTTGTTAAATTTGATGTCACGAAGATATCTATGACAAGATTTATGTGCAGGTAAAACTCATTTCTGGACGTTTTTTAATGCGTCATTATATGGGGACGCTACTTTCTGTCAAATTACTAAAGATTGACCGTAGCTTAAATGAAACTTTGCTAACGCTAAAAATGTTGTTAAATTTGGGGAAGCTATTAAGCGTCTTTAAAGTCGCGACGCTTTTAAAAGTTAGTGTCATTAAAATTGTGATGTATTTTACATTTCTATTTTTTGTAAAATCAATTACAAGTCAATTTATTATTATTATTATTTAATATCTTAAACTTAGTATTTAATTTTTTTTATTTAAATTATTTGTTGTTGGTCAATTATACACCAAATGATTTTTATTTATTAACTCTCGTTATCATTTTTTACACTTCTATCTTTCAATGTCGGATTGACATGCCAATTTTTTACTTTGTGACACTTTTTTTATCAAGTGTCAAAATTTAATTGATACAAACAATAAAAGTGTAAGTAATTCTAAAAATTGGTGACAAATAAAAATACGCTTAAGTAAAATAGAAAATGTCATCGATTCTATGACGTTTTTTTCTAAGCGTTATCATTTTAAGGACACAAATAAAGAAAGTGGAAGTAAATTCTACAAATATTGTGACACTTATAAAAAAAAGTCAATAATTTTATTAAGATAATGACACTTCAGCGAAAGTGTCATTAAATTAACTAAAATTAGTAAAATACTAACGCTTTCTAGTAAATGGCGCTAATTTTTATAATTTTCAACGTTTTTAAAAAAAATGTCATTAAATACTTAATTATAATGATTTTTTTTGGTAGCATCATTAAATTAGTGTTGGGATAAACCCTTTTTCTACTTAAAAAAATAGTTGTTATAATAATTTTTTCACTTAATATACAATTGATGGATTTTCAAATTATCATCATGTAGTATATAAACAATAAATATATAATAGTGTCAATGAGCTTTTGCCCTAGCATTAAGAATTAGGCGCCAGGATCCTTGTGATCCTGGATTCAAGTTCTTGGAGCACATCTTAACTGGTTGACCAATCAACTATGTTATCTTGCTTCCACCGACATGGTATGGTTCAAATTTCACTAGAAACTAGTGACTTTTTGGGAGAGGCCACAATTTATATTCCTTCGGGACCTTAGGGACAGGGGTTTCTCGGAGCTTAAAATTAGTCCGGCGAAGCCCGAATTGGTTTATTAAAAAAAATAAAAAACATAATAGTTCTTTAATCAAATATTATAAAAGCATTCATTAAATTTATTTAACAATCACCCAAAAATTGCCGTAAATATTTCTTAATGTGATTGCATAATGGTTGGTAATCTGGTCAAACTGAAAATTATTCATTAATATGTCAAGATTAGTTCAAGCAAGCAATTTATTATCCCCCGCCTCCCAACCAGACTTGGTATTTTTCTTTTCTTTTTCCTTTTCTATATATGTATCTGTAAGTATAATTTAAACTTTTTTGGGTAAGGATATGCATATGACATTTTAATGTTTTATATGTACCTTTCACGCTTAACTCCTTTTAAGTGCAAAGCACGTCCCACAATTTGAGAAGTAATGTACTGATAATTTTTTAAATAGAACGACAGATTAATGTTTTAATTTCATAGAAAGAAAGAGTAACAGCTAACAAATATCTCTCACATACCTTTTTTTCTCTCTGTTATATTTTTTTACTTTTCGTAAAATTTACCTTAAACTAAAACAGAGCAGAAAAAAGAAGAAAAAAGTGTTAACTTGTTTACAATGTGCTTTGCAGATAAATTGTAATTTAACATTTTGCCTTTCCAAAATCTAATTCAAGATCTTTGGATATATTTGTGCATTAACACTAATCAAGAAATTATATCTTGTCATATGGTTTAGTTAAATACAATTATATCATAGTCCATAGATGCATTCACATCATCACATGTGAACTCAAGTACCTAGAAAAAATTGTTGACAATGCAGCCATGTTCATCATGTTAAATATTATTGTTACAAGTATCACTGATTCTTGTATATTGGGAAAAGTAAAATTGACTTGACTTTTGTTTTAATATCTTCTTATCTTTTTTTTTTTGGGTACAATATCTTCTTATCTTTAATGACTTGTGAATGGTTACAACTCTTCTAGGAAGTGAAGAAAAAATAGAGAATATATATCATGAAATATTAAATCAGACCATAATTTTCAGTAGGCAAAATAAGTTTATATATACTGGTACTAGTGTCATAAAAAAAAAAAGACAAAATTATACAAATCGAAAATTTACTATCATAATTGTATTAGTGAAAGTATTATTTTCACATCTTTTATTAAAAACGCAGGCACAAAAGGGTTAGCTCCTGACAGACCGTCTAACGGATTAGATACGTTAGACGGATCCAAATACCCCGCTCATGGTCAATTAGCCCATTTGATCCGCACAACCACTAACACCACAATAACCACACCCGCTGCTAATACTTTTTGGGATGACTATTAATACTTTTTGGGATGGCTACTAATAATTTTGAGAGGGAGAACTAATATTTTTTAGGGGTGGCTACTAAATATTTTTCAGGATGACTAGTGATACTTTTTAGGTAGAGCTGACAATGGGCCGGGCCAGGCTGTCCCAACCCTAGCCCATTGGGCCAATGCATAAAATCGGGTTGGGTCAGGTTGGCCCGAGTTTGCATCGGGCCTCAATTTTCTTAACTCAACCTAACCTTACCACAAGCCACAGGCTATCGGGCCAAAAAAGCCCAAGTTGAAATATTAAAAATATATATTCAGATTAAAAAAATAAAAAAAAATGAAACATTAATACACATTTAAAAAAAAAGAAAACACAAATTTTCATGGTACAGGGCCTATAGGCATAGCAAGTCAGCATGATTTATTAGGCAACTACATGACTTTTAATAAATTAACAAGCATTCATTTGCAAGTTGATGAAGTTAATTATAAGGCAACAAGTTATAAAAAAATGAAGACCATGGCTTTTAATTCAATGACCTAACAAGTTATATATATTTTGTGGTCATCTGAAAAGATTTTTTTGATAGAAAATGAAGTATTTTTGGGCATTAGTCAAATTTAAGAAGAAATTAACGTTGCATATTATTGATTATTATTTTAAAGATAAAATGAAAAAAAAAAGATGAAATAGTAAATAACTGAAAAGTGAAACTGAAAAGTGGACATTAGTGAGGCAGTGATTGCTGGCTAAGGTAATAACTATAAGGCGGTATCAGATATGCTCAAATTTTTTTTTGGTATGGGGCCGGGCGAGCCCGAAAGCAGGCCGTTTTGGTCCAAGCCCGATCAGCCCACCGGCCCTACTGGGCTTAGGCTATTTAGGCCCGAATTTTTTTGGGCCTTCCAAAAAAAGGCTCAGTCCAGCCCTAAATGCGGGAAAAACTAGTAATTTTCAGGAGAAATACTAAAATACCTTTAAGTAGAAAACCTAATACTTTTCAATAAGACTATTAATACGCTCTATGAGGAATACTAATACTTTTGTGGGAAAAAAATCAATATTTTTCATGAGAATTACTAAAAACACTGTTCTAAGGGATTACTAATACTTTTGAGGGTTGTCTAATATTATGTCACTGCTTAATACTTTTCAAGGAGACAATTAATACATATTAGGTGGATTACTAATACTTTTGAGGGAAAAAAATCAATATACTACAAGAATTCCGCAAATTACCGACGGACTAATGTCGTCGGTACTTACCAACCAGGTACCAACAGAAAACCGACAAATTTGTGTGAGAAGGGTTTTAAAAATATGTTGGCACATTGTCGACGGATTACCGACAGAAATACCGACGGATAAGTGTACCGTAGGTAAACGGTCGTAAAGTTTGCGCCAATATATTAGCGCGTAAATGTTCCGTCGGATTACCGACGAAATAGCGATGATAGGACTCACCGACGGCACATATTTGTAGGTATATATAATATATTATACAATTACCGACGGATTAGAATCGGTCGGTAATAGTTAAGTTTTAACTTTTTAAAAATATTTTAAATTATACTTATTATTTACCGACGGAATGTAATCAGTCGGTAATATTTGATCAAAACGACGTAGTTTGGTTTTGTCGATCCTCAATTAATGTTTTTTAATTAAATTATATGTATTCTTTACCGATGGATTGTAATCAGTCGGCAATATTTCCGTCGGTAGTGTCATGCTACTCCCTCTGCAATATCAATCAGTAAATCCGTTGGTAATATTACCTACGGATTGTAGTGTCGTCGGTACTTGGACATTAAAATGTCGCCGAAATTCATCGGTTCAATGAGTATTGCCGACAAATATACAGAAAAATATCCATCGGTAAATTACCTACAGATAAAAAAACTGTCGGTAACTGGCTACCGACAACAAATTTGGCGACGTTTGGTTTCCGTCGATATTTTGCAAATTTCTTTTAGTGATACTTTTCATGAGGGCTACTAAAAATATTGTTCAAGGGGATTACTAATATTTTTTAGATGTACTACTAATACTTTTCAGATGTACCACTAATATTTTTTAGGGGAGAAACTAATAATTTTAATGGCCTCTAATATTACAAAAATGTCACCGGTCCGGAGATCCTATAATAGTACCCAAAAATATTATAAAAATACTGTCATGCTGGTTCCGTCTAATGGAAAAGACTCGTTAGACGATCTGACCAAAGTTTTGTCAGCACAAAAAATAACATATTTGTTAATATTTTTCTCACTAAATTCCTAGATCAAATACAGCTGAAATTTGCTCCTAGACGAAATATCATGTAATCCATTTAGATATTTTGCACCATTTGTTATTAACTCTTGGAGAAAAATAACTAAACTATCTCCATGCCGATATTTGAAAAAGAAATACAAAAAACAAAGAAAGAAAGAAAAGGGTTATTTGTGATCACTCATTTGTGAGCTAATATGTCAAAACTACTTTTTTCTTGAAAATTGCTCTCCACTTGCTGCCAATCTGAAATGGTACCACTCTGCGATTGCTTTCTCATACTTAGCTAACACTGTTCCTTTTTTGGCTTGTTTTGGCTTTCCATGCTCATATGCTGTGTATCCTGTCTCATCCATGTGATTACTAGAATACTAGAATTCAATTAATTCCCTTCCAAAATTTATGATTGGATGATATTACAATACTATGTCATGTACCACATATATATGTTTATATATATATATAATTGAAGATTGGAAAATTTAAATTTCTCATGTACCACATATATATGTTTATATTATATAATTGAAGATTGGAAATTTTAAATTTCTCATGTTATTAACCAATTTGGATAAAAGAAAAAGAAAGCGCGCGAAACAAAAGTATTTTTCAACAAATTAAGTGCTTATTTAATTAATAAAAGTTACGAATAAACTCACATATATCCAGCGGCGGATTTAGGGGGGGACAAGGGGGGCTATTGCCCCCCAAAAATTTTTCAAAATTTCATTTTTCCCCCCTAAATTTTTCAAAAAAAATTTTTTTAGTTAAAATAGATGACTTTGCCCCCCCAAAATTTTGATAAAAATTTTAAATAGTTGTCTTTTACAATATAAAAGCCTATTAATTATGGTTAATATATGAGTATTTTTTTTATTATTTAAATTTATATACTCGATCCGTTTTTCGCCCCCACAAAGTTAAAATCATGCGTTCGCCGCTACATATATCTACTATAGTTATGTCCAAATAAGCTATGAAAATAGTATTTTTTTCATATAAGATAGGTTAGTGGTAGGAGTATTCATTTAAAATTGAATTGAATCGATCAAACTTTTGGTAAATTAAAAAAGCCATATGCAGCCTATACATATGTTATGCTGAGTAACAAATCAATTAATCATATTGGTTCGATGATTATTGGACTTTTTTATATTTTGCTTTGGAGTTGGATGAATAAAATTTAGTAAAATAAAAACAAAAAGTAGTTATAAAATCAAAAATGAAATCATAACTATATTTCATTTTTATTATATTTATAGTTCTAGTAAATAAATAATAAAAAACAATAAAAATAATAAATATAAAAGTTATAACTCAATATTCAGTGCACTTTGATACACTAAAATCAAATTGATAGTGAAGTTTTCTAATGAGAAAAGTCAAACATCAAACTGATCTTTTTTTACTTTTTTTTTAATATGTTTCAATTTAAATTTAATTCGATTTATCCAACTGTGAAGTGTGGACGCATTGAGTGTCACATGTGTTTGTGCGCAGAACATTTACCTCACCACGACCACACTATGATCTCCATTAGAAAAAATTAAATGATACAAATTTTGGGAAACTGATAGATGATATTTATTAATTTTACTATACATCAGAATAAAGTAAATTTAATTGTCATTATATTATATAATAATATTACCATTGTACATGCAATTCATGCACCATTGAATCCCAAATTATAATCATTCTTCAGTTCACTGTAGATATCTCTATATTATTACATTACAAACATAAACAATTCGCTTTGTTTCTTTGTCCTAATTACATGATTTTGTGGGATTATATATCTCACTCAGTAATTAATATCCAATTTAAAAGTTCTTAGGGTGAGAGATACCACGTCAATTATTATATAAAAATTCAATAGTTTGCAAATATACTTTGATATTAAAGAGAAATATTATTTGTGGGATTATAGGAAAAATAAGGTGTGCACTTGAAAAAGTCGTCGATTAATTAAGAACCATCAAGAGATTAGTTGGTAATTTGCGTCATTCACGTTACCCTGGTATGATTGCACTTTTGAAAGTTTTGCTAAATTTGTCCGTTTTGTTTTTTGTCCTGTTCAATACTTACATTATTATAATTGAAGGAAGAAAAATACATTTTGATGGGCCAAATTGCTATTTTAATCCTCTAGTTACACGAGTGAAAATAATAATCATGCAAAATTTACTATCTATAGAGATATATTATAATTTTCAAAAATCTCGATTTAAGTTTTCTAATGAGAAAAGTCAAACATCAAACTATCTTTTTTTTTTTTTTTAATATGTTTCAATTTAAAAACCCGCTAATATGGATACCAATTTTGCTTAGATATCATTCAAATGAGTTGACATTTTAATTAGAAAAAATTAAATGATACAAAGTTTGGGACTGATAGATGATATTTATTGGTTTTACTATCATCAGAATAAAGTAAATTTAATTGTTATATTATATAATAATATTACCATTGTACATGCAATTCATGCACCATTTTTATAATCATTTTTTTCTTTCTATTTTGCAGAACAAATAATAAATAGATTCGCTTTGTTTTTTTTAAAAAATTATATGATTTTTTACAAATCATAATTTATCCAATTTGAACCATTGTTGTCAACCCTTATGACTACATTATTTAGCCTACTTTGATTTTATACAAAAATATTTCTCCTTCGGATGGAGAAAATAAATGTAATAAAATATTCTTCTGTCAAACTTGAGTTTGTTTTTTTATTTCAAATATTGGGCATTATTATAATTGAAGGAAAATAATACATTTTGATGGGGTAAATTGCATTTTTGGACTTTTATTATGGGTTTGCAAAATAATAATTTTGCAAAATATGTCTATAGAGATAGTTTATAATTTTCAAAAAATTGGTCCATATATAAGTTTTATAAAAGCTAATTGGATACCAATTTTGCTTAGATATCATTCAAATGAATTTTGAGTTGATGCAAAATTGGTCTTGTCCGGAATAATTGCATATTTTCATAATACCAATTATTTTCTTATTCATATATTTGATTTGAATAATGAAATAGATTTTTTTTTTAAAAAAAAATTATATGATTTTTTACAAATCATAATTTAAAATTGTTGTCAACCCTTATGTTTATTAAGAATTTTTTGGTTATATTTATTATATTTATGTAATTAACAATTGGTGAGGAGAAATTACTCCGAGATTATGGATCCGAACCGATGTCCGAGATGTACCCCTTACAGGGCATATCGTCAAATATTCACGATGTATGCACAAGAACACTTGACCTGGTTTCATATGGGAATACCAACATGAAGAAAAAGAACAGCAGGAGCCGACGGGAAACCTTAAGACAATGCAAAATGCGAGCGAGAATATTATAGCGATTCCGGATGCTTAACTGCACTTATATGTTCACTGATGAACCTTCAAGAAACGGTTCATGAAAATTCCCATCGAACAATGATTCCCGATGGGGTACCGAGTGGAACGAGATACTTCCGAGATAAATCTAAGTTCTCCGAAGATCTTAGAGAAGTCCGTAAGACGGTGCGAGAATTATGGCAACCGCCATATTCATCTACAAAGACAAGTTCATCGATCCGAATCGATGGAGACGATGGTGAAATATCATAAGGAAACTCTTGAACTCCTTCATGATATTCAAACGAGAATCAAGAACCTGGAGGACATGTCGAGTTCTTAGGAGGAAAAGAAGCGTATAGATTTCGGGACAGCACCATATTTACACCAAAAAGGAAACCAACCGAAGTCATACGAAAAATGACGGATGAGGAGAAGCTCATTGCTCTAATCAAAGGAAAATCCATCAAAAATTAAAAAATATGGATATGGAAAAGATGAATCTTAAAGATCTACATGACCTTGCAGAATCCTTCGCAGGATTAGGAATTGTAGATTTAAAGATGAACACAGGAGATGGAACATTGGTCACCTATGATCCAGCAGGAAGACCAATTCCACCACCACCACCAGTTAATCCTAACGTCAAAGAAAGTACGGGTTCGAATCATGGAGCTCGGGACGAGAGGATGCCACACGCTGGGGATTTCACAACTGGGAGTGATCGACTTTCAGGGACAGGAGGTCGAAACCCTTTTGTGGGAACTAGACAACCTACTGGAAGGCCGAATGTTTATCAGATGCCTTATGGAAGATCGCACCTCGACCCAATACATCCTTATGGGTTGATGTTAAATCTGGACATCCCAGATTTTAAAAATAGAGAAGTTCTCATTGATGAATGGGATTCACTATGAGAATTTCAGCAGGAACCCTCGATCTTACAAAGGATTCATTCATTTTACTCCTTGAAATGAGTCTTGAAGGATCGGTGAAGATTTCCTGGGATATGACCGATGCTAGTACAAAAGGTTCGGTCACATCAGGAAAATCACTTAAAGGAATTGTCGATGGTATGGCGAAACTATTCAAAATCCGGTTCATCAAGACAAAGTTATTTCGAGGATTAGAGGATGAAAAAATAAAGAGATATAAACAAGCCCTCTATAGCCTTGAGTTATATGATATTTGTCATATTGACGAATATATCAAGTTGTTCACCGAATACCGGTGGAAATCCAAGATTGAAGAAAAGGAAGTTGCATGCCTATTCTTTGCCAAGATTCCGAGTCCCCCGGAGAGAAATGTTTATCGGGAATACAAGGATGGAGCGGAAGTAGAAAGCGTGGGCTTAAAAATATCTTTCCTAAAGGCCAAGTTATCCGAATGGTGTTACCAAGCAACTTTGTATAGGAATTACAAGAGATTAAGAGGAATTAACAAAGCAGTTCCTCTATGTTGCGTGGATAATGACATCCCAACAATTGTGGGGGGTCAACCAAGGCGGCTGAAAGAAGAAGGAGGAGCCAAGCCATCCATACCGTCGAGGAAGCAACAAAAAGAAGCGGTCTTCATGGAGACCTAGAAGGTTTTGGTCAAAACAAAAGGCCCGAAGTTACAAAACAGGGCAAAGACCAGCACCAAGCAGGAGTAGAGCCTCCTCATCAGGTTCTAATCAAGCAAGTACCAGCAGAACACCAGGAAGGAGAACTTTCAGGCGTGCTCACACTAGAGCAAATGAAAGTTTCAAAGACTGTAATTGCTGGACATGCGGAGCAAGGGGACATATCTCAACAGATTACCCAGACAATCAAAGACGAGGAGTCAGACAGTTCGAGGCTACACCCGAGATCGAAGAAGCTGTCTACTACCAGGATTTAATACAGGTGTATCAATTTGAGGATATTCCCTTAGATGAAAGCATATATGAAGAAGAGATCTATTTTGACGATGGAAGTGACTCCAGCTCAGAATCAGAGTGAAGAAGAAATTTTTCAGCAGACAGTCAGGGAGGATATGTCAGGATTCCTCTCTCACACTACGGTTTCTCATAAGACTCTCATGAGAATTATGAAGGAAGATCCAAAGCTTCAGATATACGATAGTTTTACTATCGCATCTATGGAAAAGACGTTGGATAAGATTGGGTTTCGTAACAGAAAACACCAAATTATTCATAGGGTAACAACCGGAGAATTTGCCATTCCGATGGAGTTTACTGATAACCTGATCGAGATGCAGTTGGTCCCTATTAGAGAAATACAGGAGATCAAAAGCAGAGTTAAAAGAGAAGTTGCAAATACACTCTCATGGATTCACATTGGAGCCATAAGAGTCATTATTAAGGCAACATTCAAAGAAGGAATAGATTCGCCACTTAATCTTGCTATTTTTGACAAGCGAATCTCACATCTCAAGGATTCATGCCTTGGAGCTGTTACATGAAATTTGTATGCAGGAAAATTAGCATTCAATGTCTATCCAAGAATTGCATACAATTTGGGAGATCGAGATTTTAATAGAGTCCTAACCCTTCACCAAGATTTCAAAAGAGTCGATTTGATGAAAGAAGGAAACAGGCCTTACTCGATCACATACAAGATTTCCTATGCTCTCTCGAATACGCATCATTCTGAAGTATTCTTGAGAAATGAATTTATTGAAGTCCCAAGAATCTTTGAGGACTTGGCCAGGGTGGTTCTACCAGAAATCATTGAGTCTCCAACTATAAAGGAGATTGATATGATAATTCAAGATCAACCGATCTTCAACAAAAGTCAAGTCTCGAGTTGAGCCAGAAGGCAGTCATCCTTCCAAAGCAGATGAGAATGGTGAGTAGCTTGGCCGTTGGGAAGAAAAGAGACCAAGTACAGTTCAACGCATCCCCGATGATTTCAAAATAGCAGGAGAGCTGAAATGTCCAGAAGGTTGGCGAGAAGTTGAAGTAATATTCGACATCACTCAAAAGGATAATATTTTTCCTTGTGATGTTCTATATTATCTCCAACAACCAATAGTTGGAAGATATCAAGGAAGCCTGAAGATAGGTGAAATTGAGCTAACTATCTCAGGAATTGCAGGAAAGATCCCAGAGCAATTAATACTGGGAATTGAATTTCTTGAGGATCATAAACCTTGGGAAAGATTACAAGACGGAATGGAGTTCACAGTGGCAGATAAAAGATACAGAATCAGATGACCACTAGTCCATTCTCCATATACATTTCTATCGGAATGTTATATGCTGAATACAAGGCCGAGTATTTCGCCGCCTATATTGATTCAGGTGCTAGAATATGTACTGCAAACCCGGATGTCTTTCCTAAAGAAATCGGAGAAGATTTACCAGCTATTGCAAGAAGAGATTTCTAAAAATGAATCCTTATTCTTAACAGAGGAATTAAACAAGCAGAAATTATGATCGGAGGCGCAGGCGGTACCCCATGGTACAAGGTGAAAACGCCACCAATCTATTTCCATGATACATGTGCAGATGTTTTGCTAGGAAACAACTTCCTACAAACATTCAAGCGATTTACACAGGAGAACGAGACAAGAAGACTTATTTTCACAACCTTATGTGATCATAAGATCATTGTCCGTAGAGATCAAGGGAACATTTTGAGAAAAATGCCTATTAATTTTTGTAGCAAGCGTGGTGATGAAGCCAAACTCCGAAATCCAAAAATGGCGGATCGAAGAAAATTTGGTGAAGCTTTATTATCCTATAGACAATTCGGTTCTCGAAATGATAAGAAGTTTTGGGATAATAACTTGTATTCATTCAAAGTGCAAGGAGAAGAACGAGTTACTCCAAAGGTTATTGCTGAATTGATGATGAGCCTAATGGAGAATCCACAGAGTGACGTAACCATTGAAGAACAAATATCACTCAAGGATATCAAGAAGAAAATCCAAAGGAATAATAATGAAGATCCTTTGGCATGGTGGGACAAAAATGAGCTCAAAGCATCCTTAAAGGTTAAACCCGGAAAGGAGTACGAGTTCGTGAGATTCAAACCAATCCTTATGAACCAGGAGGATCGTAAGGATATGCAGAAAATACTTAAGGAACATCTTGACCTTAAGTTGATTTCACCAGGAGTTTCTCCATACGGCTAGATCCCAGGATTCTTAGTCGAAACCATGGAGAAATCAAAAGAGGAAAGCCAAGATTTGTTATTAATTACAATGGATTAATAACATTTTGGAATTCGACGGATACTACATCCCAAGCGAGAGAACATCGGTTAATCGTATCAAAGGTGCCAAGATATTCTCAAAGTTCGATTGCAACTGGATTCTACTAGATTAAGATGGAGGAAGAAAGTAAGAAGTTTGACTTTCTCTACACCACGGGGACATTATATTTGGAACGTGATGCCTATGGGATTGGCTAACGCACCCCGGATATATCAAAGAAAGATGGATAATCTTTTCAAAGATTATTTAGTTTCATGTTCGTGTATATCGACGATATTCTCGATCGCATCAAAGAACATGAATGAGCATCTCAAACATTTGGAAATATTTTTTCGGATGTTTGTCACAAAAAGGATTAGTGCTTTCGGAAAAGAAGGCGTAATCGCAACAAGACAGATTGAATTCCTCGGAATTGAAATCGATGAATCTGGAATTATTCTAGTAATCATATTGTAGAAAAGATACTGAGGATTTCGGATACACCTGAAAGACAAGAAACAACTTGAGTTTTCTTGGAGTTGTTAATTTTTTTGGGATGTTCATTAACAATCGGCATATTACGGGAAGGTGTTTAGCCCATTGCTTAAGAAAGATGCGAGATTCAAATGGGAAGATGAACATCAAAAAGGAATTATGCAACTTAAAGAAGTTTGTAAAAAGCTTCCAAAGCTTGCGATTCCCCAAGACGAGGACGAACTGGTTCTTTATACAGATGTCAGTGATGATTGGTGGGCAGCAGTTCTTACTAAGGTCACGCTAAATGAAGAAGTGCCATGCAGATATTGCAGCGGTTTATTCACACCCAGTGAAGCAACCAGATGGCATATCAACGAGAAAGAATTCTTTTGCAATGTAAAGGCTTTTAAAAAATGGCCTCTATTTTTGGCTAAAAGTTTACTTTAAAAATTGATAATTCAAGTGTCAAGGCTTTTCTGAAAAACAAAATTGAATCAAAACCAGAAAAGGCTAGATTACTTAGATGGCAAGCTAAATGTCAATATTATGATTATAATATTGTCATTATAAAATCTCATGAAAATATTCTTGCAGATTTTTTGACACGAGATGGAAGGACGCGTTACTGACGAGGTCCTTAAACGAGTAAGACATCTCCGGAAAACTTGGAGAGTCTAGAACGAGATTTTGGGGCGTTATGTCTCAATGCGAAGTTGCGGGGCGACTTCAACAGTCGACCGTAAACCGTTTCTAGTTAAATACGAGCATGCCAGTTCGCTCAAGGACAATTGTTCTTAGCGCTGCAAGGGCCTCTCCTCCAGGCCGCATCTCCTACGATGCAAAAAGGGGCGAATAGAGAACGGGGCTCTAACCCAGAGATTATGGATTCAAGTACCATAATCACAAGTGTTGCAGGTGATGCATCCCCTAAGGGTGTACAAATCAGAATTTAATGTTGAAGCTCCGGTGTCACAACCCGAGTCTTCAAGTCAACCAAAGACTCGGGGTAAAGAGGGAGAGTTGGATCTTAGGCCACGACATGTGCAAATCTAAGGTCCAAACTGACGAGATTAAGATTTCTCCAATGCAGGTATATCAAAAACAATGGGAGAAATTGGTTACAAAAAGAGGTATCAATCCAGAAAAAACAATAGTTGATATCTCGGGCAAATATCCCAGAGTTTGGATGAAACCAGGAAGTCATCCAAATGAAGTACAGGAATGGTATACTTTTGGAGCTCTAGCTTCAATCTATACTGTATCACCAGGATTCCCAGAAATTTCAAAATTACCGAAATGGATTGGGGAAGCGGTTTACGAGACTTGGGCCAATAATCCACATTTGGCTAGAGGAGATATTTTGGAACTGTATTTTATCAGTGCAGCTCCCGAACCAACGAAGAAAGGCTTTAATGAAGCTTTTCATTTCATCAAGCTAAGAAGACCAGATGGAAATGCTTTAAAATATGTCAAGGCAGCTTCACCGGAAGAAATACCAGTGTTAGTAGGAGCAATTTCTGAAGATGAAGCTTCTACACGACGAGCATGGGGTCTTTGGGTTTGTCTAACAGAAATGGACAAAGTCAAATATCCGTTTAAGTTTTTCTAGAATTCAGCAAATGGATCTTTCCTACTGAATTCAATGACTGGATCAACAACATGATTCGCAGAGGAGCTTTTCGAGACAAAGAGAAGAATTCTGCGGGAGAACAAGATTCCGGCAAGCAAAGAAACTTACCAGGAAAAGTCAGAACATGGCGCATGTGGGCCGTTGGATCGATCGGATCCGTCAAGCATGCCCCGAAGTATGAGGAACCCGAGTTTGGAAAAGGTTTCACCCAAACCCGACCGACAAGACCATTTTGGAAAGGATAAGGGGATAAGTGGCTCACCACAATACGCGTTTTCCTCGTGGACCACGCAAACCAACTTTTTAAAAGATTCCCCGACAACCATCACATGGGCTGAGTCACGCGGAAAGAAAAGGAAGACAGCTGGCGAGGCAATAATGCAGGATATAACGTAAGCAATGACGTCATAAGTTTCAATAAGATTTGAAGCCCGCCTTTCAAGTCCGAACTTACCTCTATAAATTGCAGGATTTGAAGGAAGCTGAGGACATCGGACATTTTCCTTAGTTTTCTTATAATAAAATCTGAGTGAAAAATTTGTATTAGTTGAGTGTTTTAGTTTTTAAGTTTTATATATTTTCGAGTGCAAGCCTCATACATGAGAGGCTAAACAAGTGTTCTCCTCCCAAAAGGAGATTACTAATGTAATAAATATTTCTATAAGTTCTTAATAAAAAGGGGCTTTCTGCTTCAACATGTCTTCATAATGTTCTATTAATTTATCCCATTTAAGAATTACTTATACGTCTGGAGTAGGAAACAAACCAGGTTGTGCTGAACAGTTGCTGAAGGAGTCGGATAACTTGCAGATCATCTTTCTTGAGGGTGAGGTTGAACCGTGAGGAGCTGTTTGTCAAACAATTTGGGGGCAGTAATTTTCCGACTGGTGGTGTTGCGAACTATCTCACCCGGTGCTATTTCGGTCAAAGAAGGTATGAATTTTAAAGGGATTTATTAATTTTACGGAAGCATGTTGGGGCTGATATGGTCGTGATGGACTATATCTGTTTTATCAAAACCTTAGTCCAAAATTGATTTAGAATTATGAAGCATTTACAGAAGTATGTCCTATGAAGTTTATAGGCTGGAAACCTGACATGATCCACTTAAAACCTCTGAATAGAGACTGGATCTCAGTAGGTGTAACAACGCCACGAACGGAATAGGTGTCAGAAAATGTAAATCTTCATAATCTATAAAATTTGAGTTTATTGAAAATAGCTATGATATGATAGGATTGAAATTGCTAATTCTCGAAAGTTATAGTCTATAATTGCTACATTTGGAAAGATAATGGACCAAAACTGCTATTTGGCTATAAGGGCAAAATTGTCCAGGGCATAAATTGCAACTTTAATAGTTAAAGGGCAAAAATGCAAAACAGCCTAAGTTATAGGACATATTTTGCTATTAAGCCTAAATATTGAGTGGAAAAGTTGTCATGGACAAAAGACAATGGCTATTTTACTTTTACTTAAGTGGTAATGAGTCACAATAACAATTTCTATAACGAAAAAATGAAAACTAGCCATCTTTTAAAAATAAATGTCATTTAGCCATTCTGACATAACAAAAAACATGCATATTCTTCTAGCATATTTGCTTGATATTTGGTCTATTTCTCTTCTTTCACTTATCTCTCTTTATATCATCTTACTCTTTATTTCAATTTTTTTTTAAAATTCGAATCTATATTTTCCGTTTTTGTATATGCAATATTGGTATTGAATTACAGATCTTATAAAGAGGATTAATTTGATATATTATACATACAAAGCGGATTTGAAACAAAAAAGTTATGTGAATTCGTAGTTTTTTTGGAGAAAAAAAAACTGGTTATAATATGAGAGAGTAGATTGATTTCCATTTTTTACTATTTTTTTGTTTTTTAACAAAGTAAGTCAATATCATATATATTTTTGTTTAACTAGATATCAAGTTATATCTTTTTTAATAAATTGAAAATAATTTTAAAATTTTGGTTTGACCAATGTTTTTACACTCGGAAAAAAAGTAAGAATAGAGTTAAAACTTCGATATCCTAAAATTGCAACGGTTATGTAACCAAAAAGATATCAAAAGTAATCATAATCGATTTATAAAATAAAAGTCGAGTTTGAGGCTTTGATATATTTCAAGTTTAGATAAGAAATATTAATTAACATTCGATATATAACTGAGAACAAGATCTTAAGCACAACTCGACGAAAACAAACATTACTCGATATCGAGTTACATAACTCGATAATCAATATCAAGTTATGCGATAAAAATTCTTGTCATCTTCCTCATTCACCCCAACCACCATTAACAGACAACAATGTTTTCAATCAAAACCTAAATTGTCTAAACCGTAAAAATTCTTCAAATCTAACAATAAATCCTAACCCAAACAACTATAAACTAACTAAATCAACAAAAAACATGAAATTAGCGAAATAAATTTTTTTGCCCATCAATAAATTATTGAAAATAATTGCCATTTTTTTAAAGGTACTATTTTTAAAAAGTAACCAAAATAAAAAAAATAAGATTTTTGCTCAATTTTTGAATATCGAGTTATGAAGTTGGTGAATGCGCACGTGTGGCTCGAAAATGGGTTTATTAAGGGGCATTTGAGAATTTCACATGTCAAAATAGTTAAAAAAACATGTATTTGAAAAGAATGACTAAAAAATATTTTGGTATTTTGTTTTTAATCCATTTTTCAGAAAAACCGATTTTAGAATTGATAAAATGTGGAATGACATTAAATTCTAGTTTTTGGGGTGTCCTTTTAAAAATAGAATTATAAAGTGAGTTCAGTGAAGTTATAAAATAAAAGTTGGTTTGAGGCTTTGAGCTATCTCAATTCAAGCTTGAGCTAGAACATAAGAAATATTAATTCCATTATTATTATTTATAGGTGGGTCCATGTTCCGAGTTTAATCAATTATTTAATTTGGTTATTTTGAATTAAATTTGAGTTTGAGCTGAGAATATTCGAAGGTTTGATGAGTTCAAATTTTTTTAGCTTTATTTGGGAAAAGAGAATTTTTTAAAATCATCTACATTCTCATCCCCACAGATACCAAAAGTTAAAAAAGGGGGATTTTGTATTTTGTCCAAAAACATTAATAACATTTACTTTAAGCAAAACACTTGTAAACTTCCAAACTAAAACAAGAAATATAAATAATCAGAAAAAAAGAGGAATAGACTATAATTGTCAACATCATAATTTCAGATAATGCAAACTGAAATCATAAATAAATTAGATAACTACTTTCAGCACTGTCCTTCCCAAATTTATCTTATTTCAAACAAGGAGCTGCATTTTTTAACTCTTCCAATTTTTACCACGCACACCAACAAAACAAATATTCACGTTTTGCCCACTCCCCCCTGTCACAGTATAAATCTCACTTGCACCTCTCTCTCCATACCCATTCCACTTTACTTTATTAAGTAAATTGCTTTTTCCACTTCTTCTCCCTCTCTTCTCTTCTTTCTCATTTTCTCTGCAACAAAACAAAACCACCATAAAACGACGTCGCAGCGGCAGTTATGAACGGAGTTGAACTCGTAACGACCTGGCTCACGCCCACCGTTCTGTTCTGCCTTCTAAACCTCATGATCGGCACCATATTTTTTATATCAAGCCTCAAGCCTCACACAAAGCGAATAAATGTCGGCGACAACAACAAGGATGAAGATCGGCCGCAACTGGGCCGAGTTCCGTCCTTTTTTGAAAGGGTCAAGTCCATTAACCTCTCCAGGTACCAACCCGAGCAGCCCGACCAGGCCCACTACGCCGTCCCAGCTGAACAACAAGCGGCCCATCAACAAGAGCCTGAGTATGAGAGCGAAGAGCCCCATCACGTGGCGAGAACCAAGTCCGATGCGGTGACGAAGGTGAAGCCGGCGGCGAGGGTGCTGAAGAAGTCCGCGAGCGAGAAGGTGTTGGCGGCGGCGAAGAAGAGAGAGGAGGAGGAGGAGGAGGTGGATCAGCGGAGGCCGGCGACGGTGAGGGAGAAGGCGACGGCGTCCGGCGGGGAAGATGAGGCGGTGGATGAGAAAGCGGATGATTTTATCAACAGATTTAGGCAGCAGTTGAAGTTGCAGAGGCTAGACTCCATTTTGAGGTACAAAGAAATGCTCAACAGAGGGACGGGGAGGTAAGAGGAGGAACCTGAATCGGACCTGCTGATTTTACAAATATACCCCTCCGGCGACGGAGATGTTTTTGGCAGGGTGTATTGATAATTTCATTTCAGGGGTATAGAAATGGCATTGCATAAGATAAGGGCACCTTTGGGCAGGATGAGATCTTCTATTTAAGTGTTTGGTCTATTGTTCTACTGCCCGAGATGATTGTCACGTGTATAGAAATTAGTAAGTTAAAATCCTATTATTTAAGCTTCATTTATGATTTAAAATTAACATGACAATTTCGTAACGTGATAATCATTCTTGCGGTGAAATAATAGATAAATATTTTAGTGGAATGGAATATCCCATCGGCGTTTGGGCTTTGTTAGTAGTCAGATTTATTTTTTTAAGATTTTCATTTTGTAGCAAAGGTCATATTAGTTGCTGATAATACAATATGGTGAAGGTTTTAATGTTTTATCATACAAAATTTCAGATGAATATGATTTCTCTTGTGGATAGGTGTTCCTCTCAATTCCACGAGAAAACACTCTCTCATTTTATCATTTTCGATTTAATATTAAAATTAATTATAATATAAAATATTAAAAATAATTAACTTTACACCTCACACATCCAAAGGTATTATCATTTTTTTTCTTATTTCTTTTATTTTGTTTTCATGTTGATGTTTTCGGTGTAATAATGGCATTGCTAGCTGAATTGAGGGAAAACGCATGTTTTAATAATTTAATTTGTTGAAAAACCATAAAACGCAAGTAATGAACGCTAGTAAATTGTTCATTTATATTACACCATTTTTTTCTCGCATTCTTGCTACCATAGTAAATTAGGATATCCTCATTCCTCAACAGAACATGTTGACGTGCCTCTTGGATCAACAAACAAAATATATGAATATAACGACGTGGAAATTAAAAGAACACTTGGAAAATATAAGAAAGGTGGCTAATTCTGTCTTTTTTTACTGAACACCGAGCAGAGCTTGTCTGGTCCTTCCGACTCTCAATTTGAATCTTACTGTAGGTCCCAAGGGGTGTGAGTGTAAGGTTTAGAAGGGGGGGTTGAATAAACTTTACCAACTTTTCGATTTAGTCCTTTTAAAACGTTCAGAGTTAATACTTCACAACTGAGTCCTTGAAGGACAGCTAAGTTAGTTAATCGGCAGAGTTAGTGACTCAACAGACTCGACTCGAATTTGTTGATAGAATAACTCATTGTTTTGACTAAAGACTTAACTCGACTGTGATATATTTTATTGAGAAGACTTAACACCGTTGAATTTGGTTAAGTTTGTTTTAATACTTGGTTTTAGCACTTTGTTGATTATCAATTGGATAGCAAATTTATCGCCAAATATTAAAGTAATATGCGAGAAATTAAAGTCTTTGAAATGTAAATGACACAATAAATTTTTATAGAGGTTCGTAGATGGGGTAATTCTTCTACTCCTCTCTTCTCCAACTCCGGAGGAATCCACTAAGTATTGATCAATATACAAAGTGGTTATCGGTCACCCAGATACATGTCTTGATCACACAGGTGACTTGATCCTTTGGGACTCGGCCGGAGATGCCTTGGTCACATAGTTGGCTTCTCGACGACTCGGCCTACTTCACAGGCGTGCGCTTTGCTACTCTGACCCACTTGCTCAAGCTTCTTGGATTTGATCACGAAGCCCTTCAAAAACTTGAGACTGGTTCGACCTTGAACCTTCCTACAATCCTCCGTGGAATGTAGACCCCTTGATTCTTCAAATGTTTCCTCTTCAACTAATTGAAGTCGTCTTTCCTTCACAGGTGAGTGTTGGATTGATTTTCTTCGTAGTGTAGGTTTGAGGATTGAATTTGAATGACTTGAGAGTAATTTTTTTTTTTTTTGGTTACAGTTCGAATGTTAGCTTGAATGTTCGTGGTTCAGGTAACCTTCTCTCAGAGTGATTCCTCAGTCTTTTATAGTGATCTTTCAAAAATCTGCCCGTTGAAGAGATAAGCTTATTTTTAAAAGACACTTGTGGTTGTTGGCTTGTCTTGTTGTAGTCCTTGGAATTGACATTTCCTCGTATGAATGATTCTTGACTTTTCGAGTTCGATGGTGCGATCTTCCCATTGGTTTATTCATTTTGCACGCTTCGGGATCGAGCACTTTAAGAAAGGCAAGATATGGAGGTATTACTTGTTTAAGTAATTTTCTTAACTTCTCGCGGCAACGGATCTCTTTCGATTATCTCGACTTGATCGCATTTCCTTGACTTCCCAGGTGACTTTGAGTCGACTTCCAATCATGGATGACTCTTTCTTCTGTCACTTCAACTTGAGACTTGGCTGTCTTGAGTTGACTTGACCGATACTTCACTCACCAGATCTCGATTGCACCTTGATCGAGTTCTGTCTTCTTCTTTGCCACAGTCATTTGCCTCACAATGAGTCTTCTTTTCTAGACTTCATTGTCTTCTTGCATGTTCAAAAGCATAATGACTTGACTCATTTCGACCAAATTTCTATCTATTACAATGCAATTTACAATAAAAATGGGGTGCCAACTTTCTATTCTAAGTTTTACATGACATTCATCAAAATCTAAAAATAATTTCCCAACAATTTCCCCCTTTTTGATGATGCCAAAACTTAAAACATTCATACAATAATTAAACAAAGCAAAGATACGCATGCAGACAATGTAGAATCACAGAATGTATGCGTAGAATCAATCTTTTATTGATCATAACATTTTTTTGTTCTTTACATAGTCATTTGCATGAGTGTATCAAAGCTTAAAAGTAACTTAAGGTAATCATCTTGTTTCTATATCTATGCAAGTATGGATATTGTACAATTTTTATTCGATGTCTGTAAGACTTACATAAAGATGTATTTACATAGTAAAATACATGAAGGGGTGGACAACAACACTTCATCTCCTTCACGCTCCTTCTTTCCTCTTCTTCGATTCCGTCATCTTCCGACCTTTTTTCTTCTTATCATCTTCACCGCATTCTTTTTCTCATAAGCCTTTCTGGCAGCCTTCATCTCTTCTTTTTTCTTTCTTGTCTTTCCTCCCATAGCCGAGTTTGTCTTCTATTTTCTTCTTCAATCCTCTTCACATACTCAAAGATTGTTTTTAGCCACTTGTAGGTTAGCTACTTGCGTCGAATCCCCCAATAGATCCCTCCTTTCTTGCCTGGATCTATGTACTCAATGTTTTTGGGCAGAGGTCAGGTCCAAACCTCTTTCTCCACCACTGTTTTTCCTCTTCCTCAGGCGCATCTTTGATCTTTGGGCCTTCTTTTTCCCGAGTGACTAGCAGAGTGAGCGAGCGAGTACTAACCTTCTTCACATAGTTTGAACCTTTTTCCCAAGTGCTTCGAGCCATGGACATATTTGCGAAGTAACCTTGGATGCGGCGTCTTGAATTCATCAACAGATCTTAGCTCGGTTGCCCCGACATCCGAAATGGCATATGTGTCTCGTCGTTGGAATGCCTCCATGTTGTTTCGAATATCCATAACTCGAGCATCCATCTTTCCTTCCACTTCCTTCATCCCCGCTTCAACTATCTTTCTCTTTTCGGCCATGGGTATCTGCAGTGAGTGGCGAGTGGCAGAGTCATCGAGGAGTTTGCCGATGATATCATTGTGACAAGACCTTGTTGGGGGTTCTAGCAATCATCAAGGTCATATCTTTCGAACCTTCCCCTCAACAGATTTTCCTTTCTTCTCTCTTCTCTCTCCTCACTGTCTTTCCTTCACAATTGCGTCCTCCTTTTCGCCTTTTAGATCCTTTCAACGCTTTTTAGGTATTCCTCTTTCCCCTTTTTGGCATCATCAAAGGAGAGAGGAACCCCTAGAAACAAGCTAGCAATCATGAAGTCTAAGCTACCGATAGCCGAGTTATGCTTCGAATCCGCCCAGGAGTATCTTTGCACGGAATTCGGAGCGGGTGGCGTTGATTCAACATTATTACTTCATTTCACCCATGAGTAAAGCTAAACTTCCGATCCATGTTCTCCTCTACGCAGGAGCTCTTTCTTATTATATTCACGCAATAGCGCATCTCTCGTGGTGTGAGATTCATGCGATCGTTCGATGTGCTCTTGCATTCTTTTCTTCGCATCGCATTCTCGGCCCGCCAGACTAGCAATTTATTGAACAATGTCCTAAAATATCGAGCTTGTTCTACGCGCGCATTGTCTCGCTTCTTTGTTGCCACCATTCCGGATCGACAATTATGTCTCGCAGACGGCAGCGAAGGTTTGCGTCTCGTTATCACCTCATGTCCGGTGAGGCCTGGTGCCTCTCCATCTTTTCTATCTCTCGCAAATATGGCCTTGAAAACTTCCCGATCCTCACCGCTTGTCTCGGTGGCGCTAAGCAGCGTCAAAGTCAAAGTCATTGGGACGATGGTGTCGTGGGAATAATATGATCGGAGTTTATGGAAGCGTTCTTGATCTCTTTCGATTCTTCGGGAAGGTCGTACTTCCAGAGAGAGAAGGGAAATGATTCTACAAAAGGATCATCACGGCAACGGGAATCGCTCAATGACAACTTGTGCTTGTGCGGTTCGGTGGAGTCGATCTCTGCGCAGCTTGAGGAGCCTGCGCGATTGACTGTTTGGTGTGGTCATTGTGAAGTTGACCGACTTGCCGAGCCTCACTGCCTTAATGCCTTCGTCGGTCTCAATTGGTTTTTCCACATGAGTTGATCGGTCTCGGCCATATCGAGCGTCATCGGACGATGATGAGATTTCCATGGGTGGCTCATCATCAAAATTAAATGTTTGGCGAAATTTTTAAGGTCGACTTACTCGTGCTTGGAAGAACATCCTCGGTGAGTCTTTTGGATCGGCAATAGGGGATAACTTCGCCGTCTTCACCTTCGGATCCTAGAAAGGTTACATCGGGTTATCTTGGGAATCGTGAAGAGCACTTATCTCCTTTTCGGATGGATCAATGATAGTAGGAGGGATGTTCGTGCGTCCGTCCATCTCTCAGCACCCGAGAAGTCTCAACCTCCCGTTGGCCTTCATTACCTCTGCAAGCGAGGCTCGGGAGTCCCCTTCGGCGAGTGTCACTGCCTTGGGGTCTTCGAGGTGGCATCCACCGGAGTCTCAACTCCATGGATTGCGTTTTTCGATGCCCAGTGTTAACTCCCGGGCGTTCCTTCATGTGCCTCGACCGCATCGCCAGCGTCATTGGCGTCGCAGAGAGCGATTGGCACTTCACCGAGATGGGCGATTTAATCGTCGAGCCTCTCGCTGATAACTTGTCGTGTATTTTGTTGTTCCTTCTCCACTTCACCTCCAAGATTCGTTGTGAAGTCAACCGCAAAGATCCTCCGACCCTTTGCGGTGGAGGGAGTTTCCCCTTCACCGGTGGCACACCACCGGTGAGTGACTTGGAATAGAGTCACGTCTCCGGACTTCCGGCTGTTCCCTTTGAGTATTCAGCCATTGGGGCAGGTGGTAAGACACCTTCATTAGGGGTTGGCTCGACTGGGGTCCCCATAATCCCAATTTCATCGCCAATTCCCTTATCACCTTCTTTTCGAGTGAGGGAAGTGGTGGCAGCGACAACAGTGGCAATATGCTGCACCACTCCCATCGGATCAATCTCCAACTGTGATGTGGAAGATTCCCCTGGTCCTTCCAACAATCGTTGCTCAAGTAGGACCCTGGATTCCCGCATGGCTTGCTGCATCTCCAATTCTTTCAGAGAAAGAAGAGGTCCAGATCCTCATCACTCCCTGAGAGAACGTCGAGATGAGGATGTGTATGATCAGTGGTTCCAGTTAGAGGTGTCAATTCCGGCTCGGCCTGACGGGCCGGCCCGAACCAGCCTGGTTTTCTAATGGGCTGCGTTTTATTTTTTAAGGCCCGAAAAAAATCGTGCCTCAAAAGCCCGGCCCGATCGGCTCGGCCCGACGGGCTAGCCTGAAAAGCTCGTCTTTTTTAGTGTAATTTTCATTTTTAGGCCGGGCTGGGTTCCCATTTTACGCCCGTGACACTTTGTTTGGCCAGCCCGACCCGATTTTTTGAAAAGCACGGTGGGCTGGGTAAAGGGCCCGCCCCGGCCGATCTTTTGATGACTCTAGTTCTAGTAAAGGGACAACATGGCCTTTTCACGAGCCTCGATTTCTCTCGCGTCTCTCCTTCTCCTTGTCTTGAAGATCCGCAAGATATCTATGCATTTTTCTTCATCCAGTGCTTGACCACATTGGTCAATCCAAGAAAGTTCAACAGATTTTCTTCTTCAATGAATTCTCGGGTCTTTGGAATGTTTCCTGGATCGACTCAGCCTTTCCATTTCCTCCATTCTCGCACGATTTTGGATGTCCGGATATGGTGGGGATAGGATCATCACATCATCATCCTTGTCATCTTCTCCCCCGTCCCCTCGTGCTCGGGGATTGAGGGTAGCAAACTTTGGTGCTCCACACCTCGTAGTGTGCATTGCATTTGGAGGTGATACAACCCCCTCACAACAGGAGAGTTTGCTTTCTCAAAGAATCTTTTCTATCTCACTGCTGTTACTGCCGACAATCGTGTCTTCAATGTGCTCTCATTGACGGCTTCAGCAGACTTCGTCGTTTCATCAATGATTTCGGAGACTCTACTTCTTCAAAGCCAGCTTCTCCCAGATTTGTTTCACCGTGAGTGGCGGACTCGATCGTTTCTCAAGCTCTAACGCTTGAAGAGACTTTCTTTTAGTCCTTACCGCAGAGGGATTTCTGCTCTGATATAGTTTCTTCCGAGTCCTGGGCGGCGGGGCTAATGGCCGTTATCTTTTTCTAAGGAGATGACCATCTCGGCTTATCGGTTCTCCTTTTCTTGACAACCTAGGAGAAGGTATTTGAGGTTCCTTCTTCACGCGGCCGCAAAAGGGCAGTGAGACACGGCTACGGGGGGCAGGGTGACTCGGTTGCGGGAAAGGGGCATCTTTGTTTTCTTCTTCTTCTTCACAGGGGCGTAGATGTTCTTCTTAGCACTTGCAGCAGGGCAACCTTCTTTGGGGAGAGGAGGAGACAACTGCTTTTTTTCAGACAGTGATCTCTCCTCACTCGTGACGCCTCTCTTTGCATATGCTCTCTTTCGTGCTCGAGGAAAGGTTAGATCGGAACATCTTCTTGTTTACATGGAACGCTTTCCATGTCGAAGAGGAACTCCTTTACTTCCATCATCCGACCAATTACTGTGCCATACCCCAGGAACCTCCAAACGTACCATCCTCCTGGAAGGATTTATTCCAATATTCTCGCGAGTCTGCTTTGTATACAAACTCATTTGATTCACCTTCTTTTTCTTCAATGATCGCAACCATTACGATCGCCTTAGCTTTGATACGGTGGTCAAAGCTTCCAAATTTGATGTCTATGTATTTGGCAACAATGTCCAGCAATTTGTGGTAGTCCTCTTTCAACGACTTCTTGTTAGCGGTGTAGACCACCTTCGCAAAGATGATCGGACTTGGCTACTTCCTTCCAAGCAAAGGCCAGGTTAACATCGCCTTCATAAATCTCCCGGTGTATTTTGTCCGACTTATGAAGGTTCCATCCTTCATTGTTTCACTTGGAGTCCAAGGAAGAATGTCGCCTCTCCCATCATGCTCATTTCAAATTTGCTTTGCATAAGATTTGAGAATTTATCACACATCTCTTTGTTTGTGGATCCAAAGATGATGTCATCCACATATATTTGAACAAGCAAAGATACTCTTCCCATCTTGAATTCTCAAGAGTGTTCTATCCACTTTGCCTTTTGAATCCTTTCTCTCGTCAGAAATTGTGATAATGTATCATACCATGCTCGGGTGCCTGTTTCAATCCATATAAAGCTTTCTTGAGTTTGTATACCTTATCTCCAAGAGTCTTATGCTCAAATCCTGGAGGTTGTTCAATATATACTTCTTCTTCCAATAACCCATTAAGGAATGCACTCTTTACATCCATTTGATATACAATAAAGTTATTGTGAGTCGCATAGGCAAGAAAGATCCTTATAGCTTCCAATCTTGCTCACAGAGCAAAAGTTTCATCAAAATCTATTCCTTCTTTCGCAATACCCTTTGGCTACCAATCTTGCTTTGTTTCTCACCACGTAACCTTCCTCATTCATCTTGTTTCGAACACCCATTTAGTGCCAATAACGTTTTGATGGGTAGGTCTTTGAACCAATTTCGGACTTTATTCCATTCAAACCGATTCAACTCTTTTCGCATGGCTTGAATCCAATGTGTGTCATCCAAAGCTTGTGACACATCTTTTGGCTCTATTTGTGAGATAAAGCAAGTGAACATAGCTTCTTGTTGGGTTGGATCCGGTTTTTACACCTTCTTTTACATCTCCAATGATTCGTTCGGTGGATGATCTCTCACCCATCTTACATCAAAGGTTGGAGTAAGTTAGTTTGGATTGATCGTCTTCGGTTGTGTTATTTTGATCACTCTCTCATCATCACTTACCGCAGATTTTCCATTGTCTTTGAGACTCGGCTATCTCATCTTCATCCGGACTTATAATTCGACTTCCGTTTCAACATAGGGACACTTCGCATGGTTGGTTGATTGAATTTTATCGGTGACTCTTTAATGTCTTCTCCATTTACATGGGTTCATCAAACACCACATGGATGGATTATTCTCAGTAACCATTGTTCTCTTGTTGAGCACTCAGAGGCTTTGCTTTCACCGTGAGTATCCTAAGAAGATACCTTCATCGCCTTTAGCATCAAAAGCCTTTAAATTATCTTTGCCATTGTTATGGATGAAGCATTTGCATCCAAATATTCGAAAAATATGCAACATTTGGCTTTCTCTGTCCAAATTTCATAGGGAGTCTTTGTCGGTTAATACATTTTATCATGCATCTATTTTGAGTATAGCATCTTTGTGTTTATTGCTTTCCCCCAAAATCTTTTAGCGTACTGCCTCACCTAACATGGTCCTCGCTTCTTTTGAGAGTTCTATTCCTTCTTTCGCAACTCCATTCTCATTTGTGGAGTCCTTGCTGCAGATAATTCATGACCAATACCATTTTCAATACAAGATCGAGTTATTATACCATTGACAAACTCAGTTCCTCTGTCAGATCTTATTTTGATAATTGTTTGACTCTTCTCATTTTGGATTCTCTTCATCAGCTCTGGTAGTTTTTGCAGAGTTTCTTTCTTCTTACACATGAATATTGTCCATGTATATCTTGAGTAGTCATCTACTACCACTAAGGTGTATTTCTTCCCACTTATGCTGGCTAGTTCAACTGGACCAAATAGATCCATATGTAGCAGGTGCAATATTCTTGTTGAAGATGGACATGTCTTTTCTTTGAATGATGATTTGATCTGTTTTCCCATCTGGCATGCATCACATATACTCTCCTTCTTGTATACTGAGTCTGGAAGTCCTTCCACAAGATTACTTCTTGCAAGTTTGTTAATAGTTTTGAAGTTCAGGTGACTTAGCTTCTTGTGCCACAACCAACTTGATTCAGCTGTGCTCTTTGCTAGCAGACAAGTGCTTGGTGTTGCAGTTGACCAATCTACCACATACATGTTCTTTTGTCTGCATCCTTGCAACACTATTTCATTAGTTTCAGTGTCCTTGATTTGGCATACACCCATATTGAATCCAACATTGTAGCCTTTGTCACAGAGTTGACTTATGCTTAGCAAGTTGAAATTGAGGCCTTCGACATATGCAACATCTGTAATTTCTAACCCATTTTTCTTGATGGATCCAATGCCTCTTATTTCTCCTGGAGCTTCATTTCCTCCAAATATGACTTTTGCACCTCTAACCTCTTTGAAGTTTGATAGATTTTTCTTGTTTCCTGTCATGTGTCTGGAACAGCCACTATCCATGTACCAGGTTCCTTGGCATTCAGCTGCTCCTTGGACCTGCAATCAAGGAAATTAGGTTTTAGGTACCCATGCTTGCCTGGGTCCTGAGGGGTTAGTATTGTAAGATGATCCAACCAACCTATAGCCATATGATTTGACTCTAAGAGGTTGCCATCTATCAATGCCATAATCATAATTAATTTTGACAAATTGCTTGGGGGTTCTAGGTTCATACAGCTGTCTCATTTGTCTGTATGCCTGTGCATGTGTTTTAGCAATTGCATTCTTTGGGTAGTTGTGATATTTCTGAGTGTAGTGCCTAGGTGCATATGTCTCACGATGATAGCTCTTATGCCTTTGGAATGACCTTTCCGAGTTCTGTGCCTTTGCCATTTAGCTTATATTCAATAGGTCTTTGCCGATAGTTCACATTATTCCGATCACAAGCTTGGGTACTTTCTACCATTCCCATCATATGCGTTTCTCTTATGACCTTCCTCAGGGCTTTTGGTAGCTCTGTTTCCTCTTTACAGAGTATCTCCTGTTTAGAGTTCTTTGAGGAACTCTACTGGATTTCTTCTCATTGTCCCTCAAAGACACTCAACTCGGCCGTTTTCCTTTTCCTTTATAACCAAGGCCAGCTTGCTTGTGATTGTGCGTTGGAATAAATGTGTGTGCACCATTTGGAGTTTTGGATTTTAGAGATGCTTCATTACTTGAAGATCCTTTTTCCAAAATCACTTTTGGAGATTGACATGGTGTAGAGGAATTAAATCCTAAGCCTGTCTTATCTCCGCATTCTCTTTGACTCATAATAAGATCATCCAAGGATTTAGATGCCTTAGTGAATGAGGCAATCATATTTTTGAGGTCATTCTCCCTATTTTTCTATAGCAGCCTATCTCTCGTTTATTAACTTAACATTTTCAAACCTTTAAACTTTTATTCTCATCGCCTATTTGATTTAGAGTACTCAACTCCTTAGTTAGTTGTGAGTTTTGGCTCTTTGAAAGCAGTTGTTTTCCTCATTCAGTATTGTGTGTGAGGATTTAATGTATTCAAAGTCTTTCATCATTTTGCCTAATGAATCATAAAGATCAGTGGGTGATGAAGTGAGTGTGTCACAATCACTATCACTAGTATCTGAGTGTGATGAGTTAGAGTGTACCTCATCTTCTTGGTCGGAGTTGATTTTGTTCTTTAGCCATTAGACGGATCAAGGCTTCTTCTCCGAGTCACTTGAGTAGTCACTTCACTACTCTCCGAGTCCGGCCGTTTGTGTCTTTTGACTTGATTGTCTCAAAGAGTTTCGCAGCCCAACATTGCCTTTCTCTTTTCATGTCTTCTTTCTCTCAAGACTTTTCTTTCCTCTTCATTCCTCGTATTTGTTGACTACAGGATATGGGCATTCAATGGCATAGTGGCCGGGTTGCCCGCAATTCCAAAGATAGATTTTCAACTTTTTGATCGCTTTTTCCATCCTCGATTGTCGGCTCTTTGATATTCAATTTTTGATGCTCGCTCTCTTGGGTGGTCTTTCTTCCTTGACTTGGAGGAGCCGAGTGTCTTCCGGAGGATCCACCTTTGCTTCTTTTGTAATTCTTATCAAGAACTTGTTAAACCTTTTAACCATCGGTGCGATCTCCTCTTGGTCAATGACTTCTTTGACCTCACTCTTTTGCCATCCTTAACAATTAGAGAGCAACTATTTTGGGCACAATTGTTTCCTCTTGGTCTTTTCTTCTCATTTCAAATTCGTAGGCTTTGAGATCCGAGAATAGCTCATGGTTGGATGTCTTTGATAGGTCCATGGAATGTCTCATGGCCATGACTTTCATATCCCTCGGTTGGGAGACTTCTTAGAATCTTCATACACATTTCCTTTTGTGTATATTCTTTTCCAAGTGCGAGATAGCTCATTGGTAATTTCTATGAACCGAGCATCCAGTTGATCCAAGGTTTTCGCCGCAAACATCTTAAAGTTTTCAAATTTTTGTACAACAAAGATAGTTTATTTTCCTTGATTTGTTCTCGAGCCTTCACAAATCAAGGTTAGCTTGTCCTGCATTTCTTTTGCCGTTTTGCATGATTTGACTTTGTTGAACATGGCTTTGTGTAAAGTTTTGTAAAGAATGTCCTTGGCCACATTGTCCAAGTTATATATTTTCTTGTCATCATTTGTCCATTCACTTCTTGGTTTTTCAACCATCGATGGGAGCAACATCCTCTTCTCCTTCACGCGCAGCTCTCCTTGCGGTGTGTTCACTTTTAAGATTTGGAGTGGCCCATCTTCTATTACTATCCACATTTCATCGTGTAATCCGATAGATGAGCTCGCATACGAATTTTCCAATCATCAAATTCTTCAATTGTGAACATAGGGATGCGTGTCAAATTTGCTTCCATGATAATAACTTTTCTTGAATAAAAGAGTTTTGAAAAATCAAGTGCTAAAGCAACATTTGAAAAATTTGGAGATCTAGTTCGGTGACGGTGCGGGAAGGCTCAATGAACCAACCGCCCGATACCACTTGTAGGTCCTAAGGGGTGTGAGTGTAAGGTTTAGAAGGGGGTTGAATAAACCTTACCAACTTTTCGATTTAGTCCTTTTAAAACGTTCGAGTTAATACTTCACGATTGAGTCCTGAAGGACGGCTAAGTTAGTTAATCAAACAGAGTTAGTCACTCAATCGACTGATCGAGCTATTGATAGAATAACTCATTTGTTTTGACTAAAAACTTAACTCGATTGTGATATATTTTCATTGGAAGACTTAACACCCTTGAATTTGGTTAAGTTTGTTTTAATACTTGGTTTTAGCACTTTGTTGATTATCAATTGGATAGCAAATTTATCGCCAGATATTAAAGTAATATGCGTAAATTAAAGTGTTTGAAATGTAAATGACACAATAAGTTTTTATAGAGGTTCAAGATGGGGTAATTCTTCTACTCCTCTCTTCTCCAACTCCTGGAGGAATCCACTAAGTATTGATCAATATACAAAGTGGTTAATAGTCCAGATACAAGTCTTGATCACATAGCCGACTTGATCCTTTGGGATTCGATCCGGAGATGCCTTGGTCACACACGGTTGGCTTCTCGTATGACTCGAACCTTCTTCACACAGGCAACCGCTTTGCTACTGCTACAAACCACTTGCTCAAGCTTCTTGGATTTGATCACAAAGCCCTCCAAAACTTGAGACTTGTTCGACCTTGAACCTTCCTACAATCCTCCGTGGAATGTAGACCCCTTGATTCTTCAAATGTTTCCTCTTCAACTAATTGAAGTCGTCTTTCCTTCACAGGTGAGTGTTGGATTGATTTTCTTCGTAGTGTAGGTTTGAGGATTGAATTTGAATGACTTGAGAGTAATTTTTTTTTTTGGTTACAGTTCGAATGTTAGCTTGAATATTCGTGGTTCAGGTAACCTTCTCTCAGAGTGATTCCTTAGCCTTTTATAGTGATCTTTCAAAAATCTGCCCGTTGAAGAGATAGGCTTATTTTTAAAAGGCACTTGTGGTTGTTGGCTTGTCTTGTTGCAGTCCTTGGAATTGTCATTTCCTCGTATGAATGATTCTTGACTTTTCGTAGTTCGACACAGTGCAGTGTGCTTCCCATTGGTTTATTCCTTTTGCACGCTTTCGGGATCGAGCACTTTAAGAAAAGGCAAGATGGAGGTATTACTTGTTTAAGTAATTTTGTTGACTTCAGGTGCAATGGATCTCTTTCGATTATCTCGACTTGACCGCATTTCCTTGACTTCCCAGGTGACTTTGAGTCGACTTTCAATCATGGATGACTCTTTCCGTCACTTCAACATGAGACTTGGATGTCTTGAGTTGAATTGATCGATACTTCACTCACCAGTATCTCACCGCACCTTTAGTCGAGTTCTGTCTTCTCTTCTTTGCCACACTCACCGCCTCGCAGTCAAGTCTTCCTTCTAGACTTGGTTGTCTTCTTGCATTTTCACGTATAATCGACTTGACTCACTCGACCAAATTTCTATCTATTACAATGCAATTTACAACAAAAATGGGGTGCCAACTTTCTATTCTAAGTTTTACATGGTATTCATCAAAATCTAAAAAATAATTTCCCAACACTTACAAACTTTATAGTAGTATTATTTCACCTGTCCTTTTCCTAATAAATGAGATCTATTTATATTAATACAATTAGTGGGTTAATCATCATTACATTCAGCATAATAGTGGGATTATTGTGGGGCACGTGTCTTCTTCCTGGTGTGCGTGAGGCGCATGTTGGCTATGTGCTGGGAGGAATTTGTTGACTTGTCCCGTTGACTGGTTGACAGGTGGCATCTTGGTCTACCACTGGAATGTTGAATCCACACAGTGAGAGATTTGTTGAGTGGAGCACTCGCTTGATCTTGTTTGGTTGCCGTGGACCGAGTTCGGCTCGTTCCACATCATCAGCTTGGTTTGCTTACGTCATCCAGGTCGGTCCACGTCATCTTGGACGGCTTACGTCATCATCAGCTGAATGGCCACGTGGACCTATTTTTGTCCAGCTCAGCTCGGATATCATCAATGACCCCCAAGTTTAATTCTGATGAGAAGATTCTTTGAAACGGATTTAAACTTAAATTGGAAAGAGAAAATTTTGAGAAGTCAAAACGTCTATCGTACCACACCGGTCCATCAATATTCAAACGGTGCATTAATTGAGTCTCATTATGATGTGACACACATGGCATCTTCTGTTAGACCATCATTGTGCGGGAAGTGTGGGGACGTGATGATTACTCATCTTTTTGAATTTGAAAAGACGCTACTGCCTAACTTGTGCAAAGCTTACAAGGGAAATTAATCTATAAATACCTCTTTCCTCTTTCATTTCCCAGTTTTGCATCCATTTCCTTTAGGGTAGTATTTGCAGAGACCGAGCAGGAGATTTCAGGTCGGTCTTAGAGTACAGGAGCTCAAGAACACTTAGGTAACTTTCCAAATTCTTCCTTTTTTTCTTCATTCCTTTTCTTTTTTTTTTCAAATCCGGTTCCGCCGACGACAGCCAAAACCGAGATTTTAGTGCCGAAATTGAGATTGAAGATCCTCCGTCTGACGATCCTTTGTCTGTGAATCCTTCACCAGAAAGAGAAGTAACACCAGAAGGCGCCGATATCATAAACCTCTCTAGTTCAGACCATACTTCTGATCCGGAAGTTCCGTTGGAGGAGATGCACGTGATATTTGATCCCACTCCCATAACCATATTCCGCGACGGCCAAGTGTACAAGCCGGACTTGCCTTGGGAGGAGCCAAGTAAGGAAGTCGAGAGTTGGGACCATCAAGAAAATCATTCGAAAGAGTCGAACATGGAGCCTAAAGGTCGCGACCAAGAGGAGGTTAGGGGCCAGAGGGCACGGGAGCAGCAGGCGCTGAGGCCTCCAGAGCAGGCGGGGAAGATCAAGGCGGTCCGGGGATGGCCGGACATAGAAATAGGGACACAAGGTCGGGTTGTGAGCCGACGTTGCGTGTGATAGAAGGGTGGGCTCGGACTGTTTAGAATGAGCAGGTCAGCATGATTATGCAACAAGAGTTGGACGCCCTTCATGAGAGGCTTATGATCCCTTCGATGGTGCACTTTTGGTTGCCGGATCATGCCGAGGTACCCGAGCATCCACCAGAGGGGTGTATCGCTATGTATGCCCACAACCTTACATATGGGCTGAGGTTCCCGCTGCCGAGGCTGATAACAAAATGGTTCCGGAGGTAGGGCCTTCCCTTTTCCCAGGTGCATCTGCTAACCTGGGGCCGACTAATTGGGCTGCTGGTACTTTTTTACCGGATGGAGTACGCGCGTCCTCATTTCGAGGAGCTGAACGAGCTCTTTGTGTGGAAAGAAACCTCGGGTTGGGGGCGACCGTCGGGGTGGTATTATGTGCAGACCCATCCGGGGTATCCGAATGGGCTAGTTCTCGGCCTTCCACAGTCCTTAAAAGAGTGGAAGGATAAATGGTTCTGGGTCGGTGGTGAGTTGCAGACTCGCCAAGGGGAGGAGAGGTCAGTTCTTCTCCCTCTGTCCGATTTCCGATATGACTTTCGTAAGTAAATCTCACTTTTTCCTGAATTTCTTGAATTCTTCTCGATTATTAATTCTTTATCTTCTTTATGTAGGGAACCGTGCTTCTTCAAGCCGTCTTTCCGATGCTTTTGTCAATTGGTTGGAGAATATCCAGGCGTTGGCTGCATCGGATAGGAAGATTCGGACTTTGGCCACCGAGCCAGGGTTGTCGTGAGCTGGACTGCGATGTAGGCTGCCTATTGAGTCGGAGACAGAGGAGGAGGAAGAGGTTGCCTGGGAAGAGTAGGGCGGAGGAAGTCCGTCGCAGGCAGAGCGGGGTACGACACCGGAGTCGGAACAACGACCGGCCAGGCCAGGATAGGTCAGACCATCTCCGATAAGGCCTGATCCCCTCAGGCAGGTGCCTTCAATGGCTGAACGGACCGAGCCGACCGAGCAGCCACGATAGACTAAAACCCAGGGTGAGTATCTTTTTGGTTCTTTTTGTATTTCGATGTTTCCCTTTGCCTTCTTTTTTATATTTTTTACATTCATTGCAGGTCCAGCTGGAGTGGACCTTTTTGCTCACCTTAATCGGGTGAGACAGACTACTGCCCGTGGGACCGGGGTAGATGTTGGCCATACCGCCGAGATAGAGGCGGATAGGCGGGTTGAGATCCAGCGTGGCAAGCGCCCAACCGCGAACGATCAGGAGGATGAGGAGCCCCTCAGGCGGAGGATGAGGGGAGATGGAATTGAATTAAATGAGCCCGGGCAGACTGGGATGACCGGGCCGACTCCGTGGGTGTCCCCGATTAACATTCCCTCGGGGGAGACTTTGAACGAGGCCCAACAGTGGGTATTTTCAGATGATTTGGGGCAGGAGGCCCATTTCATCCCCCCGAATCTTGGTCAGGAGGATGCTTGTGAAGGGATGGCCGGTCTGAGGCCAATGTGGTTCATTGAGTTCGCTAAGTGCTCAACGCCGACCGAAGAGCAGGTGGCAACACTATCTAAGGTCGGTCGGGTAGCGCGGGATGTGCCAGCTCGAGCTTGGACGACTGGGATTGAAGAGTTCTGCAAGGAGACTGGTTGGGAAGAGAAAGCACAATATGCCATGGGGCTGTCTGGCAGGATTATCGACACCCTATGGCATATGATTGGGCAAGCTCGCGAGCAGGAGTCCTATAACAGTCTGCTCGAGATTCAAACGTCCTTGGAATATCGGACTAAAGAGGCCATGAAGGTGGTCATAAATGAAAAAAAGACTGCTGAAGATGCCATGGCTGCCCGGGATGCTGCTCAGACGGCTGAGGAGGAGCTCCGCGTAGAGGTTGCAGAGCTGAGAAGGCATGTGGTCGCGCACCCGGGAGAGATGGAGAGGCGCGAGGCTGAGGTCCGGAGGGAAATGGAGAAGGCCTTCCAGAAGCAACTGGAGGAAGCTCAGGCGGAGGCCGTTCGAGTTTATAAGCGTCAGGGGAGTATGCCTACATGTTGACTTGTGGGCATGCGACCAACATTGAGAGATCCTTAGGGAGCTTAAGAAGGGAAAAACCGTGGCCGCTCTAGAAAAAGAGCTAAATGATTTGAACGCAGATTCTGGTTGTCCCCCGTCCTCAGTTCCCGGGTGCCGTCTCCAAACAGGTGCACCTCCAGCCAATGAAGACGGGGAGGAGGTAGCTTCGAGCGGTCCGACCCAGATTCCTGCTCCTGGCGGGACCCAGCCACCCACTTCGTAGGACGCTCAGTATTTTTCTTTTGTTTTTAATGTAATCGGCCTCGGGCCGTTTGATGTAATTGGCCTCGGGCCCCCATGCAAATATTTTGTTGTTAATGGAGTTTCCTTCTAGTCGTTTCTTTACTTCGTTGTACTTTCTTCTATGTGTTGGGCTCGACATTTTTGAATAGATGTATGAATTAGATGTCAAGACGAATGTTTAAATTTCTTCTAAGTGTTGTACTTGGAACTAGGCCGAGTCTTTGTTTGAGGTGAGCTCGATGCTAGGTCCAGTTTCAATAAGTTTTGATGTGCTCGGGTCTAGGCCGAGACGTAAAGTTATGCTTGGCTTGGGGCTTGGCTGAGGCGAATAGAATTTAAGATAATCGATTTTCCGCTCGGAAAACTTGAACTTTATTGATAATATTTCTTTAAATAAGATACATTCCACGGATGGTTGAATTTTTCCCCACTCAAATACTGGAGTTCATATGCCCCGTTCAACAAGACTTTGCTAATTTTGTATGGACCATCCCAGGTCGGCTTCAGCGGGCTGGGCTCTATTCCGGTGACCCTTTTTAAGACTAGGTCGCCGACCAGGAATTTTCTTTCCTTCACTCTCGAGTTGTAGTACCTTTCACTTCTCTGTTTGTATATAACGTTTTTCATCTCGGCACTACATCTCTTTTCTTCTAGTAGATCCAGTTCGGCTTGCAGGGCGTCTTCATTCTTTTCTTCGGAAAAATTAGCAACTCTGAATGTTGGGGCCCCGATTTCCACTGGAATGACGGCCTCGGCTCCGTATGCCAGAGAGAAAGATGGTTCACCCGTGGCAGATTGGTGCGTTGTTCTATAAGCCCATAGTACCTCGGGCAATTCCTCGGGCCAATTTCCCTTAGATTCTTCCAGTCTTATCTTCAGCGTGTATTTAAGTATTTTGTTCATCGCCTCGACTTTGCCATTAGACTGTGGGTGATATGGAGTGGAGAAATGATTTTTGATGTGAAAACCTTTGCAAAAAGTTCAAAATCTTCGGTTATCGAACTGTTTTTCGTTGTCTGTCACTATCGAGTATTGTATCCCGAACCTGCATATGATTGACTCCCATACAAAACTAACGATCTTCTCCCCGTATATTTTTGCCAGGGGCTCGGCCTCGGCCCACTTAATAATTAATCAACTGCCACTATGGCATACTTCACGCCCCCTTTGCCAGTGGGGAGTGGTCCGATGAGGTCTGTTCCCTATTTGGCAAATGGTCAAGGACTGAAAATGGAAGTGAGTTGTTTGGAGTGATACCTAACTTGTGGTGCGAATCGTTGACATCTTTCGTACTTCTTGATTAGTGAGATCGCATCTTGCTTCAAGGACGACCAATAGTATCGTTGTCGAATCAGTTTATAGGCGAGTGTCTGGCCCCCAGCATGATTTTCACAGATTCCTTCGTGTACTTCGTGGAGAGCATAGTTGACATATGTTTCTGATAAACACTGAAGCAGTGGGACCGAGTATCCACGTTTGTACAGGACCCCATCCACATAGTGTACCGAGCAGCCTGAGTTCTTAATGTCCTGGCCTCGGCCTTGTTTTCTGGTTGAATCCCATATTCCAGGTACTGAATGATTGGTGTCATCCACGTTGGCTCGACACCTTCGTTGGCATTTATCTTTTGTGTATTCAAAGAAGGTGAAGATAAGTGGGTTACCGTAATGTCTTCGATTAGGTCGGTTCCCGGACTGGATGCTAACCGTGCCAAGGCGTCTGCTTGCACATTCTCGATTCTGGGTATATGTATTTCTACTTTGAACTGAGAGAGCTTAACCTTTGCAAGCTCAAAATAATGTGCTATCTTCAACTCTTTTGCTTCACACTCTCCATTTATTTGATTCACTACCAACTGGGAGTCACTGTGAACGAGTAGTATATTCAGACCCATTGATGCTGCCATCTCTAGACCTGCTAGTGCTTCATACTCCACCTCATTGTTGGTCGCCGGAAAATGGAACCGTATGGCCGATCAATAGTATTTGTGTTTTGGATTGGTTATCACAATCCCGCCCCCTGCTCGGTCTGTGGTGGAGGAGCCGTCGACAAACAACTTCCACTCTTGTTCTTCAATGATGTCTAGTTGGATTGATGGAATGAACTCTGCGATGAAGTCTGCCAGTGCTTATCCTTTGATCGCCGTCTTTGACTCATATGAAATCTCGAATTGGCTGAGTTCCACAACCCATTTGATCATCCGACCTGAAGTGTCTGGTCGGTGCATGACTTGCTTCAAAGGATAATTGGTTAACACAGTGATTTTGTGTTCCAAGAAATACGGCCTTAGCTTCCGTGCCGAGATGATCAATGCATATGCTAGTTTTTCCATCGGAGGATATCTCAGTTCGGCATCATGCATGGCCTGGCTGATATAATAAACTGGATGTTGAATCAAATTATCCAATCTGATGAGTACCGAACTGACAGCATACTCGAAGACTACGAGGTGTAAATACAAGTCTTCCCCCCGGCTCAGTTTTCGCAGAACAGGGATTGACGCTAAGTGTTGTTTCAACGATTCGAATGCTGCCCGCGTCTGCTCGGTCCATTCAAAATACTTATTTTTCTTTATTATCTCGAATAATGGTTTACATTTATCTGCCGATCTTGAGATGAATCTACTTAAAGCGGCTAGGCACCCAGTTAAGCTTTGCACTTTTTTAACAGAGTTAGGGGGTTCCAGGTCGACTATAGCTTTTATTTTATCTGGATTAGCCTCCATTCCCCTTTGGCTGACCCTATATCCTAAAAATTTACCCGAGCCAACCCCGAATGTACATTTTTTTGGGTTTAACATCATCTTGTACTCGCGTAAAATTTTGAACATTTCATTAAGATCAGAAAGATGATCAGCAACATACAGAGATTTTACAAACATATCATCTACATAGACTTCCATAGTGCGCCCTATCAATTTTCAAACATCTTGTTGACTAACCTCTGATAGGTCGCCCCAGCATTCTTTAGGCCGAATGGCATCATCTTGTAGCAGTAAACTCCTCGGGCCGAGTAGAAAGAAGTATTTTTGTCGTCGTCCGGGTGCATTCGGATCTGGTTGTAACATGAATATGCGTCCATGAAGCTCATTAACTCGTGGCCTGCTGTGGCGTTGACCATATGATCTATGTTCGGAAGGGGGTAGTTGTCCTTCAGGCACGTCTTGTTTAAGTCTGTGAAGTCTGCGCAAAGACGCCATTGCCCATTGCTCTTCTTGACCAGAACAGGGTTGGCCACCCATCGTGGGTAGAGTGCCTCTGTGATGAATTTATTGTCCAACAATTTGCCGACCTCGGCTTCCAGTGCGGCCTGTCTGTCTGGGCCCAACTTTCTTTGTTTCTAAATTATCGGCCAGTAGGTGAGGTCAATACTTAGGCGGTAATGGCATGCTTAGGGTCGATTCCTGGCATGTCAGCATGAGTCTATGCGAAGACGTCTAAGTTATTGCCTAGATATTCGATGAGCTTCGATCGGAGTGGTTCTTGCAAATTGTGACTGATTCTGAGTTGGCGCCCCCCGATTTACTAGGCATGTGCTTGGTGAAGAAGTTGACCAATCCACTACATACACGTTTTTCTACCTTGATCCTTGTAGCACAATTTCATTTGATTGAGCATCTTTGATTTGGCAAATTCCCATGTTGAATCCTATATTGTAGCCCTTGTCACAGAGTTGGCTGATGCTCAACGATTGAAATTGAGCACTTCAACATAGGCTACATCTGTGATCTCTTGTCCATTCTCCTTTATGGATCCTATGCCTTTGATCTCCGCTGGAGCTTCATTTCCTCCAAATATGACTTTAGCACCTCTTATTTCCTTATAATTTTGAAAGATTTTTCTTGTTGCCTCTCATATGTCTAGAACAACCACTATTCATGTACCAGGTTCTTTGGCACTCAGTTGTTCCTTGAACCTACAATCAATGAAATTAGTTTTTAGGTACCCATACTTGCTTGGGTCCTTAGGGGTTAGCACTATAAAGTGATCCAACCAACCTATAGCCAAATGGTCCGACTCTAAGAGGTTGCCACCTATCAGTTCCATAATTATAATGACCATTAGCAAATTACTTAGGGGCTTTAAGCTCATACAATTGTCTCTTTTGTCTTTATGCCTGTGTGTAAACTTGTACATTTGCTTTCTTGGGATAGTACTAAAACTTTTGTGCACATTGTGCTTTGTGCTTGGGTGCATATATGTGCTGATTATAATTTCTTTGCCTTGGGAATGACCTGTTTTAAGTCTGAGGTCTTTGCCACTTGGACTTGTATCCCTTTGGACTTGGCTGATGTCTCATTTGATTGTTCCAATCAGCTTGGCTTGGATAATTTCTACCATTCCCCTCATATGATTTTCTTTGCTGAAACCTCTAGGGCTTTTGGTAGTTCTGTTTAGACTTTACAGAATATTTTCTGTTTGGAGTCTGCTGATGGACTCTTTTGAATTTTGTTTCAGCTGTCCTCTCAGCATACTCCGCTGGCTTTTTGCCTTTATCTTTGTATCCAAGGCCAACATGATTGTAATTGTGTTTTGAGTGGGTGTAGGCGCAACATATGGTGCTTTGGATTCTTGGACTCCCTCATTACTTGAGGATCCTTTTTCCATTACCACGCTTGGAGCTTGTGTATGCACAAAGGAAATAAATCAAATGCCTGTCTTATCTCCACTTTTTTTTTATATCATTATAAGTTCTTTCAATGATTTAGTTGTCTAAGTGAATGATGCAATCACATTTTTTAAATTTTTTTTCCTTTTTTCAGTTGCAGCTAAGTCAGCTTGAATCTTAGCTATCTCAGCCAATTCAGCTCTGTGTTCTCAGCAACTATGTGACTTACAGTACTCAGCTCCTTAGTCAGTTGTGAGTTTTGGCTTTTGAGCTGGCTGTTTTCCTCATTTAAAAGTGTGTGTGAAGTTTTGTACATGCTCAAAATCTTTCATCATTTTGATTAATGAATCATAAAGATCAGTGGGTGATGAAGTGTTTGTGTCACTATCACTATCATCAGAATTAGAATGAACCTCATCTTCTTGTTCTTTGGCCAAGAGGCATATCATATCCTCTTCTTCTGTGTCAGAGGAGTAGTCAACTTCACTGTCTGACTCAGCTGGTTCCTTACACTTGGCTGTGTCAGCAGCTTCAGCAGCCAACATGACTTTTTTCTTTTCTTGTCTCCTCTCTCTGAAGACTTTTCTTTTCTCCTCATTTCTGTACTTGTTGACTGGTGGGTAGGGACAATCAACAACAAAATGTCCTGGTTTTATGCAATTCTAACACAGGTTTTCAGCTTTCTCGAAGTATGCTCTTTAACTCTCGAATGTTCAGTCCTTTAATGGTCAGCTCTCTTTGGTGGTGTATCATCCCTTGTTTTGGAAGGTTATGAGTGTCTCCTGGATGATTCACCCTTGTTTATTTTGTAGTCTTATTGAAGAACTTGTTGAACCTTTTCACCATAACGACAATTTCTTCTTGGTCAATGGCTTCTTTGGATTCAGCTCTCTTGGACTCACCAGCCATGAGTGCAGTTGTCTTGGGTACACCTGTCTCTTCTTGCTCCTTTCTTCTGAGCTCAAATTCATAAGCTTTAAGGTCTGAGAACAGCTCATGGTTGGATGTTCTTGTAAGGTCCATTGAATGTCTCAAAACCATCACCTTCATTTCCCACTCATCTGGTAGTGATCTGAGAATTTTCATACACATTTCTTTCTGTGTATATTCTTTTCCTAGAGCTGAGAGATGACTGTTATTTCTGTGAATCTGGCATCCAGCTGATCCAGACATTCACCTACAGACATTTTAAAATTTTCAAATTTTTGTAAAGCAACAGTCAATTTATTTCTTTAATTTGATCAGATCCTTCACAAATTAAAATTAGTTTTTTGCATATTTCTTTAGCCGTTCTGCAAGATTTAACTTTGTTGAACATGGCTTTATCGAGTGTTTTATACAAAATGTCCTTGGCAACATTGTCCAAATTGTATCTCTTTCTATCCTCGTTAGTCCACTCGCATCGTGGCTTTTCCACCATAGCAGGTCTACGTACAACAGCAGCAACACGTGTGCCTCGTGCAACCGGAGCTGCATCAGCCTCTCATTCAGATGCATCAGCAGCCTTAGGAGCAGGAGCTTTGACAATTGTGTTCACCTTCATTATTTGTAGTGGTCTATCCTCAATGACAAACCATATTTTATCGTATAAGGCTGAAAGGTGTGCCTGCATACGTATTTTCCACTCATCAAATTCTTCAACAGTAGGCATAGGAATGCGAGTTAGATTTGCTTCCATGATAATAACTTTCCTTTAAAAGAAAAGCTTTAAAAACTACAAGTGTTGTTTCTTTTGAAAAAGAATGAGATCTAGTTCAGTAACCAGTGCGGAAGGCTCAATGATCCCACCGCTCTGATACCACTTGTAGGTCCCAAGGGATGATAATTAAAGTCTGCAGAAGGGGGGTTGAATAGACTTTACCAATTTTTTCTTTTTTTAGTCCTTTTAATGCATTTAGAGTAGACATAAGTCAACTAAGTCCTTGGTGGACTGCTACGTTTACTTACACAGCAGAGATAGCCACTCAACAGACTTGACTGAGCTATTGATAGTATAACTCAGCTGATTCAGTTAACATTTTAAAAATTCAGTTGACTTGGTTTTAAACAGTGGAAGACTTTCACCCTTAATTTTGAATATGTTTTTCAACACTTGTTTAAACTTGATTATTATCAGTTGACTTAGAAAATTAACAAATAATAATAATAATAATAAGCAAGAAAGTAAGTATGTTGAATGTAAAAGACACAAGCAATTTATAGTGGTTCGATGATGTGGTAATTCCTTTAATCCAATCTTCTCCGACTCCTAGAGGAATCCACTAATGTAAGTTTGACTTTGTTACAAAATGGTTACAGTCGAGACAACTTTGATCACACAACTAGCTTCTCTTAGGACTCAGCTTCTTCACAAGACGGCTGCCCTGCTACTTCAGCTCCTTCAAACTTTTGGAATTGTTCACATAGCCCTCCAACAAGTTTAAAGCTCTGGCTCGATCTGGAACCTTAATACACCTCCTTTAACCTTGGAGATTTGACCCCTTGTTCTTGAAACAAGTTTTTCCTCGTCAACAAACAAAGTTGTCTTTCTTTCACTGACTATATGTTGGATCAATTTTCTTCGAGTTTAGGCTTGAGGAATTGATTTGAATATTTGAGATATATTGCTTTGCTTTGCTTGATTTCTCTTGTGTGTCTCGGATTGCATAAGTGTCTTCTCTCTAAAAATTCCTCAGCCTTTTATAGTGGTGGTTTGAATATGTATCCGTTGAAGAGATAGATTTATTTTAAAATTCCACTTTTAGGTCGTTGGCTTGTCTTGTCTTGTAGCTCTGATGTGGACTGTACCTTGAATTTAATGCTCTGAAACCTTTCCTTAAACTCTGTAGGTTTTTAGGTACATCTCATTGGCTCCTTGCTTTTTGCACTCTTTCAGCAAAATAACTTTAAGGTAGGCAGTATGACACATACATATATCCAACAAAAACTTGAATTTGCTTGACAACGAATTTATTCAGTTTTCTTTGATCCTTTCTGCTGCATAACCCCTTTGTCAGCCAACTCCAATGATTTCAGAATGATTTTTGTTGTCAGTCAACTGACTGAGACAACTTTTCTGTCACTTGACTGATACTTGACTTCACATTACTCAGCTTCCATATAGTTGTATCTTCACTTCGATCTTCAGTCGAGTCCTGTAATCTTCAACTTAGCTGCTTCCACTCCGCTTACATAGTCCTATCTATTACAAGTTGATTTACAGTTGAATTGGGATACTAACTTCCTAATCTAAGTTTTACATGGTATCATCAAAATCTATTATATAAATTTCCCAACATTGCCTTGTGGGCCTCAATGTTGAGCCACATTTGCCCAAACTTAATTTAATTGTTTATGTGTCAAAAAATATTATTTATGGCACGTAGAATAAGTCTAAAAATTATTTGAAAAAAAAATTTACTAATAAATTTGGAAATCATAAACCAATTTTAAAAATTTACAAATTAACAATTAGAATGTAAATATACAAAAATAAATATTGATTTTTTTATTATATATTTAAATAAATAAATTTTGAAAATAAGCCTCAATTGCCCAAATTAACAGTTCTCGCAGAAACAAAAGAAAAAGAGAAACAGTCGAAAGAAAAGAAAAAAAGAGTGGTAGTCGAAGAATATGGAATAAATTTATTCAAATAATTTAATAATTTATCGGAAATTTTTATATATATTAAATAATTTTTTCAATCTTATTTCAAACTTTTAAACTTCACGTAGTTATTTATAGATTTATTAAATAATTTTTAAAATTATATTTTTCGAATTTTTCAGATTTAGTTTCACATATTTACATTTCAATTGTTAATTTCTAAATTCTTAAAATTATTATCAAATTTATTTTCATATATTTGAACTCTACTTGTTAATTTGTACATTTTTAAATTAATTTTTAGATTTTCAAATTTATTTGTAAAATTTTAAAAAAAAATTTTTTAGACTTATTTTACTTGACATAAGCAATTAGCTTAAATTTGGGCATTTCGGACTCAACATTGTGGTCCACATGGCAATTAGCCCGAATTTGGGCAATTCTGGCTCAATTTGTCCTAAATTCGCCAAAATTTTAAAGTTATTATCCTAAATTGAAAGCTCGCAAACTTAATGTCCTTCTTTGCTACTGGGGTATAATTAATGTCCTCGTTTTGTAATTAAGCCTTTATTTTAATCTTGCCAATGTCCGGGGGTATCCACTATTCGTCCATTTTCTTGTCCTCGCTCGTGCCTTTTGTTTTAGAAGCTTGCAAGTGTACTTGAAGACGTGTACTTGTGGCCATCTGTAGATAGTGTTGGTGAGCATGTGCCTGTTTCTCAAAAGTAGTCTCATTCCGAGCACAACATGCACTCCAAAGTAACATAGCAAACAATGCATGGGCATCTTGATCCCCCTTCTGCATCATCAGCATGACCTAATCTCATATCGACCCTCTTTGTTGTGTAGGTAGGAGAGTAATACGGTGTGGGGAGGTTGCCTAATAGAACTCATTCCATCCGCAATCCCGAAGCACATGCTCGTTAGTTTCCTCTGCTAAGCCGCATCTTCTGCACACGGAGTTTAACTCAACCCTTCGTCTTCATAAAGCCCCATTGGTCGGAAAAATACGTTGAACAAATTTCCACAAGAACACTTTCACTTTGTTAGGAACAGTTAGAGCCCATTTCCATGATTCACTTGATATTTCCCATCCTTTGAATGATGCTAGACCAGTCTATCCTCTCGACTAATTGAGCTTATGGGAATAGACAAAATGGATAGGACCTCTGTAGGGTTGAATAATTGGCTTACAATATCCATTTTCCAACTCGGTGTATCATTACACATGATATCATGTACATTGAGAATAACTGTCGCTTTCGGTGGTCTAGACTGTGGTCCAAACGAAGGTTGGTTCGGCAGCCAAGGGTCTTCCCAAATACTAACTCGTGATCCATCTCTAATGTTACACTGGATACCTCCCCAAAGTATCTTTCTACTATCTACAATGCTTCTCCATGTAAAGGATGAATTATGGCCAATTGTAGCATCTAGAAAGGAGATTCGGGGATAGTATCTTAGCTTTAGAACTTTGGATAGAAGGGAGCTCTCATTATGTATTACGCTAGCCCTGTTTAGCTAACATCGCTTCATTGAAATACTGCAAATCACGAAAGCCCAATCCCCCATCCTTCTTTGATCGACAAAGAGTGCTCCAGGACTTCTAGTAAATTCTTCTTTCTTCTTTGCGTTGCCCCCACCAGAAACTACTTATGAGGGAATTGATTTGGTTACATATAGAGATGTTAAATGGGTTGGCCCTAGCCCTATAGGGCCATCCCTAGCGTGCTTCGGGCTAAACGGTCTTCGGGATAAATGGGCCGGAGTTAAACGGGCTGGCAATATTGGAATCTAACCCTAACCCTAGCGGGTTTCGGGCTAAACGGGCCACTATCGGGCTATAGTCAAAAAATTAAAAATTATATAATTAAATTTAAAATTTCAAATTTGATCATATATAACATTTAAGTTTAACATTTAAAGTTAATCTTAAAAAAAGTCATGTATGTTTATAATTACGTTGCATTAATAAAATTATAAAATTAGATTTAGCACCATTTAGAAATATAATTTATATCATAAATAATCTAATAAGACTATGTGATATTTTCTTATTTAGAATAAAAATGAAAAACTAAATTAAGTAATAAATAAAACAAATAAAAAAGAAGCTTTTCAAGAATTTATAGCTTGTTTGATAAAGTTAAACTTAAAGATGAGGGAGATATGAATTTGAAAAATAAATTTACTAGTAATAGTAGGTAATAAAAGTAGATATAAAATATTAGAATTATATTTATTTTTTAAAAAATTAAAATAGCGGGCTAATGGGCTAGCCCGGTTAACCTTCGGGCTAGCCCTAACGGGCCTCGATTTAAACGGTTCGGGCCAAAAAGGCCCTGATTTAAACGGGCCAAAATAATTCAGCCCTAACCCTCTTTGTTTCCGGTTTAAACGGTCCAGGCCAATGGGCCGCGACCCTTTTAACATCTCTAGTTACATATATTGGCAGGGAACATGAAGCAACTCATCAAATAGGACGAGATGGCCTAAGCTATGGATTGGATAAGAATCATTTTCCTAGTTGCGGATAAATACCTTCTTTTCCGATCCTTTAACTTCTTTCGAATTCTATCCACCACCCTGGAAAAATTCTCTTTTTTTGATTGCCCCACAATTATTGGAATGCCCACGTTTATAACATGCTTCTCCACCTGTATCACACCTAATATGTGTGCAAGTGTGTCCCGTGTATCAATCCCCACTCCCCTACTGAAAGAGACTTCCAATTCCTCTAAACTGATTCTTTGGCCCGATGCTCTCTCATAAGCCTGGATGATATCTCTTGTGTGTTCTATTTCTCTTTCCTTGGCTCTCCTAAAAATGATATTGTCATTGGCAAAGAAAAGATGTAAAATTTTGGGAGCCCATCGACTTACTTTAATTCCATGCAACTGGCCTCCAAACTCCACTTTGCTAATCAAAGATAAAAAAGCCTCTGCACATAAAAGAAAAATATAAGGAGAAAGAAGGTCTCCTTGACGGAGCCCACGAGAGGGACAAAAAGGGTTGCCCGCAGGCTATTAAGGAGAATCGAAAAAGACACTGAATTGGTGCATTTCATAATTAGATTCACAAACGGACTAGTAATATCCATTTTTAACATGACACTTTGTAAGAAAAGCCATTCCACCATATCGTACGCTTTAGACATATCCAGCTTAAAAGCAAAAAACCGGGTGCTTTTTAGTCGTATTATATTTCATAGAGTGAAATATCTCAAAAGCAAATAAGGTATTATCTGTAATGAGGCGCCCCGTAATGAAAGCAGACTGGGTATGATGGATTAGGGAGGGAAGAACCCTTAACTATCATCTTAGTAATTAACTTAAAAAGTACATTACAGAAGTTAATAGGCCTATAGTCTGTTACATTCTCAGGATGTTTTTCTTGGGAATAAAGACAATAAAAGTGTTATTTAACATTCGAGGGATGGTCCTCCATTCAGAATAAAAAAAACAGTGAAAACACTATCGGATTTTAAATGGGCCAAAATTTATTTAAAAATAAACCAGGCATATCGTCTGGTCCAGGGACTTTTGTAGGATGCATTTGTGCCAGGGCTGTCGTTACTTCGTCTGCCACAAAAGGTCTAGAAATAATTTCGCTTTTGTTTTGCATCATTTTGAGGTCCACGGCTTCTAGAACATTGTCCGTATCTAAGATATCCTCCGAAGTGAACAGACCTTGGACATAATGGTTGAAAACTCGTTCAATGTCCCTCTCGTCCTCCTTCCATGTACCAGAAGGGTCCTTGATCCTCTCCACTTTATTTCTTTCCCTTCGACCATTAGCTAGCTTGTGTAAGAAGGCCGTGTTTTGGCTCCCGTCCTTAATCCAGTTAGCCGTGATCGTTAATCAAACATATTTCCCTATTTCACATGAAATTTCCGTAATTTATTAATATTTTAAAAGCCCAAATTCGTGTAAGAATTTTATAATCACTACAACGAAAATGAATAACAGTGTTTTTTTTGAGAATAAGTGAATAACAGTGTTAATATTTCAAGTAATAATCTAAAAGTTGTCAGTATGATAAGAATTCTGTGTTTTTATCGATAATGATTTTCACAGTAATTTTTAATAATGACGTAAACTTTATAAAGTTAAGTAGTAATCTAACATAGAAATAGAATGAGTTCGATATATACTCTACAACTGCATGCATTCGTGCATCTGATTTTTTTTTGAATATCGATGAGACAAGAAATTTAGGTCAATATACCAGATATGATCTTCCATTCCGAAATTGTGTTTCATCTTCTATTCCACCGCACGGATGATTGTCAACATGTCTTCACATATGAAATTACCAACAGAATGCTTTCACCCAGAAATTATTGTTGCAAAAAAGAGATAATGTGCAACTTTAAGTCGTCAATCATATTTTTCATATAATGGTAAACCAATTTGAAGAACTTCTAATTCGTTCGGATTTATATAAGGTTGAATAGGGACCAACCGACAAAATAAAAAAATAAAATTCCTTTTCAGTGAAGAAGTTGGTAATTCTTCCGTTGAAAGAATGACAAAAACTTTAATTCGAGATTTCCTAATTATCAACTTGGTGAAATTTACTATTTCATATACCGAAAAATAATATAATAAATCGGCCTAAGAATATTGCTCTTTAATACTGGAAATCTTATATCAATATCAACTCATTTTCTTGCATGTATTTCAAGGCATGTACTTTAACTTCCTTTTCATTATTTTTTTTTATTTTAATGTATGACAAAACTGCAAATTGTGCCACATTATGAAAAGATTTATTTAAAAAATAGGCCTGCATTTTGGGATGTGTCAACAACACTATGGTCTTTTTTTTGTGTTGAGTTTGGATTTGGGTGTTTGGGATCCGTCTTACGGATTAAGATCCATAAGTCAATTTGAAAGGAGTCATTCATAATATCATATGGAGCTTCTAATATGTTAATAACAACAAATTTATTACTGAAATTATCAATTAAAATTAAATGTCAGATAACATCTTTTTTTTCAAAAAATAAATAAATTGGGATGTACTTACTTTTTTAAAAATATTTTATGAGTTGAAAACAACGTAAGGATCTTATAATTTGTTATAGAAAAATATTGTCAAACACTTTTATGAAGCTTATAAATTCTTAGTTAATTTATCAGATGCTCTGAAGAGCTCATAAGCTTAGTCGAACACACATTTAATAGATTGCGACTAACTAATGTTTAACATTGCAAAAAAAAACAACTTTTACAGGCCATCGTGAATATTTAATAGAAAATTCATATAGTTAGGAAACTACAATGACAGTTGTCTCTAACCAAAAAAGGAATAAAAAATACTTTGTTTTTATATTTGTGACGATTGTGGAAAGCTTTATCTTCCTTTGAGGGACGACGTAAAAAAATTTCCACACTAACTCAAATAAAATGGGGTGGAGTCAGGATTGGTTGTAGAGTGGGCCGACATTCAAAGTCGTATTTTTAAATATTTAATACATACAATGATAAAATTTAATTATTATACTTACATATAAAAGTCTTCTTAATTGTTTGGAGACTTGGAGTTGGTTCTATTTCCTTCTGGGACGATGATTGGCTTACGATTGGCCTCCTTTGCAAATTGGTGGATTCACAACTGTTTTAAATTTCTAATACTGTTGTTAAGTATCAACATGCTCCAACTGAGCATATTGAGTTAGATATTCATTTTGTTAGGGAGAAAGTTGTATCTAAAGTTATCACTGTCAATCCAATACATTTCTTCTTATGATTAGGTTGTACACATCGTGACCGAGGCATTAAGTTTACAACCCTTCTCTCGGCTAAGAAACAAGTTGGATGTTGTTTCCTTAGCCTCGATCAAATTGAGGGGTTTCGTTGAGAATGTTACTAGAACGACTAACAATGAATTCGGTTCAATAGATGAAAAGGAGAAAATATGTGATGATAAGAACACCACCAGTTATGATAAGAGGTTGCGCATTTCTTCCTCCATTTTAGCAAATGAAGATAAGTGTAAAAATCTCACATAGAGTAGTACAAATATGTTATGCCATATATTCCTTTCTTAGATGTAAATTGGATGTTAATGTGATGGTACTCAAATTATCTACCCATACAACTGGAGCTCTTGAGCACTTGATTCTTAATTCATTCAACAAATGATTGTAACCAAGTAATTTCTGCAACATCATGTGCAAGACTCCTATATTCAGCCTCTATACTGGATCTAGAAACACAACTTTATTTCTTTGACCCCCATGATATAAGGTTTTGTCCAAGAAATGCACAAGAGCTAGCCTATGATCACTAACCTTCTGTACAAATATATTTTAAGAAAATAATATATTAGATAATAATCAAGAGACTAAATAACAATAAGAATTTGAGAACCAAAAATGACAAAATATTAATAAAAACAAAAATATTGGGGAAAGAAAATTGCCAAAAAAATGTCCGAGGGAAAAAGAGAAGAACTAATATGTGTAAGCTTATGTAAAATAATAATGAATCTTGGCCCAAGAATTATAGTAAACCCAAAATAGAAATCAATTAAAAAATTAAAAATTAAAAATAAAATGGAGGGACAGTAAGACATGATTATGAAAATAAATACATAGATAATTAATTTTCAATTGAAGTTGGGGGTAGGTTGGGGAAGGGAAGGGGGGAAGAGCCCTCCTCGTACTATATATGGCTATGCCACTGCAAAAAAAAAAAATAGAATAAAAACAAAAATAAAATATCCATGTGAGCGATGATTAATATTAGACCTTCGTCACTAACTTAATATATGTATATACACTATTATCTCAAAAATAATATATATATATATATACAGGGATTGGTTCAAATGAGACAAATCCCTTTAGGTTAGTCCATAAGAATACTTATGGACTCTTGATTTAAAATTTTGGATGGTGTAGATCATTTTAGTTAATTTAAGCTTATAAGGGTATAATTGTATTTTTATATTTAACCAGTTTTGTTAATTGAGCGATTATTAGCTATTTTTAAGGAAACATAATCCTACCTTTTCAGTTACCCGATTTTTAGGGAGGAAAAATCATCAACTTCAAGCGTTTTTTTTCAAAATTGATACTTCTTTCCGCCATATTTGTGAACAATCGTTTTATTGTATACTTAGTTCAGCGGACTTGTATACTTAGTCATGTTTTATTGTATATTTAGTTCAGTGGATTTGTATACTTGGTTCAGTGGAATAATATTCTTAGTTATATAAGTAGTTTAGTGAATTTGTATACTTAGTTCTGTGGATTTGTATACTTAGTTCAATGGAATTGTATACTTAGTTATATAAGTAATTCAGTGGAATTGTGTATTTAGTTCAGTGTAATTGTATACTTAGTTAAATGTTTCTGTATACTTAGTAATATTTTAATGTATAGTTAGTTCAATGTAATTGTATACTTAGTTAAATGTTTTTGTATACTTAGTAATATTTTAATGTACATGTAGTTTAGTGTAATTGTATACTTAGTTAATTGTTTATGTATACTTAGTAATATTTTAATGTATAGTTAATTTATCGTAATTGTATACTTTTCATTAATTGTTGCATGATTATGTTGCCATATTTGAATAATTTACAGGTTCGAATGGGAAGAGAGAGAAAGGAAAGGTGAATTGCTTGATTATGGGGACGTGATCAATACAAGATCACATCCTTAATTTTTAGGAAGCGGTTACTATATATAATTTGCTGGATTCCTATTTTACCCCCTACAATATATATTTTCATATGAAAAGCTGTATAGATTTAGTTAGATCTTGGCCATTGATTTATGTTTTTGATGGTGTAGATTTGGTCCTATGGTCTTACCTAGGAGGTTGGTCTCACAGGATCCCCTCCCTATATACATACATATATATATATATATATTATTTTATATTTAGCAACAACATCATATGTTTGTTGTTAACAATGGTTGGTGAAAACCAAAAAGTCAGATATTTACTCACTCGTGTTTAGAGTGCTAACTCTTATTCTCACTCGCCATTATCTACGACTACTACCAAAAGATCATTTTCCGCTAAAGAATATAGTTAGGGGTGTTCATTCGATTAAACCAGATCAAACCGAACCGAAAATTCGATTAACCGAAGTTAAAACAAAATTATTATTTCAGTTTTTCGGTTTGGTTTTCGGTTTACTGATTTTTTTTGGGGGGGAGGGAAATGAAAATAAAATGTTGAATCTGGAAAAATATTTGAAGCACCGACACAAGTGGCAATAACAAAAAAGAAATCAACACCATCCTTAACAAATAAAAACAAATCAGAGAAAAACTATAGGAAGTGAATCATCCTTTAAAACAGAGGCATACATTTTTTTTTTTAATTTTTGAAACATCTATACATTATTATCGTCAGTTTTTGGGAACAATCGGCTCATGAGTGAAGAAACCAAATAAAACTTAGGAGATAATAGAAATGACTCAAGGAAACCAAATAAAACCTGAACGATTGAAGAAGATTCCGGAGAGTGGGGGGCTAGAGACGAGAGTGAGTCAATGAGACAAAATGAGTGAGTTGAGAGGACAAAGACAAATTCGGGATTGCTGAAATATTTTTATCAAATAAATTGCTATTAGAGATAGCAACTTTTAATTTATAATTAAAAAATATATAAGTTTGATTCGGTTAACCCACAAAAATAAAATTTAACTGAAAAACCGAAATTCTAAAACAAGAAACCGAAAACCGAACCAAATTTTTTGGTTCGGTTTCGGTTCGAACCAAATTTTTGGTTCCGGTTTGGTCCGGCCGGTTAATTAAGTGTTAACTCCCCTAAATATACACTTCGGAATGAAATGGAAGATGAATATACTGAATACTACATATCATGGCTCTGCCCCTGCACAATCCTTTATTTTAGGAAGTTGATTGTGACCTGCGTACACCCCAACACTAACAAATAAGGTTAGTGACAAACATTTAGCTTTTAGTCGCTAAAAGGATATGTCCATTCCTTTGTAGTGACTCAACCGAATCAAGAATTAAGCAGCTAAGAATTAGATAGAAATCAGAAAAGTTCATATTGCAAGAATTCATTAATTTTGCTATAGAATATATATACATACACAGAAATTCAAGATAACTAAATGATCAAATATATATTGCTTTGTTTGAGTCTTGAGCCCTCAAGCTACAACTCCCAAATGCGTCTTGATCGTCTTATTTTTTTTTCTGGCCTTCATCAAATCACTGCATTTCACCACAAAAAAGGAGATTGGTATTCAAAAAACCGACAATTATATTGCTTTTGCTCAGTTAAACTTAAACTCATATGAAAAAAAATAAAAAATAAAAATTAATTTTACCATTATTTATGGAGTAAAGTTTCCACTTAGACTCTGAGAAGTGTCTTCATCAGTAAGCCTACAATTATTCTCAGTTGAGGGGGCCACATTATTTCCCCTGAAGAACTGAAGTTGTTTATTGACTATTTCCAGTTCATTTTTCGCCTCTTCAATCTTAGCTCGAAGCCTATTCTCCACTTCGAGTGGGCCATGCACTGGATTTTCTTTCCTTATCCTGGCCTCCAGGATTATGGTTTCGATAGCTTTATCTCTGTCATTTTCGTCAACAGAGTTGATTAGTTTTATGGTGGTGTTTATCCCAAATAGCCTGTGCACGTTCTGGAAATTTTCAGCCCTTTCAGATGGGAAGTAACGTGCATATATACAGTTTTCTTCACATCTCCTACGTTGGTGTCTGCACACAGCACAAGTGGCAGGAATATTATGAAATTCATTCATATGATTATTCATTATGCAAAAAGTATTTTCTGGTTTTTAAGCAACACTTTTTGTTTTGTTTTTTAAGTTGAACTGAAGAAAGTTAATAATCTTTTTCAAGCTGCAGCGGGGATGATGAAGAATATATAGTGAAGGGTTTAGGCCCGATCGCATAATAATCTGTTGCAAATTGTCGTTATTTCGTTTTACCAATGCATGTTTGTTAATGTCAATATGAATATATGTGTGCTTTAATGAAATTGAATATTGTACAATAGAAAATCGGAGTGGTGGATTGTTTTGGTTGTTTCAGCAAGTTGATTTTAATAAGGCTGGATTACATTATGCTGGGAAACCCTGTTTTTTTTTTCTATGCTTTGATTTCCATTTTCAAAAATCGTATAAGTATAATTGCTTTTTGACTTCATTTGTGAATTATGGAAATGGTTATTTCATATTTGAAAATGGTTGGAAAAAACACTAAATTGTTCTGGGTATGGAAAAATGGGTAGAACATTTTGAGGTGAATACAAGTGAAAAATGATATGACCTGGTTTCAATATGGGTTGACCAAAAACCTAATTGGACCATAGCTGTAGCCCATTTAAAAATTAATTTCATATTTAGATTAATCCATATTTGAAAGAAACAATAACATATACCATTGTCAAAGAGAAAAAAGAACAAAAAGAAAAAAAAAAAAAAATTAAGATTACATGAGTATTTGCAGTATATTTTTTTATTACTAAAATTGTAGTCATTTTAGTTTCTTATAGAAAAAATAATTTAAAATAAAATCCACTGCACCAAAACACCATTTGAATGAAAAGATAATTAATCGGTGAATGGTTTAAAAGCCCAAGTTTGAGTAAATATTCTATAATCACTACAACAAAAACAAATAATGTAATAGTGATTTTTTTAAGAATAAATGAATAATATCGTTTATATGTCATGTAACAATTTAATTACATAAGAATTGATTTTGCCATTTCAGCATTTTAGGAATATTGGACCAAATGTATAACTATTTAAAAGTTAGTGGTTGCCAATTGCATCCCTAAAACATACAGGACTAAAGGTGTATTTAGGCCAACTTAAAGAACTAAAAATACAATTTCTACATAGAGGACTAAAGGTGTATTTAGGCCAACATAAGGAATAATAATAATGTCTTCAATAATAATAATAATAATAATAATAATAATAATAATAATAATTTTTACAATCATGGATTAAAATCTTATTTCATGCTCTGCGAGAAGTGCCTTCATCATTAGGGGAATAGTTATAATTGTTTGGGAAAAAATCCATTTGTTTTCTCTTTTTTTCCATTTTCAAAAACAGTAATGATTGTAATTGCTTTTTGGATTCAATTTTTTAATCTGGAAATGGTTAAAATGGTTGGAAAAAAGCAATAAAGAGTTTTCTGTATTGAGATGAGTTGGAAAAATGTGTTGAAAATTTTGAGTAAATAGAAGATTTTTAAATCGTGGAAATAATTTCTTCAGTGAAAAATGACATGCTGATAATTTCTTATGGTATATTTAAAGGCCTGATTTTCTATATAGGTCGGCCCCAATTGAACCTTATTGGACTTCGTTTCTAGCCCATTTAATTAGATTAATCACGATTTGAAAGAAATAGTATTATATACCATTTTTAAAAAATGACAAAGGATATGAAAATTAAGGTTACACTAATATTTTGACCGTACAATGCACGGGGTGTGTTGCGTCAAGACATGTAAATTGCATTCATATAAGAGTTACAATGTTAATGAATATAAAAACTTACAATACAAACTTCAAACAAACCAAGTCAAATCATTACATTTCAAAATTATAAATTTTGGAATATACTTCTTTGTACACAATATTATTCGTCTGTTTGGTCTTATTTTATCATCGTCACAAAATAATATTTTCAAACTCTTATGATATGTGACTCGTGAAACAACAACATATAATTAACCATAACTGAAAATTTGGTTTTTTTATAGGATAACTAGTAACTACATTTTGTAACATTATTATATGATTTTATTTTTTAATATTTGCTTTGGATGTTCTTGTTTCTTGAATAACTCGGTGTCAATGGTGTAGTAATTTTATATTTTTATATTATTTTTACTTTTAATTGGGGATTTCATTATCCACCTTTTATGGTAATTCAATTCAGTTTTTGAATGATGATATATTATTATACCATCCATTAGTAAAACATAACATCAACATACATATTAAGTTTTCTTATTATCAATATTTATATGTTATACTTTTGAAACATTTGTATATTTAAATACTATAATTACACATTAACGATCCATTGTAAACTAAAAACTCATCTGCATTAAATTTACATAATTCTCGATATAAATTATTCAATGATTGATTTTGTCTTTGTATTAGAAGAATCTGATTGCATTCGATCAAATATTAAGAGTGTGAAAAAATAGATCCTAAATTTATTATAAAAAAATATTTGTTGCAACAGTTGTAATTAAAGATTAATATCTTAACGAAATTATATTTCCTGGAGCAGTGGAGCTTATGAGTGCTGGTCCGATTTTTAATTATATATTTCCCAGTATTACTTCACCAATTACCAAATTTGATATTACATATTCCATGTATATTTTTGCTATTATTGGAGGGTGCTATCTATAAGTGGCTTTCGTATTATATATCTATTAAACAAAAATAATGTTTTATATTTGGTAGAATAATTTTAGGAAAAAGTAAATGTTTCCAAAAGGTTAAAATTATTCTATTATTACATATACACAAATGTAAAAAAAGAAGTATTAAAAAGACAAATTCATATCTAGTAGTTCAAATATACAACTTTGAAAGTTGAATGTCAAAATATGTTCATAAATATATAAATAATTTCTATTGATATATAAAGTACGTTATTAAGTATTAAAAATAATTTTCTATATAAAAACATTGTTATGAATATAATCTTATTGAAATATATAAATTTAATGTATTATTACATAATATAAATAATGTCATGTAAGAATATATGTAATATATTTTATATTTGGATACATATTATGATATATTTTTTTCAATTAAAATAAGTATTTTTTAATTTTATTTAATAAAATTAAATACAATGTATATAATTATGAAAAAAGTGGGTTAAGCCTAGATAACAACTATACATATATAACAAATATAAAAATACATGAATTTACAAATTGATGTCCAATAGACCAAATATATAATTATTGTAGCCCATTAGAAAATAAGTTTTTAGTAAACGTATCTTATTTGTTTTTTATTTTTATGCTTATTTTTTATTTTATATATGCAATATGGGTGTCAAAGTGATGATCGTAAAAAAGACGAATAATTTGATATATTATACTTCAAAAAAGATCAAAAACCAAAAAGTTATTAAATTTACCAAAAAAAAAAAAACAAAAGGATGAAATACTACTTAATGCAGTACACACTAGATTTGGAAAGCTTATTTTTATATAATGCTTATTATTATAATGCTTTATCATTACATAAATATATGGATTTTTCAAAATTAATTTACTAATTATCGAAATTAAGGAAAAAAGTTTTGATTACTATTTATAAGTGACTTGATTATTAGTAAATATATATATTACAATATATAAATATTTATAGATGAGAATTTGTAGTGAAATTAAATATTTTTTTAATAGTAGAATAGATGCTATTTTAGTTTCAATTTATTTATAGAAAAAGAATAATTTAAAACTAAACAAAACCACCAAAACACTATTTGATGGAAACGATAATTATAAGTTATGAATGTGTTGAAAGCACTTTACCAATTTACGAGTAAAAATCAATTATAATCACTACAAATATTTAACTAAGTATACAAAATGAATATATAACTAAGTATACTGATTCCATTGAACTGATTTTTTTCAAATTTTTTTCTTTTGAATAAAAGAATAATAGAACTAAATTCATACTTCAAGTAATAATTTAAAGGTGTCAAATATGGCGGAAATAATAATTTTGAAAAGTTTGAGTTGATTTTTATCGTGGGAAATAATGATTTTTACATTAATTTTTTAATTAATCACTTAAAAACTTTATAAATTAATAATCTAAGAGTAACATAAAAATTGAAAGAGTTATATATATATTGTAAATATGCATGCATTCATAGAAAAAGAATAATTTAAAACAACAAAACCACCAAAACACTATTTGATGGAAAAAAATAAGTTTAATGTTTTGAACATCGAGAAAAAAATAAAAAATTAAAGTGTTCAACAAGTAATAATTTAAAGGTGTCATTATGATAAGAAGTTTGGAATCATTAATTTTCCATTCCACTTTATAAATTAATAATTGAGTAACATAAAAATTGAAAGAGTTCATCTTTTATTCCATTCACGTGATAATTTGAAATAAAAAATTAAGTCAACATACTTGATGAATCTTCCATTCACATATGAAATCATCTTTTAACACAATAATTTCAAATTTATGGTCACATATGAAATCACGTAAATTATTGTTGCAAAAAAGAGATAATGTGCAACTTTGAGTCGTTAATCAAATCTTTCAAATACATGGTAAACTAATTCGTTGAAGAACTTCTAATAGAGATATATAACCCATTCATATATATATATATAAGGTTGAATAGGGACCACGTGACAAAATGAAAAAAAATAAATGTCCTTTTTAGTCGAGAAGTCTGTGATTCTTTTGTTGAAAGAACCGCAAAAACTTTAATCCGAATTTTCCTAAAAATCAACTTGGTGAAATCTAGTATTTCATATATATGGAAAAACGGTATAATACATCGGCCTAAGGATATTGCTCTTTAATATTAGAAATCTTACATCAATATCAATTCTTTTTCTTCCATGTATTTAAAGTCACGTGTTTAATAAACACATAATCAGTAGAGGAAAAACACTTTGATTTTCCTTTTTATTATTTTTTTATTTTAATGTATGACAAAACAACAAAGTGGGCCTTGTTACGAAAAGTTTTATTTCACAAAATGGGCCAGCATTTCCGAATGGAGTTTACAACATCGTGTGTAATATCCCATATTCTGACTACGATAAAAATATCAATATAGAACATTTAGACTTTTAATTTTATTTTATTATTCGACTTGTGTACTATTATATTAGCTCTTAGTTGTTATAATTATTTAAATATCTTGATTTAGTATAGCTTGGTGGATTTAATTGGGATGTACATTAGTTTAGCACTTGAGTTATTGATTTTGGAATTTAGAAGTTGTAAGTACGTATTTAGATTAATATTAGTTAATACGAGGAAGGGTCACCATCACAATGCTGTAAGTCAAGAAAAGAAAAGCCAACGAACAAGAAAGTGTCATTTTGAAAATAGTCTGTCTCTTCAACGGGCATATTTTCAAAACTATAAAAGATTGAGGAAGCAAGAGAGAGAAGAACGAATGACACAAGAGAGATCAAGCATTCTTAGCAACTGAAAGCAAGCAATACCTGCAAATATTCTCTCAAGCTTATCAAGAAATTCCTCAAGCCTAAAACATTTGAAGGAACTCGATCCAACACACTTTGTGAAAGAAAGAATACTTCAACCAGTTCAAGAGGAAATTTTTTAAGAACTTAAGGGGTCTACTCTCTAAGTTTGAAGGAGCTGTAGTGTCACGCCCCAAACGCGACGCGACGACGATCAACCACTTAAACAGAAATAAACCCAACAGTCTAGAAAAATGATACAACAATCCCAAGTGAAACAGAGTCTAAAGCAGCGGAAAACTACAAGTACGGTACGATTACGAATACATACAACAACATCCAAATAACTTACAGTCCAGAACTAGGAGATAAAATACACATCGTATCACCAGTTTAAGTATCAAAGGGTCCTATGCCCTTAAGTTACAGTCCAGAATGACAAAGAGAATAAAAAGAGTCCAACGGCAGTAAAATAAAAGAAAGAAGTTCAGCAACATTGATAACAATAGAAAGTAAGTCCAACAGGCGGAGCACGAAATTCAGTCCATGGTAGGTTTAGCATCTTCAACAAAGTCCTCTTCTAAAGGTTAGAAAATAGGAGGGGATGAGACAGAAATCTCAGTAGATGGGGTGATCGTGTGCAAGTGTGGCGATATATATAGTTAATGCGAGAAAATCAGTTGTATTAAAACGCGTGAGATATGATGCATGATTTCACACACAATCCACAAGCGTCATGATAAATATATTTAAGTAATATACTTATACAATTTTAAGAATACAGTTCGTGGTCACACAGGCACTATGTGATTCAAGCACGACAGGAGGATTGCGTACGGATTTATAGCGCCAATCCTATGCAAGACAAGTAGCGGTTGCGTACTGATTTGTAATGCCAACCAATGCAATACAAGTAGTTGTTGTGCACAGATTTGTAGCGCCAACCAAACGGGTCTGATTAACTCCAGAATCGTGTGGATCAGACAGCGATTCCTTCGTTCTTCCTTGTAACTCCCCGAGCAAGATGGTCCAAGACTGTCACCTTATCGCTCCATAGGTGCAAAGACAAAATCCACAGTGGAGCTAGCAAGACTCGGATTTGTCATAATCATGATTATACCTCAAGTACTACGACCGCTTCCCTTGGACAAACTCCGTCCCTCGCCATGGATTAGGACGATGGGGCCTAGGAAGAGTGGAATAGCAGCCGAGCTGCCCGGTTCCATCCCCGACGTATCTATTCCGACTGTGAGCTCGACACACCAAGTTGACTCAGACAGGAAAGTAAATACAAGTTCAGGAAGTCAACCAGGCAGTCGAGTATTATTGATTCAGGAAAGCAGTTCAAGAAAGGTTTTAAAAATTTCGAGTGGCAATTATGGCGTTGGTGGAGTTATTTGGATGAAGATGATTATCGAGAGGACAAGCAATCTTCGATATGTTGAAAGATTAGGTGGAACATAAGCCCCTTTATAGATTCAAAATCACAGGACGAGGAAGTTGCCCCGCGATCGCGTATTAATCGGTCAAGGCGATCCGATAAGTGAAGGGGTCTTAAGAAAATAAAATCTTTTTAAAATAATTATTAAAATCAGAGGGTCCAGGGATGTTTCTTTAAAAGAAAAATAATTTGAGTTAGGTCCTTGTTAAAAGAAAATTTACAATTAGTCCCGTTTTGTAAAAACCGATACGTTTGGGTTTAAAATTTAATAAATAAATGTCCCGACCTAGGAAAATTATAAGGTCAGTTCCTAAATTCTCTAAATTGTTCAGAGATTCAGGTTTTTAAAGTTTTGAGGTCGAGTTTTTATAAAATTCTCACATTGGCCCCAAATTTGTTAAAATTATTATTTCGGGCCCTAAGTTTAAAATAATTGGAACTCACAAACCGGAAGGCTTTTTAATGTGATTCCAGTTGGAAAATATCACTAAGGTCAGTGGGATATTGGGACAAAAACAGTTTTAAAAATAAATAAGTCTAGGTCCCTTAACTTTTAAAAATCTCATTTTTGTCCAATTTTGAAATAATTGCCTTTAAGGCTTTTAGGGGTCCAATTGTTATGAAATTTGAACCTTGGGTCCAAAATATAATTATGTTATAGTTAAATTAGTATTTACAGGTGCATGGACTGCATAAGTCCTGGAAATTTCATTTTGGTCCTCAATTTTAATCCTTTACGATTTGGTCACTTAATTTTTATAAAATTACTTTCCAAGCTCTAAACACTTGGATTTTTTGAATACACTTAAAATATGTTATTTCCAGTCCCTTAAGAGTTAAAAGTTTAAAATTTAAAAGCAGGGTCTGGTACAGTTTCGAAAATTGCAATTTAGCCCTTAAACTTCTAAAATTTTACAATCTAGTCCTTGGGCTTTTAAGGGTTGATTTTATTTATCTAAAAACTCTTAAAACTTTATTAAATTGTCCAAACATAATTTTGGAACCTGAGTACAGTCCCAAAACTCGAAAATTACAGAGTGGTCCCTTAAGTTTTATTTTCTTGCAATTAAGTCCACCAACTTTCTATTTTTGCATTTTAAGTCCAAAAATTGAAATTTAATCAATTATGCTCGACTTGTCCAGGTTATAAGTCATACAAAACATGGATTTCAAGGGTCATACATATACAAGTCCATTTCACATAAGAATTCATCAAATATCACAATAAAGTGTACATGTATGCACCTATTTTTCAACAAATAGCATTTTGAGCCATACTTGAGCATTTTTCATCTTGATACAAGAAATTAACATGCAATACATAACATAAATATATCTCAAGTGCTCAACATCAAATACTACACGCATTTTAAGTAAAAAAACACCTAGAAGTTGGAAAGATTTTTCCACCCACCTCGTAGTAGTCTTTTCTCGGGTTGGTTTAAAAATGGAGTCTTCATCCTTGTATCAACTTCTTGACTCAAGCTCTTGAAGGTCAGCCCTTAAATGATATCCAAACCATATTTTGGTGTTAAAATTAAAGTCTCAAATCCAAAGAAAATATACTAGGACTAAATGGCTACTACTTACCTTAATGTCTTCAAGTAGTCTCTAAAATTGGAAATTTTCCTTCAAGCTTCTATCTTCAACTTGAGATGGTGTAGGTCAGCCCCTAAGCTCCAAAAATTCATATCTTTGTGTCAAAATTAATTCTTCATGTTGTCAAGAGGAAAAATACTAAACCATAATTTTCTCACCTCTTGAGTTTCTTAGCTTCTACAAACTTGTAGTCAAGTCTAGGTCCCTTGATTCTTCAAGAAATTCCTCTAGGAGTACCTCAACAAGAATGATTCATCAAGTTAGAAATTGGAGGTAGATGTTTTGGAAGTTTCAAGATGATAAAATGAAAATAGAAGGAAAATTCTCACCTATTTTTTTTTTTTTTTTTTTGAATTTCTCGGCCCCCTTAGAGATGTGTTGAAAGGATTTTGAGTTTTGTTCTTTTAAGTATGAAGAATAAGAGAAGTTTTAAGAGTTGTAGGATGAAAGATAAATTTTGTTTCCTTAGTTCCACAATATGACCGAAATATGGAGTAATTGGGGAAGGATTTTGTTTGTTTTAAGTTAAAGAAGAAGTTAGGATAATAATTGGGAAAAAATAGAACATAAAATAATAGGTAGGTTACTTTCTTAGGGACAATTGGCCAAAAGCTAGTTTTTTAGGGGGAAATTTAAAATATATTTGTTTGACCAATTTGGATAGTGGGGATTGTAGGAAAATTCTAATATGTAGGTTTTGTTAGATAAATGTTTTTATCATGATTTTGACGATTTTGTTCAAATAAGTTTTTAAACCAAAACAATGTCCCTAAATGTTGTCTAAATACTTCCGATCGATTTAAAATGTTTTTACTATTTTTCGGAGTATTTCTTAGAGTTTATTTCCGATAAAAAATTGGACAACACATTTGTTTTAGGCTCGACCGGTCGCCCTATAGGGCAACCCGTACCTGAGTTGAGTTTTGAAACAGAAAATGGGACGTAAGAAAAAATGGAGAGGGAGACCGGTCGACCAGGTGGTCGACCGGTGTGGGCGACCGGTCGACCCCTGGGCGACCGGTACCTGGGAGCAGCCCTCTTGGTTCAGTCTTCTCTGTTTCGTAAATCCTTCAGCTCCAACCGGTCACAGCTAAGGGCGACCGGTCGCACTCCCCTCCGACCGGTCCCCCTGTGTTAAAATTCGCAGAATTCAATCTCAATCTTATCTCTGCGCGACCGGTCGAACCCCCTGTTTATCAGCAAACTATCCGTTGCGTTTTCAGACAGCTTTTCCCTATTTTGTGGGATTGATTTCTAACAGCTATATTGATCATTTTAAATGGTTTCTTTTGCAGCAAATCACTCCTAAGGAGGAGCCAATGTCTGGAAATGAAAGCCAAGTCATCTCCTATAAATATAGGCTTCATTCAAGCAACAAGATATAACACTCTACACAAGCAAAGAGCAATTGAGCAAATATTTTCATAAATCTTGTTGTATTAGCCTAAGCACTTTCACTTGCAGAAATTTGAGGTCTAGGCTTTCAATTCTTGATTACACTTGTACTCATATTGTTTCAATCATTATTGAGTTGTAATCTTGATTTTTGGTCATCATTCAACACAAGACATCCTTGTGAGTATTCTTGTGGTAAGAATACACTTGGGTGATCTAGGTGATATGTGTTTGAAGGTTGTGGTAATCTTCAAGGTGTTGTAAAAGGGTTGTGGTAATCCTCAAGGTGGTGAAAGAGGGTTGTGGTAATCCTCAAGGTGTTGTATTAATTTTTGGTAAATTAATAAAATATTTTTTTTCCTTTTTGAAATCCATCCCGGATATACTGGGGTGGTAGTAGATTAGGCCCTAGGTGGGTTGAACTACTATAAATCGACGTGTGATATTTACTTTCCGCATTTAGCATTTCATCTTTGCTTGAGTCTTTCGAAAAAGAGGGCAAAATCTGAAAAACCGGGATAATCTATTCACCCCCTCTCTAGATTATTGTAGCCACTTGGACTAACAAGTGGTATCAAAGCCAAACTCTTTGGCTAGCTCGTTCCGAGTAAAGAGAAAAGATCCATGGCTACACATGATGCTCATCTCACCACCTACGCCTCCACCAACAAGCCACCACTATTCGACGCCAACAACTACACATTTTGGAAAGACCGTATGGAGTGCTTTCTACAAGGGTGCGGGTTCGATATTTGGAATGTGGTCATTGAAGGAGTTGATCAACCAACCAAGAAATCGGAGGATGGCACCTTGACTCCTAAACCTTTCAATGAGTTCGATGAAAACGACAAAAAGGCTTTCTCTCTAAACGGTAAGGCCTTAAATATTTTGCACTGTTCTCTTACGGCTCATGAAAGTATAATCGCATAAGAGGCATAAGGTCGGCACATGAGGTTTGGGAAAAATTGGAGACAATTTATGAAGGGACTAAGAAGGTCAAGCAAGCAAGAAAGACCATGCTTGTTAAAAACTTTGAAAACTTTAACATGCATGATGGTGAAAACATTTCAAGATGGTGGAAAGGCTTGATAATATTGTCAATCCTCTTGTGGCCCTTGGTAAAGTCATTTCCGAAGAAGACAAGGTGACTAAGGTATTGAATGCTCTTCCCGGCTCATGGTCCGAAAAAGTAACGACAATCACGGAGGCACAAAACCTTGAGACACTCAAGTTTGACGAGCTCATTGGAAACCTCATCATCTATGAAGTCTATCTCAAGGAGAGGAAAAATTCCAAACCATCCATAAATCAATCGGGTATGCAAATTATTCCTAAAGGTCTTGCTTCTTCTTCTAATAATGCATACTATGATAATGATGATGATGATGAGGAGACGGCCGCACTCATTCGAAAATTTGCAAAATTTGTGAATAAAAATAAAGCGAGAAAACCAAGAGATAATGCTTGCTTTAAATGCGGAAAACCCGGGCACTTCATTGCCGATTGCCCAAAGCTCGATGAAGAGGAGCAAAAGAAAAAGAAGCCTTTCACAAAAAAGAAGGCTCTAAACACGGAGGTCAAAACATGGGATGAACTACTCGAAACAACCGATGAGGAAAGAGAAACCGAACACGGTCTCATGGCCATAGACAATGAAAACAATGAGGTACACTCAAATTCTTCTACTTCCTCCATAGTTGATGACTTGCAATGTGATTTTGATGAATTGCAAATTGAGTTTCAAAATTTAATTGTTAAATACAAAAATTTGAAAAAGGAGCATAAGGAGCTTAAGGTTGAAAAGGAAAAATTATTTACCTCTTATGAATCTCTAGACAAAGCTCATGCTCTTACTCTTACTAGAATTCATTCTCTTGAAACCGAAAAGGAATCGCTCACAAAAGATATTGAATGTTTGAAAAATGATGCGCATCGTTTCAACATAAGCACGGATAAAGTCACAAAAATTTTAGATGCACAAAGAGGTGAGCATTCCAAATTGGGATTTGGTTATAAGCCATTTCAAAGTGTTTTTAAGAAAAATAACCAAGGTCCGACTTTTGTACGTGCTAATAATTATAATACTCCTACTTGTTTTTATTGTGGCAAAGTTGGACATTATGCTAATAATTGCAAATTGAGAAATAGCTCAAGACATGTTTGGAGACCCAAAGGTCTCAAGACTAAGCCCCATGGACCCCAAAATTATAGGTGTCACGCCCCAAACGGGACGCGACGAATGATCCACAACTTAAATACAAATGAATCAACAGTCCAGACAATATCAATGAGAACCCAATAAGACAGAGTCTAAATAGCAGCGGAAATAAATAACAGATACAAGTTACCACTTAAGGTCTACATTCCATCATCCAAATTACAACCCGAATTTCAACAAGTAGCAACTTAAAGTCAAAGGGTCATACGCCCCTCAATTACAAACCCGAATTTCAACAAGTAGCAACTTAAAGTCAAAGGGTCATACGCCCCTCAATCACAAACCCGAATTAATTAGAATACAAAAGTCCGACAACAACATAATAAAAAAAGAGTCCAATCAACAACAAGAAGCAGTAAATCCAACAAGCGTAGTACAAGGTCTCAATCCGAGCCTGTTCAAAGATCTCCAACGAAATCCTCATCTAAGGTTAGAAAAAGGTGGGGAATGAGACAAAAATCTCGATGGATGGGGTGATCGTAATGCGAGTGTGGCGCAATATAGTTAATGTGAGAAAATAGTTATATGAAAACACGTGAGTATGATGCATGAATTCACACACGAGTTCACAAGCGTCGTGATAAAATATTTAAATAATATACTTATACGATTCAAGAAAAGCGATTCATGGTCACACAGCACTATGTGATTCATCAAGACAGTAGATTAGGATTTACGGAAATGTAACGCCAATCCTATGCAAGGCAAATAATGGTTGCGCACGGATTTGTAGCGCCAACCAATGCAAAAAAAAAAGTAGCTTGATTGCATACGGAAATGTAACGCCAACCAAAACGGGACGATAACTCCGGAATCGTGTGGATCGACAGCGATTCCTTCGTTCTTCCTTGTAACTCCCGGTCAAGATGGTCCAAGACCGCACCTTATCGCTCCGTCGTAGGCAAAGACAAAATCCCGAGAGCCTGGCGAGGCTCGGATCTGTCATAATCATGATTATACCTCGATTACGACCCGCTTCCCTTGGACAAACTCCGTCCCCGCCGATTGCGGGATTAGGACGATGGGGCGGAAGAGTGGAATAGCAGCCGAGCTGCCGGTTCCATCCCCGACCTATCCATTCCGAGTGTGAGCTCGACACACCAAGTTGACTCAAGCATGAAAGTAATTACAATTACAGCAACCAACCAGCAATGAGTATTATTGATTCAGGAAGCGATTTAGGAGAAATTTTTGAAAAACGTGAGTGGCAATTATGGCGTTGGTGGAGTTTATGGATGAAGATGATTATCGGAAGGATAAGCAACCTTCGATATCTTGAAAAATTGGGTGGGACATAAGTCCTGTTATTGATTCAATTCGCAAGGCGAGGAAGTCGCTCCGCGATCGGGTATTAATCGGTCAAATTGATCCGATAAGTCAGGAGTTTTTGGAAAAGTAAAATACTTAAATTAAATCTCCAAGTCAGAGAGTCCAGGGCTATTTTAGTAAAAGAGAAAATAATTTGAGTTAGGTCCTTTATAAAAGAAAAATTGTAATTTAGCCCCGTTTTGTAAAAACTAGCACTTTTGGGGTTTAAAATTGAATAATTAAATATTCCGACCTTGAAAAATTATGAGGTCAGTTCCTAAATTCTCCAAATCGTCCAAAAATTCAGGTTTTTAAAGTTTTATGGTCGAGTTTTTCTAAAAATCTCACATTGGCCCCAAATTTGTAAAAATTGTCAATTCGGACCTTAAGTTTTAAAAATTCGGAACTCACAAACCGGAAGGGATTTTAATGTGATTCCAGTTGGAAAATGTCACTAAGGTTGGTAGGATATTGGGACAAAATAAGTTTTTAAAAGAAATATGTGTAGGTCCTTCAACCTTTGAAAATATCATTTTTGTCCCATTTTAAAATAATTGCCTTTAAGGCTTTTAGGGGTCCAATTGTTATGTAATTTGAACCTTGGGTCCAAAATATAAGTAAGTTATAGTTAAGTTAGTATTTCCAGGTGCATGGGCTGCATAAGTCCTGGGAATTTCATTTGGGTCCTCAAGTTTAATATTTTTCGCATTAGTCCCTCAATTTTAGTAAAATTGTTTTCCAAGCCCTAACCACTTGGATTTTTGGAATACTTTTAAAATGTGTCATTCCCAGTAACTTAAGAGTAAAATTTTCAATTTATAAAGTTTAGGTCTGGTACAGTTCTAAAAATTGCAAAGTAGTCCTTAAACTTTCAAAATTTTTCAATCTAGTCCTTGGGCTTTTAAAGGTTGATTTTATTTAACTTAAAACTCTTAAAACTTTATTAAAATGTCCAAAAGTCATTTTTGAACCTGAGTACAGTCCCAAAATTCGAAATTTGCAGAGGGGTCCTTTAACTTTTATTTTCTTGCAATTTAGTCCACCAACTTTCCATTTTTGCATTTTTAAGTCCAAAATTGAAATATAATCAATTATGCTCGACTTTTCCAGGTTATAAGTCATCCAAAATATAGATTTTAAAGATCATACACATGCATGTCCAATACATACAAGAATTCATCAATTAAAGCATTAAAGTGTACATGCTAAAATTCAATAAATGTAATTTTGAGCAACTCTTGAGAATTTTCATGATTTGATATATAAAATTGACATGCAATACATAATTATATATATCTCAAGGCTCATGATTAAAGTTTCTACATGCATTTAATCAAAACACCTAAAAGTTGGAAAATAATTTTCCACCCACCTTAATTTTGGAAATTGTGAAATAAAAGGATAATTTCACAATTTTTGGATGAGGCTTCTTAGGTCAACCCCTAAGTCAAGAAAATATCAAAATTTGGAGTTAGAAAAATGAGAGAAAAATTAAGGAGAAAAGAAGGAAATAAGGAAATAAAAAAAGGACTACACTTTACCTTGTGTAGTAGATGTTTGGAGACTAGTTGAAGCTCAAAAATTGGAAATTTGGCTCAACTCCAAAATCTCCTAAGGTCAGCCCCTATTTCTCAAAAATGAAAAAGGGGTGTTAAAATTTGAAAAAAATAGGAAGAGTAGGGAAGAAGGGGTCTAGTACATAATTCTTACCTTGTAGTCTAGTTTTCTCTACTATTTTCTTCTTCAAGCTTGAGGTCCTTCTTCAAAATGTTGTCAAGCTCTAACCTTCAAAGTCTTCTAAATGTACCTCCAAAACCAAATTCAAACTTAAGTTAAGAAGGTGGAAGAGATGAACAATGTGATATCCAAAAATGGATTGAAGCTAAAATTTCTTACCTTGTATGATGATGGTTTCGATTTTTATGAAGAATAGGGAGGAAAATGTTGAAAATTTTCTAAGTATGGAAGAAGAAAGTGAAAGAAAGAATATAGAGAAGTTGGGAGTTTTTAGAGAGAAGGAGAAGAATTGGTTTGGAAGATCAAATGTGTTGGTGAAATTTTGAGATGAAATTTTGACAAAATTAGGCCATATGGCCGTCCACTTCATGGGGAGAGAGGGAGAGGATTTTGTTCAAATTGTGTCTTGTAATTTGTCTCTTGCATGGAGACAAAATGCAAGTCAAAGTATGGGTTTGAATGGTGTTGGGGAATATTGAGAAGAATGTTGGTTAAGTGGGAATAAGTTGGGGAAAATAGTAATAAAGAATTGGTGTATAAGATGATGTGTATAATGTTTGAATTAATGATATAATTATACACAAGATGACTAATATATGGTGTAGGTGTACAAGAGTTGGATGATATTTTTATCCCAAAAATACCACCATGGCCGTCCACTATGAGGGCAAAATGGTAATTCCATATATTTTTTTTTGTCCCAAATTTGATGATAATAGATGAAATATATCAATCTCCAAAATAATTAGTGATTTCCTTGATCACTTGTAAGTCTCATGATCACTTAAACTAAATCAAAGTCTTAATTCTATAAGGTAAAAGTCTCCAAAATAAATAGCCTCTTAAAATTCTAAGATGACTAATAAATACAAAAATAGTAATAATGATCAATCAAGTGATCATAAATGAGGAATAGAATTAATGATGATCATGATCACAAGTAATTAAATAAAATGAAATAAAATACAAAATGTATATATTATTATTAATTACCCGTCAAAATGACGCGATAAAATAGTCGATCAAAAGTATAAACAACAATAAGGTTCAACTAATAGTTCGGAAAAATCGGGGCTTCACAATAGGGTACCTAAAAGAAATTCTTTTGTAGGTAATAGGGGCTATAACAACAATGGAAGATTCAAAATGGCTCGTGGACAGCGGATGTTCACGCCATATGACCGGGAGGAGAGAACTTTTTACCAACATCAAGCTCCAAGAAGAGGGTATGGTCATGTTCGGCAATGGCAAAGGAAAAATTCTTGGAAATGGAGAAATTGGTAACTCTTCTTTCTCTCTTAGTAATGTTCTTTTAGTTGAAGGGCTTAAGTTTAATTTGATAAGTGTTAGCCAACTTTGTGATTCAAATTATAATGTTTCATTTAATAAAGAAAAATGTCTTATACTTAAAAATGGTGAAATTATTTGTGAAGCAAATAGAAAAGGCAATCTTTACAAAATTTGTACAAGTGATTTGGTTAGTCAAAATGTTTCCTGTTTAGTCGCCAATAATGATTTAACTAGTTTATGGCATAGGCGACTTTGACATGTTGGATACAAGAATTTGAAAAATATTTACAAAAACTAACATGTGAAAGGACTACCCAAATTGAATTTTGAAAATCTTGGCTTATGTGACACTTGTCAAAAGAACAAATTAGTTAAAAGTAGTTTTAAGCCCAAAAATGAAATTTCCACAACCAAACCCCTACAAATGCTTCACCTTGATTTGTATGGGGATATTGGTATGGCTAGTCTAAGTGGAAAACATTACACTTTTATTATCATCGATGATTTTTCTAGATATACTTGGGCTCTTTTTCTTACCAATAAAAGCGATGCCGTTAATGAGTTTGTTAAGTTGTGTAGACTTATTGAGAATGAAAAGGAAGACACTATCAAGTCTATTCGAAGCGATCGAGGTGGAGAATTTGACGGTGAATTTAGAGTATTTTGTGAAACCAAAGGATATGCTCATAATTTTTCGGCTCCAAGGACACCTCAACAAAATGGAGTAGCCGAAAGGAAAAATCGGACATTACAAGAGATGAGTCGGTCCATGCTCAATGAATTTTCACTTCCAAAATATTTTTGGGCCGAAGCCGTAAGTACCGCTTGCTATGTTATTAATCGAGTTTATATTCGTCCTAAAATGAATAAAACTCCATATGAGCTTTGGAAAGGTAGAACTCCAAATATTAGTTATTTCAAGATATTTGGTTGTAAATGCTTTATTTTGAATACCAAGGATCAATTGAACAAACTTGATCCTAAGGCCGATGAAAGGATATTTATGGGATATTCAACAAAAAGCAAAGCATATCGGGTTTACAATAAGACTAGTGGAGTTGTTGAAGAATCCATCCATGTCAAATTTAATGAAGCTTCGGGGGTTGAAAGAATACCTAATGATGAAAGTGATGAAGAAGATATTATTGAACAAATTGTTCAAATTGATGATCAACCGTCTACATCAAATGATCAACCGTCCACTTCAAATGGTCCTCAAGAAGATAGAGGTGATATCTCGGATCTTCCCGTTGCATTGAAATTTAAGGGAGATCACCCAAAAGATCTTATTATTGGTGATCCCCTTGAGCCTAAAAATGCTAAAGAGGCCATTGAGGATGAGGATTGGTTCTTAGAAATGCAAGAGGAGTTAAATCAATTTGAAAGAAATGATGTATGGGAATTAGTACCTTGTCCTCCATCTCAAACTATTATTGGTACAAAATGGGTATTCCGGAACAAACTTGATGATCAAGGCAACATTGTTCGAAATAAGGCAAGGTTAGTAGCTTAAGGGTATTGTCAAGAAGAAGGTATTGACTATGATGAAACTTTTGCACCCGTAGCAAGTTTAGAAGCTATTCGTATTTTACTTGCCTATTCTTGTTTTAAAAATTTCAAACTTTACCAAATGGATGTTAAATCCGCTTTCTTAAATGGTATTATTCAAGAAGAAGCCTATGTAAAACAACCTCCGGGGTTTGAAAATTTTACTAGGCGTAATGATGTTTATAAACTTAAAAAGGCCTTGTATGGTTTAAAACAAGCACCCCGTGCATGGTATGATAGACTTAGTTCTTTTCTTTTACAAAATGGTTTTATAAGAGGTAAAGTTGATACAACTCTCTTTGTTTTTGAAAAAGGGCAAGATTGTTTACTTGTGCAAATTTATGTTGATGATATTATCTTTGGTGCTACTAATGATTCTTTGTGCAAGAAATTCTCTAAGTTGATGCAAGGAGAATTTGAAATGAGCATGATGGGGGAGCTCAACTTCTTTCTTGGACTCCAAATTAAGCAATGTCAAGAAGGTATTTACATTTCACAATCTAAGTATACAAACGAACTTTTGAAAAAGTTCGGCATTGAAGAAGGAAGAACCGTCTCTACTCCCATGGCAACAAATGTCAAAATTGACAAAGATGAGAAAGGCAAGTCCGTGGATGAATCAAAGTATCGAGGTATGATTGGTAGTTTACTTTATTTAACCGCTAGTAGACCGGACATTCTTCATGCCGTATGCCTATGTGCTCGTTTTCAAAGCAATCCCAAAGAATCTCATATGAGTGCCGTTAAAAGGATTTTTCGATATTTGAAAGACACCATTCAATATGGTTTATTTTATCCAAAGAATGAAAATTTTTCTCTTAAAGGTTATAGTGATTCGGATTATGCGAGAAATATTGATGATCGGAAAAGTACTTCCGGATCATGTCAATTTTTAGGCGATTGCCTAGTTTCCTGGTTTTCAAAGAAGCAAAACTGTGTTTCTTTTTCAACGGCCGAAGCCGAATATATTTCCGCCGCATTTTGTTGTCCTCAACTTCTTTGGATGAACAAACCTTAGCGGATTACAAATGCTCGTTTGAAAACGTACCTATTTTTTGTGATAACATATCCGCTATAAATATTTCTCAAAACCCAGTTCATCATAACCGTACTAAACATATTGAGATTCGACATCATTTTCTAAGGGATTGTGTTTCAAAACGTAAAATTGAGATATCATTTGTACCATCTCAAGATCAATTAGCGGACATTTTTACAAAACCGCTATCTTCCGAGACTTTTTCATCCATACGAGCTCGGTTAGGCATAATGCATATTGAATGAGACTTATGTTTGCATTTTACATGCTTTTAAAACTTAGGGGCGAAAAATCGGATTTTTGGTTGAAAATTCGGATTTCCTCAAAAATGTCAAACAGTGGGCTAAATAGGTTGAGGGCAACCGGTCGCCCTCAACGCCGCCGTCGTCGCCGAGCTATATTTTTGGATTAAAACGGTTTCTGTCTTCAAAGATTCGCCATTTTACCTTATTTTGGCCATTTTTCGTCCTCTTTGCCAAATTCACACAATTTCCACTCAAAATTGATTTTCATGCATTCTAATCAGAACTTGGACCTTATATAGCATGTTTATCATCATCATAGCTCATCTTCTCCGATCAAATGGTAAGAATTTTCCTTACTTTGCTCAATTGGGTTGAACCCTTGAGTTTATGGCTTTCTTGTATAATTCTTGATATATTTTGCATATGATCTTGTTGAGCTCTGCTATTATGTTGTTTTGTATGATGTTTGATGTAATTTGGTGATAATTTTTTTTGGCTTGAATCATTTACAAGGGCTATATACAACTTCTTTTAATTTTTACGCCCACAAAGTGTTCGATAAAATGTCGCAAGGAAAATTTCAACTTCTACATGATTCTCTTGCTTTCAAAAGTCTTCTATACTTATTAAAATCATGTTTTGGCAAACAAAACGAGCGTATGAATTCTTCATGTTACATTTCTCCCATTTTCCTTGGATTTTAAGCATAAATTGCTCAATGGTTGATAAACTGTATCTTTTGCGCACTTTGATATAATTGTATGATGTTTTTATCATCCTAACATTCTTTTTGATGATTCCAAAGGGGGAGAAACAGGAAATTGGCTCGTTAGCCAGAAGAAGCTATTAAAAGCGCAATAAAAGCTATAAGCGATGTCTTTCTAAAGCCAAGAATACCTAGTCTATGGCTTGTATTATGAACTCAATTGCAAAAGATTATAAGTATTGTGACAGGGGGAGCTTCTTAGCTCATGATGTCTTTATGCATCTTATATAAGCTTGTTATAGCTTGCGCTTCTAACTTATAATAATCTTTTGTTTATATGCTCATAGATAGGGGGAGCTTTGTATGGAATGCTTTTAACGGATAGTATACTTGTAAAATCGTAAAATTTATTTGTTTTTCAAATCGTCCTCGAGAAAATTGTTTTGGTTTGTAATCATCAAAAAGGGGGAGTTTGTTAGATAAATGTTTTTATCATGATTTTGATGATTTTGTTCAAATAAGTTTTAAAACAAAAACAATGTCCCTAAATGTTGTCTAAATATTTCCGATCGATTTAAAATGTTTTTACTATTTTTCGGAGTATTTCTTAGAGTTTATTTTCGATAAAAAATTGGACAACACATTTGTTTCAGGCTTGACCAGTTGAGTTTTGAAACAGAAAATGGGACGTAAGAAAAAATGGAGAGGGCGACCGGTCGACCACCTGGTCGACCGGTGTGGGCGACCGTCGACCCCCGGGCGACCGGTGCACGGGAGCAACCCTCTTGGTTCGATCTTCTCTGTTTCAGTAAATCCTTCACTCCAACCGGTCACACGACTAAGGCGGCCGTCGCACCCTCCGACCGGTCCCCCTGTGTTAAAATTCGCAGAATTCAATTTCAATCTTATCTCTGCGCGACCGATCGAACCCCCTGTTTATCAGCAAACTATCCGTTGCGTTTTCAGACAGCTTTTCCCTATTTTGTGGGATTGATTTCTAACAGCTATATTGATCATTTCAAATGGTTTCTTTTGCAGCAAATCACTCCCAAGGAGGAGCCAATGTCTGGAAATGAAAGCCAAGTTCTCTCCTATAAATAGAGGCTTCATTCAAGCAACAAGATATAACACTCTACACAAGTAAAGAGCAATTGAGCAAACACTTTCATAAATCTTGTTGTATTAGCCTAAGCACTTTCACTTGCACAAATTTGAGGTCTAGGCTTTCAATTCTTGATTACACTTGTACTCATATTGTTTCAATCATTATTGAGTTGTAATCTTGATTTTTGGTCATCATTCAACACAAGACATCCTTGTGAGTATTCTTGTGGTAAGAATACACTTGGGTGATCTAGGTGATAGGTGTTTGAAGGTTGTGGTAATCTTCAAGGTGTTGTAAGAGGGTTGTGGTAATCCTCAAGGTGGTGATATAGGGTTGTGGTAATCCTCAAGGTGTTGTATTAATTTTTGGTAAATTAATAAAATCTTTTTTTTCCTTTTTGAAATCCATCCCGGATATACTGGGGTGGTAGTAGATTAGGCCCTAGGTGGGTTGAACTATTATAAATCGACGTGTGCTATATACTTTCCGCATTTAGCATTTCATCTTTGCTTGAGTCTTTCGAAAAAGAGGGCAAAATCTGAAAAACCGGGATAATCTATTCACCCCCCCTCTAGATTATTGTAGCCACTTGGACTAACAGGTTTTTTGTAATGAAAAATATAAATAACCTCCCTATTTAAAGGGTATTTTCGAAAATTAGGAAAAAAAAACATATTTGAATTTCCTTTCTTTTATAGAATTGAAGAAAAATAAAATGTATAAATATTTATACTTAATATTAAATTTTAAATTTAAAGATGTGAAATAAGAAATATGTATTTTTAAAAAAATTAATTGGAAGTTGTTGGGAAAATGAATTATAGAATATAGTGAAATATTTGGATACGGATTGGAATATACTCCTAATATTGAGGGTATAATATTTCTAAAGTCGTAGTCAATCGATCAAGTATCAATACTAGAGGAGAATATAAAATTGCTAAGCTCAAAAATGCGAAATGCGTAATTTACGTTGGAAGAAGTAAATAAAAGTAGAGTCGCGTTTCATTAATAATAGGTGTCTGATACATAGCCGAATAAATAATCACTGCATAACACTGTATCTCACGTTGTTAAAATTCGGGGCCTCACATTCACTCCACCTTAAAAGAATTTGGTCCCCAAATTCTCTTCAGAACAACTCTGGATATTGATTCCTCATGTCTTCTTCCATCTCCCACATTGCGTCTTCGTCTCGGTTGTGGTTTCACCATACCACTTTAACCATCATAATCTCTCTATTACGCAATTGACGTATCTGCTGGTCAATGATCCGGATTGGTTTCTCGATGTAGGATAAATTTTCCATCAGAGGAGGAGTATCTTGGGTGATAATATGCTCGGGATCTGGTTGATACTTCTTTAACCTCGATACATGGAATACATCGTGCATTCCCGCATCTTGTCTTTGCCGGGTAACTCGAGTCGGTAGGCTAACTTCCCGATCCTTGCAAAATCTTGTAAGGTCCAACATATCTCGGGCTCAACTTGTCTCCTTTCTTCTGGATTGATCAATCCTTTCCGTGGAGAGTCTCGAGAAATATTTCATCTCCGGCTTCAAATTCCAAGTCCTTTCTCCTATTATCTGCGTAACTCTTTTGGCGGCTCGAGCCGTATGCGGATCCATTCCTTGATCAGCTTGACCTTCTCCATGGCCTCCTGAACTAAGTCGACCTTTGAAATCGAGGGCGACTTTCATTTCTCTTTTGGAGTCCATTGGTCATCAATCTCCCAGTGTAGTGGAGATCTACACTTTCGTCCGTACAAGGCTTCGTAGGGTGCCATCACAATTGTGGCCTGATAGCTGTTACTATAGGCGAACTCGGCCAATGGTAAGTGTGAATCCCAACTTCCTTGGAAATCCAACGTGCAGGCTCGCAGCATATCTTCCAGGGTTTGAATCGTTCGCTCAGACTGGCCATCCGTTTGTCGATGTGCTGCTGTGCTAAAACTTAGCGAGGTACCCAATTCCTCGTGCAAGCACTTCCAGAATCGGGAGACAAACCTTGGGTCTCTGTCTGACACAATATCGATCGGCACTCCATGCAGTCGAATGATCTCTCGGATATAAATTTGCGCGAGTTTCTGCAAGCTATCGGTTTTCTTCATGGGTAAGAAGTGTGCAGATTTCGTGAGTCGGTCTATGACTACCCATATAGCATCCTGGCCTCCTCTAGTCCTTGGTAGATCCGTCATGAAGTCCATCGTTATGTGTTCTCATTTCCACTCGGGAACTCTCAACGGTTGTAATAATCCAGATAAGTCAAACATCTTGCAACAAACTCTGCTACCTGGTTCTTCATGTTTACCCACCAGTAATGCCATTTCAAGTCCTTATACATTTTGTTTCCTCCAGGGTGTATATTGTATTTCGAACGGTGTGCTTCTGAGAGAATTCTACTCCTAATCCACTCGTCACTTGGTACACAAACTCGATTTCGAAATCTGATGATCCCATCTTCATGTATCGAGAATTCTGACCTCTCTCCTTTAAGTATCTTCTCTTTCAGTTTTTGAAGTTGCACATCTGTCCCCTGTGCTGCCTTGATCTCATTGAGTAAATCGGGTTTAACCGAAATGTTAGCACAAGATATTTAAGTATTGGTCCTCTTCGGATTCCAAGTGCTCAACTCTTCTAATGATTTCCACTCACGAATCATTAGTCTGGTTAAACTCGCCTTTCTGCTCAAGGCGTCAGCTACTACGTTAGCTTTCCCGGGATGGTAATGGATATCAAAGTGATAGTCCTCTATTAACTCCATCCATCTTCGTTGCCTCAAATTGAGATCCTTCTGAGTGAATAGATACTTCAAGCTCTTATGATCCGTGTAAACCGTGAATGTTGCTCCGTAGAGATAGTGCCTCCATTTCTTTAACGCGAACACTATTGCTGCCAATTCCAAGTCATGCGTTGGGTAATTGGTTTCATACGGCTTAAGTTTCCGTGATGCATAAGCAATGACCTTTCCTTCCTGCATGAGTACTGCTCCTAGTCATTCCTTTGATGCATCACTATAGACGACAATGTTTTCTGTTCCCTTTGGAAGGGCTAAGACTGGAGTTGTAGTAAGTCGTTTTTTCAGCTCTTGGAAACTAGCCTCACACTTGTCATTCCACTCAAACTTGACTTGCTTCTGGGTTAGTCGAGTGAGTGGTCCGGCTATCTTGGAGAAATCATGGATAAATTTTCGATAATATCCAGCTAGTCCTAAGAAACTTATGATTTCCGTTATAGACTCGGGTTGTTTCCATTCAACCACTGTCTGTACCTTCGAAAGATCTACGGCAATCCCAGTGCCGTATACTATGTGTCCCAAGAATGCGACTTTACTAAGCCAAAATTCGCACTTGCTGAATTTGGCATACAACTTGTGCTCTCGTAGTGTCTCCAAAATAATTTTCATATGACGTTCATGCTCTTCTCTAGACATAGAGTATACGAGTATGTCATCAATGAATATCACTACGAATTGATCCAGATAAGGTTGAAAGACTCGATGCATCAGATCCATAAACGCTGCTGGTGCGTTTGTCAGACCGAAAGGCATCACTACAAACTCGTAGTGTCCATATCTGGTTTGAAATGCCGTTTTGGAAACGTCTTCTTCATGAATCTTCAGCTGATAATATCCTTGTTGTAAATCAAACTTCGAGTACACCGTCACTCCTTGAAGTTGATCAAACAGTTCGTTTGTCCTTGGGAGAGGATATTTGTTCTTGATGGTCACTCTATTAAGACCGCGATAATCTATACACAGTCTTAATGTGTCATCCTTCTTCTTGACAAATAGTACCAGCGCTCCCCAGGGAGACGTACTTGGTCGGATAAATCCCACATCCATCAGCTTCTGTAATTGAGTCTTCAACTCTTTTAACTCAACAGGGGCCATTCTATATGGCGTTCTGGCAATCAGGGCAGTTCCTGGTAATACCTCGATGGTGAACTCGACTTTCCTATCTAGAGGGATAGTGGTGAGTCCTTGTGGAAATACATCTGTATATTCCGATACTATATGTACTTGGTTAATTTGGGTCTCAACATTGGGTTTGTTAATTACAAATGCCAAGTACCCGTGTGCCCCTTTAGTGATTGCTCTCCTCGCTTTCATTGCTGAAATGATTGGGGCAATCTTAACTCGTGCCCTTCCCGAAATTTCCACTTCGAGATTACCGGGTTCACATAGCTTAATGAACTTGCGATGGCAGTCCATTTGTGCATGGTGTGCAGACAACCAATTCATTCCCAAAATTACATCGTATTCGGATATAGGTAACAAGATCAAATCGGCAGGAAAATTTATCTCATCAATCTTAACTTTGCATGCATTATAGATAATATCTGTTACCTGGCTTGCTCCAATAGGAGTGGACACTTCTAAACATATAGGCACGTGTTCCATGCATGCATGCAACTTGTGTAAAAAATGTGGTGCGACAAATGAATGCGATGATCCAGGGTCAAATAGTATTTTAGCGTAGTGGTTGGATACTAGAAGCGTACCTTCCACCACGCCTGTTGCCTCCGGAGCCTCATGTCCGGCTAGTGCAAATGCTCGAGCGGGCATCCTTGCCTGGTTACCCTGGCCATTACCCAGCTTCTGCGGCTGTACCTGTTTGGTTCTGTCTTTGTACTTCGGGCAATCCTTCAGCTGGTGCTGATTAATACCACAACGCAAACACCTTCCCTGTTTACGCCAACAGTCATTGGCAGTATGCCTTGGTTTCTGGCAATGTGCACACACTTGACCCGGCTTTCCTTGTACTGGTCCTTTCCCTTTATCCGTCTTATTAATCGTCCTTCAAACTTAGCAGTCGCTTAGAGATGGCTGTCCCCACTATCCTCTTGAGACTGTTTGATGGCCTACTATCTTTGAATCGTCAATACGGTTGATCCCGACTCGATGCGGAGAGCTGCCTTTACCGCGGTTGAGTAGGTTGTCATTTCAACAATCAAAAGCTGCTTTTGAAGTTCAGTTTCAGTCCCCGTGTGAACTTATATAATTTGTCCTCTTCTGTACTGATTGTCCCCAGCGTATTTGGACAACCGATGAAACTCAGACTCATACTGGGCTACAGACATGTTCCCTTGCCTCCACTTATGAAATTCATCCCGGCGTGCCTCTTTCACAACTTGGGGAATGTACTGCTCATGTAATTCAGCCAGAAAATTTTCCCATGTTCTATCTACTCGATCCTGTTCCCACTTTCTCTCAACTGCTCTCCACCAATCTTGAGCAGCCGATTCTAGTAGGAACACCGCGAGTGTAACCTTCTGTTCCTTGGAATATTGGAGAGCATTATAGATATTCTAAAGTTTCTCAATCCATTCTTCCGCCTTATGTCATCTGTCTCCCCTAAGAAAGTCGGTGGGTCGAATCGTAGGAACCGCTCCAATATGCGATCATTCGCCTCTCGAACAGGTTCAGGAATAGGCTGTCGAGGCTCTGCTTGTTGTCTCATGAACAACAGGATTTGCTGCAGGTGAAATATTTGGACAGGGATTGGAATATACTCCTAATATCGAGGGTCCAATATTTCTAAAGTCGTAGTCATTCGATCAACTATTAATACTAGAGGAGAATATAAAATTGCTAAGCTCAAAAATGCGAAATGCGTAATTGATGTTGGAAGAAATAAATAAAAGTAGAGTCGTGTTTCATTAATAATAGGTTTGTGATACATAGCCGAATAAATAATCACTACATAACACTGTATCTCACGTTGTTAAAATTCGGGGCCTCACATGTAGTAAGGTTCAAGGTCAAACCAGAAGTTTCAAGCTCGTTGGACGGCTGTGTGATCAATTCCAATGGTTTGAAGGGAGCTGAAGTAGCAAGACAGCTGTCTTGTGAAGAAGCTGAGTCGCATGAGAATCCAGCTATGTGATCAAGGCTGCCTCTAGTCTGAAGAGCTACTTTGTAAACTGATCTGTTATTTAGTGGATTTCTCTAGGAGTTGGAGAAGAGTGGATTAGAGGAATTACCCCATCCTCAAACCACTATAAAATTTACTTGTATTGTCAACTTACATCACTTTACTTTAAGTTAAATTGCCAATCCAGTTGATAATAACATTGTTAAAAACAAGTGTTAAAAATGAGTTTAAATTAACAAGGGTGTTAAGTCTTCTGCTGTATAAAACCAAATCATCTTAAAAGTTAAGTGTTAGCTGACGCAGCTAAGTTATACTATCAACAGCTCAGTCGAGTCTGTTGAGTGGGTAACTTTGCTGAAGTAAGCCAACCTAGCTAATAGTAGGTAATAAAAGTAGATATAAAATATTAGAATTATATTTATTTTTTAAAAAATTAAAATAGCGGGCTAACGGGCTAGGCCGGTTAACCTTCGGGCTAGCCCTAACGGTCCTCAGTTTAAACGGTTCGGGCCAAAAAGGCCCTGATTTAAACGAGCTAAAATAATTCGGCCCTAACCCTCTTTTTTTCTAGTTTAAACGGTCCGGGCCAACGAGCCGCGACCCTTTAACATCTCTAGTTACATATATTGGCAGGGAACATGAAGCAACTCATCAAATAGGACGAGATGGCCTGAGCTATGGATTGGATAAGAATCATTTTCCTAGTTGCGGATAAATACCTTCTTTTCCGATCCTTTAACTTCTTTCGAATTCTATCCACCACCCTAGAAAATTTTTCTTTTTTTGATTGCCCCACAACTATTGGAATGCCCACGTTTATAACATGCTTATCCACCTGTGTCACACATAATATGTGTGCAAGTGTGTCCCGTGTATCAATCCCCACTCCCCTACTGAAAGAGACTTCCAATTTCTCTAAATTGATTCTTTGGCCCGATGCTCTCTCATAAGCCTGGATGATATCTCTTGTGTGTTCTATTTCTCTTTCCTTGGCTCTCCTAAAAATGATATTGTCTTCGACAAAGAAAAGATGTAAAATTTTGGGATCCCATAGACGTACTTTAATTCCATGCAACTGGCCTCCAAACTCCACTTTGCTAATCAAAGATAAAAAAGCCTCTGCACAGAAAGGAAAAATATAAGGAGAAAGAAGGTCTCCTTGACGGAGCCCACGAGAGGGACAAAAAGGGTTGCCCGCTGGCCATTAAGGAGAATCGAAAAAGACACTGAATTGATGCGTTTCATAATTAGATTCACAAACGGACTAGTAATATCCATTTTTAACATGACACTTTGTAAGAAAAGCCATTCCATCCTATCGTACGCTTTAGACATATCCAGCTTAAAAGCAAAACCGGGTGCTTTTTAGCCGTATTATATTTCATAGAGTGGAATATCTCAAAAGCAAATAGGGTATTATCTGTAATGAGGCGCCCCGTAACGAAAGCAGACTGGGTATGATGGATTAGGGAGGGAAGAACCCTTAACTATCGTCTTAGTAATTAACTTAAAAAGTACATTACATAAGTTAATAGGCCTATAATCTGTCACATTCTCATGACGTTTTTCTTGGGAATAAAGACAATAAAAGTGTTATTTAACATTCGAGGGATGATCCCCCATTCAGAATAAAAAAACAGCAAAAACACTATCGGATTTTAAAATGGGCCAAAATTTATTTAAAAATAAAGCCGGCATATCGTCTGGTCCAGGGACTTTTGTAGGATGCATTTGTGCCAGGGCCGTCGTTATTTCGTCTGCCACAAAAGGTCTAGAAATAATTTCGCTTTTGTTTTGCATCATTTTGAGGTCCACGGCTTCTAGAACATTGTCCATATCTAAGATATCCTCCGAAGTGAACAGACCTTGGACATAATCGTTGAAAACTCGTTCAATGTCCCTCTCGACCTCCTTCCATGTACCAGAAGAGTCCTTGATCCTCTCCACTTTATTTATTGCCCTTCGACCATTAGCTAGCTTGTGTAAGAAGGCCGTGTTTTGGATCCCGTCCTTAATCCAGTTAGCCGTGATCGTTAATCAAACATATTTCCCTATTTCACATGAAATTTCCGTGATTTATTAATATTTTAAAAGGCCAAATTCGTGTAAAAATTTTCTAATCACTACAACGAAAATGAATAACAGTGTTTTTTTTTTGAGAATAAGTGAATAACAATATTAATATTTCAAGTAATAATCTAAAAGTTGTCAGTATGATAAGAATGCCGTGTTTTTATCGATAATGATTTTCACAGTAATTTTTAATAGTGACGTAAACTTTATAAAGTTAAGTAGTAATCTAACATAGAAAGAGAACGAGTTCGATATATACTCTACAACTGCATGCATTCGTGCGTCTGAATTTTTTTTTTGAATATCGATGAGACAAGAAATTTAGGTCAATATACCAGATATGATCTTCCATTCCGAAATTGTGTTTCATCTTCAATTCCACCGCACGAATGATTGTTAACATGTCTTCACATATGAAATTACTAACAGAATGCTTTCACCCAGAAATTATTGTTGCAAAAAAGAGATAATGTGCAACTTTAAGTCGTCAATCATATTTTTCATATAATGGTAAACCAATTTGAAGAACTTCTAATTCGTTCGAATTTATATAATGTTGAATTGGGACCAACCGACAAAATAAAAAAATAAAATTCCTTTTCAGTGAAGAAGTTGGTAATTCTTCCGTTGAAAGAATGACAAAAACTTTAATTCGAGATTTCCTAATTATCAACTTGGTGAAATTTACTATCATATGCCGAAAAATAATATAATAAATCGGCCTAAGAATATTGCTCTTTAATACTGGAAATCTTCTATCAATATCAACTCATTTTCTTCCATGTATTTCAAGGCATGTACTTTGACTTCCTTTTCATTATTTTTTTTATTTTAATGTATGACAAAACTGCAAATTGTGCCACATTATGAAAAGATTTATTTCAAAAAATAGGCCTGCATTTTGGGATAAGTCAACAACACCGTGGTCTTTTTTTTGTGTTGAGTTTGGATTTGGGTGTTTGGAATCGGTCTTACGGATTAAGATCCATAAGTCAATTTGATAGGAGTCTTTCATAATATCATATGGAGCTTCTAATATGTTAATAACAACAAATTTATTATTGAAATTATCAATTAAAATTAAATGTCAGATAACATCTTTTTTTTCAAAAAAAAAATTTGGGATGTATTTACTTTTTTAAAAATATTTTATGAGTTGTAAACAACGTAAGGATCTTATAATTTGTTTTAGAAAAATATTGTCAAACACTTTTATGAAGCTTATAAATTCTTAATTACTTTATCAGATGCTCTGAAGAGCTCATAAGCTTAGTCGAACACACATTTAATAGATTGCGACAAAACAATGTTTAACATTGCCAAAAAAAAAAAACTTTTGCAGGCCATCGGGAATATTTAATAGAAAATTCATATAGTTAGGAAACTACAATGGCAGTTGTCTCTAACCAAAAAAGGAATAAAAAATACTTTTTTTTTATATTTGGGATGATTGTGGAAAGCTTTATCTTCCTTTGAGGGACAACGTAAAAAAATTTCCACACTAACTCAAATAAAATGGGGTGGAGTCAGGATTGGTTGTAGAGTGGGCCGACAATCAAAGTCGTATTTTTAAATATTTAATACATACAATGATAAAATTTAATTATTATACTTACATATAAAAGTCTTCTTAATTGTTTGGAGACTTGGAGTTGGTTCTATTTCCTTCTGGGATGATGATTGGCTTATGGTTGGCCTCCTTTGCAAATTGGTGGATTCACAATACTATTTTAAATTTCTAATACTGTTGTTAAGTATCAACATGCTCCAACTGAGCATATTGAGTTAGATATTCATTTTGTTAGGGAGAAAGTTGTATCTAAAGTTATCACTCTCAATCCAATACATTCCTTCTTATGATTAGGTTGTACACATCGTGACCGAGGCATTAAGTTTTCAACCCTTCTCTCAGCTAAGAAATAAGTTGGAAGTTATTTCCTTAGCCTCGATCAAATTGAGGGGTTTCGTTGAGAATGTTACTAGAATGGCTAACATTGGATTCGGTTCATTAGATGAAAAGGAGAAAATATGTGATGATAAGAACACCACCAGTTATGATAAGAGGCTGCGCATTTCTTCCTCCATTTCAGCAAATGAAGATAAGTGTAAAAATCTCACATAGAGTAGTACAAATATGTTATGCCATATATTCCTTTCTTAGATGTAAATTGGATGTTAATGTGATGGTACTCAAATTATCTACCCATACAACTGGAGCTCTTGAGAACTTGATTCTTAATTCTTTCAACAAATGATTGTAACCAAGTAATTTCTGCAACATTATGTGCAAGACTCCTATATTCAGCCTCTATACTGGATCTAGAAACACAACTTTATTTCTTTGACCCTCATGATATAAGGTTTTGTCTAAGAAATGCACAAGAGCTAGCCTATGATCACTAACCTTCTGTAGAAACATATTTTAAGAAAATAATATATTAGATAATAATCAAGCGACTAAATAACAATAAGAATTTGAAAACCAAAAATGGCAAAATATTAATAAAAACAAAAATATTGGGGAAAGAAAATTGCCAAAAAAGTGTCCGAGGGGAAAAGAGAAGAACTAATATGTGTAAGCTTATGTAAAATAATAATGAATCTTGGCCCAAGAATTATAGTAAAACCAAAATAGAAATCAATTAAAAATTTAAAAATTAAAAATAAAATGGAGGGACAGTAAGACATGATTATGAAAATAAATACATAGATAATTAATTTTCAATTGAAGTTGGGGGTAGGTTGGGGAAGGGAAGGGGGGAAGAGCCCCTCTCGTACTATATATGGCTATGCCACTGCAAAAAAAAAAGAATAAAAACAAAAATAAAATATCCATGTGAGCGATGATTAATATTAGACCTTCGTCACTAACTTAATATATGTATATACATTATTATGTCAAAAACAATATATATATATACAGAGATTGGTTCAAATGAGACCAGTCCCTTTAGGTTAGTCCATAAGAATACTTATGGACTCTTGATTTAAAATTTTGGATGGTGTAGATCCTTTTAGTTAATTTAAGCTTATAAGGGTATAATTGTACTTTTATATTTAACCAGTTTTGTTAATTGGGCGATTATTAGCTATTTTTAAGAAAACATAATCCTACCTTTTCAGTTACCCGATTTTTAGGGAGGAAAAATCATCAACATCAAACGTTTTTTCCAAAATTGATACTTCTTTCCGCCATATTTGTGAACAGTCGTTTTATTGTATACTTAGTTCAGTGGACTTGTATACTTAGTCATGTTTTATTGTATATTTAGTTCAGTGGATTTGTATACTTGGTTCAGTGGAATCGCATTCTTAGTTATGTAAGTAGTTTAGTGAATTTGTATACTTAGTTCTGTGGATTTGTATACTTAGTTCAATGGAATTATATACTTAGTTATATAAGTAATTCAGTGGAATTGTGTATTTAGTTCAGTGTAATTGTATACTTAGTTAAATGTTTCTGTATACTTAGTAATATTTTAATGTATAGTTAGTTCAATGTAATTGTATACTTAGTTAAATGTTTCTGTATACTTAGTAATATTTTAATGTACATGTAGTTTAGTGTAATTGTATACTTAGTTAATTGTTTATGTATACTTAGTAATGTTTTAATGTATAGTTAGTTTAGTGTAATTGTATACTTTTCATTAATTGTTGCATGATTATGTTGCCATATTTGAATAATTTGCAGGTTCGAATGGGAAGGGAGAGAAAGGAAAGGTGAATCGCTTGATTATGGGGATGTGATTAATACAAGATCACGTCCCTAATTTTTAGGAAGCGGTTACTATATATAATTTGCTGGATTCCTATTTTACCCCTTACAATGTATATTTTCATATGAAAAGCTGTATAGATTTATTTAGATCTTGGTCATTGATTTATGTTTTTGATGGTGTAGATTTGGTCCTATGGTCTTACCTAGGAGGTTGGTCTCACATGATCCCCTCCCTATATATATTATTTTATATTTAGCAACAACATCATATGTTTGTTGTTAACAATGGTTGGTGAAAACCAAAAAGTCAGATATTTACCCACTCGTGTTTAGAGTGCTAACTCTTATTCTCACTCGCCATTATCTACGACTACTACCAAGAGATCATTTTCCGCTAAAGAATATAGTTAGGGGTATTTATTCGATTAAACCGGATCAAACCGAACCGAAAATTCGATTAACCGAAAAATCTGTAACCGAAGTTAAAACCAAATTATTATTTCAGTTTTTCGGTTTGGTTTTCGGTTTACTGATTTTTTTTGGGGGGGAGGGAAATGAAAATAAAATGTTGAAACTGGAAAAATATTTAAAGCACCGACACAAGTGACAATAACAAAAAAGAAATCAACACCATTCTTAACAAATAAAAACAAACCAGAGAAAAACTAAAGGAAGTGAATCATCCTTTAAAACAGAGGCATACATTTTTTTTTTTTAATTTTTGAAACAACATCCATACATTATTATCGTTAGTTTTTGGGAACAATCGGCTCATGAGTGAAGAAACAAAATAAAACTTAGGAGATAATAGAAATGACTCAAGGAAACCAAATAAAACCTGAACGATTGAAATATATAAATTTAATGTATTATTACATAATATAAATAATGTCATGTAAGAATATATGTAATATATTTTATATTTGGATACATATTATGATATATTTTTTTCAATTAAAATAAGTATTTTTTAATTAAATTTAATAAAATTAAATACAATGTATATAATTATGAAAAAAGTGGGTTAAGCCTAAATAACAACTATACATATATCACAAATATAAAAATACATGAATTTACAAATTGATGTCCAATAGACCAAATATATAATTATTGTAGCCCATTAGAAAATAAGTTTTTAGTAAATATATCTTATATTTTTTTATTTTTATGCTTATTTTTTATTTTATGTATGCAATATGGGTGTCAAAGTGATGATTTTAAAAAGACGAACAATTTGATATATTATACTTCAAAAAATATCAAAAACCAAAAAGTTATTAAAGTTACCAAAAAAAAAAAAAACAAAAGGATGAAATACTACTTAATGCATTACACACCAGATTTGGAAAGCTTATTTTTATATAATGCTTATTATTATAATGCTTTATCATTACATAAACATATAGATTTTTCAAAATTAATTTACTAATTATCGAAATTAAGGAAAAAGTTTTGATTACTATTTATAACTTGACTTATTTTATATATATATATATATATATATATATATATATATATAGATGAGAATTTGTAGTGTATATTTTTTTAATAGTAGAATAGCTGCTATTTTAGTTTCTTATAGAAAAAGAATAATTTAAAACAACAAAACCACTAAAACACTATTTGATGAAAACGATAATTATAAGTTATGAATGTTTTGAAAGCCCAATTTCGAGTAAAAATCCTATAATCACTACAACAGAAAATGAATAACAGTGATTTTTTTCCTTTTTTTTTTTGAATAAATGAATAGTAGTGTTCATACTTCAAGTAATAATTTAAAGGTGTCAGTGTGATAAGAAGTTTGAGTTTTTATCGTATAATGATTTTTACATTAATTTTTAATTAATGACAAAATTTTTATAAATTAATAATCTAAGAGTAACATAAAAATTGAAAGAGTTCGACATATATTGTAAATATGCATGCATTCATACGTCTAAAAAAAGTTAATTGAACATCGAGGAGATAAAAAAATTAAGGTGAACATACCTGATGGAATCTTCCATTCCACAATTGTGTCTCATCTTTTATTCCACCACACGGATAATTGTCAAGCTATGGTCACATTTGAAATCACTAACACAATGCTTTCACCCAGAAATTATTGTTGCAAAAAAGAGATAATGTGCAACTTTGAGTCGTTAATCATATCTTTCAAATAAATGGTAAACTAATTCGTTGAAGAACTTCTAATAGAGATATATAACTCATTCAGATATATATAAGGCTGAATAGGGACCACGTGACAAAATGAAAAAAAATAAATGTCCTTTTTAGTCGAGAAGTCTGTGATTCTTTTGTTGAAAGAGCCGCAAAAACTTTAATCCGAATTTTCCTAAAAATCAACTTGGTGAAATCTAGTATTTCATATATATGGAAAAATGGTATAATACATCGGCCTAAGGATATTGCTCTTTAATATTAGAAATCTTACATCAATATCAATTCTTTTTCTTCCATGTATTTAAAGTCACGTGTTTAATAAACACATAATCAGTAGAGGAAAAACACTTTGATTTTCCTTTTTATTATTTTTTATTTTAATGTATGACAAAACAACAAAGTGGGCCATGCTATGAAAAGTTTCATTTCACAAAGTGGGCCAGCATTTCCGAATGAAAAATATCAATATAGAACATTTAGACTTTTAATTTTATTTTATTATTCGACTTGTGTACTATTATATTAGCTCTTAGTTGTTATAATTATTTAAATATCTTGATTTAGTATAGCTTGGTGGATTTAATTGGGATGTACATTAGTTTAGCACTTGAGTTATTGATTTTGGAATTTAGAAGTTGTAAGTACGTATTTTGATTAATATTAGTTAATACGAGGAAGGGTCACCATCACAATGCTGCAAGTCAAGAAAAGACAAGCCAACGAACAAGAAAGTGTCATTTTGAAAAGAGCTTGTCTCTTCAACGGGCAAATTTTCAAAAGAGCACTATAAAAGATTGAGGAAGCAAGAGAGAGAAGAACGAATGACACAAGAGGATCAAGCATTCTTAGCAACTGAAAGCAAGCAATACCTGCAAATATTCCCTCAAGCTTATCAAGAAATTCCTCAAGCCTAAAACATTCGAAGGAACTCGATCTAACACACTTTGTGAAAGAAAGAATACTTCAACCAGTTCAAGAGGAAATTTTTTTAAGAACTTAAGGGGTCTACTCTCCAAGTTTGAAGGAGCTGTAGTAAGGTTCAAGGTCAAACCAGAAGTTTCAAGCTCGTTGGACGGCTGTGTGATCAATTCCAATGGTTTGAAGGGAGCTGAAGTAGCAAGACAACTGTCTTGTGAAGAAGCTGAGTCGCATGAGAAGCCATCTATATGATCAAGGCTACCTCTAGTATGAAGAGCTACTTTCTAAACTGATCTGTTATTTAGTGGATTTCTCTAGAAGTTGGAGAAGAGTGGATTAGAGGAATTACCCCATCCTCAAACCACTATAAAATTTACTTGTATTGTTAACTTACATCACTTTACTTTATTGCATATATCTATATCTCATTGTTTAAGTTAAATTGCCAACTGAGTTGATAATAACATTGTTAAAAACAAGTGTTAAAAACGAGTAAAATTAACAAGGGTGTTAAGTCTTCTGCTGTATAAAACCGAATCATCTTAAAAGTTAAGTGTTAGCTGACGCAGCTAAGTTATACTATCAACACCTCAGTCGAGTTTGTTGAGTGGGTAACTTTGCTGAAGTAAGCCAACCTAGCTGTCCCCCGAGGACTTAGCTGATTTGAGTCAACTCTATTGAAATATTTTAAAAGGACTAAAAAGTGAAAAGTTGGTAAGGTTTATTCAACCCCGCTTCCCCCTTCTAAAACTTACACCACACCCCTTGGGATCTACAAGTGGTATTAGAGCGGTTGGTTCATTGAGCCTTCCGCACTGGTTACTGAACTAGATCTCAATCTTTTTCAAAAGATATAACACGTGTTTTCAAAGTTTTTCATTTCAAAAGCAAAGTTATTATCATGGAAGCCAATCTAACTCATATTCCTATGTTTATTGTGGAAGAGTTTGATGCTGAAAAATTCGCATGCAGGCTCACCTATCAGCCTTACACGATGAAATATGGCTTGTGATAGAGGATGGGCCACTGCAAATATTGAAGGTTAAAACTGTTGTAAGAAGTGCCTCCAAGTGAAGGAGAAGATGCTGCAGCAGAGCCTAGACCAGCCATGGTTGAGAAACCTCAGTGTGAATGGACAAGTAAAGATAGAAAGAGATACAACCTAGACAATGTTGCCAATGATATTCTCTACAAGACATTGGGCAATGCTATGTTCAATAAAGTCAGGTCGTGCAAATCAGCCAATAAAATCTGGGTTAAGCTAACCCTGATTTGTGAAAGATATGAACAAATAAAAGAAAACAAAGTAACAGTTGCTGTTCAAAAATTGAAAATTTTAAAATGCTTGCAGATGAAATTCTGGATCAGCTGGATGCTAGATTCACAGAAATCACAAATGAGCTTTCAGCTCTTTGGAAGGAGTACACTCAAAACGAAATGTGCATGAAGATTCTAAGAGCCCTCCCAGCTAAATGGGAAATGAAGGTCATGGCCCTGAGACACTCCATGGACCTCTCAAAAACATCAAATCATGAGTTGTCCTCAGATCTCAAAGCCTATGAGTTTGAACTGAGAAGAAAAGAGTAGGAGGAGACAACTATGCCCAAGACAGCTACACTGGCCAGTGAAGGGAATAAAGCTGAGCCAAAGGAAACCATAGACCAAGAGGAAATTGCTCTCATGGTAAAGAGGTTTAACAAGCTCTTTAACAAGAACTACAAAATTAACAAGAGTGAGACCTCCATAAGACATTCAACACCTTCCAAAGCAAGGGAGGACGGGCCGAGCTGAACATCAAAGAGCTGACTATCAGAGAGTTGAAAACCTGTGTCAGAATTGCAGACAACCAGGACACTTTGCTGTTGACTGTTCCTATCCACCAGTTAACAAATACAGAAATGAGGAAGAAAGAAGAGTCTTCAGGGACAAAAGACAAGAAAAGAAGAAAGCCATGTTAGCTGCTGAGACTGCTGAACCAGCTAAGTGTAAAGAGCCAGCAGACTCGGATAACAGTGAAGCTGACTACTCAAGTGATACTAAGGAAGAGTCTGATCTGCCTCATGGCTAAAGAACAAGATCAAGAAGATGAGGTACACTCTAACTCATTTCATTCTGAGTCAAGTGATAGGGATAAGAACACAAACACTTCCTCACCCACAGATCTTTATGATTCATTAGGCAAAATGATAAAAGACTTTGAGCACATTAAAACCTCACACACACTTTTAAATGAGGAAAACAGCCAGCTTAAAAGCCAAAACTCACAGCTGACTAAAGAGTTGAGTACTCTAAGTCAAATAGCTGATGAGAACACCAAGTTGAAGGCTGTAAATGCCAATATCTTAGCAGAGTTAATTGCTACTGAAAAGAGAGAGAAAATCTCAAAAATATGATTGCCTCGTTTACAAAAGCATCCAAATCATTGGATGAACTAATATGAGTCAAAAAAAGTGTGGAGATAAGATAGACATATGATTTAATTTCTTTGTGCATAGTAAAATTCCCAAAGTGATTTTGGAGAAAGGATCCTCAAGTAGTGAGGGAATCCAAAAACCCAAAACACCATATGTTACACCAACACCCAATCATAATCATACTGGCCTTGGATACAGAGGTAAATGAAAGAAGCCAACAAAGTATGCTGAAAGGACAGCTAAAAAGAAATTTAGAAAAGTCCATCAGCAAACTCCCAACATAAAATACTTTGTGAAAGCTAAACAGAGCTACCGAAAACCCCAAAGATTTCATCAAATGAATACGTATGATGAGAATGGTAGAAACTATCCTAACCAAGTGAAATATCAGCAAAGACCTATGGGATACAAGCCAAAATGGCAAAGACCTCAACCTCAACAAAGGTCATTCCCAAGGCAAAAGAGTTATCATCAGCACACTTATGCATCCAAGCACAACACCCAAAAATTCCACTATTACCCCAAGAAAGCTATTGCTCTAACAAACACACAGGCACACAGACAAAAGAGACAGCTGTATGATCCTAAAACCCCTAAGCAATTCACTAATGTCCATTATGATTATGGAGCTGATAGATGGCAACCTCTTAGAGTCAGATCATCTGACTATAGGTTGGTAGGAGCATCTTATAGCACTAACCCCCTGTTCGCCAAAAATAATTTTGGTTCATACAACTGCAAGTATACAGTGTAGTTTATAGGATAATGGCAAGCAAGGTCGTATTCCTCAGGGATTAAATCTCGAAACACTTAGGCTATAATAACATTGTATTCTTATTTTATTGAAGCAACCGAAAAATTGAAGTATTTTATCTAAATAACTAAAAATCAAAAATAAAGAAAAATAAATAAAATAAATTTGTGAACCCCACAAGTATTTTCAACATCTTTAGGAGCAACCTTAGGCACATAATCTCAACATGCTTCTTCAATATTAAATGCGAACAAAGTTTTAAAAACCAATTCATGCAATTCTATGGGTTCAATTCCTAAGTTCATTTTACTCCCTCCGGGTGGTGCGTAAACTGTTGATTAATAACAATTGTAGTCCTCCTGGATCGTTACAATTCTTATTAACTCCAAAAATATTTGTGAATTGAATGACTCCCCACAAACACGCCTGTCACACATGTTTCATGTCTGAATTCGACATCCGTCTTTGTAAGAACTCATCTCCCGAATTTTGCAATAACAAATAAGACATGTTAATTATTGGCCAAATAAAAAGAATTTATAAATCAGCACTCGAATTCATAAATAGAACGCACGAAGCAATTAAGAAAATAAGTAATCATATTTAATACAAATCCACAGTTTCAATTATGCCCCTAAGATCCAAAAAATATGCCAAACATTGATTACAAATTCATAGACAAATCCGAATCAATATTATGACATCTTATAAGCACAAACAAGAGTTCTTAGACATAGAAAGAAAACCCCTTCTTGTCAGGATGGATTCTCCCTCCAAGCCCTCGAAGCTTGTGCTCCCTAGATGCGAAAGCCTTGTGGTGTTCTTCGCGACCTAGCCTTTTGCTCTCAAAATCTCTTTAATTCCTTCGTTCATGTGTTATTTGATGTGTTTTCTATGTAAAGAGTGATGTATTTTCGTGCAAGACTTGGTCCCTTTTTATAGATGCTTGGAGAGATCACTTGTAGAGTTGGAACGAGAAGCAAACTCTGAAAAACGCGCTGAAATAGACTCCGACACGGCCAGGCCATGTGGGACCACACGGGCGTGTGGCTTTGGGCTCAACCCTTTGTCGCATAGGTATTTGGTCACACAGGTAGGTTGTGCGGCTGGTTTCTTGTCCACACGGCCGTGTGACTTCACTTGTCCGGCCATGTGGACGTACTCTGTCCTCTGTTTCTTCGCTTCTTCACACAACCGTGTGATTGTCACACCACTATTCCACACAGCCGTGTGAGGCTACATGATTCGGCCATGTGAGGCTACACAGTCCGGCTGTGTGACTTACTTTTTTTCCTTTTTCCGTTGTTTTGATCTTTTCTTTGCATTCGACAACCTTATCCGGGCATCCCAACTGACATTTCTTCATTTTAAGCTTCGTTTCCTGCAAAAATTACAAGAATACACAGTATCATGCCCTTTAAAGGAAACCAAGTAAAAACATAGTAAATATGCGTGCAAATGCATCAATTATATATCAATTTAAGCCCCAAAATGCACGTATATTTTACACAATCAAAATACCTAAAAACTTAAAGCATTGCTCGTCCTCGAGCAAATTAAGAAAAAAAATATATAAGGGGTAAAAACGAAAGAACACCCAAGAACACTATAAACATTAAAGAGCACTTGACTCCATACTCAAGGAAACATTGTAACTCATTATCAAGAAGTGGTTTTTCATAAACTCGGCATTATTAATACTCTTTTGGGTACTTGACATCACGACTCACAAGTAAATAATGTATCACTCTACTCTCAGAAGTGTATGGTAAGTGATTACGCTCAAATTCAATTCAGTGAATGTAGAACTACCATAGGCTTGCAAATCATCTAACATCTCTACCACTTTTGTGTGCACAATCTAAGAATCAAAAAGGAATTTTATTAGGTTGTAATGTAGGCTCATTGGTAAGGGTAGGGAAATTTGGATTAAGGGACTTGACTTGAGCAAATAGAATTTAAGCATACAGACTTGCAATTCACCAACCTAATTTCAATATAATATCAGTTTTGTTTTTCAACTCAATTCCACCCTTATTTCTCCTATTTCATTCTTAGTCCTTTTTGCCTTCTCTTCTTTTTTTCTTTAGCCTTAAGCTCTCATTTTCATAATTTTCATAATTTTCTTTTGCTTCACTCGATTTTTCTCTTCTTTTTCAGAGATTTTTTTTTTCAAGCTTCATATTATTTTTTATTTACCCAGATACTGCTCATCCCTCTTTCTTTTGCCAACTTTTCCCTTTCTTTTTTTTTTTCCGTAAATTTTCACCACATCTCCCCCAAACTTATTCATTTTCTATAAGCTCAAGAATTTGTAGGGATAAAAACTCGTAAATTTTAAAGATCAATGTGGCTCAGAATAAAAGTTTAGGCTCAAAATTGGCTAACTAGGGAATCATGAGTTCATAGGTAGGCTTTTTAGACTAAGTAGGCTAAACAAAGATGGCCTTAGGTCATTTTCAAAAATTGCACACACACACATGACTTCAATGAAGATACCAGAGTAAGTTCTAGAGTTCTACTAATCATGAATGACACACTCAAGAAAAAATAAGTCTGCATAATATAAAGCAGTTTAAGGCACAAAAGCTCACAGACTTATTTTTCGCAACATGCTCAAATACCCAATTTTCTTAACCCATGCCAATCAAATGAATAACCTTTCTCCAAAGAATTTATTACATTATCCGCCAAGTAAATTATCCCATGCCATAAAATATTCATAGTAAAATCATAGGGAGCTGGGCATAAAAACTGAATTAAAACCACACCAAAAAGCAATTAAATGTTCTAAAGTGGTAAACATGCTAAAAAAATAAAACAAAATAAATGGAAAAATCGATTTTTTTTTTCGAAAATAAAAATGCAAGTGCTTCTACATGCAGTCCTAAATCCAATGCAAAATGCAACAATACTAGATTACGCATTCTTGACAACCCCCTGTAGGTCCCAAGGGGTGTGAGTAAGGTTTAGAAGGGGCGAGGGGTTGAATAAACATTACCAAATTTTCAATTTTAGTCCTTTTAAAATTACAACATAGTTGACTCAAAAAACTATGTCCTTGAGGGACAGCTAAGTTGGTTATTCAGCTAAGTTAGCCACTAAACAGACTCAATAGAGCTGTTGATAGAATAACTCGGCTGTTTAACCTAAACTTAACTTGGCTGGTTTGGTTTTATCGTGGAAGACTTAACACCCTTTGATTAGATTTTAGCTTGTTTTAACACTTGATATTTAGCACTTGGTTATTAATCAGGTGGATAGCAAATATGATTCTAACAGTAGATATAAAGTAAATATGCAGGAAGATAAATGTGCTGAAAGTAAATGACACAAATATTTTTATAGAGGTTGGAAGATGGGGTAATTCTTCTAATCCTCTCTTCTCTAACTCCTGGAGGAATCCACTAAGTAACAGATCAGTTTACAAGGTAGTGAACAGTCTGGAGACAGCCTTGATCACACAGTTGGCTTCTCATGCGACTCACTTCTTTCTGGCACCGCTTTGCATACTTTGACTCACTTCTCAAGTTCTTGGATTTGATCACGAAGCCCTCCAACAAACTTGATACTGGCTCGACCTTGAACCTTCCTCCAATCCTCCTTGGAAAGTAGACCTCTTTTGATTCTTCAAAAGTTTCCTCTTCAACAGATTTGAAATTTTCTTTCCTTCACAGCTTGTGTTGGATCGATTTCCTTCTAGTTTCAGGCTTGAGGATTTGCTTGAATGTACTTGAGAATATTGCTGGTTAATTACTTGAATAATGCTTGCTTGTTTGTGGTTCAGGTGACCTTTTCTCAGTAAATTCCTCAGCCTTTTATAGTGCACATTTGAAATTTTGCCCGTTGAAGAGATAGGCTAATTTCGAATGTCACTTTTTTGTTCTTGCGATTCTTGATGTTGACATTTCCTTGTATTAAATGTCTTCGCAGCATCCAGGTGCCTGACACAAGGTGTAGTGTTTTCCATTGATTCGTTCCTTTTGCACAATTCTGGGACTAACACTTTAGACCTGACAACTTTGGCATATTACTATATTATGTAATACTCTTGACTTTAATCAACGGATCTAAGTCAGCTTGTCTCGACTAGATCATTGTCTTTTATCCAGGTGACTTGATTAGCTCGGTCATTGGATAACTCAACTGTCACCTTCAACTTTGAGACTTGGCTTCTTGAGTTGACTTGACTGACACTTCTCACAACTGTTCCTCAGCTGACACTCCTTCAGTGGAGTCCTTGACTTCCTTCTTGGCCATACTCAGCTGACACACATCAGAGTCTTCAATCCAGTCCGCAGTTGACTTCTTGTATTCCTTGGCATAGCTGACTTGACTCAGCTTTCTCAGCCCTATCTATTATAATACAAATTACAAGGAAAATGGGGTGCCAACTTCCTAGTTTAAGTTTTACATGGTATCATCAAAATCTACTCAATAAATTTCCTAACAATTTCCCCCTTTTTGATGATACCAAAACTTAATAACATTCAACAAAAGTAAACAACAAAGATACATACAGACAATGCGGTAACAAAGAATGTATGCTTAAAATAGATCTTTTTGTTGATCATATCATTCTTGTCCTTTACACATCTGTTTGCATTTGGTATCAGAGCAATATACATGCATCCAAGCTAAGATACAAGCATACATTCAAAGTGAAAAATTATAGGGAGATTCACTAAGTTTATTACAGAAAACTTACATGAATGTATTTACAATAGTAATACATGAAGGGGTTAGCAGCAACACTTCAACGCCTTCGCTGCTTCCTTCCTCTTTCTTCTTTAGATCTTTTGTGCTCCTCATCGTCATCAGCTCTTTTCCTCTTTCTCTCTTCTTCTTCCCTCATTTTCTTCTTTTCATAGGCCTGTTTGGAAGCATCATCCCTTTGCTTCCTCGCGAGCCATTCTCTGTTTTGCTTTCATTCTCTTCTTCTTGTCTTCTTACTGCCTCAGTGTTCTTCCTTGCCACTTCTCGGTTGGCTGGGTGATCATATCCAGCCCAGTAGATCAAGCATTTCTCGTCAGGATCTACGTATTCTATGTCCTTGGGTTTAGGTTGAAGTAGAGAACCTCTTCCACCACCACTTCTTCCCCTTCCTGACTCAGCTTTTCCGCCTCTTGAGTTTCTTGACCGAGTCTTCTCTTTCGGTTGAGTGATGCTTTGCCGATTTCTTTTACAGTGCTAGGCCTTTCTCCCAATACAAATCCCAGGCTTGAGCTAGAGCCATTCCTTGGAAGTAGCCTTCTGATTCAAGTGTTTTGAACTCTTCAACCGATCTAGGCTCAGATCCATCATCAGGTATCGCATCCTGATCATTTCCAGCTGGAAGACGACCATATTGTTTCATTATTTCGTGAACGCGAGCATCCTGCTTTTGAGAGAACTCCTCAAACCCTGCTTCAACAACGTGCTCAATTGGTAGGGTCACAGGGAGTTTGCTTATGATGGAGGTAGTAACATGACCTTGCTGAGGGGTTTCAGCGTACATCAATTGTAATTTCTTTGAACTTCCTTCCCCATCAACTGCATATTTCTTCTCAGCTGCGTCTTTTGTCTCAGCTGCATTTTCTTCAATTTCTCTTCTTTTAATCCATTGCGAAGCTCCTCTTCCCCCTTTTTGTCATCATCAAAAGAGAGAGGAACCCGAGGGAATATACCACTAAGGATAAAATCCAGTCTGCTGATCGTAGAGTTGTGCTTGGAGTCTACTGTATCATATGCGGCCCGAAATTCTGAGCGAGTTTCCTTAGACTCGGCTGTGACTAGATTCATTTCAGCCATGAGAATGCTGAACTTGTCATTTATGGCATTCTCGAGTCTTAGAATTTCATTCTTGTGAAATTGTTGCATCATCTCCATATCTGTTTTGTGAGACTGGTTTAACCTTTCAATATACTCCTTCATCCTTTGCCTGATCATGGAGTTATCAGCACTCCATACGAGCATTCTTCCATATAAGGCTTTGAAATAGCGTTTTTGCTCGATTCTCATTGCTGTCTGCTGTTGAGTCCATTCCCTAATCCGCACCAAGATCCATTTCAAATCGGATGTGAGAGTGGCATCACGATTGTCCAGACGTAAATCCAGAGAGGCCTGATGTATTTCTATCTTCTTAATCTACTCACAGATCTTCTTGAAGACTTCATAAATCTTAGTTGTCTCGCCCGATTCAGTTGCCGGCCATTCTGCATCAAAATTAAAGTGTATTGGAACAATTGTGTCGGTGGGAAAGATGGGATCTTCTCGTACAATGTATCTCCTTTGTTCAGCATCTGTCTCTTCTTCTAATTCAAGTGGGTTCTTGGTGAAGGGAAACACGTCTTGAACATCTTCCTCGGTGTTAGTAGATTTTTCTAAATGAATTACCTGGTCCTCTCCTGTATCATCAGCGTCATCGGATGATGATGAGACTTGTGGAGTTGGCTCATCATTGAAGTTAAACCTCATGGGAGCCGTCTTTTCACTAACTTGGCCCTGAGATTTGTGAACATCCTCTATAATTGGTGTGGACTCTGCTTTATCTTCGGCACCAAGGACTTCATCTGTGGCAGCATCTTCGACCAGAGGTATGTTCTCAACAACATTCTTTTCCTTACCCAGGGAAGTCTCAACCTTCCCAAGGCCTTCAGTTCCCTTAGCAGTCTCAACTGCAACAGGGCCTTCTACATTTCCTTCGACAAACTCAGCTGTCTTGGGGTGTTGGATGATGGCATCTAGAGGAGTCTCAACCCCTTGGATTACACTTTCTGTGCCCAGAGTGTTAACTCCCGGGGCATCTCCATCTTGTGCCTCAACTGTGATAACAACGTCATTGGCCTTCAAAGCAGCTGACACTTCAGTTGGGACAGACTCAATTGTCCGAGCTTCGTCAATGTCACTCTACTGATGTTCACTTTATTTCTCAACTTCGCCTCCTTGCTTCATATATGAGTCTCCCACAGCAACCTCCAACCCAGCTGTGGTGGAGAGAGTTTCCCCCTCAGCTAGCGCACCAGCTGAGTGACTGATTGTGGGGTCACTCTTCTCCAGAGACGCGGCTTATTCCGTTGAGTGCTCAGCCGCTGGGGCGGGTGTGAGAACACCTTCTTCAGGGGTTGGCTCAGCTTGGGTGCCCAACTTCCCATCTTCATCACCATTTCCCTTGGATCCGTCCTCTGATTGCACAGGGGACGTGGCTGCAGCAATGACAGATGCAATGTGCTGTGCCACTCCCAGAGGATTAGTTTGCAGAAGAGTGTGAGATGACTCTCCTGGACCTTCTAACAACTGCTGCTCGTGCATGGCTTTGGATGCCTGCTAGGCTTGCTGCATCTCCAACTTCTCAGTTGCAGCAGCAGGATCAATATCCTCATCACTTTCTGAGAGCACATCAAGATGTGTGTGAGTATGCTCGTGAGAGCCTGAAAATTGGCACATCTTGGATTTCTCCAAAGCTCGGGCTTGCTCGGTAGCTCTCTCATTTTCTTCTTCTTTCAAGATGTGGAGGATATCCATTCAGTTGTCTTCATCTAGGGCAAATCGAACGTCATTTACGCAGAGGAATCGGAGAGCTTCTTCTTCTTCAATGAACTCAGGGCGAGTGAACTATACCCTTGACTGATCTAGATTCCAGGCTTTCCATTCCCTCAAGCGATGTTGAAGATCTGAATAGACTGGGGAATACATGATTACATCATCATCATCATCTTCACCTTCTCCTCTAGTTTTCAGAATGGGAGGTAGGAGACCTTGCTCCTCCTCAGAAGCAGCAACATCAGTTGTGGGCGGAGAGGCAACTTTTTCAACATCGAGGTTGATTGTCTGTTTGCTTCTTTTTCTCACTGCCTCTCATTTGGATCTTCGACTGATATCTGCTGATCATCATCAACAGACTTTGCAGATTCATCATTAACTTCCGGAGACTGTGCTTCTTAATTACCAGCAGTCTCGGCTTCTAGCTGAGTAGCAGACTCAGTCGTCTTCTCAAGATCAGAATGCCTGACTAGCCTTCTTTTTCTTGGGACGAACGAGAGGACTTAAGTTACGATTGATGGATTCATCAGTGGTGGGGGCTTGGATACTCTTCTTAGAGGGAGCTGCTTTCCTTGACTTGGCAGTCCTCTTCTTTTTTGTGACTTGAGAAGGGAGTGCAGGTTTCTTCTCAGTCTCTGCTGCAGGGGCAGGAGTCTCGGCTGCAGGGGCAGGAGCTTTCTTGGGCTTGGATGCATGGACAACTTTCTTCTTCGGAGGAGGGGTCTCAGCAGATTCTTCAGGGTCAGCTGATTCCACCCCACTTGTATCAGCTCTCTTTGCATGAGCTCTCTTCTGGGCACCGGAAAGCTTTGCCCTGAACATCTTCTTGTTCACGTGAAAACGCTTTCCATGACGAAGAGCAATGCCTTTTACCTCCATGAGATGGCCAATTACAAGTCCATAGCCCAAAGAACATCCAAAAGACCCGTCCTTATTGTAGGTCTTGTTCAACACATTCTGGCAGAGTCTGCTGTAAACAAACTCAGCCCACTTGACCTTCTTTCCCTGCATGATCGAAGCCATGACGATCAGGTTAGTTTTGGATAGTTGATTAAAGCTTCCAAATTTCATGTCAACACATTTGGAGATGACCTCCATCTGCTTGTGATAGTCGTCCTTCAGCAGCTTCTTGTCCGCTGTGTAAACCACTTTCGCAGCACACTCGGGCTTGGCTACTTCCTTCCAAGCCGCAGCTAAGTCGACATCTGCCTCCGAGATGTCCTTCAAGCCCTCCGAGGGCAACAAACAGTGCTCAACAAGGTCTTTTGCACTGAGTTTTATGACCTTGATGTGGACGGAAGATTTGATTTCATCGTCCTGCACTTCTGCGTTTACGTAGAACATCGCTACCTCTTCAAGGTAGGTATAAGAGTATTCCATCATCAGAAAAGCCTTTAGATCGGACTTCTCCAACATTTCAGCTATCTTCAAAACCAGGGTTTCATCAACACCCTGTTTAATCATCCCATCGAAATCTACTGAGGAACTGGAGTGGATTTGCTTCGAAAGCTTCACATAATCAAACTTTGCTGCCATTTTCAGAGAGTTTTACTGATCAAAAAATGAGAAACTTACTTTGAGAGAACTTAGGGTTTCAGAGAGAAAAATGCTTCTTTGCTTTGAAGATGAACAGTTCGCGTAGTGAGAGAAATGCAAAATTTCGTATATAAAGGTTATGAAAGGACACATTTTGGATTTTGAAATTTTTGATCAAAATCAACGGCTAAGATTAAAACGTCGCATTTAATGCAATAGCATTTATATACAATGATATGACTTACTGTGCAGCTTTAACTGTGACCGTCATTATTACGCTGACGTCATCCTTAAAAACATTCCCGCTCATTTAAAACGACTGCGTTTTTGTCACTTAGCTCATAAATGATTCAACTTATATCCAATGTGACTTAACTCTACTTCTCTCTTCTTATGAAGTAACTCAGCTGTTAGCAAACTCGATACAGCTGACTTCCCGATAAGGCTATTTCACTTGGCTGAAGTGTGAAACTTGCTCTGCTTTGATTTTCTCATATTCTTTCTCTGCTGATTGAGTCTTCTGAGTTTGAACTCAGCTCAATTAACCCCAACTCATTCTTGAGTTCTTCAAATCTTGATTCACATAGAAGCTTTGTGATATATCAGCTAACAGTTTATCAGTTGAGATGTATTCCAAGGTGATGTCTTTCTTTTCAACATGATCTCTTATGAAATGATATCGACATCAATGTACTTTGTTCTTGAATGCAACACATGATTCCTGAGTGATTGCAATAGCACTAGTGTTATCACACATAATTGGAATCTATTTTTCTTCAATATCATAATCTCTCAGCTGTTGTCTCATCCATGAGACTTGGGCACAATAACTGCCCGCAACTATGTACTCTGCTTCAATTGTGGATGTGGCGATTTAATTTTGTTTCTTACTGAACCAAGAAACTAATCTATTTTCAAGCATTTGACATGTACCTGAGGTACTTTTCCTGTCAATTCTACATCCAGCATAGTCTGAGTCTGAGTAACCAATTAGCTTGAATCCACCTTCCTTAGGATACCATAAGCCAACTTCTTGTCATCCCTTCAAATATCTTAGGATTCTCTTAGCTGTAGTCATGTGGCTCTCCTTTGGTGAATATTGAAATCTTGCACATACACCTACTGCAAAGGTGATGATGTCTGGCCTGCTGGCTGTTAAATAGAGCAATGATCCAATAAGTGCTCTATATCTGGTTTGATCTATAGCTTTGCCATCTGCATCCATGTCCACTTTGACTGATGTATTCATTGGAATTTTCACAGAAGACTTCTCTTCTATACCAAATTTCTTCATCAAATCTCTGGTATATTTTGTTTGACTTATAAAGGTTCCATTCTTCAATTGCTTGACTTGAAGTCCTAGGAAGAAAGTCAACTCTCCCATCATGCTCATCTCAAATTTACCTTTTATGAGATTTGAGAACTTGTCACACATCTCTTTATTTGTGGAACCAAAAATAATGTCATCCACATATATTTGAACAAGCAATATACTCTCTCCATCTTTAATTCTAAAGAGTGTTCTATCAACTTTGGCTTTGGTGAATCCATTGTCAGTGCTTGTTTCGATCCATATAATGCTTTCTTGAGCTTATATACCTTATCTCCACTAGTTTTCTGCTCAAAACCTGAAGGTTGTTCAACATAGACTTCTTCCTCTAATAATCCATTCAGAAATGCACTCTTCACATCCATTTGATACACAATGAAGTTCTTATGCAACATAAGCAAGAAACATCCTTATTGCTTCCAATTTTGCAACAGGAGCAAAGGTTTCATCAAAATCTATAGCCTCTTCTTGGCAATACCCTTTGGTTACCAATCTTGCTTTGGTTCTTACAACAGATCCTTCCTTATTCATCTTGTTTCTAAAAACCCATTTTGTGCCAATAACATTCTGATGGGTTGGCCTCTGCACCAATTCCCATACCTTGTTTCTTTCAAATTGATTCATCTCTTCTTGTATGGCTTGAATCTAATGTGTGTCATCCAATGCTTTAGACACATCTTTAGGCTCTATTTGGGAAATAAAACAAGTGAACATAGCTTCATGCTATGCTCTGGATCTGGTTCTTATGCCATCTCTAACATCTCCAATAACTAACTCTGGTGGATGGTATCTCAGCTATCTCACATCAGGTTGGAGTAAGTCTGCTGGATTCAGTCGTCTCGCAGCTAAGTTGTCTTGAACATCTCTTTAATCTTCATTCAGCTGTAGACTTTCCAGCTGTCCTTGAGATTAAGCTATCTCATCTTAATCTGTGTTGTTTGTTGTGACTTCAGCTTCAACATAAGGACTCTTCTGTATTGTTTGTTGATTCAGCTTATCAGCTAACTCTTCAATGTCTTCTCCATTTACATTAGGTTCATCAAAAACCACATGGATAGACTCTTCTGTAACCATAGTCCTCTTGTTCAACACTCTATGGGCTTTGCTTTTAGCTGAGTATCCCAAAAAGATACCTTCATCAGCTTTAGCATCAAAAGCCTCCAAATTATCTTTGCCATTGTTATGGATGAAACATTTACATCCAAATATTTTGAAATATCCAACATTTGGCTTTCTCCCTGTCCAAATCTCATAGGGAGTCTTGGTCAATTGCATGTTGATCATGCATCTATTTTAAGTATAGTATGTTGTGTTAATGGCTTCAGCCCAAAATCTCTTAGGCAATTCAGCTTCAGCTAACATGGTCCTTGCAACTTCCTTGAGAGTTCTATTCCTTCTTTCAGCCACTCTATTCTGCTGTGGAGTTCTTGCTGCTGATAACTCATGAGCAATTCCATTTTCAACACAATATTGAGTTATTATCCCATTAACAAACTCAGTTCCTCTGTTAAATCTTATCTTTATAATGGTTTGGCTCTTTTCATTTTGAACACTTCTCATCAACTGAGGTAACTTCTGCAAAGTTTCCTTCTTTTTACACATGAAGATTGTCCATGTATATCTTGAGTAGTCATCTACCACTACCAATGTGTATTTCTTTCCACTAATGCTGGCTGGCTCAACCGAACCAAATAAATCCATATGCAACAGATGTAATATCCTTGTTGAAGAAGGACTTGACTTATCCTTGAATGAAGATTTTATTTGCTTTCCCATCTTGCATGCATCACATACACTTTCTTTCTTGTACACTGAGTCTGGCAATCCTTCTACAAGATGACTCCTTGCAAGCTTGTTGATTGTATTGAAATTTAGATGACTCAGCTTCTTGTTCCACAACCAACTTGATTCGGCTGTGCTCTTTGCTAGCAGATAAGTGCTTGGTGTAGCAGTAGACCAATCTACCACATACATATTCTTATGTCTTGATCCTTGCAGCACTATTTCATTTGATTCAGCATCTTTGATCTGGCACACTCCCATTTTGAATCCAACATTGTAGCCTTTACCACAGAGTTGGCTGATGCTTAACAAGTTGAAGTTGAGGCCTTCAACATAAGCAACATCTGTGATTTCCAATCCATTCTTCTTGATAGATCATGTACCTTTGATTTCCCCTGGAGCTTCATTTCCTCCAAATATGACTTTTGCATCTCTAATCTCCTTGAATCTTGAGAGGTTTTTTTTGTTTCCTGTCATATGTTCATTGAACCTGCAATCAAGGAAAATCAGTTTTTAGGTACCCATACTTGCCTGGGTCCTGAGGGGTTAGCGATATAAGATGATCCAACCAACCTATAGGCAAAGGACTTGACTCTAAGAGGTTGCTATCTATTAGTGCCATAATCATAGTGCACATTAGCAAATTGCTTGGGGGTTTTAGGTTCATACAACTATCTTTTTTGTCTGTATGCCTGTGTCCGTGTTTTAGCAATTACTTTCTCAGGATAGTAGTGATAATTTTGAGTGTAGTGCTTGGGTGCATATGTGTGCTTATAATAGCTCTTTTGCCTTTAGAACGACCTTTGTTGAGTTTTAGGTCTTTGCCATCTAGGCTTGTATTCCATTGGTCTTTGCTGATATTTCACGTTATTCCAATCAACATAGTTTGGATAGTTTCTACCATTCCCATCATGTGTGTTTCTCTGATGAAACTTCTGAGGTTTTTGGTAGCTCTATTTGCTTTTCACATAGTATTTTCTGTTTGGAGTTTGCTAAGGAACTCGGCTAGATTTCTTCTCAGCTGTCCTCTCACCATACTCAACTGGTTGTTTTCCTTTCCCTTTGTATCCAAAGCCATTTGGTTAGTTTTTAAGTACCCATACTTGCCTGGGTCCTGAGGGGTTAGTGATATAAGATGATCCAACCAACCTATAGGCAAAGGACTTGACTCTAAGAGGTTGCCATCTATTAGTGCCATAATCATAGTGCACATTAGCAAATTGCTTGGGGGTTTTAGGTTCACACAACTGTCTTTTTTGTCTGTATGACTGTGTCTGTGTTTTAGCAATTACTTTCTCAGGATAGTAGTGATAATTCTGAGTGTAGTGCTTGGGTGCATATGTGTGCTTATAATAGCTCTTTTGCCTTTAGAACGACCTTTGCTGAGTTTTAGGTCTTTGCCATCTAGGCTTGTATTCCATTGGTCTTTGTTGATATTTCACATTATTCCATTCAACATAGTTTGGATAGTTTCTACCATTCCCATCATGTGTGTTTCTCTGATGAAACTTCTGGGATTTTTGGTAGCTCTGTTTGCTTTTCACAGAGTATTTTCTGTTTGGAGTTTGCTGAGGAACTCGGCTGGATTTCTTCTCAGTTGTCCTCTCACATATTCAACTGGCTGTATTCCTTTCCCTTTGTATCCAAGGCCAGTTTGTTTGTGATTGCGCTTTGGAGTGAATGTGGGTGAAGCATTTGGTGTTTTGGATTTTTGAGATGCTTTATTACTTGAAGATCCTTTTTCCAAAATTACTCTTGGAGTTTGACTGTGCACAAAGGAATTAAATCTTATGCTTGTGTTATCTCCACATTCTTTTTGAATCATGATGAGATCATCCAATGATTTGGATGCCTTTGTAAATGAGGCAATCACATTTTTGAGATCTTTTTCCCTTTTTTCTATAGCAGCTAATTCTACTATGATCTTGGCATTTTCAGCCTTCAGCTTAGTGTTCTCATCAGCTATGTGACTCATAGTACTTAGCTCTTTAGTCAACTGTGAGTTTTGGCTTTTAAGCTGGCTGTTTTCCTCATTTAGAATTGTGTGTGACGATTTTATGTGTTTAAAATCTTTCATGAGTTTGCCTAATGAATCATAAAGATTAGTGGGTGATGAAGTGTGTGTATCACAATCACTAAACTTGAATCTGAAGGAGATGAGTTAGAGTGTACCTCATCTTCTTGATCAGTTTGATCTTGTTCTTTAGCCATAAGGCAAATCATAGCCTCTTCTTCAGAATCACTTGAGTAGTCAGCTTCACTAGTCTCTGAGTCTGCTGCTTCTTTGGACTTGACTGTCTCAGCAGTCTTAGCAGCTAACATGGCTTTCTTCTTTTCCTGTCTTCTTTCTCAGAAGACTTTTCTATCTTCCTCATTCCTATATTTGTTGATTGGTGGATAGGAATAGTCAATTGCAAAATATCCTGGTTGTCTGCAATTCCAACACAGGTTCTCAGCTATTTGATCAGCTCTTTCTATTCTTGGATGCTCAGCTCTCTGATATTCAACCCTTTGATGCTCAGCTCTCTTGGGTGGCCTATCTTCCCTTGACTTGGAGGGAGCTGAATGTCTCCTGGAGGTTTCACCCTTAATTTTTTTATAGTTCTTATTGAAGAACTTGTTGAATCTTTTAACCATTAGGGCAATTTCCTCCTGGTCTATGGCTTTCTTGGGTTCAACTCTCTTTCCATCCTTGGCCATTAGTGCAGCTGTCTTGGGTACAACTGTCTCCTCTTGCTCTTTTCTTCTCAGCTCAAACTCATAGGCTTTGAGGTCTGTGAATAGCTCATGGTTAGATGTTCTTGAGAGGTCCATTGAATGTCTCAGGGCCATAGTCTTCATTTCCCATTCAGCTGGGAGGCTCCATAAGATCTTTATACACATTTCCTTTTATGTGTATTCTTTCCCAAGAGCTGAAAGCTCATTTGTGATTTCAGTGAATCTGGCATCCAACTGATCCATGTCTCACCTGCAAGCATTTTGAAATTTTCAAATTTTTGAACAGCAACAGATAGTTTATTTTCTTTAATTTGTTCTGATCCTTCATAAATTAAAGTTAGTTTATTCCAGATTTCTTTTGCAGATTTGCAAGATTTGACTTTATTGAACATGGCTTTGTCCAATGTTTTGTAGAGTATGTCCTTGGCCACATTGTCCAAGTCGTATCTCCTCCTATCTTCATTTGTCCACTCAGTCCTTGGTTTTTCAGCCATGGCTGGTCTTTTCTCAGCAACAACTTCTTCTCCTTCAAATTGAAACTCTTTACTCTTATTGGTGTAGCCGTGTTCACTTTAAGTATTTGCAGTGGCCCATCCTCTATCACAAGCCACATTTCATCATGTAATGCAGATAGATGAGCCTGCATGCGAATTTTCATATCATCAAATTCTTCAACAGTGAGATATGAATGCATGTCATATTTGTTTCCATGATAATAAATTTTCTTAAATGAAAGATTTTGAAAATACAAGTGTTTAAAACCTTTTTGAAAAGATAGAGATCTAGTTCAGTAACCAGTGCGGAAGGCTCAATGAACCAATCGCTCTGATGCCACTTGTAGGTCCCAAGGGGTGTGAGTAAGGTTTAGAAGGGGGGTTGAATAAACCTTACCAAATTTTCGATTTTAGTCCTTTTAAAATTACAACAGAGTTGACTCAAACAACTGTGTCCTTGAGGGACAACTAAGTTGGTTATTCAGCTAAGTTAGCCACTCAACAGACTCGATAGAGCTATTGATAGAATAACTTGGCTGTTTAACCTAAACTTAACTTGGCTGGTTTGGTTTTATCAACGGAAGACATAACACCACTTGATTAGATTTAAGCTTGTTTTAACACTTGATTTTTAGCACTTGGTGATTAATTAGGTGGATAGCAAATATGATTCTAACAACAAATATAAAGTAAATATGCAGGAAGATAAATGTGCTGAAAGTAAATGACATAAATATTTTTATAGAGGTTCGAAGATGGGGTAATTCTTCTGATCCTCTCTTCTCCAACTCCTGGAGGAATCCACTAAGTAACAGATCATTTTACAAAGTGGTGAACAGTCTGGAGACAACCTTGATCACACAACTGGCTTCTCTTGCGACTCAGCTTCTTCACAGGGCAGCTGCCTTGCTACTTCAGCTCACTTCTCAAGTTCTTGGATTTGATCACGAAGCCCTCCAACAAACTTGATACTGGTTCGACCTTGAACCTTCCTACAGTCCTCCTTGGAAAGTAGACCCCTTTTGATTCTTAAAAAGTTTGCTCTTCTACAAATTTGAAGTTGTCTTTCCTTCACAGCTTGTGTTGGATCGATTTCCTTCGAGTTTCAGTCTTGAGGATTTGCTTGAATGTACTTGAGAATATTGCTGGTTAATTGCTTGAATAATGCTTGCTTGTTCGTGGTTCAAGTGACCTTTTCTCAGTAAATTCCTCAGCCTTTTATGTGAACATTTGAAATTTTCCCTTTGAAGAGATATGCTAATTTCAAATGTCACTTTTGTTCGTTGGCTTGTCTTGTTGCAGTCCTTGATGTTGACGTTTCCTCATATTAAATGTCTTCGCAGCATCCCAGGTGCCTGACACAAGGTGCAGTGTTTCCCATTGGTTCGTTCTTTTTGCACAATTCTGAGACTAACACTTTAGACCTGACAGCTTTGACATATTACTATATTGAGTAATATTATTGACTTTAATCAACGGATCTAAGTCAGTTGTCTCGACTAGACTGCTGTCTTTACACCAGGTGACTTAAGTCAGCTCCAGTCATTGGATAACTCAACTGTCACTTCAACTTTGAGACTTGGCTTCTTGAGTTGACTTGACTGACACTTTTCACAGCTGTTCCTCATCTGACACTCCTTCAGTCGAGTCCTTGACTTCCTTCTTGGCCATACTCAACTGACATACATCAGAGTCTTCAATCCAGTCCGTAGTTGATTTCTTGTATTCCTTGGCATAGTTGATGACTCACCTTCTCAACCCTATCTATTACAATACAAATTACAAGGAAAATGGGGTGCCAACTTTCTAAGTTAAGTTTTACATGGTATCATCAAAAATATGCTCCGTCTCGAACATATGAGGAAATTATCAAAAGAAAAGAGAAATGCGTAATAAGTACTTACTGAGATCACTGAGGTGGTGGAGATGGATAGTAGTGACCTTGTGAGATGTGACACTTGTCCATACGAGACATCATCTCGTACATCTGCTGCTGCTAGGTGATGGAATCAAAATGCTGTAAGTACTCCTGGTGATACTCATCAGCATTGGCTGTCAACTGATATGTGTCATCTGTAAATTTCCCCACATCAGTTTCTACTCTTTCGAGCCTCTCACTCATAGTCAATGGCCGGTTAACCCCTTGGCGGGAGGTTTCCGGCATTTTCCTCGTTTGCTCATCCTGCTCTTCTTGAGCAACAACTCCTTCTACCCCCACATCTCTAAGTAGCCACTTACCCCTATTTCTAGTTGAAGTCGCTTCGGGGTTTGGAAGCCTAACTGTTGTTCTATCTACCTGAATGAGCCAGTTATCCAACCATCAACTTTTATCATTTTCATCGCAATTAGAACATTTATCAACTTTAGTCCAGCTGCCTCCGCATACCCCTCCAAATTTATGTTAAAATGTTCACCAATAGGGGTAATCCTCCCCCCTATGCAAATTCCACCCCTCTCACTCTTTCGAATTGTATCAAATTGCTGGGCTATCATAGCATCGACATTTGGCACCACTCCAGTCCCCGATGCCATACACCAAATTATAAACAATTCATCAACCCTCAAAGACCCTATACTATCATCCCTTGCAAAGATGGTTTCAGCCAAGACTCGCTGAACATATCGGAATATCGGGTTGCGAATACTAGACGCCTTAAAAGTTCCCAACTTATAAATTTGCTTCCCAGTTATCTTTTTCCAAAACCCATCCTTATCGAATTCCTCATGCTCCTCCACCCCATACGCCGGTGTTCTATAAATTTCATTTAAATCCTCAATTGATAGTTCCCTTTACTCATTCCCCAACCAAAATCTAACCCCCACCAAATTTCTTTTTCGCGCAACCAGTTCAAAGCTACTTTAAAATTCAAGAGTAATAACAGAGTAAGTAGCCAAATGCCCATTAAGAAAATCATGCCAATCAATTCTCCCACATAGAGCTCTAAAATCTTCCAATAAACTTAAATTCGTAAGAGTAGGTTCATCGGGATAACTTGCATTAATCCATGGACAGAAGTAAAGTACCATCCATCTAGCTCGATGGGTATCGTTTGGCAAATTGATGTTGGAAGCTTCGGGCTTTTCGGGGTCGAAAATCGGTTGAGGCTCGGGTTTGGGCTCCGAGATTGGCACCCTCCTTCTTCTCGTATTTCTCCTAGCTCCTATTTCATCCCAGAAGCCATGAGTTCAAGGTTTGAAGAGTAAAAAATCTGAAATTTGGGAATTCTTGAAGTACCCCCAAACTTGGTGTAGAACTTGGAGTAGTTGAAAATTTGAAGGTATTTGGTGGTGGGTTTCTTGAGAAAGTGGAGGATTTGTGATTTTGTTTTGAGATTAGAGGTGTATTTGTAGAGATTTGTAGAGTGGTTTGAGTATTTGGGGAGAAAATTTTCGTGGGCTAGGGTTTCTGTAGGTGAAAAGTGTGAAAAAGTGGGATTTTGGTGGTTAAAATAGGGGTAGTTTGTAATCTACCCGGTTTCTATTTCTGGGGCCACACGACCATATGAGATCACACAGTCTGATCGTGTGGCCCTGCATGTGCTTCCTACGGTGCCTGATTTATATCCCTCGACCACACAGCCGTGTGATGGTCACACGGTCCGATCGTGTGGTGCTGGGCAATTTGCCCTCTCGCACGGCCAGGTCGTGTGATATCACACGCCCGTGTTCACTTGGTTCCAGACTTTTTTTATTTTTTTTATCCAGGAGTTTGCTATGAGGCCTCCTACACAACAACTCAAGAAAACTAAACAAAACTAAAAATTAAGTTAGTAAATAAAATTTCTAGCTAAAATAAAAATAAAAATTTAAGGCGATAAAAAATGTATGGAAAATATGAAATAAATTAGGTTATCTCCCATACAACGCTAAGTTTAACGTCTTCAGCTGGACTTCAGATTTCTAATCACTGTTGCTAAACTTTGTCATTTGAAACCTGTGAACCCTCAATGCCATCTATCAGACGAATGACGTTGCATTGCTCTCGTGGATTCAGCTCAGTATCACTTGGGAATTTGCCTTTCAGTCTTTGGCCTCCCCACGCTAGCCGATTTGCGATCCGGGCTACTTGTGTTTCTAGAGATTTCAGTCTTGCATTTACGTTCGTGTTTAGCTGAGTGACCTGTTCTTCTATCCTGTCTATCTTGGCTTCATCTTTGTTCAGTCTCGCCCCTGTTTCTCCGATAAACGATGATAACATCTCTACAACAGATGCCTTGTTTTCATTGGACTCCACTCTGCCTTGATCACCCACGTTATATCCATGTGGTGGCTGCAAAATATTTTTATTTTTAGCATAAAAGAAATTTTCATGGTTTCGCAACCTTGGATGATAATAGTTGGGTATCTGATTATTTCTGTAATTATTATTGAAGTTTTTGTGTTGGCCCACAAAGTTTGCTTCCTCTTTATCAGCAGGATCTCTTGGAGTCACTTATTGCATCGCTTCCAGTTTCATATTCAGCACGAATACCTGTTCTTTGAGCATGGCGACTTTCTCATCCTGAACTTCTACCACTCGTCGGACAATCGACCTTTCGGATGGCCATTGGTAACTGTTGTTCGCCATCTCCTCTAATAATTCTAGTGCCTCCTCAAGATATTTCTCTTGCAGTGCACCTCCAGATGCAACACCTAAAATTGTTCTTGTGTTGCCACTCAAACCATTATAGAAGTATTGAACTTGTTAGTAGTCGGGATATCCGTGTTGAGGGCACTTCCTTAGTAATTCTTGGAATCTATCCCATGCTTCATATAGCGGCGCAACATCTAACTGCCTAAACTGTGTGATTCCAGATTTCAATTGCAGTGTCTTACTGGGGGAAAAGTATTTGGCTAGAAACTGTTGACTTAGTTCTGTCCTATTTGCGGCTGGTGGTGTTAAAGAGCATAACCATCCCTTAGCCTTATCGCGCAGAGAGAATACGAAATGGCGGCATCAAATATTGATATCCTCAGAAACACCATTCATCTTAACAGTATCGCAAATTTCTAGAAAGTGCGTCAGATGCGCATTTGGATCCTCAAGGGCTCTACCCCCAAATTGGTTTTGTGACAGAATCTGGATCAATGCTGGTTTTAGTCCAAAATTGTTAGCATTGATCGGCAGATGAGCCACACCCCCATAAGTTTGGCTTACCTCCGGCTGGAAGTAGTCCCTAACTGCCTTCTTGCGGGCCTTTCCACAGTTCCGTCTTGGACGCCAGTCCTTGGTGGGCGCTTCTCATTGTTTCTACTTTCCACTACATTCGGATTAGTCCCATCTACCATTACTTTGGCTCTTTTTCTTAGTTGTTTAGCTGTCTTTTCGATTTCGAAATCAATGGGAATTGGCAGGGTTAATCTAGAACGCGTGATCATGCACTATCTGCAGTAAACCAAAACAATGTTATAATTAAACCAAAATAAAAAATAAATAAAAAAATCGAAAAAAGATAAAAAAGTATTTACAAAAATACTTCAATTAAGATTGAACTACTTATTACTATATCTAAGTAGAATCTAATCAATCCCCGGCAACGGTGCCAAAAATGATTTTGGTTCATACAACTGCAAGTGTACAGTGTAGTTTATAGGATAATGGCAAGCAAGGTCGTATTCCTTAGGTATTGAATCTCGAAACACTTAGGCTATAATAACATCGTATTCCAATTTTATTGAAGCGACCGAAAATTGAAGTATTTTATCTAAATAACTAAAAATCGAAAATAAAGAAAAATAAATATAATAAATTTTTGAACCCCACAAGTATTTTCAACATCTTTAGGAACCACCTTAGGCACATAATCTCAACATGCTTCTTCAATATTAAATGCGAATAAAGTTTTAAAAACCAATTCATGCAATTCTATGGGTTCAATTCCTGAGTTCATTTACTCCCCCACCCGGGTGGTGCGTAAACAGCTGAGTAATAACAATTAAGTCCTCCCGGATTGTTACAATTCTTATTAACTCCAAAAATATTTTGAATTGAATAACTCCCCACAAACACAGGAGTTATTCAATTCCACACAACCGTGTGAGGCTACATGGTACGACCGTGTGACTTGCTTATGTTCCCTTTTTCCATCGTTTTGATCTTCTCTTTGTATTCGACAATCTTATCCGGGCATTCCAACGGACATTTCTTTATTTTAAGCTTCGTTTCCTGCAAAAATTACAGGAATACGCATTATCATGCCCTCTAAAGGAAACCAAGTAAAAACATAGTAAATATGCATGCAAATGCATCAATTATATATTTAAGCCCCAAAATGCACGCATATTTTACACACATCACCCCCAAGACCCATGCAAGTATGGGTACCTAAAAATTACTTTCCTTGATTGTAGGTTCAAGGAACAGCTGAGTGCCAAGGAACTTGGTACATGGATAGTAGTTGTTCCATATATATGACAGGAAACAAGAAAAATCTGTCAAAGTTCAAGGAAATCAAAGGTGCAAAAGTCATATTTGGAGGAAATGAAGCTCCAGGGAAAATCAAAGGCACATGGTCGATAAAGAAGAATGGTCTGGAGATCACAAATGTTGCATATGTTTAAGGTCTTAATTTCAATCTACTAAGCATCAGCCAACTCTGTGACAAAGGCTACAATGTGGGATTCAACATGGGAGTATGCCAGATCAAAGATGTTGAATCAAATGAAATTATGCTCAAGGAACAAGACAAAAGAACATGTATATAGTGGATTGATCAACTTCTACACCAAGTACATGTCTGCTAGCCAAGAGTACAACCGAATCCAGTTGGATGTGGCACAAGAAGCTGAGTCATCTGAACTTTAAGACAATCAACAAGCTTGCAAGGAGTCATCTTTTTGAAAAATTGCATGACTCAATATATAAGAAAGAGAGCATATGTGATGTATGCTAGATGGGAAAGCAAATCAAATCATCATTTAAGGATAAGCCAAGTCCTTCTTCAACAAGGATATTGCATCTGTTGCATATGGATTTATTTGATCCTGTTGAACCATCCAACATTAGTGGAAAGAAATACACCTTAGTGGTGGTAGATGATAATCCAAGATATACATGGAAAATTTTCATGTGCAAAAAGAAAGAAACACTGCAAAATTGCCTCAACTGATGAAAAGAATTCAAAATGAGAAGAGCCAAACCATTATAAAGATAAGATCTGACAAGGGAACTGAGTTGTCAATGGGATTATAACTCAGTATTGTATTGAAAATGGTATTGCTCATGAGCTGTCAGTTGCTAGAACTCCACATCAGAATGGAGTAGCTGAAAGAAGGAACATAACTCTCAAGGAAGCTGCATGGACAATGTTAGCTGAAGCTGGATTGCCTAAAAGATTTTGGGCTGAAGCCATAAATACAACATGCTATACTCAGAATAGATGCATGATCAATATGCAATTAACCAAGACTCCCTATGATATATGGATAGGGAGAAAGCCAAATGTTCTTAATCCACAAAATGGCAAATACAACTTGAAGGCTTTTGATGCTAAAGATGATGAAGGTGACCTTTTGGGATACTCTGCTGAGAGTAAAGCCTATAGAGATCAACAACTTGATCGCGACATTCTTACCGCAAGCGTACAGTGTCAAGTTTTAGTATAGGTTTTGAAAGTAGGGTTATAGTCTCCACAGGGATTGTTATCGAATTTTATACTAAGTACTATAATTAAAATAGCTTAATCCTATCTAGAAATCGAAAATAGATGAAGATTTATTAAACTAAAAATAAACTAAAATTAAACTATCAAATTTGTTCAGACAATTAATCAAACACTTAAGCTATGAATTCTAGAGGGTTGATTTCACCTAGTATCCCCTATATTTTCAATCCAGTTTATTAATCACAAGTTATCAATCTATAAGCCAATATTCCTACTGTTTATCACTTCCTCTCTCGAGTGCCAAGTGAATCTAGGTTCCAATTTCTGATTTTGATATCTCTATAAAAATCATAAATTTAACCCTAATACGCTCAATGAATATTCTATCACAGGCTTCAAAAGATTCATAAATCTCTCGATTCTATGAAAACCTAGGTTGTGCTATTCTATGGCCAGATGTTCAATTACCTCTCTCGAGCGTCAAATCAAACACGCCAAACAATCTAAATTGTTGATCAGATAATTCAGATGCAATCAAATCAAATAGCACAAATAGATTAAATAACATGCGAATTTCATAAACTGGAAATCAAAACATTGGTTCAAAAGTAAGTTACATCAATCCCCTAGAAAGATGGGTTTAACTCATATTGAATATACAAAAACTCATGAAGAAATAATTATACATCTCAAGAAATCGACAAAGAAAAGCAAAGAAAGAATTGAGAAGAAAAGAGAAAGAATCCTCTCTGTGTCCAGACGAGAAGTGCCTCCAATTGCCGTCCCGAACCCTAGCTTTGTGTCTCTTGCCCTGCGTTGTGCTCAAAATAATGTCCGACCCCCGTTATGTCCGTGACTTATCATATTTATAGGCTTGAAACCCTCGAAAACCGTTAAAATGGCCCCAAAAAAAAGGCCCGCTTTCAGCCCTATTTCAGGCCGTGTCGTGCGCTACGGCGCTGGTCCTCACCCGATGCTGCGCTATTCCTTGATCCATCGCTATTTGGCACCGCAAAGCGGCCGCTCACTCTCCTCCTACCGCACGCGGTCTGCGCATATATATCGGGGCATGCATCCTTTGGCTTATTTGCGCTTGCGCGCGTCACTACTCTTCTTTGCTATCTATCTCGCGCCGCTGCGATTCTTGATTTTGGGCACTGCAGCGCCCGTCTTCCCCTGCTCCTGTACCAATTTTGACCCCCGCGCTGCGGCGCGGGGTTTTGTCCTGCAGTGCTCGTCCGTGACCTATGTTTTTCCATTTTTTCACTTCTAAAATGCGATCTTCACCGTCCAAACACGTTTTTCATCGTTCTTAATAAATATTTGGCATCCAAGACCATCCCGACTCTCAAATGACAACTAATTACATGAATTCGACTCAAACAACACTAAAATACCCGAAAACAATGCAAATTTCTAGTCTAGAATACTCAATATGTTGGTATAAAAACCAACTTAACAAATACCCCCAAACTTAGACATTTGCTTGTCCTCAAGCAATTACAGACTCTAAATATCGACAAACATGAAAGAAACAAAAATAAAGACGACTGACCCAACAAACCAACTGCGAAACTTCACAACCAAACTCATTCGTCAAATTTCGTTTCACTATCAATCAAGCACGTATTTTCACAATGTGATCATGAAGGTGGAATGTTCATGCCAATCCCGTTTTCATTATCCAGATAGACTCACGCAATCAAGTGTTTTCAAAATGATCCACTTTTGTTTTTTTGAATATAGAGATGAGATGCTTACGGAACTCCAAAGTCTTGTCTTTCACACTAATCTCCACTAATGTAGGCTAGTGTAACACAAGGATCAATAGGACTTTTAAAGCTTGTAATGTGGGTTTAGGGTAAGGTAGGAAAATATGGGATTAAGTGGCTCAAATCACCCAAACACACAATTATCACTTCAAATCATCAATTAGCAACTACCCTTCACCTTTTGACATCCCCAATGTTTATGAACCTTCAATCCCGCTAGTTTATTTCTATTTTTTTTTCATATTTGTTTCTTTTTTTTTCGGAACCTCCAAACTTATTCTTTTGCATACATGGGGTTTCATATTTTCTTTTCTCGGGAAACTTCATCTAATTAAGTACATACCCTTCTCAACATACCCTCCTCAACCTTCAACATTTTTCTATACTTTGTGTGTATGAGTGATGGGTAATTAGGATTTTCACATTTAGGCTCTGGTATTAGATTAGTTGCCAAAGAAACGGGTTTATAAGGCTCAATGTGGGACACTAGGGAAAATTTTATACAAAGGTAGGAATTTTAGGCTCTGGCTTGTTCAAAGATGGCCTAAATTACTTCCTTAATGTTACTTCACCTAGGCTTTCACCTCGACTAGTGATCAGACAAGTTCTAGAATCCGGTGGGATCATAAAAGAAACACTCAACCGCATAAATCATCCCCAAATAATTCAACAGAGTTAAGCACATAGATGGAATTAATGGAAAGAAGATTAAATCACAGTTCAAACACATGCTCTTTTGACCGTTCAACTCATATTCAACAAATTCACTTAGTCATGCAGTTTCACAGTTTTTACAAACGATCCGACTCGACTCTAGACTCTTTTTTCATTTTTTTTTTACTCAAGACTCGACTCGAAGAATAAAAACAGACTGCACCTCCGCAAACTTAAAACGACATTGTCCTCAATGGAGAGGTGGGAAAAAGGACTTTCCTGGTAGCCGAGGAGCGAAGGCTCCTTAAGTCATGTGGTACTACTACGTGTAAGAGGTGTCTCGTATAAGCTCACAATGCATCCTTAGCGCACGAACCCTTGGGTGTTGTGGGTCTCCGAGGTGTGGTCTTGTTCTTCCCCTTTGCCTTGGCCCGATCCTTTTTAGCTTCGCATCTTTGTAACCTAGCAAGGTAGACAAGGAAACAAAACTCGTGGAACCGTGTAATTCGGTTATGGGTGAGAACTCGAAAATCAAAGCACATACATAATGCACCCAGGTAGAAAATATAGTGCCATGTCAAAAAAAGATAAGCATAGATATGCAAGATAACACTAAACAATTTGAAACTGTCATTAGGGCATTTAATCAAACACCTCATATGCATGAATTTGGGCAAAGATAGTAAATGAAATGGATAACTTAATTCAATCCCAAAATTCAATACCAAGCCTAAGTCTAACATGATCAACCAATCCACAATCCACAAATCAACAACAATTATCCTAGCACTACTACAGTCCAATCACACCAAAAATCACAAGATGGGGAAAATGGGGTGGGGTTTGGAAGTTGCAAACTTACCAAAAAATAAGTGAATGAGATGAAGATGATGTGTGTGGTGTTAGAGTGCTCCTTTGTGAAGATGGAGTGGGATTTGCACAAAAAAGAGGGGAGGGGTTGTGATGCAACTTACTACTCCTAAAAATGCAAAAGAATTCAGAAAAAACAAAAATAACTACTAAATTATATTAAAACTAAGAAAGCAATAAAAGGGGCTTGGGTTGCCTCCCAAGAAGCGCTAAGTTTACAGTCTTCAGCCGGACTATGTCAGATTATCCTCAAGTTGGGGCTCTAATAGGCATGTTATCCACATTGCTCTTAGAAACTTCCCAACCTCCAATGTTTTCAGCTATATTCCCAACCATCTGCTTACCATCATTTAATTCAAATTTTAGCTTGTTGGTTGGATAGATGGTGAATACAACTTTCTCCTGATTTACCCGCAGAGTTAGCTCCCCCGTCTCTACATCGATCAAAGCCCGTGCTATGGCTAAAAACGGTCGCCCAAAGATTATGGGTATTTTCTTGTCCTCGTTCACGTCCAACACTACAAAATCCACAGGAAAAACAAATTTATTAATTCTTACCAATACATCTTCAATGATTCCTCACGGATAGGCGATGGATCGATCAGCAAACTGCAAAGTGATGTTGGACGGTTTCACCTCCCCGAGCCCAAACTTCGTCACATCAAAAAGAGATATAAGATTCACACTGGACCCAAGATCACAAAGTGGTTTCTCAAAGAAAACTCCTCCAATCGTACAAGGAATAGTAAAACTCCCTGAATCCTTCATATTCTGAGGTAGTTTACTCTGGACTATTGCACTACATTCCTCTGTCAAAAAGATAGTCTCAAAATCTTCCCACTTCATTTTGTTGGATTCCACTGGTTTGGCATAAATAGGTGATTCTTCGGGACCAGGCTGGATTTTTGCTTACTTTTTCACATAAACTGCATTGCAGTGCTCTCTCGGATTAACCTCTGTAGCACTTGGAAACTTTCCATTCTGCTGCAATGAATTCACGGCTGTAGCCAACTGACCCATTTGTGTCTTGATCGACCTAATATGCGTCTCTATTTTGCTCATCTTAGTATTCAAACCATCAATCTGCGCCTCACTTCTATTCATTCGATTTCTGGTCTCTTCGATGAATGAACCGAGTATCTCTTCAAGCAACTACTTCTTTTCACCTTCGAGTGCATTGGAACTGGATGAGTTTGGATAACCCGGATGTGGATTCATTATGTTCCTGTTGTTGCTATAAGAGAGATTCTCATGATTGCGAAGTCCCGGGTAGTAGTGAGTTGGTAATGAATTATCTCTATTATTAAAATCCCGGTTATTCACATAATTGACTTGCTCGGCCTCGTGAGTGGTGGCTGCGGGTGGAAGTGCGACTTGTTGTGGTGTGCCTCCAGTGCTCATGATAGCCAATTGCTTTGTCAGACTCGATATTTGAGCTGCCAAAGTTGACATTGTATCAAGCTCAAGAACACCGGCAACCGGCTTTGGCGCTAACCTTTAGGAGGGCCATTGATAGCTGTTTGTGGCCATTTTTCCAAGTAGAAGTAGGGCATCAGTTGGAGTTTTAGCCATCAATGTGCCCCCTGATGCCGTATTTAGTATCGTCCTCGTATGCCCATTCAACCCATTTTAAAAATATTGAACCCTCTGCCAGTCTGCATAGCCATGCTGTGGGCATCTCCGCAACAGATCTTTAAATAGCTCCCAAGCTTCGTATAATGGCTCAAAATCAATCTGTTGGAACTGGGCTATCTCGCTCTTTAGTTGGAGTGTCTTGCTGGGAGGGAAAAATTTTGCTAAGAATTTTTAAGTCAGATCATCCCAGCTCGTAATACTCCCAGGGGAGAACGTCTGTAACCACTGCCTGGCCTTATCCCGGAGTGAAAACGGGAAAATCCTCAATCTAATGGACTCATCAGTCACACCATTCATCTTGATGGTGTCGCAAATTTCCAGGAATAGGGCCAGATGTGTATTCGGATCATCCACTGGACTCCCCCCAAACTGATTCTGCTGAACCATGCTTATGAGGCCCGGTTTCAATTCGAAATATTTGCATTAATGGGCTGGCGCACAATTCCGAAGTAGTTCTGGTTCACGATCGGCAGAAAGTAATCCCGGATTGCCCTTTCTGGTGCCTCAGGCTGTGGTGGCACATTCACGACCCGATTTCCGTTGTTCTCATCTTCCCCGCCTTTTGCCATTGCTTGATTTTCTGCTCGCTTTGCTTCTCGGATTGCTCGAAGTGTCCTTTCAATCTCTGGATTAAAAGGAAGCAAATTAATATCTTTAGAATCTCGCATAAACAGACAAGTCAAATGAGAAAAACAAAATTATAATTCCTATACTAGTCTAGATTAGGATTAAGACTACGTGGTAATAGTATTAGTTTAAAATAGGATAAAACAATCCCCGCCAACGGAGCCAAAAACTTGATCGCGAAATTCTTACCGCAAGCGTATGGTGTCAAGTTTTAGCATTGGTTTTGAAAGTAGGGTTATCGTCTCCACTGGGATTTATATCGAATTTTATACTAAGTACTATAATTAAAATATCTTAATTCTATCTAGAAATCGAAAAGAGATGAAGATTTATTACACTAAAATTAAACTAAAATTAAACTAACAAATTGGTTCAGACAATTAATCAAATACTTAAGATATGAATTCTAGAGGGTTGATTTCACCTAGTTATCCCCTATGTTTTCAATCCAGATTATTAATCACAAGTTATCAATCTATAAGCCAATATTCCTACTATTTATTACTTCCTCTCTCGAGTGCCAAGTGAATCTAGGTTCCAATTTTTGATTTCGATATCTCTATAAAAATCATAAATTAAACCCTAATACGCTCAATCAAAATTCTATCACATGCATCAAAAGATTCATAATTCTCTCGATTCTATGAAACCCTAGGTTGTGCTATTCTATGGACAGGCGTTCAATTACCTCTCTCGAGCGTCAAATCAAACACGCCAAACAATCTAAATTATTTATCAGATAATTCAGATGCAATCAAATCAAATAGCACAAATAGATTAAATAACATGCAAATTTTATAAACTGGAAATCAAAACATAGGTTCAAACGTAAGTTACATCAATCCCCTAGAAAGATGGGTTTAGCTCATATTGGATATACAAAAACTCATAAAGAAATAATTATACATCTCAAGAAATCGACAAAGAAAAGAAAAGAAAGAATTGAGAACAAAAGAGAAGGAATTCTCTCTGTGTCCAAACGAGAAGTGCCTCCAATTGCCGTCCCGAACCCTAGCTTTGTGTTGTGCTCAAAATAATGTCCGACCCCTGTTATGTTCGTGACTTATCATATTTATAGGCTCGAAACCCTCGAAAACCGTTAAAATGGCCCAAAAAATAAAATGCCTACGTTCAACCCTGTTTCAGGACGTGTCGCGTCAACGCATTGGTCTCGCCATTCTTTGTCTTTGTTCCTTGATCCATCGTGCTGCGCAAAGATGCCGCTCACTCTCCTCTCCGCACGCTTGATCGCTTGCATATCGCCTGGCCGTCTCGTCTGCGCTGCGATCCGCTGCTGCAGCCTTTGTTAGCGCTGCAGTGCAGCATTCACTACTCGCTTCTTTGCTATCTATCTCTGGCGCAGACCCTTGATTTTGGGCACTGCGCAGTGCGTCCAAGTCTTCCCTCGCTGTACCAATTTTGACCCCTGCGTTGCGGCGCGGGGTTTTGGCGCTGCGGTGCTCGTCCATGACCTATGTTTTTCTGTTTTTTCACTTCTAAAATGCGATCTTCACAGTCCAAACACGTTTTTCATCATTCTTAATCAATGTTCGGCATCCAAGACTGTCCCGACTCACAAACGACAACTAATTACATGAATTCGACTCAAACAATACTAAAATACCCGAAAACAATACAAAATCCTAGTCTAGAATACTCAATATGTTGGTATAAAAACCAACTTAACAAGTTCTAAACAAGAGGACTATGGTCACAGAAGAGTCTATCCATGTGGTATTTGATGAGCCAAATGTGAATGGAGAAGACATTGATGAGTTAGCTAAGATGCAAAATCAGCCAACTATGCAGAAGAGTCCCTATGTCGATGCATATGTGAGAGCACTCAATCCTGAAGATGATGAGATAGCTAAATCTCAAAGACAGCTGGAAAGTCAGCAGCTGAATGATGATGAAAAAGATGTTCAAGACAACTTAGCTGCAAGACGGCCGAACCCAGCAAACTTACTTCAACTAGATGTGAAATGGCTGAGAGACCATCCACTTGAGTTAATCATTGAAGATGTCAGAGACGACATAAAAACCAGATCCAGAGTTCAACATGAAGCTATGTTCACTTGTTTTAATTCCCAAATAGAGTCTAAAGATGTGTCTCAAGCATTGGATGACACATATTGGATTCAGGCCATGCAAGAAGAGTTGAATCAGTCTGAGAGAAACATAGTAGGGGAATTAGTTCAAAGTCCTACTCACCAAAGTGTCATTGGTACTAAGTCGGTATTCAAGAACAAGATGAATGATGAAGGATCTGCTGTTAGAAATAAAGCAAGATTGGTAGCTAAAAAGTATTGCCAAGAGGAATGTATAGATTGGTATATATTCTCAAACCTCATGCAAGGCAAATTTGAGATGAGCATGATAGGAGAGCTGACTTTCTTCTTAGAACTTCATGTCAAGCAATTGAAGGATGGAACCTTCATAGGCCAAACCAAGTATACCAGAGATTTAATGAAGAAATTTGGTATGGAAGTGAAGTCTTCTACGAAGATTCCTATGAATACATCAGTCAAGATGGACATTGATGCAGATGGCAAAGTTGTTGATCAAACCAGATATAGAGCCCTCATTGGATCATTGATCTATCTAACAGCAAGCAGGCCAGACATCACCTTTGCAGTATGTGTATGTGCTAGATTTCAATCTGCACCAAAAGAGAGTCACATGACTGCAGCTAAGAGAATCCTAAGGTAATGGAAGGGATGCTAGGAAGTCGGCTTATGGTATCCAAAGAAAGGAGGATTCAAGCTAGTAGGATACTGAGACTCAGACTATGCTGGATGTAGAGTTGACAAGAAGAGTACTTCTGGTGCATGTCAAATGCTTTGAAATAGATTAGTTTTTTGGTTCAGCAAGAAACAAAATTCAATAGCTACATCCATAGCTGAAGCAGAGTACATAGCTACAGACAGCTCTTGTGCCCCAAGCCTTATGGATGAGACAACAGCGGAGAGACCATGATATTGAAGAAAGAGAGATTCCAATTATGTGTGATGACACTAGTGCTATTGCAATCACTCAGAATCTAGTGTTGCATTCAAGAACAAAGTACATTGATGTCAGATATCATTTTATAAGAGATCATGTTGAAAAGAAAGACATCACTTTGGAATACATCTCAACTGATAAGCAGTTAGCTGGCATATTCAGAAAGCCATTATGTGAATCAAGGTTTGAAGAGCTCAAGAATGAGTTAGGGTCAATTGAGCTGAGTTAGGACACTCAGAAGACTCAATCAGTAGAGATAGAAGAAGAGAGAATGAAAAATAGGCAAGTTTCACATTTCAGCCAAGTGAAACAGCCTAGTCGGGAAGTCAGCTGTATCGAGTTAGCTGACAGCTGAGTGATCTAATGAGAAGAGAGAAGCAGAGTTAAGTCACTTTGGATGTAAGTTGAATCATTTATGAGCTAAGTGACAAAAATGAAGTCATTTTTATTCGAGCGGGAATGTTTTTAAGAATGACGTCAGTATAATTATGACTGTTAGTACAAAAGCTGCATAGTAAACCATATGATTGGATATAAATGTTGCTGCATTTAATGTGGGGAAATTAATGTGTTTTTGAAGTGTCAATCCTGACCGTTGATCTTGATCTAAATTTTCAAATTCCAAAAACTGTCCTTTTGAGTCCCTTTATATACCAAAATCTATTTTTCTCTCTACTCACACAAACTCTCATCTTCAGCAAGCAACCAAATTTTCTCTTTGCAAACCGCTCGAAACCCTACCATTCTAAGTTCAAGTTTTCGTGTTTTTCTCCGTTCAAAAGTTCTGAAAAATGGTTGGTACTCACAATTTCGCTAAGCTATCCGATAAAATCCACTCTGGAGCGTCCGTAGATTTTAATGGCATGATCAAGCAGGGCACTGATGAGGCCCTGGTGAAGAAGATACCTGAAAAGCTGGAAAAGTCCTGTTTGAATGACTTTCTCTTGATGCACTTCACACATACGTATCTGGAAGAAGTCACGATGTTATATGTGAACGCCGAGGTGCATGATAGTGAGATTTGCTCATTCGTCCACGCAAGGCCATCAAGATAACTGCTAAGGACCTTGCTGAGCACTGTTTCTTGCCCTTTAAGGGATGTCAACTTGGCTGCAGCTTGGAAGGAAGTTGCAAAGCCAGAGTATGCTGCTAAAGCTGTGTATACAACTAAGAAAGATTTTCTGAAGGATGACTATCATAAGCTTATGGACATCGTCTCCAAATGCATAGATATGAAGTTCGGGAACTTCAACCAACTATCACGAACAAAGCTGATCGTGATGGTTGCGATTATGCAAGATAAGAAGGTGAACTGGACTGACTTCGTCTTTAGCCGAGTGTGCCAAAATATAATCAACAGGTCCTATAAGGAGGATGGGACCTTTGGCTATTCATTGGCCATTTGATTGAGATCAAGGGCATTACATTGCGCCATGGGAAGCCCTTCCATGCGAATAGGAGAATGTTCAAGGAGAACCTCTCTGGAGCGCAGAAGAAATCCCATGCGAGGAAGGCGGATACAAGTGAGGGGGAATCAGCTAACCCAGCAGAAGACACAACTGAGACCTCCCCAGCTCTCTCCTCGAAGCCGATTTCCAAGAAGAGAGCTGCGACAGCCAAACCTACCCCTGCCCCAGCAGCCAAGACCAAGAAGGCACATGTCCATGCAGCCAAACCCAAAGCACCTGCCCGAGCAACTGATTCCCCTGCCTCCACAGCCGAGACTGAGGAGGACCTCTACCATCCTCAACAGTTGTGAAGAAGAAGCGCACTACCAAGTTGAGGAAGGCAGCTGAGTCAAAGAAAGACAATATTGCAATACAGTCCATCACCCTTGAAGAGCCTAAAGAAATGGAACCAGAGATTCCAATGGTTGCCACCAAGAGAAGACGGATGTTTAAGGAGTCTGAATTAGAGAAGACAGCCGAGTCCGGTACTTAGCCGGAGAAGACCATTGAGCGCTAATGCTCAAGAGCAATAGTCTCAGGAGAAGAATGATGCGACTGAGAAGACTGCTATCGACAGTAGAGTATTCAAGACCCATCTATGCGGTAGACAACTGCGGGGATGGAAGGAGCTGAGACAACCAAGACCCATGAAGAAAAGCTTGTCTAACCCCCTCAGACTGATGCACTTGAATCTGAGGAGGAGCAAGATCCATTAGCCGCCATTCCGGAGGCCAGAGTGGAAGATGATGATGATTTTATTATGCACTCTACAGTCTATCCAGACATCCAGACGAGGCTAAGGAACTGGAGGAACTGGAAGCTCAATTACTCCAGGTAGCAGTTCACTCGTCCGGAGTTCATTGATGAAGAAGAGGAGATTCTCCGTTTCATCAGAGGTGTCCCAGTCCAATTTGCCCTGAATGAAGAAAACTGCATGGATTCCCTCCGTGCTATAAAAGAGGATGAGAAGGGGAAGGCCCAGGAGAAATCAAAAGCCTTAGAGAAATCTAAGATTTGTTTGCACACAGGAACCCATGAACATGTCGTGGAGTCCACTAACAATAGCAATTAGGAGATAGACCCAGTTGCTGAAGTCGAAAAGGCTGAGTTTTAGTAGGCCACTAGAGAATCCCGAGCCATGCACGAGCAGAACCTTAAAGAAGGTTGATCCGGCCCAACTTAGGTAGAGACAGGTCTACTTGGGGCAGGTCTGTCTTGGGCTGGATCTTACCAAGGAAAGTAAAAGCTCAAGCAACTCAACCTACTCTCTTTGGGGACCAAGATCATTCCTGAAGGTCCTACAAGGATAGGAAGGCCTGTGTGGGGGTAGACCTGCAACTGCATTTAATAGCTAGTACGGTTGAGAATGGCATAAAGGAGAGAGTAACTGTGAAATGATAGATAGACGACGACATTTATGACTAATGATAAGACATAAATGTGGGAGACAGCTCGACCGAGGAGAGGCATTTAATCGAAGGACATTCCCTGACATAGTCATTAATGCGACCAGGTTTTAAGGCATAAAGAAGGGGCGGGTCAAAGGAAGGCGCATCTTTTGTTAACATTATCCAGTTCATATGTTAAATTCTCAATAATTATTAAACACTGGTCCGGGAGAGCTGAATCTCGGAATCCCACCAGGTCTTAAGTTTCGAGCTGAATGTTCAACTTAAGTTTACCACTATTAAAACCTGGTCTAGGAGAGCTGAAGCTCGGAATCTCACCAGGTCTTAAGTTTCAAGCTAAACGCTCAACTTAAGTTTACCATTACTAAACCCTAGTCTGGGAGAGCTGAAGCTCGGAATCCCACCAGTTTTTAAGTTTCGAGCTGAGCGTTCAACTTAAGTTTACCATTATTAAACCCTGGTCCAGGAGAGCTGAAGCTCGGAATCCCACCAGGTCTTAAGTTTCAAGTTGAACGTTCAACTTAAGTTTACCATTGTTAAACCCTGGTTCGGGAGAGCTGAAGCTCGGAATCCAACCAGGTCTTAAGTTTTGAGCTGAACGTTCAACTTAAGTTTACCACTATTAAACCCTGGTCCGGGAGAGCTGAAGCTCGGAATCCCATCAGGTCTTAAGTTTCAAGCTGAACATTCAACTTAAGTTTATCATTATTAAACCCTGGTCCGGGAGAGCAGAAGCTCGGAATCCCACCAGGTCTTAAGGCTCGAATAAAAGTATTCGACTTAACCATATTTTGATATTTAAAAAATTCCCTAGTGTGGAGAGCTGAAGCTCTGAATAAGCCAGGTCTTAAGGTTCGAATAAGAGTATTCAACTTAACCATTTTTTGATGTTTAAAAAAATCCCTGGTGTGGAGAGCTGAAGCTCTGAATAAGCCAGGTCTTAAGGTTCGAATAAAAGTATTTGACTTAACCATTTTTTGATGTTTTAAAAATCCCTGGTGTGGAGAGCTGAGGCTCTGAATAAGTCAGGTCTTTAGGCTCGAATAAGAGTATTCGACTTAACCATTTTTTGATGTTTAAAAGAATCCCTGGTGTGGAGGCTAAAGCTCTAAATAAGCCAGGTCTTAAGGTTCGAATAAGAGTATTTGATTTAACCATTTTTTGATGTTTAAAAAGTCCCTGGTGTGGAGAGCTGAAGCTCTGAATAAGCCAAGTCTTAAGGTTCGGATAAAAGTACTCGACTAAAGCATTTTTTGACGTTCGAAAAAAAATGTTTTGGTGTGGAGAGCTGAAGCTCTTAAAAAACCAAAATTCAGGAAGGAACATCACGTAAGAGATCATTCAAAAAGAATAAAAAACGAGATAATTAGAGAAAACATGGATAAAGATCATAAATATAAAATATCCTAGCAGTTCGAAAGCAAGCAAAACAGGGTTCAAACCTGATTAAGCAATCATGGCAGAAATTACTTGATCAGAGGTGAGAGATAGTAGCTGAAAAGTAGGAAGATACAAAAAACATAAACGGTTGCGAAGAGCCACACAATTGTCCCATAACAAAAAAAACAAGAACTTAAAACAAAGTTCATAAATATAGGAAAGAGAAACAGGTAGAGTTTAATCAAGTAGTGCCCCCGGCCGAAGCATTCGAGCCCCCAGGATTGTTGACCTCCTCGCCATCTTGAGTAATGATCTCAGCAGTATCACTACTCAGCGTTTCGGGCTGAAAGCAAGAAGTAGGAGAAGCTGGATCAAGAGAAGGTTGAGAAGCTGGAGCCTGACCCGCGGGGGCGACGACAACGTCAACTTGGCCCTTTAGGGCAGCAGTTATGGCATTAAGTTCCAAAAGAACCTCCTCTGTGTCGGGAATGGGTAGCTCATATCCTTTCTCCCGGGCGATATGGGCCATAGCTTGGAGACCATGCTCTAGATAAGAAAGGGAAGCTTCAGCAATAGCCTCCGGAACTTCCTCAAAATGGAGAAACTGCTCTTTAGCCTGGGCCCACTCAGCTTGCCCTTTAGCCCTCCCTTAGCCAGGGTCTCCCGAACAGCTCTAAGATTTTCTTCTTCAAAACGACCGGCTTGAGCGTGAGCCTAGTTCAGGCTCCTCTGGAGATCAGCTTCCAAAGAATCTATTCGGTCGTTAAGAGTCATCAAGCTGTTCTCTGGAGTAGCATTGTGCGCCCAGAGTTCAAGTTCGGCCCTGGAGATCAGGCCACCCTTAACGCTTTTGACAAGAGACCCCATATGAAGAACCATCTAGCAAGGAAAAGGATAAAGCAATGGTTATAAGGGCAGCGGAAGAGGCGGAATCATAAAAAATGCTTACTGTTAGTACCAAAAAAGGAGCACGTACCTTAGAGGCCAAGCCAGACATATGGATTAGACGGGTCTCAAAGTTGGAAGACTCCATAAGCTCTGAATCTTGGGGAGTGACCAAATTTTGAAACCAGAGGGCACCCCGCTCGGGATCATGCACTTTCAGCAAGGAGTGCGGCTCGGGAGAAGTAGTAGTAAGGTCTAGAGTGGTGGCCCGGGTTCAGCGAGTGGAGCGAGAGGCACCAGCGGCCGAGTTAGCTGGCCATTTGCCCTTGCGAATGAGGTCAGCAGGGGGCAAAGAGCTTTGGGAATGATGACTAGGAGGCTCGGGGTGAGAAGATGTGGGGAGTTCAACACGAGGAGGTCCTGTCAACGGAGGGGGACCTTGCCCCTCGGGGTGAATCGACTGATTGGCAACCTTTCTGGCACGGACGCGGGCATCAATGCGTTCATTCATCATTTGATCTGCGAAGGAGAACAAAAGAATATTAGAACAAATAAGAATTGCACAAAAAGGGAGAAGTGCTAGCAAATACCTAAAGAGCAAGGCAAATGAAGGGCCAGGGGGCTGAGTTGAAAATAGTGAAGCAAGGACCAAGTTTCGATCAATAACTGGGCATGATAGGGATCGTAATTCAAGCGCCGAGCCAGAGCCCTGGTGGGGCAGTTCCATGATCCACTTGGTGGGGAAAGACCAAGGATCTGGAGCAAAAATAAAGATATATTTCTTCTTCCAAGCATTGTTGGAATTCGGAATCCCATCTATGAATCTGGCAAAGCCCCGAGAAGTGAAAAAAAATAAGCCAAGGGGGTTAGACGGCTTGGCATAATAGAAGTCACGCCAGAGCTGGGTAGTAGGTACCTCTCCCGCATAGGAAAGGATCATGAAGAAAGAAAGTAACAAACGAATAGAATTAGGAACAATTTGGGATAGGGGAATGCTGGACGATTTTGAAATACGGCATAGAAACTTGGGTACGGGAAACCTCAAACCTGTCTCCAGTTGTTCCACGAAAAAGGTTATATATCTCCTAGGAGGATTGTAGGGCCTGTCCTGAGGACCATGGAGCCGAAGGGGGAAGGAAGAAGGAATGCATGCATTAACTCACAGTTTCTCTAGGCTGGTTTCAGACAGAATGCTTTGGATATTGGGGTAAGCAAGCTGGGAACTAGAAGCCATAGGTTAAGGATGGGAGCAAGAAATCAGTGTTTGGCTAAAGGTAGGAAGAAAGGGGAAATAGAAGATAAGAAAGAGGAAGAAAAAAGTTAAAACAAAAGGAAAAGAGAAGAGGACTTACTTGCGCGACTGGCCATGGAAAGAGTTGTGTTGAAGAAGTGGAATAAATGAGAAGACAGCTAGATGGGAGAAAGGTGGGGGTAGTTCCCTATTTAAAAAGGGTAGGAATCTTAAACACTAAGGAGAAGATGAAAAGGGATTGAAGGATGACCGTAGGATCAAGGGGTAAATAAACGGTTGGGGAGTGAAGATAAGAAGGTGATGGGACGGATGGGACGCGTCATTATAAGCGCGAAGTACGAAGCGGTGGCGGAAATTCGAAATAAAATCACCTCAAAATTGCCGCCCAAAAAGCCTTGGGAAAAATAGTAGACCTACTCTAGTGGACAGACTTGTCGTCTTAGTCCACATAGAGTAGGGGGAGTAGTTGATCCGGCCCAACTTAGGTAGAGACAAGTCTACTTGGGGTAGGTCTATCTTGGGCCGGATCTTACCAAGGAAAGTAAAAGCTCAAGCAACTCAACCTACTTTCTTTGGGGACCAAGATCATTCCTAAAGGTCCTGCAAGGATAGGGAGGCCTGTGTGGGGGTAGGCCTGCAACTGCATTTAATAGCTGGTACGGTTGAGGATGACATAAAGGAGAGAGTAACTGTGAAATGATAGATAGACGGTGGCATTTATGACTAATGATAAGACATAAATGCGGGAGGCAACTCGACCGAGGAGAGGCATTTAATGCGAAGGACATTCCATGACTTAGTCATTAATGCGACCGGGTTTTAAGGCATAAAGAAGGGACAGGTCAAAGGATGGCCTGCCAAGAAGTAATTATGCTCAGGGGGAGTGTAGGTCCCAAGGGGTGTAAGTAAGGTTTAGAAGGGGGGCTTGAATAAACCTTACCAACTTTTCGATTTAGTCCTTTTAAATAAGTTCAGAGTTGGTTTCACGGCTATGTCCTTGATGATGACTAAGTTAGTTAACCGGCGAGAGTTAGCCACTCAATGGACTCATTGAATTTGTTGATAGAATAACTCAGTTGTTTAGTCTAATACTTAACTTGGCCGTGATGGGATTTTAAGGAAGACTTAACACCCTTGAATTTGGTTTAAGTTTGTTTTAACACTTGGTTTTAGCACTTTGTTAAATATCAATTGGATGGCAAATTATCGTGAGATATCAAATGATAATGCGCAGTAAGTAAATCTTTGAAATATAAATGACACAATAAATTTTATAGAGGTTCGAAGATGGGGTAATTCTTCTACTCCTCTCTTCTCCAACTCCTGGAGGAATCCACTAAGTATTGATTAGAGTACAAAGTGGTTTGATCCAGATACAAGTCTTGATCACACACGGTGACTTGATCCTTTGGGACTCGATGCAGGAGATGCCTTGGTCACCACAGTTGGCTTCTCGTCGACTCGGCTTCTTCATAGGCATTTTTGCCTTACTACTGACTCACTTGCTCTAGCTTCTTGGAATTGATCACGAAGCCCTCCAATAGCTTGAGACGGTTCGACTTGAACCTTTCTACAATCCTCCTTGGAATGTAGACCCCTTTTGATTCTTCAAAAGTTTCCTCTTCAACAAGTATGAAGTTGTCTTTCCTTCATGACTTGGTGTTGGATTGATTTCCTTCAAAGTTTAGGCTTGAGGATTTGCTTGAATAACTTGAGAATATTTTTGCAGTTCTGACTTGAATAATAACTTGAAAGTTCGTGGTTCGGTCACGCAAGGTCACCTTTTCTCAAATAGATTCTCTGCCTTTTATAGTGTTCTTTCAAAAAATCCGTTGAAGAGATAGGCTGATTTTCAAAAGACACTAGTGGTCGTTGGCTTGTCTTGTTGCGATCCTTGGAATTGACATTACCTCGTATTAAATGAACCTTGACTTTTCGTAGTCCGACAAACAGTGCGATGATTCCCATTGGTTTATTCCTTTTGCACGCGCTCGGGATGAGCACTTGAGAATATTACATCATGGAAGTATTACTTATTTAAATAACTTTCTTGACTTCTGTGCAACGGACTCTTTTCAGTTGTCTTGACTTGACTGCAGTTTCTTAACTTCCCCAGGTGACTTCGAGTCAGCTCCTAATCATTGGAAGACTCATTTGTCACTTCAACTTGACTTGGCTGTCTTGAGTTGACTTAACTGACACTTCTCACAGCTGTATCATAGTTGCTGCTCCTTCAGTCGAATTCTTGACTTCTCCTTCTTGCCATACTCAGCTACTTCACAGCGAAGTCTTCATTTTAGCCTTCAGTCGACTTCTTTCATATCCAGACTTAGCTGAGTTGACTCAGCTAGAACAGCCCTATCTATTACAATGCAAATTACAAAGAAAATGGGGTGCCAACTTTCTAGTCTAAGTTTTACATGGCATTCATCAAAATCTAAACAATAAATTTCCCAACAATTTCCCCCTTTTTGATGATGCCAAAACTTAAAACATACATCCAAAAATGTAAGCATCAAAGATACATACAGGGTAGTGCGAGTGAGAGAATGTATGCGTAGAATCAATCTTTTATTGATCATAACATTTTTGTCGTTTACATTTGTTTACAAAGTGTATCGAGCAAACATCTATGTCTACGAAAAACAAATATAGAGAAATTCTGATTTCTTATTCAATGTCTGAAGACTTACATACTTATGCATTTACAATAGTAAATTACATGAAGGGAGTGACAACAACACTTCATCTCCTTCACCTCTTTTTTTTTCTTCATCACTCTGTCTGTCTTCTAACCTTTTTTTCTTCTTTCTTCTTCACCGCTTTATTTTTCTCATAAGCTTTTCTGGCAGCTTCATCTCTTCTTTTGTCTCTCTTCCCACAGCTGAGTTTGTCTTTTATTTCCTTCTTCGATTCTCTTTACATACTCAACATTGTTCTTGGCCACTTGCAAGTTGGCTACTTCGTCAAACCCAGCCCAACAGATCCCTCATTTCTTCCCTGGATCTATATATTCGATGTTTTTGGGTAGAGGTCTAGGTTTGAAACCTCTTCCTCCACTGCTTCTACCTCTTCATCCAGGTGTGTATTGTCTTTGGGGCCTTTTTTTTTACTGAGAGAGTGACCAAACAGAGTGTTGCTTCGAGTCCGCCGCCTATCGCCTTCTTCGCACAACTTGAGGCCTTTTTCCCAATACAAGTCCCAGGCTTGGGCCATGGTCATATTTTCGAAGTATCCCTCGGATGCGAGCGTCTTGAATTCATCAACAGATCTCGACTCGGTTCCGATGTCTGAAATGGCATCAGTGTCTCTTCCTGCCGGAATGCCTCCATATTGTTTTAGTATATCCATCGCACGGGCATCCATTTTTCTTTCAATCTCCGTCATCTCTGCTTCTACTATCTTCCTCTTTTCAGACATGGGCACAGCAAGATGTTGGAGCGGCAGAGTCACTAGGAGTTTGCTGATTATGTCAGCTGTGACAAGTCCTTGTTGAGGGGTTCTAGCAACTATTAAAGTCATGTCTTTCGAACTTTCCCCCTCAACTATTTTCCCTTTTCTTTCTTCTGCTCTTCAGATGTCTTCTCCTTCACAGTTGCGTCCTTCTTCTCAGCTCGGATCCTTCCAACGTCTTTAGGTATTCATCTTCCCCCTTTTTGGCATCATCAAAGGAGAGAGGAACCTCTGGAAACATGCCAGCAAACATGAAATCTAGGCGACTGATAGCTGAGTTCTGCTTGGATTCTGCTGCGGAGTATGCTGCTCGAAATTCTGAGCGAGTGGCGTTGGATTCGGCTGTCACCAACTTCATTTCAGCCATAAAAAGGCTGAATTTTTCATTCATGTTCTCCTCTACGCGCAGAAGTTCTTTACGATAAAATTCGCGCAGCAGTTCCATTTATGTGGTATGAGAGGTATGCATTCTATCAATGTTTTCTTGCATCTTCTTCTTCATGTCAGCATTATCAGCGATCCAGATTAGCATCTTGTTGTACAATGCTTTGAAGTATCGAACTTGTTCCACGCGCATTGTCTGCTGTTGTTGCCACCATTCCCGGATCCTGACTATTATTCCACACAGACCAGCAGTAAGATTAGCATCTCGGTTATCTAGCCGCATATCTAATGAGGCATGGTGCCTTTCCATCTTCTCAATCTCCACAAATATTGCCTTGAAGACTTCTCGAACCTCACCACAATTATCTCTATCTCGGTGGCGGCCAAGCGCATCAAAATCAAAATCTGCTGGGACGATGGTATCTGTGGGAATTACTTGATCAGGTCTATGGAAAACGTTGTAGATCTCTAGCTGATTCTTCATCAAGATCAGGCAGCTCTAGTGTGAAAGGGAAAATTTGTTCAAACGCATCATCACGAACATAGGGAATGCATTCAATCGTGACTTGCGGCCGTGATGTGCCTGATTGAGTCGATTCTCTGCTGCAGCTTTGGAAGCTGCTTGTGCAGCGTGCATCGTGATTCACCGGAAGTTTTGTGGTATTGACCTGTTGGCCGAGCCTCATTTGTCTCAACAAACCTTCGGTCTTAGCTGATTTTTCCTTTTGAGTTGTCTGGTCCTCGGCCATTTCAGTAGCGTCATCGGACGATGATGAGATTTGTAGGGGTGGCTCATCATCAAAATTGAACTTTTGACGAGCAGCTTTGAATTCTGGCTGACTCGTGTTGGGAAGAACATCCTCAGCTGAGTCGGTTGGATTTGCAATGGGGGATGACTCAGCTTCATCTTCACCTTCAGATCCCAGAAAAGTTACGGCTGGGTTGTCTTGGGAATCATGAAGGGCACTTATCTCCTTCTCAGATTCATCGATGATAGTAGGAGGAATGTTCTGTGCTTCTGCCTCTTTACCTCGGGAAGTCTCAACCTCCCGTAGGCCTTCAGTACCTCCTGCAATCTCAACTGCAGCGAGGCCTTGGACAATCCCTTCGACAGTCTCAGTTGTCTTGGGGTCTTCAGAAGTGGCATCCACTGGAATCTCAACTCCATGGATTGCACTTTCATTGCCCAGGGTGTTAACTCCCAGGGCAGATCCATCATGTGCCTCTGCTGCTTCAGCTTCATTTTTATCTTTTCTCATTTCATCTCTTATCCTTAAATCTTCTGAGTGTTAACTCAGCTCAATTAACCCTAGCTCATGCTTGAGTTCTTCAAATCTTGATTCACATAATGGTTTTGTGAATATGTCAGCTAACTGTTTATCAGTTGAGATATATTCCAAAGTGATGTCCTTCTTTTCAACATGATCTCTTATGAAGTGATATCTGACATCAATGTGCTTTGTTCTTGAGTGCAACACAGGATTTTGAGTGATTGCAATAGCACTTGTGTTATCACACATAATTGGAATTTCTTTTTCTTCAACATCATAATCTCTCGAGTTGTTGTCTCATCCATAAGACTTGGGCACTTGTTTGCCGCAACTATGTACTCAACTTTGTAAATGTGGCTATTGAGTTGCTTCTTGCTAAACCAGAAACCATCTGTTCCAAGAATTTGACATGTGCTGAAGTGCTCTTCCCGTCCACTCTACATCCAAAGATAGTCGAGTCCGAGTAACCAATAAGCTTGAATCCTCCTTCCTTTGGATACCATAAGCCGACTTCCTGGCATCCCTTCAAATACCTTAGGATTCTCTTAGTTGTTGTCATATGGCTTTCTTTTGGTGCAGATTGAAATCTTGCACATACACCTACAGCAAAAGTGATGTCTGGCCTACTTGCTGTGATATAGAACAGTGAACCAATAAGTGCTCTGTATCTTGTTTGATCCACAGGCTTGCCATCTGCATCCATATCCATCTTGACTGATGTATTCATTGGTATTTTCACAGAAGATTTCTCTTCCATACCAAATTTCTTCAGTAAATCTCTGGTATACTTTGTTTGACTTATGAAGGTTCCATCCTTCAGCTGTTTAACTTGAAGTCCTAGGAAGAATGTCAGCTCTCCCATCATGCTCATCTCAAATTTGCCTTGCATGAGGTTTGAGAATTTATCACACAGCTCTTTGTTTGTGGATCCAAAAATAATGTCATCCACATATATTTGAACAAGCAGTATACTCTCTCCATCTTGAATTTTGAAGAGTGTTCTATCCAGTTTCCCTTTGGTGAATCCATTATCTGTTAGGAATTGAGATAATGTATCATACCATGCTCTTGGTGCCTGTTTCAATCCATAAAGAGCTTTCTTGAGCTTGTACACCTTATCTCTAAGAGTCTTCTGCTCAAATCCTAGAGGTTGTTCAACATAGACTTCTTCTTCCAATAATCTATTTAAGAATGCACTTTTCACGTCCATTTGATATACAATGAAATTCTTGTGTGCAACATAGGCAAGAAACATCCTTATTGCTTCTAATCTTGCAACAAGGGCAAAGGTTTCACCAAAATCTATTCTTTCTTCTTGGCAATACCCTTTGGCTACCAATCTTGCTTTGTTTCTTACCGCAGAACCTTCTTCATTCATTTTGTTTCTGAAAACCCATTTTGTGCCAATAACATTTTGATGAGTTGGTCTTTGAACCAATTCCCATACTTTGTTTCTTTCAAACTGATTTAGCTCTTCTTGCATGGCCTGAATCCAATGTGCATCATCCAATGCTTGGGACACATCTTTTGGCTCTATTTGGGAAATGAAACAAGTGAACATGGCTTATTGTTGAGCTCTAGATCTGGTTTTTACACCACCTCTTACATTTCCAATGATCAGCTCAGGTGGATGGTCTCTCAGCCATCTTACATCAGGTTGGAGTAAGTCAGTCGGGTTCAGTCGTCTTGCAGCTGTGTTATCTTGAGCAGCTCTCTCATCATCACTTAGCTGCAGATCTTCCAGCTGTCTTTGAGATTCAGCTATCTCATCTTCACCTTGATTAATTACTCCAGTTTCAGCTTCAACATAGGGACTCTTCTCGTATAGTTGACTGATTCAAACTTATCGCCTAACTCTTCAATGTCTTCTCCATTTACATTAGGTTCATCAAAAACCACATGGATAGACTCTTCTGTGACCATAGTCCTTTTGTTCAGCACTCTATAGGCTTTGCTTTCAGCTGAGTATCCCAAGAAGATACCTTCATCAGCTTTAGCATCAAATGCCTTTAGATTATTCTTCCCCTTGTTGTGGATGAAGCATTTACATCCAAAGATTTTAAAATATGCAACATTTGGCTTTCTCCATGTCCAAATCTCATAGGGAGTCTGTAGGTCCCAAGGGGTGTAAGTGTAAGGTTTAGAAGGGGGGGGTTGAATAAACCTTACCAAATTTTCGATTTAGTCCTTTTTAAATATTCAGAGTTGATACTACACAGCTGTGTCCTTGATGGACAGTCAATTTAGTCACACAGTAGAGTTAATTTCTCAACAGACTCAACTGAGCTGTTGATGGAATAACTCAGCTGTTGGCTCTAAATTAACTCGACTGTGGTTTTGTTTTCAGCGGAAGACTTAACACCCTTAAGTTTGATTAAGCAAGAGTTTAGTGCTTGGTTTAGTACTTATAGATTATTAAATGGATAGCAAATTTATCAGCATATATAAGCAGTTAAAAATGCAGGAATTAAAATGCTGAAATGTAAATGACACAGTAAAATTTTTATAGAGGTTCGAAGATGGGGTAATTCTTCTACTCCTCTCTTCTCCAACTCCTGGAGGAATCCACTAGGTAATGATCAGTTTACAAAGTGGTACTTGATCCAGATACAAGTCTTGATCACACAAGTTGACTTGATCCTTTGGGACTCGATCTGGAGACGCCTTGATCACTGGTGGCTTCTCGACGACTCGGCTTCTTCATAGGCGTTGCCTTGCTACTACAGACTCACTTGCTCAAGCTCTTTGGATTTGATCACGAAGCCCTCCAAAAGCTTAAGACTTGGTTCGACCTTGAACCTTCCTACAATCCTTCCTGGAATGTAGACCCCTTGTTTTCAGTATTTTCCTCTTCAACTGATTGAAGTTATATTTCCTTCACAGGTGAGTGTTGGATTGATGTTCTTCGTAATGTAGGCTTAAGGATTGAGAATGTTTCAGTTTTTCTAATATGCTTGTATATCTCACATGTGTGTCCTCCTTCTCAAACAAACTCCTCAGCCATTTATAGTGAACTTTCAAAAATTTGCCCGTTGAAGAGATAGGCTTATTTTTAAAAGTCATTTGCAGTCGTTGGCTTGTCTTGTTGCAGTCCTTGGAATTGCCATTTCCTCGTATGAATTGTTCTTTCACCTTTTCAGAGTTCTGACACGGTGCAGTGCTTCCCATTGGTTCATTCCTTTTGCACGCAGGGACCGAGCACTCGAGAAAGGTGGTATGGAGATATTACTTGTTTAAGTAAATCTCTTGATTTCCGTGCAACGGATCTTTTCTGATTATCTCGACTTGATTTGCATTTCTTTGCTTTCCCCAGGTGACTTAGAGTCGACTTCCAATCATTGGATGACTCTTGTCACTTCAACTTGAGACTTGGCTTTTCTTGAGTTGACTTGGTGATGCTTTACTCATTTGCATCTCGTTTGCTTCTAAGATAGAGTTCTGTCTACTCTTCTTTGCCATACTCATTTGTCTCGTAGTGAGTCTTCCTTCAAGTCTTGATTGTCTTCTTGCATGTTAGGGCGTAGGCGACTTAACTCCCGGCTTGGCCACTCTATTTATTACAATGCATTTTACAACAAGAATTGGGGTGCCAACTTTCTATTCTAAGTTTTACATGGCATTCATCAAAATCTAAACAATAAAATTCCTAACAATTTCCCCCTTTTTGATGATGCCAAAACTTAAACCATTCAAAAATGCAAACATCAAAGATACATACAAATAGTGTATTGACATAGAATGTATGTGCAGAATCAATTCTTTTATTGATCATATCATTCTTGTTCCTTAACACAACTGTTTACAAGGTGTATCAGAGCATATAATTTTCTTTACAAAAAAATAAAGAATTTATAGCTTTATTACAGAAGACTTACATTGTATGTATTTACATAATAAAATACACGAAGGGGTGAACAACAACACTTCATCTCCTTCGCTGTCTCCTTCTTTCATCTTGATCAGCATCTTCTTCTCTTCTCTTTTTTCGTCATCATTTGCGCTTCTTTTTCTTTTCATATGCCTTCCTGGCAGCTTCATCTTTTCTTATTCTTTCTGTCTCTCCTCCCATAGCTGAGTTTGTCTCTTATTTTCTTCTTCTATTCTTTTTGCGTACTCGGCGTTAGTTTTAGCCACTTTCAAATTTGCCACTTGGTCAAGCCCAGCCATTGATAGATCCCTCCTTTCTTTCCCGGATCTACGTATTCAATATTCTTGGGCGGAGGCCTAGGTCCAAGCTTCTTCCTCCACTCATCGCTTCTTCCTCTACCTCGGGCGTATCTTTGTCGGGGTCTTCTTCTTTCCGGTGAGTGACAGCGGAGTGACAGCAGAGTGACTACCAAGGTCTGTGCTGTCAAACTTCTTCACATAACGTGAGACCCTTTTCCCAAGACAAGTCCCAAGCTTGAGCCATAGACATATTTGCAAAGTATCCTTGATTCGAGCGTTTTGAATTCGTCAAGCGATCGTGGCTCTGTCCCGACATCGAAATGGCATAAGTGTCTCTGTCTCTTTGGAATGCCTCCATGTTCTTTCAAGATGTTCATAACCCTGGCATCCATTCTTCCTTCCACTTCCTTCATCCCCTGCTTCAATTGTTTTTCTCTTTTCACCATGGATACAGCAGAGTGTTGGAGTGGTAGAGTCCGAGGAGTTTCTTTGCTTATAATGTCATTTGTGACAGGACCTTGTTGGGGGTTTGTGCAATCATCAAGGTCACATCATCGTCGGTTCCCCCTCAACAAGCTTTCCTTTCTTTTGTTTCAAGACTTCCTCGGTGATTTTCCCTTCTCATTTGCTCCTTTCTTCTAAACTTGATTTTAGCGCTTTAAGGTATTCCTCTTCCCCCTTTTTGGCATCATCAAAGGATAGAGGAACCCCAGGGAACATCTTTGCAAGCATGAAGTCGAAATCTTCGATGGTCGAGTTACGCTTTGAAGTCTGTTGCGTTGTATGCGCACGGAATTCGGATCGAGTAGCGTTGGATTCTCACTGAAATCGCTTCATCTCGGCCATGAGAAGGCTGAATTTTCTAGTCATGTGTTCTTCCAAACGCTGTAGATCATTTGTATTTTGCTCACGCAGACTTTATCTCGGCGCTAGTGTGAGCTTCATGCATATGCTCAATATGTTCTCTCGGCTTCGTTTTTCATAAGCATTTTCGGCTCTCCATACCAAGACTTGTTGAACAATGTCTGAAGTATCTCACTTGTTCCACACGCATTGTTTGTTCTTTGTTGCCACCATTCCCTTATTCTCATTATGCCTCTTAAGTCGGTACTGTAAGGTTGGCATCTCTGTTGTCGATCGCATGTCCAAAGAGGCACGATGCCTCTCCATCCATTCAACCTCGGCAAATAGTGCCTTGAACACTTCTCGAACTTGGTGATTCTTCTTTGCGGTGATGGCCATACAACATCAAAGTCATAAGCGTTGGAACAATGGTACGAAGAGAAAACGGGTGGTGCGTGATAGCGGGCGCGTTCATTCTCACGAATCTTCATGGAGTTCGGGTACCTCCGGGGAAAAAGGAAAAGATTCCACAAAGGATTCATCACCGCCAACCGGGATCTGTTCGATGATGGCGGTGCGCGTGAAGTTCTTTTGGGAATCGATCTGCTGCGCCTTGAGGAGCTGCGTAGTGGTCTCTTGTTGTTTGGGTCTTGTTGTGAAGTGGACCGGCTTCTTCCGAGCCTCATTTGTCTCAACAACCGTTGGTCTCGTTGATTTTTCCATTTGAGTAGGCGGTCCTCGGCCTTATCGAGCGTCATCGGACGATAATGAGATTTCCATTGGTGGCTCATCATCAAAGTTAAAGGTTTGACGAGTAGTCTTGGGATCGACTTGCTCGTGCTTGGAACATCCTTGGTGAGTCTTTTGGATTTGCACGGGGATGACTCGGCTTCTTCATCGCCTTCGATCCCGATCCCGAAAGGTTACATCGGGATTATCCGGGAATCATGAAGTGCGCTTATCTCCTTCTCGGATGGGTCGATGATAGCGGGAGGGATGTTCTCTACATCGACTTCTTTACCTCGGGAAGTCTCAACCTCCCGTGGGCCTTCATTACCTCCGGCGGTCTCTCTTTGCAGCGAGGCCTTGGTCCTCCCTTTCGACGATGTTTTTGTCTTAGGGTCTTCTGATGGCATCCATTGGAGTCTCAACCCCATGGATTGCACTTTCATCGCCAGTGTTAACTCCGGGCATTCCTTTTGTGCCTCGTTGCGCATCGGCGGCGTCATTAGCCTTCGGAGCGGTTGGCACCTCGGTGAAATAGTCTCAATCGCCTGTCGAGCTTCGTTGATGGCAACTTCTTTGTTCTTCTTGTGTTTGTAATTTCTCTCCTTCGCCTCCTTGATTCGTTGTGGAGTCATCTGCGACATCCTCCGACCTAGCTGCCGGTGGAGGGAGTTTCCCCTCGGTGGCGCACCGGTGAGTGACTTGGAATGGGGTCACTCGTCTCCAAACTCCGGCTATTTCGATTGAATGTTCAGCCGTTGGGGCGGTGGTAAAACACCTTCAATAGGGGTTGGCTCGATTTGGGGTCCCCATTGTCCCGAGTTTCATCGCCATCTCCTTATTGCCTTCTTCCGAGTGAGTCGGGAAGTGGTGGCAGCAACAACAAGTGATGGCTATTTTTGAACCACTCCCATTGGATCGATTTCGGTGTGTTCGGAGGACTCTCTGGTCCCTCCATCAATCTTTTTTCGTGAAGGATTCGGATTCTGCAATGCTTGCTGCATTTGCAACTCTTACGGCGACAACATTCTGCGGATCCTCATCTTTGTCCGAGAAGACATCAAGGAGAGGATGTGTGTGTTCGTGGTGCGGGAGATAGGGCGGATGCTTGCCTTTTCATGTGCCTCGGCTTCCTCGACTTGCTTTTCTCTCTCCTTTTCCTTGAAAATCTGCGCAGGATGTCTAAGCGATTTGTCTTCATCAAGTCTTTGGGAGCACGATTTTATTCCAAGGAAATTTAGCAGTTCCTCTTCTTCTTCTATAAACTCAGGCCGTTGGAACTGTTCCCTTGACTTACTCAACTTCCATTTCCTCCACTCACGCAGACGATTTTGGATGTGCGGGTAAGGTGGAGATAGGATCATTACATCACTATCCGCTCTAGCAGTTTTTTTCTTGTGCTTTTGTGTGAACTACATACGTGTCTTCGGGTTGCCTCTGCGTTTGATTGCCTTGGCAGACTTGGCTGTTTCATCAACTACATCCGGAGACTCTACTTCTCCGGTAGTCTCGGTATTTGCTCTAGCTGAGTAAGCGACTCAATTGGTTTCTCCGAGTTCGGATCGCTTGATGATTCTTCTTCGTCTCCTAGTTTGTACCGAGAGGATTTCGGTTTGAGAGGCAGTGTCCTCGAGTCTTGGCGGCGGGGGCGATCTTTGGTGTCCTCGAGTCGTGGCTTCTCGGTTCTCCTCTTTTTGACGATCGGAGAAGGTATTTGTGAGTCCTTCTCGACCGCTGCTGCGGGCGGGGAGACACGGCTGCGGGCGGTGATTCTTGTAGGGGCGGGAGCATGTTTGGTTTTCTTTTTGTCGCAGGGGCGTGATCTTCTTAGTTTCTTTGGGCTCTCTCTTCTTGGGTGGAGAGGAAACATACGTATCTTGAGGGTCGGTGATTCCCCCTCATCTCAGTGTCGCTCTCTTGGCGTAAGCTCTCTTGTGCGCGAGAGAGGTTTGCTCGAACATCCTCTTGTTAACATGGAATGCCTTCCCATGTCTAAGAGGGACTCCTTTCACCTCCATTAGCCGGCCAATCACTAGGCCATATCCTAGGATCCTCCAAATGCGCCATCTTCCTTGAAGGATTTGTTCCTACGTTCGGGCGAGTCTGCGTAGACAAACTTTGATTTATCTTCTTTTTCTTCGATGATTGCAGCCATTACAATCAGCTTTGCCTTTGTGATTGGTCAAAGCTGCCAAACTTGATGTCGATACATTTGGCAACTATGTCCAACGACTTGTGGTAATCCTTCTTCAATAGCCTCTTGTTTCTTTGTAAACACTATTTTATCGGCAAAGTGGGAACAGCTATTTCTTTCCAAGCATCGGCCAGGTTTACATCACCGTTAATCTCGATGCTCCGCCTGGTAGTGGCGGTGGTCGGCCAAATCTTGGCGAGAGATAGTCACCGCTTTCCGTGAAGCAGATGACTTGATTCCTTCATCGTGAATCTCGGCATTCACGTAGGGTATGTGCGACCTCCTCCACATAGGTCATCGGATATTCTAACGTTAGAAAGCGGTTTTAGCCGGTCGTTTCCAACTTTTCAGCGATTTTCTTCACTAGGGTGTCGTCGGACCCTTTTTCACCATTCCGTCGAAATCACGGTAGAGCCGGTGTGGATTTGCTTTCCTAACTTGGTAAAGTCATAAGTTGGTGCCATTTTTCAAGATTATATCAAGGAAAAACTTGGAGATTGACTTGGAGATAGATAGGGCTTCGAGAGTATTTTGCCTTTGCTTTTGAGAGAAAGAGATGAACAGATTTTAGAAGTGTGAGAGAGAAACGGATGAAAATGGTTTAAATATGGTTTATGAAAGGGCGTGCGGGTGGTTTTTGAAATGTGATCGAAATCAACGGCTTGGATTTTGCACGCTTTATTGAGCATTTAATGTCTCGTATTTAATGCGGCAAACATTTATATCCAATCATAAGCTTGGTGTGCGACTTTATGTCTGTACACATCATCATTATCTTTGACGTATTCCTTAAAACATTCCCGCTTAGTCAAAATGCTGCGTTTTGTCACTTTGCTCATAAGTTATTCAAAGCTTATCCCTTAGCCGATTTATCTCTACTTCTCATAGTTCTCTTGGTAACTCATTATCGGTGACTCGGTGTAATTTGTCTTTCCGATCTGGTGATTTCTTGGTGATTTCATTTCATTTGTTTTTCACCCCTTTTACATTTCCATTTCTCTTCTTTGATTCATCCGAGTGTCGCTTAGCTCAATTAGTCCCAACTCATGCTTGAGTTCTTCAAATCTTGACTCACATAATGGTTTTGTGAAGATGTCGCTAGTTGTTTATCGGTTGAGATATATTCCAGGATGATGTCCTTCTTTTCAACGTGATCTCTTATGAAATGATATCGACATCAATATGCTTTGTTCTTGAGTGCAACACAGGATTTTGGGTGATTGCTATTGCACTTGTGTTATCACACATGATTGGAATTTCTTTTTCTGAATTTCATAGTCTCTCATTTCTTTGTCTCATCCATAGGACTTGGGCAACAAATTTGCCCGCATGACTATGTATTCGCCCTCATTTGTAGAGGTGGCTATTGAATTTTGCTTCTTGCTAAACCAGGAAATCACTGTTTCCTAGCATTTGACATGTGCACGAGAAGTGCTCTTCCTATCAACTCTCGCATCCAAAGATAGTCGGAATCTGAATAGCCAATTAGCTTGAATCCACCTTCCTTTGGATACCATAGGCCTACTTCTTGGCTTCCTTTCAAGTATCTCAATATTCTCTTAGTCTTTGTCATATGACTCTCCTTTGGAGCGATTGAAATCTTGCACATACACCTGACAAAGGTGATGTCGGCACGCTTGCTTTGTGAGATAGAGCGTTGATCCAATAAGTGATATGTATCTTGTTTGATCTACTGAGCTTGCCATCCGCATCCATGTCCATTTTAATCGATGTGTTCATTGGTATTTTTCTGAAGACTTCTCTTCCATACCAAACTTCTTCATTAAATCTCTGGTGTATTTTGTTTGACTTATGAAGGTTCCATCCTTCATTGTTTGTTTCACTTGGAGTCAAGGAAGAATGTCGACTCTCCCATCATGCTCATTTCAAATTTACTTTGCATGAGGTTTGAAAATTTTTCACACAGCTGACTCTTTGTTTGTAGATCCAAAAATGATGTCATCCACATATATTTGAACAAGCGTTATGCTCTTTTTGTCTTGAATTACGAAAAGTGTTCTATCTACTTTTCCTTTTGTGAATCCATTTTCGATTAGGAATTGTGACAAGGTATCATACCATGCTCGGGTGCCTCGCTTTAATCCATACAGGGCTTTCTTGAGTTTGTATACCTTATCTCCAAGAGTCTTCTGCTCAAATCCTGGAGGTTGTTCAACATACACTTCTTCTTCCAATAAACCATTTAGGAATGCACTTTTACATCCATCGATATACAATGAAATTCTTGTGAGTGCATAGGCAAGAAACATCCTTATAGCTTCCAATCTTGCTACGAGGGGCAAATGTTTCATCAAAATCTATCCTTCTTCTTGGCAATATCCTTTGGCTACTAGTCTTGCTTTGTTTCTTACCACAGTAACCTTCCTCGTTCATCTTATTTACGAACACCCATTTGGTGCCAATAACATTTTGATGTATGGGTCTTTGCACTAATTCCCATACTTTATTTCTTTCAAAGCGATTCAGCTCTTCTTGCATAGCTTGAATCCGGTGTGTGTCATCAAGGCTTGTGACACGTCTTTGGGCTCTATTTGAGAGATGAAGCATGTGAACATGGCTTCTTGTTGAGTTCTGGATCTTGTTTTGACACCTTCTCTTATATCTCCAATGACAAGTTACGGTGGATGATTTCTCACCATCTTACATCAGGTTGGAGTAAGTTAGTTTGGATTCAATCGACTTGCGGTACCGTATTCTTTGTGGGTCACTCTCTCGTAATCACTTAGCCGCAAATTCTCCATTTTTTTTGAGATTCAACAATCTCATCTTCTTCGAATTGATGATTCGGCTTCAACTTCAAAGATAGGGACTCTTCCGTATGGTTGGATGATTGATTTATCGGTGACTCTTCAATGTCTTCTCCATTTACATTTGGCTCATCGAATACTACATGAATGGATTCTTACGTAACCATAGTTCTTTTGTTGGGTATTCTAGGCCTTGCTTTCATTTGAGTACCCTAAGAAGAAGATACCTTCATCGGCTTTAGCATCAAAAGCCTTTAGGTTGTCTTTGCCATTGTTGTGGATGAAGCATTTACATCCAAATATTACAAATATGCAACATTTGGTTTTCTTCGGTCGAGATCTCATAGGGAGTCTTTGTCATTTGTCTATTTATCATACATCTGTTTTGGGTGTAGCAAGTTGTGTTGATTGCTTCAGCCCAAAATCTTTTTGGTAACCCCGCTTGACTAACATGGTCCTTCTTTGCTTCTTTGAGGGTTCATTCTTCTTTCTCGCAACTCCATTCTTGTGGAGTTCTGCTGGCGATAGTTCATGACCAATACCATTTTCAATACAATCGAGTTATTATTCCATTGACAAACTCGGTTCCTCATCGATCTTATTTTAATAATGGTTTGACTCTTCTCGTTTTGAATCCTCTTCATTAGTATTTGTGGTAGTTTTTGTAGAGTTTCTTTTTTTTGCACATGAATATTGTCCATGTGTATCTTGAGTAGTCATCTACTACCACCAAGGTGTATTTCTTTCCACTTATCTTTGGTGGTTCCCTTTGGACCAAATAGATCCATATGAAGCAGATGCAATATTCTTGTTGAGGATGGGCATGTCTTTTCTTTGAATGACGACTTGATTTGTTTTCCCTTCTGACATGCGTCACATATAATCTCCTTCTTGTATACTGAGTCTGGAAGTCCTTCTACAAGATTACTTCTGGCAAGCTTGTTAATCGTTTTGAAATTCAGATGACTCAGCTTTTTGTGCCACAACCAACTTGATTCAGTTGTGCTCTTTGCTAGTAGACAGGTGTTGGGTGTTGCAGTGGACCAATCCACGACATACATATTCTTCTGTCTACATCCTTGCAACACAACTTTATTTGATTCAATATCTTTGATTTGGCATATACCCATGTTGAATCCAACGTTGTAGCCCTTGTCACAGAGTTGACTGATGCTTAGCAGGTTGAAGTTGAGTCCTTCAACATATGCAACGTCTGTGATTTCTAATCCATTCCTCTTGATGGATCCAATGCCTCTTATTTCACCAGGAGCTTCATTTCCACCAAATATGACTTTTGCTCCTTTAACTTCCTTGAATTTTGACAGATTTTTCTTGTTTCCTGTCATGTGTCTGGAACAGCCACTATCCATGTACCAGGTTCCTTGGCACTCTTTACATTCCTTGAACCGCAATCAAGGAAATTAAGTTTTAGGTACCCATACTTGTATGCGGGTCCTAAGGGGTTAGAATTGTAAGATGATCCAACCGACCTATAGCCAAATGATTTGACTCTAAGGGGTTGCCATCTATCGAGTGCCATAATCATAATTAATCTTTGGCAAATTGCTTGGGGATTCTAGGTTCATACAAATTTGTCTCTTTTGTCCGTATGCTGCATATGTGTTTTAGCAATTGCCTTTCTTGGGTAATTGTGGTGTTTGAGTGTAGTGCCTAGGTGCATATGTGTGTTGATGAAAGCTCTTATTCTTTTGGAATGGCCTTTCTTGAGTTCTAGGCCTTTGCCATTTGGGCTTATATTCCATAAGTCTATCGATAGTTCACATTATTCCAATCGGCTTGGCTTGGATATTTTCTACCATTCCCATCATATGTATTTCTTTTATGGATTTTCGGGATTTTTGGTAGCTCGCTTCTTCTTTCTGAGTATTTTCTGTTAGGAGTTTGATGAGGGACTCGGTGAATCTTTTCTCATTTGTCCTTTCAAAGACACTCAACTCGGCTATTTTCCTTTTCCTTTGTAACCAAGGCCGATTTGCTTGTTATTGTGCTTTGGAGTGAATGTGTGTGCAACATTTAGAGTTTTGGATTTTTCGGACTCTTCATGACTTGAAGATCCTTTTTCCAAAATTACTTTTGAGGTTTGACATAGCACGAGAGGAATTAAATCCTAATCTGTCTTGTCTCCACATTCTCTTTGACTCATAATAAGATCATCCAATGATTTAGATGCTTTAGTGAATGAGGCAATAACATTCTTGAGGTCATTCTCCCTCTTTTCTATAGCGGCAATTTCGCTACTAATTTAGCATTTTCAGCCTTTAAACTTTCATTCTCATCGGCTATTTGACTTAGAGTACTCGGCTCCTTAGTCGACTTTGAGTTTTGACTTTTGAGTAGGCTGTTTTCCTCATTCAATAGTGTATGTGAGGATTTAATGTGTTCAAAATCTTTCATCATTTTGCCTAATGAATCATAAAGATCAGTGGGTGACGAAGTGTGTGTGTCACAGTCACTATCACTGGTGTCTGAGTTTGATGAGTTAGATTGTACCTCATCTTCTTGGTCAGGTTGATCTTGTTCTTTGGCCATCAAGCAGATCAGGCCTTTCTTCTTCATCCCTGTATTTGTTGACTACAGGATATGGACAGTCAATGGCATAGTGACCTGGTTGTCTGAGTTCAAAGATAGATATTCAACCTTTTGATCGCTCTTTCCGTTCTTGGATTGTCAGCCCTTTGATACTCAACTTTTTGATGATCTGTTCTCTTGGTTGGCCTATCTTCCCTTGATTTGGAGGGAGCTGAGTGTCTTCTGGAAGATTCACCCTTTCCTCTCTTGTAGTTCTTATTGAAGAACTTGTTGAACCTTTAACCATCGGGGCTATTTCTTCCGGGTCAATGACTTCTTTGACCTCGGCTCTCTTCCCATCTTTGACAATTAGAGCAAATTGTTTTGGGTACAACTGTCTCTTCTTGGTCTTTTCTTCTCGGCTCAAACTCGTAGGCTTTGAGGTCGAGAATAACTCATGGTTGGATGTCTTTGATAGGTCCATGGAATGTCTCGGTGCCATGACCTTCATTTCCCATTCAAATTTGGAAGACTTTTTAGGATTTTCATACACATTTCCTTCTGTGTATATTCCTTTCCAAGTGCAGACAGCTCATTTGGGATTTCGTGAACCGAGCATCTAGTTGATCCAGGTTCTCTCCCGAGATCATTTTGAAGTTCTCAAATTTCTGACAGTTTTGATAATTTGTTTTCATTTTGAAGCTCATTTGTTTTCTTTAGCCGTTTTGCATGATTTGACTTTATTGAACATGGCTTTGTCCAAGGTTTTGTAAAGGATGTCCTTGGGTACATTGTCCAAGTTATATCTTTTCTGTCATCATTTGTCCACTCGGTTCTTGGTTTTTCAACCATGGTAGTGCGGGAGCAACATCTTCTTCTCCTTGTTTGCAACTCTTAAATACAGTTTGTGTTCACCTTTAAGATTTGCAGAGGCCCATCTTCTATCACTATCCACATCTCATCATGTAATCTTTGATAGATGAGCTCGCATACGAATTTTCCAATCATCAAATTCTTCAATAGTGAACATAGGGATGCGTGTCAAATTTGCTTCCATTATAATAACTTTTAATGATAAAAAGAGTTTTGAAAGTTTAAGTACTAAAGCGGACTTTGAAAAGTTTGGAGATCTAGTTAAGTAACCGGTGCGGAGGGTTCAATGAACCAACCGCTCTCGATACCACTTGTAGGTCCCAAGGGGTGTAAGTGTAAGGTTTAGAAGGGGGGTTGAATAAACCTTACCAAATTTTTGATTTAGTCCTTTTTAAATATTCGAGTTGATACTACACAATTGTGTCCTTGATGGACATCAATTTAGTCACACAAAGAGAGTTAATTTCTCAAAGACTCAATTGAAATTTGTTGATGGAATAACTCGTTGTTGGCTCTAAATTAACTAGTTGTGATTTTGTTTTTATTGGAAGACTTAACACCCTTAAGTTTGATTAAGCAAGAGTTTAGTGCTTGGTTTAGTACTTATAGATTATTAAATGGATAGCAAATTTATCAAAGATATATAAGCGATTAAAAATGCGGGAATTAAAATCTTTGAAATGTAAATGACACAAGTAAAATTTTTATAGAGGTTCGAAGATGGGGTAATTCTTCTACTCCTCTCTTCTCCAACTCTGGAGGAATCCACTAGGTAATGATCGGTTTACAAAGTGGTAGCAGTCCGGATACAAGTCTTGATCACACGGTGACTTGATCCTTTGGGACTCGATCGGAGACGCCTTGATCACTCGGTGGCTTCTCAAATGCGACTCGGCTTCTTCTTCAGGCAGGCTGCCTTGCTACTACTGACTCACTTGCTCAAGCTCTTTGGATTTGATCACGAAGCCCTCCAAAAGCTTAAGACTTGGTTCAACCTTGAACCTTCCTACAATCCTTCCTGGAATGTAGACCCCTTGTTTTAAGTATTTTCCTCTTCAACTGATTGAAGTTATCTTTCCTTCACAGGTGAGTGTTGGATTGATGTTCTTCGTAATGTAGGATTGAGGATTGAGAATGTTTCAGTTTTTCTAATATGCTTGTATATCTCACATGTGTGTCCTCCTTCTCAAACAAACTCCTCAGCCTTTTATAGTGAACTTTCAAAAATTTGCCCATTGAAGAGATAGGCTTATTTTTGAAAGTCATTTCGTCGTTGGCTTGTCTTGTTGCAGATCCTTGGAATTGCCATTTCCTCGTATGAATTGTTCTTTCACCTTTTGAGTTCGACACGGTGCGAGTGCTTCCCATTGGTTCATTCCTTTTGCACGCTTCTCGGGACCGAGCACTCGAGAAAGGTGGTATGGAGATATTACTTGTTTAAGTAAATCTCTTGATTTCGTGCAACGGATCTTTTCTGATTATCTCGACTTGATTGCATTTCTTTGCTTTCCCAGGTGACTTAGAGTCGCCTTCCAATCATGGATGACTCTTGTCACTTCAACTTGAGACTTGGCTTTTCTTGAGTTGACTTGGCGATCTTTACTCACCGCATCTGCATCTCATTTGCTTCTACTGATAGAGTTCTGTCTACTCTTCTTTGCCATACTAAAGTTGTCTCGCAATGAGTCTTCCTTCAAGTCTTGATTGTCTTCTTGCATGTTAGGGGCGTAGGCGACTTAACTCGGCTTGGCAGCTCTATTTATTACAATGCATTTTACAACAAGAATTGGGGTGCCAACTTTATATTCTAAGTTTTACATGGCATTCATCAAAATCTAAACAATAAAATTCCTAACTGAGTCTTTGTCAGTTGTCTATTTATCATGCATCTATTTTGAGTATAGCATGCAGTGTTTATGGCTTCAGCCCAAAATCTTTTAGGTAGCCCTGCTTCAGCTAACATGGTCCTTGCTGCTTCCTTGAGAGTTCTATACATTCTTTCTGCAACTCCATTCTGCTGTGGAGTCCTTGCAGCAGATAATTCATGAGCAATACCATTTTCAACACAATACTGAGTTATTATTCCATTGACAAACTCAGTTCTTCTGTCAGATCTTATCTTTATAATGGTTTGACTCTTCTCATTTTGAACACTTTTCATCAGCTGTGGTAACTTCTGCAAAGTTTCTTTCTTTTTACACATGAAAATTGTCCATGTAAATCTTGAATAATCATCCACCACTAATAGAGTGTATTTCTTTCCACTTATACTAGCTGGCTCAACAGGACCAAATAGATCCATATGCGGTAGATGCAATATCCTTGTTGAAGATGGACTTGACTTCTCTTTAAATGATGATTTAATTTGCTTTCCCATCTGGCATGCATCACAAACATTTTCCTTCTTGTATACTGAGTTTGGGAGTCCTTCTACAAGATTACTCCTTGCAAGCTTGTTAATTGTCTTGAAATTCACGTGACTCAGCTTCTTGTGCCACAGCCAACTTGATACGACTGTACTCTTTGCTAATAAACAAGTGCTTGGTGTGGCAGTCGACCAGTCTACCACATACATGTCCTTTTGTCTGGATCCTTGCAACACTACTTCATTTGATTCAGTGTCTTTGATTTGACACATTCCCATATTGAATCCAACATTGTATCCCTTGTCACAGAGTTGGCTGATGCTTAGTAAGTTGAAATTTAGACCTTCAACATATGCAACATCTGTGATTTCTAATCCATTTTTCTTGATGGATCCGGTGCTTCTTATTTCCCCTGGAGCTTCATTTCCTCCAAATATGACTTTTGCGCCTCTAATCTCCTTGAACTTTGACAGATTTTTCTTGTTTCCTGTCATCTGTCTGGAATAGCCACTATCCATGTACTAGGTTCCTTGGCACTCAGTTGTTCCTTGAACCTGCAATCAAGGAAATTAGTTTTTAGGTAACCATACTTGCCTGGGTCCTGAGGGGTTAGTGCTGTAAGATGATCCAACCAACCTATAGCCAAATGATTTGACTCTAAGGGGTTGCCATCTATCTGTGCCATAATCATAATTCACTTTGGCAAATTGCTTGGGGGATTTAGGTTCATACAGTTGTCTCTTTTGTCTGTATGCCTGTGTGTGTGTTTTAGCAATTGCCTTCTTTGGGTAATTGTGATATCTCTGAGTGTAGTGCTTGGGTGCATATGTGTGCTGATAATGGCTTTGTTGCCTTTGGAATGACCTTTGCTGAGTTCTAGGTCTTTGCCATTTAGGCTTGTATTCCATAGGTCTTTGCTGATATTTCACAATATTCCAGTCAGCTTGGCTTGGGTAGTTTCTACCATTCCCATCATATTTGTTCCTTTGATAGAACTTCTGGGAGTTCTGGTAGCTCTGTTTCTTCTTCACAGAGTACTTTCTGTTTGGAGTTTGCTGAGGAACTCTGCTGGATTTCTTCTCAGCTGTCCTCTCAGCATACTCAACTGGCTGTTTTCCTTTCCCTTTATATCCTAGGCCAGTTTGTTTGTGATTGTGCTTAGGAATGAATGTGTGTGCAATATTTGGTGTTTTGAGATCACTCCAGGAGTTTGACTATGCACAATGGAATTGAATCCTATGCCTGTCTTGTCTCCCCACTCTTTTTGGCTCATGATAAGGTCATCCAATGATTTAGATGCTTTTGTAAATGAAGCAATCACATTTTTGAGATCATTTTCTCTCTTTTTTATAGCAGCTATCTCTGCTATTAGTTTAGCATTTTCAGCCTTCAGCTCTTTATTCTCATCAGCTATTTGACTTAGAGTACTCAGCTCCTTAGTCAGCTGTGAGTTTTGGCTTTTGAGTGGCTGTTTTCCTCATTTAATAGTGAGTGTGAGGATTTAATGTGTTCAAAATATTTCATCATTTTGCCTAATGAATCATAAAGATCAATGGGTGATGAAGTGTGTGTGTCACAATCACTGTCACTAGAATTTGAGTGAGATGAGTTAGAGTGTACCTCATCATCTTGGTCAGGTTGATCTTGTTCTTTAGCCATTAGACAGATTAAAGCTTCTTCTTCAGAGTCACTTGAGTAGTCAGCTTCACTACTCTCTGAGTCTGCTGTATCTTTCGACTTATTTGTTTTGTGACCTTAGCGACCAACATTGCTCGTTTCTTTTCTTGTCTTCTTTCTCTGAAGACTTTCCTTTCTTCTTCATTCCTGTATTTATTGACTACAGGATATGGACAGTCAATTGCGAAATGTCCTGGTTGTCTGCAATTCCAACACAGGTTTTCAGCTTTTTGATCAGCTCTCTCATTTCTTGGGTTGTCAGCACTTTGATATTCGACCTTTTGGTACTCTGCTCTCTTTGGTGGTCTATCTTCCCTTGACTTGCAGGGAGCTGAGTGTCTTTTGGAGGATTCACCTTTGTTTCTTTTGTAGTTCTTGTTGAAGAACTTGTTGAATCTTTTAACCATTAAGGCAATTTCCTCCTGGTTAATGACTTATTTGGTCTAAGCTCTCTTTCCTTCTTTGACTATGAGTGCAGTTGTTTTGGGTATAGCTATCTCCTCTTGATCCTTTCTTCTCTGCTCAAACTCATAAGCTTTGAGGTCTGAGAATAGTTCATGATTAGACGTTTTTGATAGGTCCATTGAATGCCTTAGAGCCATGGTCTTCATTTCCCACTCAGCTGGGAGGCTCCTTAGTATCTTCATACACATCTCCTTCCTCGTGTATTCTTTCCAAAATCTTTGAGAGCTCGTTTGTGATTTCAAGTAAATCTAGCATCCGGTGATCCATTGTTTCACTGCAAGCTTTTTGAAGTTTTCAAATTTTTGAACAACAACAGATAATTTGTTTTCCTTAATTTGTTCAGATCCTTCACAAATTAAGGTTAATTTATCCCAGATTTCTTTGGCTATCTTGCAAGATTTGACTTTGTTGAACATCGCTTTGTCCAAAGTCTTGTAAAGTATATCCTTAGCCACATTGTCATGATTGTATCTTTTTGTCATCATTTGTCCACTCGGCTCTTGGTTTATCAACCATAGGCTGGTCAGGAAGGAACATCCTCCTCTTCTTCATGCAGCAACTCTCCTTGCAGCTGTGTTCACCTTCATTATTTGCAGTGGCCCATCATCTATCACTATCCACATCTCATCATGTAAAGCTGATAGATGAGCCTGTATACGTACTTTCCATTCATCAAATTCCTCAATGGTGAACATAGGGATGCGTGTTAAATTTGCTTCCACGATATTAACTTTGCTGATTTGAAAATGGCTTTTGTAAGAACAAGTGTTAAAGACTTCTTTGAAAGATTAGAGATCTAGTTCAGTAACCAGTGCGGAAGGTAAATTGAACCAACCGCTCTGATACCACTTGTAGGTCCCAAGGGGTGTAAGTAAGGTTTAGAAGGGGGGGGTTGAATAAACCTTACCAACTTTTCGATTTAGTCCTTTTAAATAAGTTCATAGTTGATTTCACGATTATGTCCTTGATGGAATGACTAAGTTAGTTAACCAGCAGAGTTAGCCACTCAATAGACTCGACTGAGTTGTTGATAGAATAACTCAGTTGTTTAGTCTAATACTTAACTTGGTTGTGATGGGATTTTCAGCGGAAGACTTAACACCCTTGAATTTGGTTTAAGTTTGTTTTAACACTTGGTTTTAGCACTTTGTTAAATATCAATTGGATGGCAAATTATCAGCAGATATCAAATGATATGCAGTAAGTAAATGCTGAAATATAAATGACACAATAAATTTATAGAGGTTCGAAGATGGGGTAATTCTTCTACTCATCTCTTCTCCAACTCCTGAAGGAATCCACTAAGTATTGATCAGAGTACAAAGTGGTTAACAGTCCAGATACAAGTCTTGATCACACAGCTGACTTGATCCTTTGGGACTCAGTCTGGAGATGTCTTGGTCACACAACTGGCTTCTCGTCCGACTCAGCTTCTTCACAGGGCAGCTGCCTTGCTACTAAAGCTCACTTGCTCTAGCTTCTTGGAATTGATCACGAAGCCCTCCAATAGCTTGAGACTGGTTCGACCTTGAACCTTTCTACAATCCTCCTTGGAATGTAGACCCCTTTTGATTCTTCAAATGTTTCCTCTTCAACAGTATGAAGTTGTCTTTCCTTCACAGCTTGATGTTGGGTTGATTTCGTTCGAAGTTTAGGCTTGAGGATTTGCTTGAATAACTTGAGAATATTTTTGCAGGTTACAGCTTGAATAATAACTTGAAAGTTCGTGGTTCAGGTATGCAAGGTCACCTTTTCTCAAATAGATTCCTCTGCCTTTTATAGTGTTCTTTCAAAAATCTGCCCATTGAAGGGATAGGCTGATTTTCAAAAGACACTAGTGGTCGTTGGCTTGTCTTGTTGCAGTCCATGAAATTGACATTACCTCGTATTAAATGAACCTTCAGCTTTTCAGAGTCTGACACAGGTGCAGTGATTCCCATTGGTTTATTCCTTTTGCACGCTTCTGGGACTGAGCACTTTAGAATATTACAGCATGGAAGTATTACTTATTTAAATACCTTTCTTGACTTCTGTGCAACGGACTCTTTTCAGTTGTCTTAACTTGACTGCAGTTTCTTAACTTCCCCAGGTGACTTCCAGTCAGCTCCTAATCATTGGAAGACTCATCTGTCACTTCAACTTGACTTGGGTGTCTTGAGTTGACTTGACTGACACTTCTCACAGCTGTATCATAGCTACTGCTCCTTCAGTCGAATTCTTGACTTCTCCTCCTTGCCATACTCAGCTGCTTCACAGCGAAGTCTTCATTTTAGCCTTCAGTCGACTTCTTGCATATCCAGGCATAGCTGACTTGACTCAGCTTGAACAGCCCTATCTATTACAATGCAAATTACAAAGAAAATGGGGTGCCAACTTTCTAGTCTAAGTTTTACATGGCATTCATCAAAATCTAAACAATAAATTTCCCAACAGGGAGACCTGCCAGAAGTGACCCGTAGGGAAGGGAGACCTGTCAGGGAAGTAACTTTGCACACTGAGGGAAAAGACTAATCAAGGCCCAATCACTGGGCGACATGTGGAGCTCCCTGGGAGGGAGAAAGGGCCCAAATTCAGGTATAAAAGGGGCATTCTTATGCCAAGAAAAGGTTAGACTTCAGATCATATATTCACTTCTATAATTATACACTTTAAACACTGTTCAATATTCTTCTCTTCCATCGCCTGACTTTAGCATCGGAGTCGACACCGGAGACCCCTCCGGTTTAGGCTTTGCAGGTACAACGAGGAGCGGAAGTTGGAGCCTTGATAGACCAGCTCATCCAGGATAGATCAAAGGTTCATGAGAGTCTTCCAAAATCTCTCCTCAGACTGATCCATTGGGAGTGGTGCAGGAGATTGCATCTATCATTGCAACGACCACAACCCCCGTGCATTCTCAAGAAGGATCTCAGGGGAACGGCGATGAAGCTGGGAATGTGGGAACTACAGCCGTATCTCAGGAGCTGAGTAACCTTATTGTCGTTTACTTCGTTGGTGCGCCAGTTGAGGGGGAAGCTCTCTCCACCACAGCAGGGTCGGAGGATGCTGTGGGAGATAAAACATAGAAGTTTAGAGGCAAAGGCGAGCAAACCACTAAGAAGCAGAGTGAAATTAACGATGCTCGGATAGTTGAGACTGTCTCAGCTGAGATTTCCTCTGATATGCAGGCCGATAAAGCTGCTGATGCAGCCAAGGAAAAGGATGGAGAGGCCACGGCAGTTGAGACTCTTGGCCATGAAAGCACAATCCGAGGAGTTGAGACTCCGAATGATGCCAATGTAGAAGACCCTAAGACAGCTTATTCTGTCGAAGGGATTGTCGAAGGCCCCACAGCGGTTGAGACTGTTGGGGGTAAAGAAGGCCTAAAGGATGTTGAGACTTCCTTAGGTAAGGATCTAGAACAACAGAATATTCCTCAAGTTGAAGGATCTGTTGCAGAAGAGGAGATCAACGCCCTTCGTGATTTCCAAGAACACATTGACACGTCTTTTCTAGGATCTGAGGATGAAGCCGAGTCCACACACCATGAAGATTCAAAAATGGACGAGGCTGAGGATGTTCTCAAATCTCGGAGCACTGTAAGTGACAAAACAACTCCTATGAGATTCAATTTTGATGATGAGCCATTTCCTAAGGCCACATCAAACTCCAATGACGTTGATGAGTCAGCTGAGGACATGGTAACTCAAAAGGAAAAACTCACTGAGACCAAATAAGTTGTTAAGACAGCTGAGGCTTAGTCAGCTGAGCAGATCCCTACAACTGCTCCAGCTGAAATAGAGTCAGCTGCGCAGGCTACCACAACTATAGCAGTAATGACTCCAACAACTCCCTCGCAAGCTCCCACATCTGCGATATCTCCCGATGATGCTGCCACAGCCGAGGCACATAGAGCTTGTACATTGCAAGAAGAACAAGGAAAGGCCCCCCAGCGTGGACCTTCGAGGATTCCTTTTGTAAGAGATGATGTCTTTGAAGACATCTTCCCTTTCAATGTTGAACTGCCAGACATGGAAGCTAAGTCTGTCAGAGACCAAGAGAAGTATACCGTGCAGGAAGAGCCCGTCATTCCATCAGATACGATTGTGCCAATAGGTTTTGACTTTGATGCTGTGTGGCCGGAAGCTGAGTCGGCTTCGACAGCCGAGTACCATAAAGCCCAAGAACATTTGTGATGCGATTGAGAAGATGGAATGCCACCACGCATCCGTGGATCTTAGATTGGACAATCGTGATGCAACCCTCAGTGCATATTTAAGAGGAGTTGTGCTTCGTATAAGGGAATGGGCTACACAACAGACTGCCATGCGTTCAGATAATCAAGAAAAGCCATTGAAGTTGAGTTTGAAAAGGTAGCTGAGATGCACAGTGAGCGCATTAAGAAAATTAGAACAAGGTACGATGGTTCACCAGTAGGATTGTTGAAGGATTCCCCAACAATCAAACCTCCAAGAGAAATCACAATACCTGAAGAAGGATCTGAGCCCAGATCACTCGAGGAATTTCAAACTCTAGATGCAGAAGGGTATTTCAAGAACTTGACTCTACCTCAAGCGTGAGACTTATACTGGGAGAATGGAATTGATTTGTGCAAATCAGCTGACAGGCAGCAGAGCTCCAGTAGTCACTCAACTGGAAAAGCACAAGTGCAGTACACTCCAGAGGAGGAGCTGAGTCAACAAGAGGAAGGGGAAGGTCTGGAAGTAGCGGAAGAGGCAAAGGAACTCCACCACAACCAAGACCAAAGGACATAAAATATATTAATGCACAAAAGAAGGGATTAAATTATTGGGATATGATCATCTTGCCAACCTTGAAGTAAAGCACAAGAATGATGAGGTAGTGAGGAGTCAAGAAGCGAGAGAAGAGAGGGTAACGCGCGAATGGGAGAAAGAAGCGTAGGGATAACCTGTTTGCTAAGCATGCTTATGAGAAAAAGAAGAGAGAGGAAGAAGAAAGGAAAAGGAGAAGAGCAGAGGAAGACAGGAGGACATCTGAAGATGAATAGAGAAGAAGAAAGCAACCAAGGCATTGAAGATGGCTGTAACCCCTTCATGTATTTTACTTTACTGATAATACACAGCTGTAAGTATTGTGTAATCTCAAAATGCTCTGATGCCTATTGTAATATCTTTACTCTAATACATGTTGTAATTCAAATGTATATATAAATTCTGATACAGTGTATAGAGAAGATTTTGTAAACAACTTTGTAAAGGGCAAGCATGGTATGATCAATAAAAATTGACATATTCAACTCATACATTCTTTGTTACTACATTGCTTGTGTTTGCTGTTATTAGTATTTAAATTTTAGCATCATCAAAAAAGGGGAAATTGTTAGGAAATTTATTATTAGATTTTGATAATACCATGTAAAACTTAGAATAGAAAGTTGTCACCCCATTTTTCTTGTATTTCTATTTTGTAATAGATATGATTTGCATGGTGAGTGAAATCAACTATATCGAAGAATGCAAGAAGTCAATTGAAGACAGAAGTGAAGAACCACATGTGTGTCAGCTGAGTATGGTCAAGATGGAAGGCATAGAATCGACTGAAGGAGATCAAGCTGAGGAACAACTGAGTAAAGGTTGAAGAAGTGTTAGTCAAGTCAGTCAGGAGCAGAGTCTACCAGTTGAATTGGCAGTTGAGTCATTCCTAAATGATTGGAGCTGACTCAAGTCAAAGGGGTAAAAGCGATTGTCGGTAAGTGGTGATATTAATTCATTGCACGGAAGTCAAGGATATTACCTAAAATAGTAATACATCTATGCTGCCATGTCTTAAAGTGCTCGTCCCAGAAGCATGCAAAAGGAATAAACTAATGGGAAGCACTGAAGCTTGTGTCAGGACCTGAAAAGATGCAGAGTCATTTAATACGAGGAAGGGTCACCATCATAATATTGCAAGTCAAGAATAGACAAGCCAACGATAAGAAAGTGTCATTTTGAAAATAGCTTATCTCTTCAACGGGAAAATTTTCAAATGAGCACTATAAAAGGCAAGCAATACCTGCAAAAATTCTCTCAAGCTTATCAAGAAATCCTCAAGCCTAAAACACTCGAAGGAACTCTATCCAACACATTCTGTGAACGAAATAATACTTCAACCAGTTAAAGAGGAAAAAGTTTTAAGAACTTAAGGGGTCTACTCTCCAAGTTTGAAGGAGCTGTAGTAAGGTTCAAGGTTAAACCAGAAGTTTCAAGCTCGTTGGAAAGCTGTGTGATCAATTCCAAGGGTTTGAAGGGAGCTGAAGTAGCAAGGCAGTTGTCTTGTGAACAAGCTGAGTCACATGAGAAGCCAACTGTGTGATCAAGGTTGTCTCTAGACTGAAGAACTACTTTGAAACCTGATCTGTTACTTAGTGGATTCCTCCAGGAGTTGGAGAAGAGTGGATTAGAGGAATTACCCCATCCGAACCACTATAAAATTTACTTGTGTTATTTACTTACAAAACTTTACTTTATTTCATATATTTATATATGTTGTTTAAGTTAAATTGCCAACCTAGCTAATAATAACATTGCTAAAAACAAGTGTTAAAAACGAGTTTAAAATTAACAAGGGTGTTAAGTCTTCCACTGTATAAAACAAAATCATCTAAAAAGTTAAGCGTTAGCTGGTGCAACTAGGTTATACTATCAACAGCTCAGTCGAGTCTGTTGAGTGGGTAACTTTACTGAAATAAGCCAACCTAGTTGTCCCCCGACGACTTAGTTGATTTGAGTCAACTCTGTTGAAATATTTTAAAAGGACTAAAAAGTGAGAAGTTGGTAAGGTTTATTCAACCTCCCCTCCCTTCTAAACCTTACACCACACCCCTTGCCCCTTGGGACCTACATTTTCTAGACTAGATGATTCATTAAAGTCTGAGTTGTAATCCATATACATTCAACTCTCTTTACATAATGTCCATTCGTGTGGCTAACTTCGTGTATTTTTTCACTCATCAAAATTCGGTTTTGAGAAATAAAAAGTACTAAGAACATCTACTAGGAATGTAGATTGCAATTTAATTCCTCCAGAATTAAGTACTTAACCACAAAAAAATTCTTCAAAGTCGGGTCAACCCCCGTTTTATCAAAACCAAATTTTGAGAAATCCCCCACATGAGTAGAAATTAATGCATGTATGAATGCGGACTTGCAAAAAACTTGATCCTCAAGAGACAATATTGCATCGGAAAGGTAGTTTATGGCTTTGAACCTTCCGTAGTCAATACCATCGGATAAACTCGCAGCTTAGTGGACACAATGCCTTGAACTATTCCTCCGTGGTGTATACTGTGTTAACAATATTAACACCATAAGTTCTCAGCACCATCCGTTCTCACATTTTTGTCCGTTTCGGCCATGGACGCCTCTTTGGATTCATAAGTGTTACTTTGAAGTGGCTGCACTTCTAAATTATATAGGTGATCTCCTATCCGAGTATCCTGCCATACTCAACCTCAACGAGGTGTACGAATCATTAAAAGTCAATTGACTTATTGTCACCACAACTTTACAGGTTTTTCAACACTTGCTGCTTTCTAGGAATGGGTTATAACCTTGTTTCCAAGTGTTACAACATAACTTTCATAGCTTAGTTTTCCCATTGAACCAAGTTCTTGGGATCTCCAATCATCATTGTTGAGTTACCACTATGATGGTTATTTTACTTTGTGGACTTTAAGCCCATTCTCTCTAGCAATTTACTCAATTGATCTTGGTTCATCTCTTTTTCAAAGGATCTGCTAAATTATCTTTTGACTTTACGTAGTCAATTGACATCACACTGTTTGAGATCAAATGTCTAATGGTATTATGTCTCCGATGAATATACCGAGAGTTACCACTATACAAATTACTCTGTGCCCTTCCTATAGCTGCATAACTATCACATAGAATCATCATAGAAGACACATGCTTTTTCCAACATAGAATATCTTCCAAAATATTTCGAAGCCACTCTGCTTTTTCACCAGCTTTATCCAAAGCTATAAACTCAGATTCCATGATGGACCGAGCTATACACATTTTTTTGTGGGCTTCCATCATATCCATCAGGAGTTCTACTATTTTTTATCCCTAGGATCACATCAGTAGTCCCAATATCCTTAATGTCAAAGTTTCTCTTTGTTAAGTTGGTATTTTACCAATTAATTGAGTATTTTAGATTAGAATTTGGTTTTATTTTTGGGTGTTTTTAGAGTCTTTAGAGTCCAATTTATTTCAATTAGTGTCGATGAAGAGTCACTACAGATTTGGTAGCCGAGAAATGAAGAAAACGATGAAAAAATAATACGAAGAAAGTAGGATCACAAACTGAAAAAGATATTAACACTCCCCCAAACTTAATATAACCATTGTCCTCAATGAAAGAGGTGCAACTTCTCGTCGGAATCGTGGGATGAAAGGGAAGCAACAGGCCAATTGGTAGCACTCCATAGGGTCGATGGCTTTTTCCTTGCCTTTCTATGATTTAGGAGGCACAATACCAACCTATCAAACAAGTTTTTGGCGCCATTGCCGGGAATGTGTTTTGTATCAAAAACTTGTTAGAGATTTTTTAACCGCAAGTCTACGGTGTCAAGTTTTAATATAGTGATATGAGTAGGGTTGTCGTATCCACAGGGAATGCGTGTATAAGTACCAAATATAAATTACCTATGTTATATTTTGAGATCAAAAATAGGCGGATATCTCAATTTATAAATAAAAACAACTAGATGTAACTAATCAAAATATAAACATCTAAATCTATGGGAGAATGAATTCTAGAGGTGTGATGAATCTAGTTTTCCCTTATATTATCAATATGGTATATCAATCACAAATTACCAATTTATAAGTCAAGATTTCTACAATAATCATTTCCTCTCTCTCGAGTGTCAAATGATTTTAGATGACAATTGGGAAATCAATATCTCTATAAAAATCACCAATTAAAATCTCACTAAAAACTATGAATCTTGGTTGATGACTTCAAAGGATTCACAAATCTCTCAATTCTATGAAATCCTAGGTTATGATATTTCAAGGCCATGTATTCAATTACCTCTCTCAAGTGTCAAATCAAATACACCAAACACTCTAAATTATTGATCAAGTAATTTAGAAGCAATAAATCCAAATAGCACAAATAGATTGGGAAATCTAGATTGACAAACCACAATATCAAAACATAAGTTCAAACATAGATTACATCATCCCTCTAGAATTATAAAGTTTAGCTCATGATGAAAATACAAATACCCATAATCAAATGAGAATGCATCTCAAATGATATACAAGAAACACAAAGAAGGAATTAAAGATTAAAGAAGAATCTTATCTGTAGCGCCTCTTTTTCGCGTTGTAGCGCCATCCAAACGTCCGAATTTTCTTTGGGTGTCTTCATACGAGGTGTAGATCTCTCTCTTAGCTTTCCATAGCCACTTGAATCAGCCCAATATCAATGTTGTAGAGAGAGTTATGACCAAATTACTAGACCCTGCTTTCCAGCCACTTGAATCTTCAAATTCCAAACGCTTGAAATTCCAGGCTTGGACGTTTCTTCAAATCAATCTTTCGTTGTTTGATCATTCTTGCTTCTTTTGACACACGACTCATTAAAATGACTCTAGACTCAATATAATTAGCCCTCAACATGGCTTGGCCACTCAAATGACTCGAAACAATAGAAATTAATACCTAACCTATGAGATATAACAAAAACGACTCAAAATACTCAAAAACAACACAAAACTCTAGTGTCGAAAGCCCAAATTAATGGTATAAAACCAACTGAACAAATACCCCCAAACTTAAACTATTGTTTGTCCTCAAGCAATTATAACTCTAAAATGAAAAATACAAGACACAACCATACAAACAAACTGCAAAACTTCACAACCAATATCATTTGTCTCATTACTCATTTCACTATCAATCAAGCATGTGTTTTGACATTGTGATCAAATTAGTTGAATGTTCATGCCAATTTCGTTTACATTATTCAAATAGATCCATGAAATCAAGTGTTATCAAAATGATCCACTAATGTAGGCTAACGTAACACAAGGATCAATAGGACTTTCAAGGCTTGTAATATGGGCTTAGGGTAAGGTAGGAAAATATAGGATTAAGTAGCTCAACTCACCCAAACACACAATTATCACTTCGAATCACCAATTGCCAAACAAAATAGCTACCTTCACTTTTGAAATTCTCCACTGGTCTCCTTTTATGAGCATAAACTCTTGATTTTTTTCCGAAACCCCAAACTTATTCTTTTGCATATTTTTACACGGGGTTCATATTTTCTTTTTCGGCAACTTCATGCAAGTGAACACATACCTTACTTATCATATCCTCCTCAACCTTCAACATTTTGTGTGTATGAGTGATGGGTAATTAGAATTTTCACATGTAGGCTCAAGGTATAAGATTTGTTGCCAAAGAACGGGTTTAACAGCTCAAAGGGGACATTAGTGAAAATATATAATATAAAGGTAGGCATTTTTGGCTCTAGCTTGTTCAAAGATGGCCTAAATCATTTCCTTAATGTTACTTTACCTATGATTTAGCCTCGACTAGTGATCGACAAGTTCTAAAATCCGGTGGGATCATATAAGAAACACTCAACTTCATAAATCATTTTCAAATAAATCAACCAAATTATGCATGTAGATGGAATTAATGGAACGAAGCATAGATCACCGCTCAAACACATGCTCTTTTTGACCGCTTAACTCATATTCGACAAATTCACTTAGTCATGCAGTTCTATAGTTCAACAAATGACTCGACTCGACTCAACTCAAAGCAAATATACAAGACACAAAAAAAAACACGAAGAAAGTAGGATCACAAACTGAAAAGGTATTACCACTCCCTCAAACTTAATATAACCATTGTCCTCAATGGAAGAGGTGCAACTTCTCGTCGGAATCCTGGGGTGAAAGGGAAGCAACGGGGCCAATTGGTAGCACTCCATAGGGTCGATGGCTTTTCCTTGCCTTTCTATGATTTAGGAGGCACAATACCAACTTTGTCAAACAAAACCAAACGTGGAAACGAGCAATGGGGTAAAGTACCACAATATCATGTGAAGACCATGGGAGCTACATCAATGTTATATAATTGTGATCGACATGTGAACTCCTCCAAGCAATCAACCAAGAAGGGTATGCGAAAGTGTTAAATTTATCATTGAGGCATTTTATCAAACACATGGTGGGCATAAATCAAGGTAAATGATGTATATGCAATTATATATCAAATTATGCCAAAATTTCAATGCATCCAAATACTATCACAATAAGCACCTTTTTGCACATAATTTCACAAGAATCGCGTAATGAGCATGCAAGAGAGATAGGGTGAGATGCAACACGACTACTTCTAATAAAACACAAAGATTCTAACTAATCAAACTATGAAAGCAAGTAAAATGAGCTTGGGTTGCCTCCCAAGAAGCGCTAAATTTAAAGTCTTTAGCCGACTTTTGTTTTACTCAACCGGGATCCAAAAACAAGTGTCGATCATGCCACGCCTTTGTATTTTCCAATAGTATAAGCGATCCTTTAGTGTATATAAGACGTGGATGATTAAGGATCCGAATGTTGATGGTCTTTTGGAAATCAAAAAATGTGTTCCTAATGATGAAAAATGGTTTATCAATCATAGTAAAGATATTTCTATCTTTACTCACATTAAATATCATGAAATCTGTAGAACATGTTAATTGATCACCATTTTCAAACATTGTTCCTTCAAGTGTGTGCTTCTTAAAATTTGATACATTTGTATTGAAGCTTACATCTAGAGTGCACATATTTTTGTCAATATGAGGATTTTCAATTGAGTGAGAGATAGAGATACTCCCTGAGTTAATTTGATGTGGCTCCTCCTCTTGTAAGATCAGATTGCACTCTTCAAAAGTCTCTCCAAATTTTGAAGGACGCGTCCACCTTTTTCATAATGGGCAATTCATGTTCACGATTTTCTATTTCACCAGGTCCCAAGAATGATGACGACTCTTCATTATTAAGTTGGTCAATCATTTGTTGGAGTAACTTTGACATAGTTTGACATGTAATCGCAATTTGTTGAATGCTTGCCTCGGTTTGTAGTAATCTATCATCACTTTCTCGATTTCTTATCTTACACTCTTTGATAAACTCAAAGAATTCTCTTCCAACTCGGACCGACGCATTTTATCTCATCTTGTCGTCTTCTTGCCTCACAATCATCTAGAAATTGATAAAGTATTTCTTCCAAGCTAGACAATTGTTCTTGTGGCTGATGAAAGGTTTCATGATTTGCCATATTTTGGGTCCATACATTTTCTTGAGGTGGATAATAAGGAACAAGTTCACACTTTGACTTCCAAAAATCATAGTAGCATCATCGGTTGGCCACATATATGCATACATTATATTTCCATCCAACGATGTGCCTAAAAAATTACACAAAATTAAAACAAGAAAAAGAAAAAACAAAAAAAATAGTCAAATTACAACTAGGCAATCAACCTTGATATCATACAAAACACATTCCCGTGAACGCGCGCCAAAAACTTGTTAGAGATTTTTCTAACCGCAAGTCTACGGTTGTCAAGTTTTAATATAGTGATATGAGTAGGGTTGTCGTATCCACAGGAATGCGTGTATAAGTACCAAAGTATAAATTACCTATGTTATATTTGTGAGATCAAAAATAAAGCGGATATCTCAATTTATAAATAAAAACAACTAGATGTAACTAATCAAAATATAAACATCTAAATCTATGGGAGAATGAAATCTAGAGGTGTGATGAATCTAGTTTTCCCTTATATTATCAATATGGTATATCAATCACAAATTACCAATTTATAAGTCAAGATTTCTACAATAATCATTTCCTCTCTCGAGTACCAAATGATTTTATATCACAATTGAGAAATCAATATCTCTATAAAAATCACCAATTGAAATCTCACTAAAAACTATGAATCTTGGTTGATGACTTCAAAGGATTCACAAATCTCTCAATTCTATGAAATCCTAGGTTATGCTATTTCAAGGCCACGTATTCAATTACCTCTCTCAAGTGTCAAATCAAATACACCAAACACTCTAAATTATTGATCAAGTAATTTAGAAGCAATAAATCCAAATAGCACAAATAGATTGGGAAATCTAGATTGACAAACCACAATATCAAAACATAAGTTCAAACATAGATTACATCATCCCTCTAGAATTATAAAGTTTAGCTCATGATGAAAATACAAATACCCATAATCAAATGAGAATGCATCTCAAATGATATACAAGAAACACAAAGAAGCAATTAAAGAGATTAAAGAAGAATCTTATCTATTTCTAGATGATAAATGTTTTCAATCTTCTTCCCCAACTCTTTTCTTGTGTGTTGGTGGTGTTGGTTTTCATCCCCAAGTGTCCTCCATGCCCTAGTTCAAGCCTACCATGTATCTATTTATAGTATCCTCCTTTTAGATCCAAAAATTGGACATTTCTTGTTTTGTCCTCCATGCCTAGTTCAAGCCACCTTGGCGGCAGCTCGACTTCCAAGGTACCCAAAAATAAAACTGCCCATTTTGGAGTGCCGGGCAGCGCTAAACACAAGAGTTGTAGCTCTCTCTTATCTTTCCATAGCCACTTGAATCAGCTCAATATCAATTTTGTAGAGAGAGTTATGACCACAATACTAAATGTTGTAGAAGAGTTCGCCAAATTACTCTTAGAAATTCCGGACGCGTTTGGGCGTTTCTTCAAATCAATCTTTCGTTGTTTGATCATTATTGCTTATTTTGACACACGCCTCATTAAAATGACTCTAGACTCAATATAATTGGCCCTCAACATGGCTTGGCCACTCAAATGACTCAAACAATAGAAATTAATACCTAACCTATGAGATATAACAAAAACGACTCAAAATACTCAAAAACAACACAAAACTCTAGTGTCGAAAGCCCAAATCAATGGTATAAAACCAACTGAACACTCTTTAACATTCTTCTAGTGTCCATGATAGAATCATGACCAATGTCCATGATTAATAAACCGTCACGTATAGACAAACTATGACAAATGCATAGATGTCCCTTTGTCATATAAACATTTATGACACTCGTTGATTTTAAATCCATTTGACAACATCGTATTGTCAAACTTAAGATGCCATTGTTTTAGAGCTTGTTTCAACCCGCATAAGGATCTTATTAACTTGCACACCTTCTTTTCTTGGACTAGGTGCAACAAACCCTTCAAGGTTGTTCCATGTATATTTCGCATCTATTTCTCCATTTAGAAACATTGTCTTGACATCCATCTAATGAATCTCAAGAATGTTAAAGCGAAGAATTGCGAGAAGCACTCGAATAGATTCAATCCTCATCATTTGGAGAATAGGTGTCAAAAGAATCATATCCTTTTTTTTGTTTAAAGCCTTTGGCCACAAGCCGTGCTTTATACTTATCAATAGTTCCATTTGCTTTATACTTCGTCTCTATGATCCATTTACATCCTAAATGTTTATGACTAGCAGGGAGATCAACCAACTCCCACGTATGATTTTGCATAATGGAGTCGATATCACTATTGATAGCCTCTTGCCGAGAAGCGAGCATGAAGACTACTTTGGAGTCTCTTTAATCGAGTTCGCTCATCTTCTAACGTAAATGTTATGAAGTTAGGTCCAAAAGATTTATCTATATTAGGCTCTTACTTCGTCTTAGTTCTTCACCACTTGGTGTTGAACTAATTGTCCTTCCAAATGTGATAGCAGGTGTTGTACCAGGTGTTGTTACAGATAACATCAGAAGTAACACTTCCAGCAACATCCGCAGTCACAACTGCAGCTATTCCAAATGTGATTCCATCAGACGTAACATCTGTACTCACATTAAAATACGTTCTTTTCGTAAAACTTTCATCTATCCTTTCTTTATAAGGATAAATATTCTCAAAGAATACAACATTCCTTGATTCAATTATGGTACCAATGTCATTTTTGATTTTTCTAACTTATGTACCATAATCGATATGCACTACTGTTAAGTGCATAACCTATAAACACACAATCGACCATTTTAGGAACGATTTTAACCTTGTTTAGTTCATGTATTGCAACCTTATCCAAACACCCCCACACTTTAAGGTAGTTATAAGAATGCTTACGATTTTTGACAATTGGTGAAGTATCTTATCTTTCCTTTAAGTGGTATTTTATTCAATAAATTGTTAAGCTGTTAAAATATCTTTCCCCACATATTAAGTACCCTTCTTCAACACCGGAATACTCTATAACTTACACAACTCATGGTTGTTTCTTCACCATTATACTTATATTCTTTGTTCATTGTTCCAAAAATACCATTAGAACATTTTTTTCAGTAAATGTGGCCTCAGGCGTTATCACACTTTAGGCAACACTTTAGACCTCATTTGGTCCTGAGTTTACCTTTGGTGTTTCAACACCTCTAGCAATACATCAGACCTTATTTGGTCTTGCATCTGCCTATGGTGTTACAACACCTTTGCCAACACCTTTTGCAATTGTGGTTCAACGTCTGCCTTAGATGTTACCACATCTCAGACTACATCTTCTGTTACATCTAAATCTGCAATTGTATCTCAAAAGTCAAAAACATGACATAAAGTAATGCCATGCCCACACAATTGCCGGATCCATTGGAATTCTTAAAAATATTCCAACAAATTTTCTTCTCAAGTCTCTACGGAGATTTTCATGGATTTAGATTCAGATCTCTGATTGCTTTCTTTGATTATCAATCGAACAATCAGGCCACTATCCAATTTCCTTCCAGTTATGTATTTAGGAATTTATAAAAATTTTCCAACCTCCCAACAACATCTAAACGATGATAACCATTTGGAAATTTCATTTAAACGTCACCCCTTGGGCATGAATATCATGCAACATCGATTGAAACTTTTAGACTAGTTTTGACATTTTTGGATATTTGGAATCATCTAGTTTTCAATCCAAAACTTAGAAATAATGAACCTTTTGGAAATCATATTCTCACTTCGTATTTCTTTTCCAAAGTATGAACTTTTTGGAAAACTATCCTCAATTCATATCAAACCACATAATACATATAGTAAAATATTTCACTAAGCCTGTTAAAGACATAGTAACAGCAAAGGAAATCGTCATCCTTGCCCCATGCTTCAAACGTAAAGCATTTTCAACAACAAATACAATTCCAGCAACCACTGGATGGTCTTCTGTCAGTTCATCTCCAAACTTAGGTTTTGTTTCTCCTTGCTATCATGAAGGTACAATATTCGTCTTGTGATTATTGATTTACAATGGGTTACATAAATGGGAAAAGCCATCAAGATGGATTACAAAATAGAAAGATAAAATTACAAGAAAAGAAAAACTTAACTATTACAATTCTTAAATGGATTCTAACCAGGAAGCATGAATACGATAGAACATTAAAGTCGAGTCGAGGAGGACCTCTTTCCGCAAGATAAATACGCCGCTTCTAGTTCTCACGGTTAAGCGTAATGTACCCAAAGATAAACAATTTACGTCTTTTGTGTAGTAGCACCACTAACACAAAAGCCCCATCAAACTAGAAATTGTGAGGAAACTAATTTGCTTGACTCGAGGAAAATGCACGAAAGGAAGATGGAGCGAGAGATGTAGCGACATTTGGGATAACATGCTTTGGACATATTGTTTTTCCTGAGAATTTGTGTAACTCTCTCTCTTTCTCTTCAATTTTCTTTGCACGAATGTGAATGCAAACTAAACCTATATAAGTTAGTCATTCTAGATACTTGGAGGAGATTAATGATAGAAAATAGGCCATTATAATCAAATGTAACTTCCAAGAGTTACAAACCACGTTATGACCACTATATAGGAGTCACAAACTCCAAGAGACACATGAATCTAGACACCTCCAATGTCTAGATACATCAAACCCAACAATCACTTTGAACCTGGGCCAAGCCCATTTTCAAGTAACAAAACTAATTGAATCTGAACCCATGATCAAAGATTTGGGCCGTCCCAAGACCCATTTGTGATTAATCGCTTGTGTTATGATATATCCAACCAGCAACACCTTTTAGTATTTAAACTAGGATAAATATAACTTTATTTTATATGTGGGACAAGCTAGGCCTTTCAACTCCTTTACATAATGCTCATTCGTGTTGTTAATTTAAATCTCATTAATTTTTCACTCACCGAAATTTAGTTTTGAGAAATAAAAAATACTACGAACATCTAATCGGAATATAGATTAATAATTTATAATTTAATTCCTCTAGAATTAAATATTTAGCCACCAAAAATTTGGGTCGATGATAGTTTTATCAAAACAATTTCCAACAATAAGTACTTGCATCTAATAAAAGTTTTTTTTTTGTGACAAAAAATTTCATTAATCTAATTTGATATCTCTATTGGATAAAAACACTTGGTTATCTCAATCATCTCACGCGAAAAAAAATATTACCACACTAAGACTATGAAAAAACAAACACTTTGCACAAAGATGGTAAAATCACAAACAAGAAAATAAATAAACAACTTAGATCTATGTGGAAAAACCACTTATGTATAAAATAAATTGACAAAAAAATATAGATGAGGTGATTTGGGCTACAAATTACCATAAAGCACCTTTAATGATGAACGACAAGAAATAGAATCAAAAGAAAGAGAGAGTTGAGAGAAAAAAAGGCTTAAATTTTATGATAGTTTCTTATAAGTGTTTTTTTAGAGCTTATTAGATGTTTGAACTCATTTCAATAATAAGTTATTGAAGTGTTTCAAAAAAATAAAATTGTGAAGCTTTTATCATGCTACTAGTGTCAATTTTATAATTAAAAATTATAAAGATTAAACGAGGTTATTAGAATAAGATCTTGCAATTTAGTTGACAAAGGATTGAGGGATAAATCAAAAACGTATCATCAACATAAAGCAAGAATTCATTTTCTACGAACATGTATAGATTAATTGAAAGCGAAAATATATAAATGATCAAAATTGGTGCTTGAGCCTCTATAATTCCCAAATATATCTTCATACATTAAGGGCAATGTCACATCTAATAATTAGACGCATTTTCTATTCGAGTTCTACAAGTTGAGATAGGTTTCGGCCAATAAATGTCGAAACATAATTTATTGGCTCACGTGTCGTAAATCGACCCGACTTATAAATCTACGAATAAAGACTGGTCTAAATAGGTGTAACAATCCCACGAACAAGACATATTGTTATTATCGACACAATTTGAAAATATTGGTTAATTTGGCCAAAGGTCGATCGAGGACCAAACTGCAACTTCCAAAAGGTATATGATTAAATTTGTCAATATCTAAAAATTGGATAGGAGTTATTTAAATAAAATGAATAAAATCATAAAGGACTAAAATGCTACATCGGAAGATAAAGGATTGAAATTGCCAACTTCTCAAAGTTATAGGAATAAAATTGCTACGCCAAAAATTGAGGGAGAAATAAAAAAATTAATATTGCATAAAGCGAGAATTCATTTTATATAGAATATGTTTAGGTTAATTGAAATTAAAAATATCTTAATGATCAAATTTTCTTTGCTCGAGCTCTTACAACTCCCAAATGTGTCTTCATGCATGCATCTTATTCTTTCCGACCTTCAAATCAACGCATTTAATCACATAAAAAGAGACTCAATTTCAAAATCTTGACTATTCAATAATATTTAAAGTAACACTAATAATTATTATTATTAGGAGTAATTACAAAATACCCTCGAGGTTTGGACTAATTACAAAAAAAAGAGATGTTTCAAAATTACAAAAAAATCCCTCACGATAGAGTTGTCCTTAAGAGAGCATCTATAATATTTTTATAAAGACCGGGAAGGGGTTTGCAATTTTTTTTCTTATGAAGGGAAAAATGTAAGACTAATCAACCTCCGAGTTTTTTCTCGTAATTTTCAAAAAATGTCGGGTTTTTTTTCTAATCAACCCGAACCACTTGTTTTTTTGTAAGTAACCCTTCTTCTTCTTCTTCTTCTTCTTCTTCTTCTTATTATTATTATTCTTATTATTATTATTATTATTATTATTATTATTATTATTATTATTATTATTTGTTACCATTCATGGAGTAAAAACTTCTCTCATGCTTAGAAGTGCCTTCATCAAAAGAGGGACAATAGTTAAATAATTGTTGTTGGCTGATGGGGCCTCATTTCCTGATGAACTGGAGTTGTTTATTGACTATTTCGGCTCTTTTTTTTTGCCGATCCAATCTCAACACGAAGCTTGTTCTCCATTTCGAGAGGGCCACACACAAGATTTTTGTTGGTATTCTAGCCTCCATGATTAGGGTTTCACGATTTTGTCTGTCTTGTTCCTCAATAGAGTTAGTTATTTTCATGGTTGTATTTATCCCGAACAACCTTGTAATGCGTTCGGGAAATCTTTAGTCTTTTCGGACGTGAGCGTGCATAAACACAATTTTGCTCACATCTCCTCCATTGATATTTGCATATAACACAAGTTGCGGGGGATAACAAGTTGGTTTTTTTTCTTTTTAAGAATAAATAAATAATAATGTTAGTAATTCAAGTAATAATCTAAAAATTATCAAAGTATGATAAGAATTTGTATTCTTTTTATATAATTTCAAAATAATTTTTAATAATGACAAATCCTTTACAAATCAATGACCAAAGAGTAACATAAAATAGAATGAATTCGACATATACTCTAGATGTGCATGCATTCATGTCTCGAAAAAAGAAATTGAATATCGAGGAGACAAGAAATTCAGTCAATATACCCGATCGGATCTTCCATTCTAAAATTGTATTTCATCTTCTATTCTACCACACAGATGATTGTCAACTTGTCTTCACATATGAATTTGCTAACATAATGCTTTCACCCAGAAATTAATGTTGCAAGAAAGAGATAATGTGCAACTTTGAGTCGGTAATCATATCCTTCGTATAAATGGTAAACCAATTCGAAGAACTAATAGATATTTCGTTCAGATTTATAAAGGTTGAATAAAACCACGTGACAAAATGAAAAAAACAAATTACTTTTTAGTCAAGAGTCGGTGATTCATTCTTTGAAAGAATAACAAAAACTTTATTCAGAGATTTTCTATTTATCAACGTGGTGAAATCTACTATTTCATATATCAAAAAAACAATAGAATATAAATCAGCCTAAGGATATTGGTCTTTAATACTGGAAACCTTACATCAATACCAATTCATTTTCTTCCATGTATTTGAAGGCATGTGTTCAACAACCCATAAACAATAGGGAAAAAACACTTTGACTACATTTTCATTATATTTTTATTTTAATGTATGACAAACCGCAAAGTGAGCCACATTACGAAATTTTTAATTCACAAAATGGTCCTGCCTTTTTTGGGATGGAGTCAACAACATCGTGATCTATTTTTCTTGTTATTTAGTTTGGGTTTGGATGTTCAAGATCTATTTTACGGATTAAGATCTATAAGACGACATGATATGAGTCTTCACAATAACACATGGAGCTTCAAAATGTTATTAACGACAAATTGTTGTAAAAATTATCAAAATTAAATGTTACATAAGATCTTATCTTTTTGGGAAAAAAAGACTTGCAATGTGGGCACTATTGCAAAAACATTTACAAGTTGTTACACAACGTATTTTATTTAGAAAAATATTATCAAACACTATTGTGGAGCTTATAAATTCTTAAACAACTTACGGGATGCATGCTCTAAAGAGCTCAAATTGAGTCGAACACCCTTTTAATATAGATTGGGATAACTAATCGTTGTCATTGCCGACATTTGAGCTTAACAATTTAACTTTTGCGGTCCTCGTGGATATTGTTAGAGAAAATTGACATAGAGTTATGGCATTACAATGACGGTTGTCACTAACCAAAAATGAAATAAATTTATTCTTTCTTTTATTTGTGACGATTGTTGAAATCCTCGTTGCTATAATATATATTACTATTATTATTGTCACTCTATCTTCCTTTGAGGGACTACATAAATAAGCTCCGACACTAACTCAAATAAAAGAAGCAGAGTTAAGATTAGTTATATAGGAGGGCCGACAATCAAAATCCCCAAATCTAAATATTTATTGTATATAATGACAAAAGTTTAATTGTTATACTTTGCGTCGAAAGTCTTCTTAATGTTTTTGGAGATTTAGTGTTGGTTTTAATTATTTCCATCTGTTATGATAATTTTCTTATGGTTGGCCTCATTCGCAAATTGGTTTGTTTAAATATCACTCATTACTTTATCTTATGGTACATTTTGTGTGCTAGAATTCTATTGAGTACAATGCCAGAAATTCACATCCAAGCACCTTTGTTTCAATGTTATTCATCATATTTAACTGGTCCGGAGGCAAGGTTTGATGGATCAAAACTTCTGGAATAGTGATATATTGGTAGCTTGCCTTTAGAGTTTGCATGTCAAAAATGAGAAAAAACATAAAAGTTTTGCAAGTTCAATGGATGATGCATGTCTCAACCTTTGTCGAGTTGAAATCAACTACATGGTTGATTCTGGATTTATAGGTCGAGATCACCAGAGAGAGGTGTTGATTGTAATTTTGCATAACTTCATGTGATTGCACAAGGATTGTAATTTTGTCTTGTTTTTAATTGGCGCAACATGTGGTTAGAAGTTGATTTTAAGGTGGTTATTGAGGTTATTGAGTTCTTCATTGGGTCATCGGATGAGTTTACATGAGTACTTGAGAACATTCTAATGATGATGAAAAATCTTGAACTCAACATTTCACATATTTTTAGATAAGGAAACAATGGGGGCAGATTGGCTTGCTACCATGTGATAGGTGTGAGTTTTTGCGTGTATTTTGAGGCGTATTTCGGCTATAATGATGGGTAAACATGCACATACTGCGCGTTAAATATTACATATTCACTCCCTGTGGAAAAGATATTACACTTTGCTTATTTTGTAGGAATTTCATGATATTTGAAGCGAATTGAATATGAATACGAGGATAGCAAAGTGGAAACACGAAGAATTGAGTGAATATACAAAAAGTGAAGCCAAAAATAGCGAAATTTGAGCGTCTAAGGAAAAGATAGGGGCACACGGGTTGGGCGTGCCTCGGGCACCACTCGTGCACCCCGAATAAAGAACATTTGAGCTCGCATGGCGCACGGGTAGGCCGCGCTCTACGCACCACCCGTGCGCTCTGCGAGAAGGGATGAATTCAGGGATGGCGACGGGTAACCACGGCTCGACGCACCACCCGTGCGCTCTGAGACTTGGATTATTTCAACAGGGTGGCGCACGGGTAACCCCGTGCTCCGACGCACCACCCGCGGCGTGCTACTGAATCCCATAATCAAAGATTATGCCCTAAACTTGAAGGTGGGTATAAAAGGCTTTTGGGGGCGCACACAAGGATATTCTAGCATTTTTGGGATCTACAACACAAGACAAGGGTCAACTCTTGGAAGGAGATATCAAGGAGACAATCGGGTTGCATCGGAGCTTGAAGAACGGAGATATATCGAGAGATTATCGACGTTCCTAAGTTTTCTTGCTTCTCTTTTAGTTTCCATCTTTCATTTTCATTTGTGATGGCTTTGAACACTATGTTTATAAGTTGTTTAGAAATCATGTGTAGCTAAACTCTTGAGATTTCGGGGTTTTGGAAGTAGATTAATGAACTCTTGTTGGATGTTTTAATCTTAGTTGAAGTTATTATCTTGAAGCCTATTTGAGTATTTTGAGCTTATTCTTGTTTTATCACTTAATCAATGATTTAACTTGTTTGATATATTGATTCAAAATTCGAGAGATGAGTTTCAATATTAGATCTTGAATACTCGACACAAATATTTGAATGAATCAAGAGGTTTGTAAATATTTGTGAGGACATTTGATCTTTTAAACTTTTGGGAGTTGAATGCTTCATGTTGAGTAGAGATGCTAGCATAAGTATTTCAATCTATGTTTTATAAGCATCTCGAGAGGGAGGATAAAATAGCTTTGTGATCGTCTTATAGGAATATTGATAATAACGTGGCTTGATTAAACCGGACAACAAGAGGATTATTAATCAAACCTTAACTCGAAATCCATTTCATTATCTTGATACTTCTATCATTTGTATTATCTTAATCTTGTGTTTTAGTGATTTAAATTGTCTTAATCTCAATACAACAATCATCAAATTTCGATCGTCTAAATAAAACTAAGACTATCTTGGATCAATACTTAGCATATTAATTTATTAGTCTCTGTGGATACGAGCTTTCTTACCCTATTCTACAAAACTACACCGTACACTTGCGGTGAAGCTAAAAATAAGGCGAACAAGTTTTGGCGCTGTTGGGGACTAATACAATTTTTGGTGCTAATATTGCGATAGATAGAATTAATTTTAATTTAGACAATTTTATTTTTTTACATTTTGGATTCACTTCAATTCTTCATTATTTTACTTGTTTCTTTTAGTTCGGTCCAGGGTAGTGCATGAACACGCCGAGGCAAGGGGACTTGATACCGCTTATACCGGAAGTCGAGGCTTTCAGCGAGAAGAATCGGTGCTACCACTAGACGGGCCGAAAGACAACACAATCCGATAATGGGGGATTTGAACGAGTTACCAATATCTTGTGCAAACAATGGTGGAAACGAGTTACCGATACCGGTTCAACGAAGAAGCCATTCATGATTACTTTCGACCACAAATGAATCATAATTACGGTGGTATTGCCTATATTCCTATCAATGCCAACAACTTCGAGCTCAAACCGGCACTAATCAATATGGTGCAGAATCGGTTGGGGGGGTTCGAATCAAGATACTAACTATCACCTTGCACATTTTATCCAAATATGCAATACGATCAAAATGAACGGAGTCTCGGATGACGCCATAAGATTGCGCTGTTCCCATTCTCTTTACGGGATAAGGCGAGAAATTGGTTGGGTACTTTGACGCAAGGCGGTGTAAGCACATGGGACGAACCCGAGCCAAAAGTTCTTGTTTAAATTCTTTCCACCAAGCAAAAATTTGCACTCAAAAGCGAGATTACTCAATTCGACGAGTTTGACTCGCAGCCTTTGTACGAGGCTTGGGAAAGGTTTCGGGATCTGTTATGTAGATGTCCACAACATGGGTTTTACGGAGGATCAACGGTTATGTTTCTTCTACAATGGTTTAATGGGACAAACGAGGGCCTTTGTGGATGCCGCAATGGGAGGAGCATTGTTGGCAATGTTTCCACAAGATGCCTTGAACCTTTTTGAGGAAATGGCCATGGCTTGATTACAGTGGCCATCCTGGAAGATCTAATGTACAACGAGTAGCCGAAATCTCGGATTGCACCAATTAAAACATTGACGGCACAAGTAGAGGCTTGACAACTCAATTGAGTGTATTTACGAAGGGGCCGAAGCGTGCATTTGAGCATGGGTAGTGAAGCTCTTCTATATCCGATGGAAGAGGTAAATTATGTGAATAACCGGAATTTCAACAATTTAGGAATAATTCAAACCCAACGCACTACCATCCGGGTTGAGAAATCATGAAAATTTTTCCTACGCAAATACAAAGAATGTGTTACAACCTCCATCGGGATTTAATGCTTCAAGTGGAGGCGGAAATGGGGAAGGCAAATCGTCGTTAGAAGATGCACTCACCTCCTTTATAAATCAATCTAATGCATTCATGAATGATACGAGGAGCCGACTCGCTAAGCAAGACTCTCGGATGGATAAGATAGAACAACAAGTGACAAGCTCGATAAAGAAACGGAGACTCAAATGGGTCAATTGGCTACAATTGTGGGTGGTCAACATCACAAGGGTCAATTTCCAGTAATACTGGAAATGAATCCTGAGAACAATGCAAGGCTATTCGCCTACGGCTGACGGAATATGAGGGGCCTAAAGAAAATGGGAATCAAACTTTCGATGAAGCATCGAGGCGGCGGGAGAATCCGTGATGAAGGATGATATTGAAGAAAATAGGAAAGAAAGAGAACAAAGAGGCGAAACAAACAAAGGGGTTGAGAAGCTAAAATAATCATCTAACTCGAATATATCTAAGTTGCCTATATCTCTTCCCTTTCCTCAAAGATTTCAAAAGAAAAAGCTTGATGATCAATTTGCCAAATTCCTTGATATATTTAAGAAATTGCACATTAACATTCCTTTGCAGGACGCACCAGAACAGATGCTTAACTATGCGAAATTTCTTAAGGATGTTATGTCAAAAGAGCGGAGGATGACAAGCTTTGAAACGGTGAATTTGACGGAAGAATGTAGTGCAATTATCAAAGGAAGCTACCACAAAATCGAAAGATCCGGGAGTTTCACTCTCCTTGTGCTATTGGTGGTAATTTCTTTAATAAAGCGTTATGTGATTTGGGGGCAAGTATTAATTTGATGCCTTTGTCCATTTTCGGAAGCTTGGATTAGGCGACGTGAAGCCATCTACGGTGACATTGCAACTTGCAGACCGATCACTTACGTATCCAAGGGGAATTATTGAAGACGATTGGTAAAAGTTGATAAATTTATATTCCCGTGGATTTTTGGTTCTCGATATGGAAGAAGATCGAGACATTCCACCGATACTTGGACGCCCTTTCCTAGCCACGGGTAAAGCCTTAATAGATGTGCAAAAGGGGAGCTCACATTACGTGTTAATGATGAGCATGTTTTATTTTCTATATATAAGGCAATGAAATTTCATGATTCGATGGAGAATTGTAATTTTTGGATATAGTTAGTTCATGCATTGAGGATTATGTGGATCATACATTGTCACGATGATTTGGAATTTGGTCTAACCCACTCGTGCTCAATGTCGAGTGTTGTACTTGATTTTGATAACCAAGATTTGTACGACTATGTTTGTGCCTTAGATCATATGCAGGAACTACCTAAGAGCGCAAGAGGCGAGAACATAAAGCGAGAAATAAGGAAGCCAAACTTTAAACGCACCACCCATGCATCCATGCACGGGCAAACGTGCATGATGCCGAGTGAAGAATTGAAGTCTCTCAAGAGCACACAGGCCGTGCGCCGAGCACGCAACCCGTGCGTGACTCGAAATAGTAACATCGACTAGGAACTCAAGCAATTACCTCGAACACCTCAAATATGCATTCCTTGGGGCAAATAATGCAAATCCGGTAATTGTTTCATCTCTTCTCACCCTACTCAACTTGATAAACTGTTAAGGGTTTTACGAAAACATAAGTCAACACTAGGATGGTCTATAAATCGATTTAAAAGGCATAAGTCCATCCGTTGTGATGCATAAAATTCGAATGGAAGATGTTTATAAACCATTTGTGCAAAACCAAAGACGACTAAACCCTATCATGCAAGATGTGGTTAGGAAGGAAGTGTTGAAACGGTTGGATGCCGGGATCATTTATGTTATATCCGATAGTTCATGGGTGAGTCCGGTACAAGTGGTGCCGAAAAAGGGGGCGAATCTTGATGGTGAAAAATGAAAATGAGGAACAAATTGCTACTAGAATTGTTAGGGTGGCGAATATGTATTGATTATAGAAAACTTAATGATGCCACTTAAAAGATCACTTCCCCTCCCCTTTATCGATATGATGTTGGATCATCTTGCGAGGTTATGATTATTATTGCTTTTTAGATGGTTATTCGGGTACAATCAAATCATGATGATTGTGGAAGACCAAGAGACAACAACATTTACATGTCCGTATGGCACATTTGCATTTCGTCGCATGCCATTTGGTTTATGTAATGCGCCCGCCACTTTCCAACGTTGTATGATGGCTATATTTCACGATCTTATTGAAAAAAGTTATGGAGGTGTTTATGGACGATTTCTCTGTGTTTGGTGATTCTTTTGATAATTGTCTTCACAATCTTTCCCTAGTCTTGCAGCGATGTGAAGAGACCAATCTAGTACTAAATTGGGAAAATTGCCATTTTATGGTGCGCGATGGTATTGTGCTAGGTCATCGAGTCTCTTCCGCAGTTTGGAAGTTGATCGGGCAAAGATTGTAGCAATTGAGAAGTTACCACCTCCTACAAACGAAAGCCATTCGGAGCTTCGGGGCCATGCCGATTTTGAGAAGGTTTATCCGTGACTTTTCTAAAATTTCTAAGCCCTTGAGCCAATTGCTAGAAAAAAGAAAAAACGTTGCGTTTCAAATGCGCATTGGTGACCGCAGACCTATACTCGCCGCCCCATATTGGAGTCAACCATTTGAGCTGATGTGTGATGCAAACGACTTTGCGGTTGGGGCTGTTCTCGGTCAAAAGGGGGAAAAATTGTTCAGATCCATCTACTATGCAAGTCGAACGTTGGGGAGTGCTCAAAAGAATTATACCACAACCGAGAAAGAGATGTTGGCGATTGTTTTCGCATTCGATAAATTCCAATCTTACTTGATCGACGAAACGACAGCATACCAACCATGCGGCTATCAAATACCACTTTGACAATAAGGATGCGAAACCGAGGTTGATTCGATGGATCTTATTATTGCAAGAGTTTGATGTGGAAATCAAGGACCGGAAAGGATGCGGAACGTGGTAGCAGACCATTTGTCTCGATTAGAAAATCAAGAGGAGCAAAAGGAAGTACGGGAGTAATAAAAGAGGAGTTTCCGATGAACGATTACTCATGCTTGAGGCAAAGTTCCCGTGGTATGCGGACTTTGTCAACTACTTGTTGTCGGAGTTCTACCTCGGGATCTATCACCGTATCAAAAGAAGAAATTCTTACATGATGTAAAGTTCTACATGTGGGATGACCTCCTACTCTTTAAGAGGTGCGGACAAAATCATAAGAAGATGCGCACCTCAAGAAGAATGGGAGGAGTCCTACAACATGTCACTCCGCTCCCTGGCGGACTTTTTGGCCCCACTCGCATCGCAATGAAGGTATTGCAAAGTGGGCTATATTGGCCCACTTTATTTAATGATTGTTATTTGTTTGTGCAACAATGTGACAGTGTCAACGAATGGGCAACATTTCCGGAAGACACGAGATGCCGATGACAAACGAATAGAAGTTGAATTGTTCGGCGTTTGGGGATTGACTTTAGTGGCCCATTTACATTATCTTGGGGCTATCAATATATTCTACTTGCAGTGGAGTATGTATCCTAGTTGGGTAGAGGCGATTCCTTCCAAAACAAATGATGCCCAAATTGTGATGAAGTTCCTTAAGAAAAATATATTTACTTGATTCGGCACTCCAAGAGCTTTAATTAGCGATGGAGGTCGATTTTGTAAATAAATTGATGAGCAAATTGTTGGCAAAATATGGGGTGAAACATAAAGTTGCATTGGCATACCATCCACAAGCTAATGGGCAAGCCGGGAAGTAGCCAACCGGGAGATCAAACAAATCCTTGAGAAGACGGTTAACATCAACCGAAAGGATTGGGCATTAAAATTGGATGATGCTCTATGGGCGATCGGATCGCATATAAGACACCGTTGGGCACATCTCCATATCAACTTGTCTTTGGGAAGTCATGCCATTTACCGGTAGAATTGGAGCACAAAGCATTTTGGGCGGTCAAGAAACTAAATCGGATTTTCAAAAGCGGCGATGAAAGGTTGCTCCATTTGAATCGGATGGAAGAGTTTCGGGATGAAGCTTAGGAAAACTCCCGAATTTATAAGGAAAGAACCAAGAGGTGGCATGATAAGATGATCAAGAAATGAGAGTTTTTACGGGAGAACCGGGTGCTCCTATACAATTCACGCCTTAAATTTTTCCGGGAAAACTCAAGTCTAAGTGGTCGGGGCCATTCGTGATAAAGAAAGTATTGAATCCACCGGGATTGTAGAATTGTTGACAAAAGAAGGTGAGACTTTCATGGTAAGCGACCAATGGATTAAGCACTACTTACACTGAGGAAATCAAGAGGAAGTGACATCCACCACCTTCCGCGACCCGTAATTTAACAAAACAGGCGTCAAGCTAAAGACGTTAAATATAGCGCTTGTTGGGAGGCAACCCAACGGTTTTTCGTGTGACTTTCATTTTTGTGTGTGTTTAGTTTCAATTTTGTGTGATTTGAGTGATTTGATATGCCTGTTTCTATTAATGAGTGCGATTTGTGTGTTTTTGTTTCATTTTTGTGTGTTCAAAAAAAAAAATTCTAAAATTGTTGTACAGGTGCGCACGGGTAACCCATGCGTTGGCGCACCACCCGTGCGCCCTACAGAGAGTTGAGTATTTCACCGGGGTGGCGCACGGGTAGCCCGTGCTTCGACGCACCACCCGTGCGCCTTACAGAAGAGGCATAAATAAGAGCAGTTTTAAAACTGCTCTTCTTCTCAACATCCCCCAAATCGCGCGCCCAATCCCCCAACTTCCTTACCTTCAAAATTTCTTGTAATTTCCACCTAAATTCTCCCATTTAATTACTCCCCCATCACATTAGAACCACAATTTGCATTGTATTCAAGTTCTTCACTTTGATTCAAATTAGAAAATTGAAGATAAAGCACCAGGGTTCAAGTTCTTCACTTTGATTCAAATTCAAAAGTCGTAAGAGCATCGTTTTTCCTTGCGAATTTCTTGTCAATTATATAATGTGAATCATGATTGGTGCTAGCTTTGATATTTTTGCTATGTTTTGAATGAAATCTTCTTTAAGGCAATTTTATCAAACACTTTGTGGGCATGTATAATTGAGGAGATTTTGGATGATATATTGATGAAGAAGGCATGGCCAATGATTGTTTGAGCTAATACTTTTCTAGAATGGCCATAATTCTTGCTTGCTTGGGGTAGTTGATCGATCAAAGTAAAGTAGGGAAGTGAATTTGCATCACCTAATATGTTAGCTTTAATCCCTACTTTGTTGTTGCCATTGATGATATGGGGATGCTAATGGAATGTATTTCGGTACAAATCCTTCATGGGCTTAAAGAAATCCCCGGTGGAAGGAGATGCGTGCACGCGGGCGGCACTGACGAGGCGTGGCACCGCCGAGAGGTAGACCAAAACAGTCCGCGGCATATGGGGTTGAATTGACAAACGCAGATGATCTTGAGCGATGGAATCACTTGGTTGGTCGCCAAATAGCTCCATCCCGCTATGCCGACGATGATTGTACCCAAACTTTGGGGATACATGAGGACGTGTGGCGTCTCTTTGCAAAGGTTGGATGGACAAATTTCATGAGCCGAAGGTGGCCGACCTTTAAACGATTCACGTTGGAGTTTTTGAGTACGTGGAAGTACTCAAACAAGGCGGGACTTTTGAACCATATATGATACGCTTTCGGTTGGGGAACGTTCGAGAAAATCGTCTATGACCCAATTGAACACCATTTTTGAGGTTCCAATCGAACGCTCGTACTCCGCCCGATGCCCCATTATGATCAATATGACTTTTGGAGAATGCTTGTGGAAACACCACAAACGGGGCCTATGTTGTATGCCGCACGGGCCAAAGCCTCTTGGATCCAGGAATCCAGTCTTCCGGTACATACAACGCGCGGATCGCTTCCCTCCGTGTTCGCCCGAGAAAATATTGGAGGGATGACTACTAAGGAGCTATATCTACTATGGTGTATGGTCACAAATACCCCCTACAACACAGTAGTCAATCAATTTCGCAGAGCAAATAGAACAATTAGCTAGGCGGGAAGCGGGGTACGATTTCTATAGGGGCCTCATTACCCCTATTGCCCGGCATTTCAACGTTGATTTCTCGAGGCTTGGAGCCTATTCCGGCAGCACTGGTTAATTTGGCATCGTTGCACCACATGAAGTTCATAGCAAACGAAGACAACACATTGGTACTTCTACGGAAGAAAGGTCTTTGCATTTCCATTGCCTAACCCGCCATACACCATAGTCGATACATTGACGGACACCACCAACTTCCTAATGAACTCTGACGCACATAACCGAATTACAGAGGCTATAGATGCAAGAAAGAAGCGCATAGTTGAAGGTTTCCAGGATGAAGAGGATATGGTGGCGGAGGAGGATGAGATACATGGACGAGAAATGGGGGTGGAACCTCATCACCCCCAAATTGGATATGATATACCCGAGTCCTCACACGGAGGCGATTACCCCGACGTTCTCAAGCGGGGATCGTCCGGTACTTCTCATAGTGGAGGACCCCAACGCGGCACCGATTTTCAAGAAACATTATATGCATTTGGGGAGGACTTGCGTCGGCAAGAGAGAGGAGTTGAGGGCGACGGGGAGGATTTGAGGCAACATAGGGCTGATTTTCTCGCGTTCAACGAGTGCTATGATCGGCGTTCGAGGAGGCGTGGCAAGTGCTCCAACATTACAAATGTGGCATATTTCCAAGGCCACTTCCCACCGCCGCCCATGATGATTGGTATATCCCACTTTTCGTTATTGAAATTCTATTTTTTCCTTAGGACACTATAATTTCATTCAAGTTTGGTGGGAGAGATAGTATTTTATATATGAAAAGTGTGGATTTCGTGTTTTCATATAGTTGCATTAGAGCATTCTAGGTTGCATTTGCATTAGAGCACGTTTATAGCTTTAGACGTCTATTGCTTTCGTAGTGGTTAGAGAGTGAGTTGACCGGGCATGTTGCAACTTGTTGTTTGTGTGTTGATTGAAAATTCATATTGTTGGGATTGGATGTTGGTTATGAGTTGATTGAGCCTTGAATAGATGACATTGAGCATGTTGATATGGAAAACTTGGTTTGATGCTTTGAATTACATAATTGCAAGCCACGTGAGCTTTTGAGCCTTTTGCTTTGTATCTTGTGCGATCTTGTTGTAATTTGAGTGTATCATTCATGTTGTTAAAATTCTAGAACTTGCTTGGGTATCTCTGTCAAGGCCACATGTTGTATGCGAATGTGAATGTGATTAAAGGCCATCTTTGCTAGCCTTTCAAGCCTTTTACCTACCTAAAGATGTTGAAATTCCTAGTTAGCCAAGTTGAGCCTATAGCCTATTTCTTTGATAACCACAAAATTTAACCCTTGATCTTAATATATCCATCACCTTAAACTCGAATGTATAGCGTTGAGCAAAGGAATGAATGAGGATGAATGGGTGGGAATTGAAAAGTAGGATAAGTGGGCATACTTGGTTAAATGGAACAAAAAGAGGAAGGAAAGGAGTTGAATAAAAAAGTGTTGAAAATGCACAAATGAAAAAAATTGAAAAGTTGATAAACTTGGGGGCGAAGGATTGTGATTTGAGGCGATTCTCAAAAGAAAGAAAGGAAATGGAGATAAATAAAGTTGATAAAAATGAGGGATGATTGGAGTAGCATATGGGATTGTAATGAAAATGATTGATATGCTCATCGGTCTATATACTCGAGTTTGAGTCACTTTATCCAAAATTTCCTTCCCAAACCAAAGAGCCTTCATTACAACCAAATGAGAAAGTCCTTTTGATTCACAAATTGCATACACTCTAGTGGCGGAGATATGAGACGAATTGCAAGCCTATGGTAATTTTGCGACATTGAATTGATTTGAGCGTAAACACGTCATATATCCTCGTGAGATAAGAGTATACACTTAACTTTGAGAGTTGGAATTCAGAGCATTTCACTTTGTTTTACTTGGCGTGTTCTTTGATCGAGATAATTGAGGCTTGATTGGGTTGTGCTCAACATTCATGACGAACAATATGGATCTTCTTGTGGGTTCTCTGTGTGCGCTGATATTCTTATCTCCTGTTGTGCCTTCGTGTTTTAAACATTGTTGATCGGGACGGTCACAGGAGTTTAAGTTTGGGGATTTTGATAGGTGTGAGTTTGCATGTATTTTAAGGCGTATTTGGATATAATGATGGGTAAACATGCACATACTCGCGTTAAATATTACATATTCACTCCTGTGGAAAAGATATTACACTTTGCTTATTTTGTAGGAATTTCATGATATTTGAAGCGAATTGAATACGAATACGAGGATAGCAAAGTGGAAACACGGAGAATTGAGTGAATATACGAAAAGTGAAGCCAAAAATAGCGAAATTTGAGCGTCTAAGGAAAAGACAGGGGCACACGGGTTGGGCGTGCCTCGGGCACCACCGTGCACCCCCGAATAAAGAACATTTGAGCCTGCATGGCGCACGGGTAGGCCGCTCCTACGCACCACCCGAGCGCTCTGAGAGAAGGGATGAATTCAGGGATGGTGCACGGGTAACCGTGCTCCGACGCACCACCCGTGCGTCTGTCTTGCCGAATCCCATGTCTGCGACATTATGCCTAAACTTGAAGGTGGGTATAAAAAGGCTTTTGGGGGCGCACACAAGGATATTCGGCATTTTTGGGATCTACAACACAAGACAAGGGTCAACTCTTGGAAGGAGATATCAAGGAGACAATCGCGGGTTGCATCGGAGCTTGAAGAACGGAGATATATCGAGAGATTATCGGCGTTCTAAGTTTTTCTTGCTTCTCTTTTAGTTTCAATCTTTCATTTTCATTTGTAATGGCTTTGAACACTTTGTTTATAAGTTGTTTAGAAATCATGTGTAGCTAAACTCTTGAGATTTCGGGTTTTGGAAGTAGATTAATGAACTCTTGTTGGATGTTTTAATCTTAGTTGAAGTTATTATCTTGAAGCTTTATTTGAGTATTTTGAGCTTATTCTTGTTTTATCACTTGATCAATGATTTAACTTGTTTGATATATTGATTCATAATTCGAGAGATGAGTTTCAATATTAGATCTTGAATACTCGACACAAATATTTGCATGAATCGAGAGGTTTGTAAATATTTGTGAGGACATTTGATCTTTTAAACTTTTGGGAGTTCAATGCTTCATGTTGAGTAGAGATGTTAGCATAAGTATTTCAATCTACGTTTTATATGCATCTCGAGAGGAGCATAAAATTGCTTTGTGATCGTCTTATAGGAATATTGATAATAACGTGGCTTGATTAAACCGGACAACAAGAGGATTATTAATCAAAACCTTAACTCGAAATCCATTTCATTATCTTGATCTTCTATCATTTGTATTATCTTAATCTTGTGTTTTAGTGATTTAAATTGTCTTAATCTCAATACAACAATCATCAAATCTCGATCGTCTAAATAAAACTAAGACTATCTTGGATCAATACTTAGCATATTAATTTATTAGTCTCTGTGGATACGACATTGCTTACCCTATTCTATAAACTACACCGTACACTTGCGGTGAAGCTAAAAATAAAGCGAACACCATGTTTGTATTTCGTCTTCAAACTCTTATTGTTCTTGCAATTTTCAAACAAGCTACCGAATATGTGCAAGTTAGATTTGGCATTTTCGAGTTTTAGATTTGAATAGATTTTTGTCTTTGCTTAGGGATGTCGGTGCGGTTGGGCGGGCGGTACTTGAAGACCTATCCATCCATTTGGAAACTTATCACTCATAAGACACACTTTTTTTCATCATTCAAATTATTAATTTAAAGGGAGACACTCAAATATTTCTCTAAATTTGAAGCTTTGCTTCAAATCACTCAAAATTACTCTATTGTTTTTCTTCACCGGGATACTTGAAATGCACAAATGGCCAACCTAATTAAATGATAATATGCACTTAGACAAGTGGAGTGTTAGTTGTGCATTATCATTACTTGGAGAATTTTCTTAGGTGGAAAAAAGAGTTGGTGGTTCCAATTGCAAGTTAATATTCAACACACCCTCTTAATTTGCAATCCCTTCTTGAACTTGATTTGTCATTCTAAATGAGTTTCTCGGCTTGTAAAGTCTTCAAACTTTAGTGGCTTGGTTAAATATGTTTGCAATTTGATCTTGCGACTTCACATATTTCACTTGAACTTTTAAACTTCTCTTTGGTGTGCTTATTGGATTGCAATTATCCATCTTAAACTTTTTCAACATCTCTTTTGTGTAGATTTCTTGTGATATAAAAATCCCCTCTTCATTTTGCTTGATTTCGAATCCGAGGTAGTGCGCCATAAGTCTAATGTCAGTCATTTCAAACTCTTTTTTCATTACCTTCTTGAATTCTTGAACATGCTTATATTGTTCCTGTAAAAATCAAATCATCAACGTCATAGCAAACAATTAAAATATCAATATACTTGTTCTTGTTGTAAAGAGCATGTTCGTATAAATATTTAGTGAAGCCTTTCTCTTGCAAGTATTTATCAGTTCTACAATTTCATGCTCTCGGCGCTTGTTTCATAGAGAGCTTTCTTTAACTTCAAGACTTTTTTTTCCTGTCTTTCAACCACTAGCCCGTTGGTTGTTCAATGTAGACTTCTTTGTCTAGTACTCCATCAAGAAACGCCGACTTTACATCCATCTTATATATTTTCCACTTATTTTGGGCTGCTAAGCGAGCAACGGGGGCAAACACATCATCATAGTCAATGCCAACTCTTTGACTATAACCTTTGCAATAAGACTTGCCTTGTACCGTTCAATTTCGCCTTCTACATTCTTTTTCACCTTGTACATTAAGTTTACACTGATGGCTTTATGACACTTGGGAAGTTGAGAAAGATCCCAAGTGTCATTTTTCTTGAAGGATTAATTTCTTCACCCATTGCACCTTTCCATTTCTTATATTGAGCAGCTTCTTTAAAGTTCGCAATCTAACAAACAAAATAGGTGAGATTTTTGAGCTTATTAGTTACCTCATAGAAATCTTAGGACTTCTTGCGATATTCATTTCTCTCGCCCATGAAATATGGTGGTGATTTTTAAAATGACGGTGAAGTTGGTGGTGTAATTGATTCTTCTCCGGTTGTTCAACAATTGCTTGTTCATCATCTTCAAATTTAGGAACAAAGTTGTAATCTTTGGCATGTTTTTCCCAATTCCATGCCCCTTCTTTGTCAAAGGTGACATCTCAATGATGATATCTTTCCATTATTGGGATTATATAGTTTGTAGCCTTTGGAGTTATTATCGTAGCGATGAAGATGAAGATGAACATCTCGCTTTCATCATCCAACTTGCGTCGTATTGATCCGGTACATGTACATGAGTTATGCTTCCAAAAACTCTTGATGGGAAATACCCGCTTTCTTCCATTCCATGTTTCTTATGGTGTCTTGCCCCTCTGTTCTTGTTGGTGAGCAATTTGTGGATAGATCGCACATGCTACGGCCTTACGCCCATGAGAACTCTTTAGGCATTTTCTTGCTTTTGAGCATACTTCGTGCCATGTTGAGAATAGTACAGTTCTTTCTTTATGCAACTCCATTGTGTTGGGGGGATCTAGGAATAGTGAGTGGTCGTCGAATTCCGTTTGCTTCACATAATTATTGGAATTCATTCGAAGTTAATTCTCATCCTTGATCGGTTCTTATGGCTTTGAAAGACCACTTTCTTTCTGCACTGTCACTTTAAACTTTTTGAATGCTTCAAACACTTCTGGCTTCTGCTTCAAAAAATAAACCCACATTTTCCTTGAAAAATCATCAATAACCAGTAAAAAGTAATTACTTTTACCGAAAGAACTTAGCTTGATAGGACCACAAACATCAGCATGTATGAGCTCAAGTGGCTTTTGGGATATAGAGTTTGATTCTTTTGGAAAGATTTGTGTGAATTGTTTCCCAGACATCCTTCACAAAGATGATCAGGGTGGTTGATACAAGAGAAACCTCTCACTATATTCTTCTTGGAGAGTAACTTGAGTCCTCCAATGTTGAGATGTCCAAATCTTAGATGCCTAATATATCCATGTGAGTGATGATTAGTATTAAACCTTCGTCACTAACTTAAAATATTTATATACATTATTATCTCAAAAATAATATATATTATTTTATACTTAGAAACGACATCATATGTTTGTTGTTAACAATGGTTGGTGAAAACCAAAAAGTCGAGATTTACCCACTCGTGTTTAGAGCGCTAACTCTTATTCTCACTCGCCATTATCTCGACTACTACCACGAGATCATTTTCTGCCATGAATATAGTTAGGGGTGTTCATTCGATTAAATCGGACGAACGAAATGAAAATTTGATTAACCAAAATCTATAATCAAGTTAAAACCAAATTATTATATCGGTTTTTCAATTTTGTTTTTGGTTTTACGAATTTTAGGGGGAATGAAAAAAATGTTGAAACTGGAAAAATATTTGAAGCACCGACACAAGTGGGAATAACAAAAAAGAAATCAACACCACCCTTAACAAATAAAAACAAATTAGAGAAAAACTAAAGAATGTGAATCAACCTTTAAAACGAGGCTTACATTTTTTTTATTTTTTGAAACAACATCCATACGTTGTTATCGTCATTTCTTGGGAACAATCGGCTCATGAGTGAAAAAACCCAATAAAACCTAGAAGATAATAGAAATGACTCAAGGAAACCAAATAAAACCTGAACAATTGAAGAATATTTGGGAGAGGAGAGTTCAGAGCCGACCCTAAAAACAATGAAAGAAGCATCACCCGACTTCACTTGATTTCTCTCCGAGAGATGGAGATTGGTGCATAAGGTTCTCGAAGATGTTCTCTACCGATTGTCATTGTCTTTACCTTAGATTTTAATTCGTTCAATCATGGATTTAGATTCATATTTATTTCTTGAAATCAATCAACCTTCCGCGTAAACATGTTGATTCCTCCAATGTCTTGTTTTCACGACATAATTACCGATTTCTTCTTCGTCTTTGGCAATGTCGACTATAAACAGAAATTTTTCCTCTCCTCAAGATTCGGATACTATGCATGACCCAAAGGATGACATGATTCCATCCCGAACTAGGGTTCTTTAAGAGGTCCGATATGGATGTTCATATTTCCTCTCCTAGGGTTTCTACTAAGGTTTTACCTAGCATTACGTCAAAACTTAAGTTAAATCCTAATCTTATCCCTACAATGACTACAATTTCTATAGGTCCTTCAGAAAATTTTCATCCGGTTACCACGAGGAATTATAAACGCACGATCAATCCCATAGATATTAACAGTAATCAATATATCTCCAAAATCAAAGCCAATCATATTCAACAACTTCTAAAGTTTCTACACGGGGGATGAAATCGAAAATTTTCCCACACCATTGCACAGGGAGGATCCACAACCAAGTCAAGAAAGGGGAATATTTCTCGGTCACCATGTGTTAGGAAATTTATTTGTTAGATTTTGATGATACCATGTAAAACTTAGACTAGGAAGTTGGCACCCCATTTTCCTTGTAATTCTGTATTGTAATAGATAGAATTGGAAGAGCCGAGTGAAGTCCGCTAAGTCAAGAATACAAGAAGTCAAGCAGATGGAAAGAAGACTCTATTGAGTGTCATTGAGTATGGCACTAGAAGGAAGACAAAGACTCGATTTGAAGGAGAGTCACCGAGGAACAACTTTGTGTGAAGTATGAGTCAAGTCAACTTAAGAAGCCAAGTCTATCGATTGAAATGATAGTTGAGTCAATCTTATGATTGAAGAAGACTCAAGTCACAAGGGTAAAGCGGAAGTCAAGTTAAGACAACTGACTTAAATTCGTTGGAAGGAAATCAATGATATTACTCGATAAAGAATGTCCAAGCTGCCAGGTCTTAAAGTGTTTGACCCAGAAATATGCAAAAGAAATAAGCCAATGGAAAGCATCGCAACTTGTGTGTCGAACCCCGCAAGGCTGGGATGCCATTTATTACGAGGAAGGGTCAACATCACAAGTGCTGCAGACCAAGAAAAGACAAGCCAATGAACAAGAAGTGTCATTTGAAATTAGCTTATCTCTTCAACAGGCAAATTTCAAATGAGCACTATATAAGCGTTGAGGAAGCAATTGAGAAACGGTTACCAGAACCTAGCACGAGCAAGCAATATTCAAGCAATTAACCTGGAACATTCTCAAAGCTTATCAAGATATTCCTGAAGCCTAAAACTTGAAGAAACTCGATCCAACACACAGTATGAAGGAAAGACAACTTCAACCATTTGAATAGGAAACATTTGAAGATCAAAAAGAGGTATACTTTCCAAGTTGAAGGATTGTAGAAAGGTTTAGGGTCGAACCAAGATTCAAGTTTGTTGGAGGGCTGTATGAACAAATCCAAGACTTGAAAGTAAGCTGAAGTAGCAAGGCCAGTGCCTCGAAGAAGCTAAGTCACGGAGAAGCATTTGTGTGATCAATTTGTCTCTAGGATTCACTACTTTATAACTTGATCATTACTTAGTGGATTCCTCCGGGGAGTTGAAGAAGAGTGGATTAGAGGAATTACTCCATCCTCGAACCACTATAAAATGGACTTGTGTCAATTTACTTTCAAAGACTTGCATTCTGCATAGTTTATTATATATGATGTTAGTTAAATCGCTATCCAAATGATAATTAACAAATGCTAAAATAAGTGTTAAAAACAAGCTTTAAACCAATCAAAAGTGTGTTAAGTCTTCCGCTTTTAAAAACCAAATCAACTAAAGTTAAGTATTAAGCTTAAGCAACAGAGTTATACTATCAACAGCTCTATCGAGTCTGTTGAGTGGGTAACTTAGCTGAATATAGCCAACTTAGCTGTCCCCCAAGGACACAACTGATTTGAGTCAACTCTGTTGAAAAATCTTTAAAAGACTAAAAGTGAAAATTTGGTAAGATTTATTCCACCCCCATCCTCTAAACCATACACCACACCCATTGGGACCTACGAGTGGTATCGGAAGCGGTTAGTTCATTGAGCCTTCCGCATTGGTTAGTTCTTGAACTAGATCTCATTCTTTTTCAAAGGTTTTAACACTTGTGTTTTACAAAGTCTTTCATCTTTTAAGCAAAGTTATTATCATGGAAGCAAATCTAACTCGTATTCCAATGTTTACTGTGGAAGAGTTTGATGACTGGAAAATTCATATGCAGGCTCATCTATCATCTTTACACGATGAAATGTGGCTTGTGATAGAGGATGGGCCATTGCATATATCGATCAACAACTGCTTTGCAAAGAGCGGCAGACCTGCGGTGAAGGAGAAGCTGCTGAGGTTAGACGACCATGGTTTGAAAAACCATGCCTTTGAATGGACAAATGAAGATAGAAAAAGATATAACCTGGACAATGTGGCCAAGGATATACTCTACAAGACGTTGGACAAGGCGATGTTCAACAAAGTCAAATCGTGCAAATCTGTTTAATAAATCTGGGAAAAGTTAACCATGATTTGTGAAGGACCAGAAAAGATTAAAGAGAACAAATTAACTGTTGCTGTTCAAAAATTTGAAAATTTTAAAACTCTTACAAGTGAAACTCTGGATCAGCTGGATGCCAGATTTACAGAGATAACAAATGAGCTTTCTCTTGGTAAAGAATACACTCAGAAGGAGATGTGCATGAAGATATTCAGAGCCCTCCCAGCTGAATGGGAAATGAAGGTCATGGCCCTGAGACATTCAATGGAACTCTCAAAAACATCTAATCATGAGCTATTCTCATAACTCAAAGCTTATGAGTTTGAGCTGAGAATGAAATAGCAAGAGGAAACAATTGTACCAAAGTCAGCTTCATTATTGGCGGTGATGGGAAACGAGGTGAGCCAAAGGAGACCATTGACCAGGAGGAGATTGCCCTCATGGTAAAGAGATTCAATAAGTTCTTCAATAAGAACTATAAAAGAAACAAAGGTGAAACCTCCGGAAGAAATTCAGCACCCTCTAAAGCAATAGAGGAGGGCCGCCAAGAGAGCCGATAATCAAAGGACCACAGAGCCGATCAAAGAGTTAAAACCTGTGTTAGAATTCAAGACAACCAGGACACTTTGCCGTTGATTGTTTCTATCAACTTGGTCAACAAGTATAGAAAGGAGGAAGAAAGAAGAGTCTTGAGAGAGAGAAGACAAGAAAAGAAGGAAGCCATGTAGGCCGCTTTGAGATCACGACCTGACCAAGTGCAAAAAAGCGACAAACTCGAAAGTAGTGAAGCGACTACTCAAGTGATACGAGAGGAAGAGGCTTTGATCCGCCTCATGGACAAAGAACAAGATCAAGAAGATGAGGTACATTCTAACTCAACTCATTCCGATTCGGGTGTGATGACTACGACACACACCTCTTCACCCACGATCTTTATGATTCATTAGGCAAAATGATGAAAGATTTTGAGCACATTAAAACCACTCACACATTTCTAAATGAGAAAATAGTCACTTAAAAGTCAAAACTCACGGTGACAAAAGAGTTGAGTACTCGAGTCACATAGTCGATGAAAACACTAAGCCGAATCTTTGAAAATACCAAGATCATAGGAGAGTTAGCCACTTTCTGAGAATAGAGGGAAAACGATCTCAAAAATGTGATTGCCTCATTTTTACAAAAGCATCCAAATCATTGGATGAACTTATTATGAGTAAAAAAGAATGTGGAGACAAGACAGGCATAGGATTTAATTTCTTTCTGCATAGTCAAACTCCAAGAGTGACTTTGTAAAATGGATCTTCAAACAATGAAGGATTCCAAAAACCCAAAACACCAAATGTTGTAGCCACATTCACTCCAAAGCACAATCACAATCATACTGGCCTTGGTTATAAAGGGAAAGCAAAGAAGCCAGTAGAGAGTATCTTTGAAAGGGCAGTGAGAAGAAATTCGCACAGATCCTCAATGGACCCCAAAAGAAAAATACTGTAAGAAGCAAACAGAGCTACCAAAAGCCCCAGAAATTTCATCAAAGAAATACATATGATGGGAATGGTAGAAACTCTCCAAACCAAGCTGATTGGAATAATGTGAAATATCAGCAAAGACCTATGGGATACAAGCCAAAATAGCAAAGACCTTAGCCTCAGTAAAGGTCATTCCCAAGGCAAAAGAGCTATTATAAGCACACATATGCACCCAAGCACTACACTCAGAAATTTCATAATTATCCCAAGAAAGCAATTGCTAAAAAATACACACATGCATACAGACAAAAGAGACAGTTGTATGATCCTATAACCCTTAATCAATTTGCAAATGTGCATTATGATTATGGTATTGATAGATGGCAACCTCTTAGAGTCAGATCATCTGGCTATATAGGTTGGTTGGAACATCTTATAGCACTAACCCCTAATGACCCAGGCAAGTATGGGTACCTAAAAACTGATTTCCTTGATTGCAGGTTCAAGGAACAGCTGAGTGCCAAGGAACCTGGTACATGGATAGTGGCTGTTCCAGACATATGACAGGAAACAAGAAAAATCTATCAAGATTCAAGGAGATTAGAGGTGCTAAAGTTATATTTGGAGGAAATGAAGCTCCAGGGGAGATCAAAGGCACATGATCCATCAAGAAAAATGGATTGGAGATAACAGGATGTTGCTTATCTTTGAAGGTCTTAACCTTAACTGTTAAGTATCGACCAACTCGTGACAAAGGATACAATGTAGGATTCAACATCGGGATATGCCGATTAAAGATCTTTGAATCAAATGAAATTGTGCTGCAAGGAACAAGGCAAAAGAATATGTATGTGGTACATTGGCCCACTGCTACACCAAGCACATGTTTGCTAGCAAGGAGCACAACCGAATCCATTTGGCTATGGCATAAGAAGCTGAGTCATCTGAATTTCAAGACAATCAACAAGCTTGCTAGGAGTCATCTTGTGGAAGGATTTCCGGATTTCGGTGTACAAGAAAAAAGTATATGTGATGCATGCGGATGGGAAAGCAAATCAAATCATCATTCAAGGATAAGCAAGTCCTTCTTCAACCAGGATATTGCATCTGTTACATATGGATTTATTTGATCCAGTTGAACCAGCTAGCATCAGTGGAAAGAAATAAACCTTAGTGGTACTGGATGATTATTCAAGTTATACATGGACAATTTTCATGTATAAAAAGAATGAAACACGACAGAAGTTACCTCAGCTGATGAGAAGAGTTCAAAATGAGAAGAGACAAACCATTATAAAGATAAGATCTGATAGGGGAACTGAGTTTACCATTGGGATTATAACTTGATATTGTATTGAAAATGCTATTGATCATGAGCTATCGGATGCAAGGTCTCCACGGCGAGAATGGAGTATTTGAAGAAGTAACACAACTCGAGGAAGTTCGTAAGGATTATGTTTAGGCAATTTGGATTGCCTAAGAGATTTTGCGCTGAAGCCATAAATACAGCATGCTATAATCAGAATAGATGCATGATTAATAGGCAATTGACCAAGACTCCCAATGAGATTTGGACAGGGAGAAAGCCAAATGTTGGATATTTCAACATATTTAGATGTAAGTGTTTCATCCACAACAATGGCAAATATAATTTGAAGGCTTTTGATGCTAAAGCTGATGATGGTATCTTTTTGGGATACTCAACTGAGAATAAAGCATATAGAGTGCTAAACAAGAGGACTGTGGTCACAGAAGAGTCTATCCATGTGGTTTTTGATGAACATGATGTGAAAGGAGAAGACATTGATGAGTTAGCTAATAAGCTGAATAATCCAACTATGCAGAAGAGTCCTTATGTTGAAGTAGATGTAAGAGCACTCAACCCTAATGATGGTGAGATAGCTGAATCTCAAAGACAGCTAGAAGGTCTACAGCTGAATGAAGATGAAGAAGTTGTTCAAGACAACTTAGGCGAGAGAGGCAGTGAATCCAAATGACTTACTCCAACCTCGATGTGAGATGGGAGAGACCATCCACCCGAGTTAATCATTGGAGATGTTAGAGATGACATAAGAACCGGATCAGACCTGACATGAAGCTTTGTTCACTTGTTTTATTTCCCAAATAGAGCCTAAAGATGTGTCTCAAGCATTGGAAGACACACATTGGATTCATGCCATGCAAGAACAGCTGAATCAGTTTGAATGGAACAAAGTATGGGAATTAGTTCAAAGGCCTACCCACCAAAATATTATTGGTACTAAGTGGGTTTCCAGAAAAAAAGATGAATGAGGAAGAATCTATTGTGAGAAACAAAGTAAGATTGGTAGCCAAAGGGTATTGCCAAGAAGAAGGTATAGATTTTGATGAAACCTTTTCTTTTGTTGCCAGATTGGAAGCAATAAGGATGTTTCTTTATTATGTTGCACACAAGAACTTCTTTGTATATCAAATGGATGTGAAGAGTGCATTTCTCAATGGATTTGCTAGAAGAAGAATTTTATGTTGAATAACCTCCACGTTTTGAGCAGAAAACTATTGGAGATAAAGTCTATAAGCTCAAGAAAGCACTGTATGGATTGAAAAAGCACCAAGAGCATGGTATGATACATTGTCTCAGTTTCTAATTAACAATGGATTCACCAAAGGCAAGGTTGATAGAACACTCTTCAGGATTCAAGATGGTGAGAGTATACTACTTGTTCAAATATATGTGGATGATATCATTTTTAGATCTACAAACAAAAATCTGTGTGACAAGTTCTCAAACCTCATGCAAGGCAAATTTGAGATGAGCATGATGGGAGAGTTGACTTTCTTCTTAGGACTTCAAGTCAAGCAATTGAAGGATAGAACCTTCATGAGCCAAACCAAGTATACCACATATTTGATGAAGAAATTTGGTATGGAAGAGAAGTCTTATGTGAAGATTTCTATGAATACATCCATCAACATGGACATGGATGTAGATGGCAAAGCTGTTGACCAAACCAGATATAAAGCCCTCATTGGATCATTGCTCTATCTAACAGCAAGTAGGCCAGGCATCACCTTTGCAGTAGGTGTGTGTGCTAGATTTCAATCTGCACCAAAAGAGAGTCACATGACTGCAGCTAAGCGAATCCTAAGGTATTTGAAGGGATGCCAGGAAGTTGGCATATGGTATCCAAAGAAAGAAGGATTCAAGCTGGTAGGTTACTCAGACTCAGACTATGCTAGATGTAGAGTTGAGAGGAAGAGTACTTTTGGTACATGTCAAATGCTTGGAAACAGGTTCGTTTCTTGGTTCAGCAAGAAACAAAATTCAATAGCTACATCACAGCTAAAACAAAATACATAGCTGCGGGCAGCTGTTGTGCCCAAGTCCTATGGATGAGACAGCAGCTGAGAGACTATGATATTGAAGAAAGAGAGATCCCAATTATGTGTGATAACACTACTGCTATTGCAATCACTCAGAATCCAGTGTTGCATTCAAGAACAAAGCATATTGATGTCATATATCATTTTATAAGAGATCATGTTAAAAAGAAAGACATCACTTTGGAATACATCTCAACTGATACGCAGTTAACTGACATATTCACAAGGCCATTATGTGAATCAAGGTTTGAAGAGCTCAAGAATGAGTTAGGGTTAATTGAGCTGAGTTAGGTCACTCAGAAGACTCAATCAGTAGAGATAGAAGAAAAGAGAATGGAAAATGAGAAAGTTTCTCCTCGGACCTGATCCATTGGGAGTGGCATAGGAGATTGCATTATTGCAAGCAACCACATCCCCGTGCGGCAATCAAGATGGCTCCAAGGAAATGACGATAAAGTTGGGAATGTGGGCACCCAAGCCAAGCCTATCCCTTAAGAAGGTGTTCGGACACCGCCCCAACGGGCCGACTACTCAAAGGGAACTACAGTAGTATCTCAGGCCGAGTAACCCCATTGTCGTTCACTCAATTGGTGCGCCGGTGAGGGTTGAAGCTCTCCACCACATCAGGCTCGGAGGATCTTTGTGGGAGACAAAATATTAAAGTTTGGAGGCGAAGGTGAGTAAACCACTAAGAAGAGGAAATTAACGACGCTCAAAGGCCCCCGGAGTTGAGACTACGGGCCATGAAAGTGCAATATGAGGAGTTCGGACTTTGAAGGATGCCAATGTAGAAGACTCCAAGATAGCCGAGTCTGTCGAAGGGATTGTGGGCTTTTATTAAGATTGTAAATTTTAGATTTTTAGTTAGTTTTTTTTTTATTTAAGGGCTAATTATTATTATTTTTAATTCAAGCCAATCTTTCAAATCCAATGTCCAATTGTCAAAGCCCAAGTTTAAACAAGCCCATTTAATATGATTCCTTATCAATTTAGCCAGTCCAATTCCAATAGAATTCTAGAATATCAAGATACACACAATTTTAAACTTCCAAATATATCAAATCTTGATATATCCTACCCGATTCATGAGAATCGTGAGATTAAAAAAAACACTAGTTAACCCTAATTAAATCTATAAATACAAACCACAACCCAAATTTTCCTTCGATCAAGATTTCTGTTTTTCTTATTTCTTTGCCAAGGTAAATTTCGTCAGCTCTTTCGTTTCAATTTCATCGTCTACGCCACCAAGCCGGACCAATACCGCCAATACCTCCGAAACTCGAACGCCACAAGCCCCCAAATCACCCAAAACCAAATTCAAAAAAAAGGGGAAAGAAAACACACAGTTGATAACCACGAACCCGAATAAACCCAAAACCGAAAAACCAATTCGCGCCCAAAAATCCAAACCCGGCCATCAGGAAAATTTCCCGAACCAGCCCAAAATTGACTCGCACTTCTTCAATTGACTGAAACCAAAAGCCTAACCCGAACCCAATCGCCGTCGTCATCGAGTCTCGCCGCCATCCACCGGGGTGCGTGCGAGGTTAATAGGTAAAAAAAAAAAAAGAAAAGAGAGGGAGTTGTGGGGTTGGGCGAGAAGCGTAAATCAAGAAGGGACCGTTTGTTTGGGGTCTGCTGAAATTGATTTTAGGAGAAGTAGAAAGTTAAAAAAAAAAAAAAAAAATAAGGGAAGATGATGATTTGGGGATGAGAGTTCGAAGTGAGGAAATAAGAATAGGAAAAGGGGAATTTGCGTTTTGTTGTTGACGGGAAAATGATGAGGAAAAGTAGGAAAAGTGGAAAAGTAAGAAAGGAAAAAGAAAGAGAGGAAAGAAAAACAAAAGTAAGAAGGAATTAGGGGGGCAGGTGGCGTGGGATGGGAGTAAAAAAATAGGAAGAAAAAAAAAAAGAGAAAAGAAAAAGAAAAAGAAAAGGAAAAGGAAAAGAAAAAAAAAAGAAATAGGAGAGAGATGATGGTGATGTACGTATGGGAGGGGAAGAAAAAGGAGAATGAGGAATTTTGGGGATGTGGTCCCTATACACTATTGACAGATTTATCCTTCAACCCAAACCATCAAACTAGCCTCTAATTCCCAATTTCTATTTTGATTCCAATTCAACCATCAATTCTATTTTTTTTATATATTCTATTATGCCTCTAAATTAGGATTTTTAGATTATTATTTTTTTAGATTAAGTTTAGAATATTCGAGGATTTTAATTAGTATTATTTTCTATTGATTAGGCGATTTATCGAGCGAGGATTAGGCGCTTGCATCCGACACCTCTAGGCTCTAAGAAATTTTCAAAGCTACGTTCAAGGTGGGGTTTGTTTTTCTAAACTTAATTGTCCTTGTTAAATGATTAGATTATTTTGCATGAATATGTAGTACGATTCTTAGCACTATTGAGCCGAGGACTCATGAGGTCCGGGGTCGATGTATCCCTCAGTGGAACCTGCAGTGCAACTATTGTCTATGTCTACGGTTTTTCTAATGATCTATGCTATGTCCTATTGGATTGTATTTGCATGCCTATGTGAGATATCTGTGTATTTAGCTTGGACAATTTATACTTCATTGAGTTGTGTCGCTCACCCCACATATAACAAACTTTTAAGTGAAGGAGATGGGCGGCTAAGAGCGGTGGATATGACAAGGCCTAAAGATTTATTTATGAATGTTTAGTTATAAAAAAAAATATGTCGAACTATTTACTTCTTTTAAGTTATTAGTTTTTATTTCCAGTTTATTTGAAATTGATATAATCGGACATTGGTTAGAATTTTATTTATGAAATATTTTGCTTCCGCTTACAATTGACTTAGTTAAATTTTATTTTTTAATTATCCATGTCCCTTTTCATCGTAAAAATTAGGATTATGCTCGTTTATTTTATTAAAGAAATTCTAGGGCGTTACAGGTGGTATCAGAGCGGGTCTACCTTTCTGTAGACTTGCAATTTAAAAAAAAAATATGTGTAAATTTCGTGTGTGTACTCTGATAAATGAATTAGAATTTTTTTTATAAAACGGAAAGAGTCTACGTATCCACCACCGCTATGCCACGCCAACTCCGAAGCCAAGGTACGGAACTTTTTTTTTTTAAAAAAAGGATTTCGCTTTCTACTGCTATTGCCATTGCTACTGCTATTGTCAAATGCTATTGATAAAGTGTTTTAATACCGTTGTAATGAATTTTACAATTCCTATTGCAAAGAGAAAAAAATGAAAGAAATATGCTAAGTTTTCTTGGATGCATAGCACGATAGAATGCCATTGAACTAATGAGATATTATGTTAATTGTGAACTTTATGGACAATAGAAAGAATTTAGAGAATTTAATTATTTTTATGCTATATAGATGGCTCGTAGAAGGTATACAGCACGAAAGTCCGATATTGTTAGCGCTACTAGGAGAGCAAGGATAGAGAGATATGAACAATATCAATGGGAACCTAACCATAACCTTTGGGCGCATCTTAATGCAATGTTCGCATTATGGGTAGAGGCTAGATATGCCGCCACTCGTGTATCCGGCCGACGGGGCATACTTAGATTTCTTAGTACCTTATCGAGTTACCCCTGCGAAGAGCGGAGAGATATATAATCAAATGGTAGATGATGTCCGGGGAGTTGATCGCGGGTTAGCTATGAGAATTTCGTTTCGCTTCCGGCGGTGGTGGTTGGACCATGTACAACTCACAATGGATATTTCGACTCCGGCCCGAAGAGCAAGACATACACGATGATGCCCTCCACCCGATTCTAGTGATGATGAAGACCCAAGGAGGATCCGGAGGAAGACCTAAAAGAAGATGTTGATTAGCCGACTTTTATTTTATTTATTTTCGTAGATGATGTTTGGATTTTATATTTTCCTTTCACTAGTATTTTAGTTTATGTCTTTAATTTTTCAAACTAGCGAGTTGTTTCTTTAATCGTCGAATTTTGTAAAAAAAAAAAAATTGAGATTAATGGATGATCATTCTTTTTAAAATTTGCCTTGAGTACTTGTTTATCATTTCTTTGTTAAATTTTTTTATATATTGAGTTTAAAAATCTTCCAATTGGGAATTGACTTAATTTTATATTCATGGTTATAGGATGAATCCTAGAGCCCCTAGAACCGGATCGCCACAAATTCAACACTAGAAAATTTGGGAGACGTAGTGGCGCGCCTAGCCACGATCGTTGAGGGTCGACTCAAGGGGGTGCTTTGAACCAACAGAACCAGCCGCCTCCCACAAATAATACTTCACATGTGGTGGAACAGTTTCGCCGGTATAGACCTCCGACTCTCACGGGACAGGAAGAGCCGCACACTGTGGAAGAATGGATAAGCGAATTGGAGGGCATATTTGAGTTAATCGAGTGCACGACGCACAAAAAGAGTTTCATGTGTTATATATCAGCTCAAACAAGATGCACGGCATTGGTGGGATTCACACCGACGAACCATCAGCGACCGAAAGAACGGTGATATGCAATGGACTGGTTTTAAAGAATTAGTCATGCAAATGTGATTTTCCCACGATCCTATAGAGACAAAAAGGAAAGAGAATTCCTAAACCTACAACAAGGGACAATGCGGTGCTCGAGTATGAGCGAAAGTTCAACTTGATTAGCGAGGTATCTATTATTCACTGACGGACACATGCTGAGGACGGTAAGAAGGCTAAGAGATTTGTGTCCGGTCCTAAGTTGGGTGGGGTAGTGAGCATCTTGGGAAACGCATCATATTCTCAACATTGTTGTGGAAGGAGCTCGAGCGGTTGCCTCCAATATGAGATTGGAAGGAGGTAGTAAAAAGGTTTTGAGGCTCCCAAAAGGAAATGGGAGGGTCCTAACACCGGGAAGTTTGTTAATAACAACAAACAACAAAAAGTCGGTGGTGCTCCTAATCGCCAGGGACGTGACGAAGCCACAATGTCGAGTGCGGGAAATATCATTATGGTGAGTGCCTTACGGGAAAATATGTTTGTTACCGATGCCATCGCCAGGGCATCGGGGTTGGGGCTGTAAGAAATATTTCAATTAGCGTAGAGAAGAACAGAGCCCAGGAGGAGGAAACCCGAGAATGTACGCCATGACCGAGCAGGATGCACAAGAGGAGCCTGAGACAATGACAGGTATGTTACGAGTTTTTAATGTACTTGCTCTTGTACTTTTTGATATCGGTGCTACACATTCTTTCATATCTGCAAAATTCATTGAGGGATTAAATAATGTGATATGTGAGTCTGTGGAACCTTTGGGGGTCAGTATACCATCGGGTAAAACTATAGTGGCTGATCATAGAGTAAACGGGGTACAACTGAACATAGAGGGGAGAACTCTAGAAGTGAATCCATATGTTATAAAGATGAAGGACTTTGACGTAATCCTAGGAATGGATTGGTTAAGTCGAACAGCGCGCAAACATCCGATGTCACGAGAGGGAAATAGATTTCCATATGCGGGAAAGGAAAGGAGAAGTTCACTTTCCATGGGACTAGGTCGGGTGTTTCGCCACGAGTTATATCGACAATGAAAGCCGTGAAGATGCTAAGGAGAGGAGAATGCCAAGCATTCTTGGTGAATGTAATGGCTACCCCGTCAAGAGAGAACAATTGTTGATATCGATCGCCGAGAGTACCCGATGTTTTTCGGAGGATTTACGGAATGCCACCGGATCGACAAGTGAGTTCACGATTGATCGTGCGGGAGTAGCACCAACGTCAAAGGCACCTGAGAATGGCACCTAAGGAGTTGCAAGAACTAAAGGTGCAATTACAAGAGTTGTTGGATAAGGGTTATGTGAGACGGCGTGTCCCCTTGGGGAGCTCGATTGTTCATTAAGAAGAAGGGCGACACGATGAGGATGTGTATCGACTATCGAGAGTTGAACAATCTCACGATTAAGAACAAATACCCCTTACCCCGCATTGGGGATCTATTTGATCAATTAAGAGGAGTTGGAGGTTTCTCGAAGATTGATCTAAGATCGAGGGTATCACCGGTGAAGATCAAAGAAGCGAGATATACCCAAAAAGAGCGTTTAGAACCCATTATGGATATTACGAGTTTCTTGTGATGCCATTTGGGTTAAACGCACGCACCACCGGTCTTTATGGACTTGATGAACAGAGTGTTTCATCCTTACTTAGATCAATTTGTCATTGTGTTCATCGATGATATCTTGATCTATTCAAAGGATAAACAACAAAGACGAAGAGCATTTGAGGATCGTCTTTGGAGACACTTCGCAAGGAGAAACTTTATGCGAAGTTCAAGAAATGTGAGTTTTGGTGGAGCGAGTGGTGTTCTTGGGTCATGTAGTCACCGCCGAGGTGTTGAAGTGGATCCGGCCATAGTGGAAGGCATAAATGAATGGAAAGCGCCGCCATTTGTAAGTGAGGTGCGCGAGTTCTAGGACTTCTTTGGATATTACGGATAGTTCATTGAGGTTTTGCCAAGATTTGGACCAATGACTCGGCCCGACGAAAAAGGGAGAGAAATTCCGGTGGAGTGAGAAATGCGAAACTAGTTTCCAAGAGTTGAAACAGAGATTAGTTACCGCACCAATTTTGATGATACCTAATGTATCGGAAGGGTTCGTTATTTATAGTGATGCGTCAAAACAAGGTCTCGGATGTGTACTCATGCAACAGGGCAAAGTGATAGCTTATGCCTCGAGACAATTGAAGCAACATGAGCTTAACTATCCCACACATGACTTGGAGTTGGCAGCCGTAGTACATGCTCGAAGATATGGCGTCATTACTGTATGGAGGAAAATGTGATATCTATACGGATCACAAGAGTCTCAAGTACTTCTTCACACAGAAAGAATTGAACATGAGACAACGAAGATGGTTGGAGTTAGTCAAAGATTATGACTGTGCTATCCACTATCACCCAGACAAGGCCAACGTGGTTGCTGATGCCTTGAGTCGGAAGAACAGTGGTGAATTGACTAGCATGATCATGGAGCAAGAGAGTTGATCAAGGATTTCGTCAACTTGAGAATTGATGTGGTAGTACCCCAACCAACACCAAAGCTATCATATACGCTATGGTGGCAAAGCCGACTTTGAGAAATCGGATCAAGGATGCACAAACGAAGGATAAGTTTTTGTGCAAAATGAGGAGCGAGCTTTATTTGGAAACATTAGAGGTTTATTTGAAGCACCGGACGGCACACTTACTTATGAAGGGAGAGTCTCGTGTACCAAAAGACGAGAACCTAAGAAGGGAAATCTTAGAAGAGTCTCATTGTACACCCTACACGGTACATCCGAGAGGTACGAAGATGTATCGTGATTTGAGAAACACTTTCTCGGTGGAGAAACATGAAGGGCTCTATTGCATCGTTCGTGGAGAGATGTTTGACTTGTCAACAAATCAAAGCCGAACACCAACGACCATCGGGATTGCTACAACCACTTGAGGTCCCAGTGGAAGTGGGAACATGTTACAATGGATTTTGTGTGGTTTACCGAGGTCGAACAGAGGAAACGAAGCTATATGGGTCATCGTGGATAGATTGACGAAGACCGCACACTTTTGCGGTTAAGATGACTTTCGGCATGGAAGCAGTTGGCTCAATTATACATTGAGGAGATCGTGAGGCTACACGGGTACCGGTTTCGATTGTGTTCGAGCAGAGACACACGGTTTACTTCAAATTTTGGAAGGGATTGCAAAAGAGCAATGGGGACGAGATTACAACCAAGATGCGGCGTTTCATCCTCAAACAGGATGGACAATCCGAGAGGACGATACTGACGCTAGAGGACATGCTCGAGCTTGCATGTTGGATTTCGGAGGAGGTTAGGAACGACACTTGCCACTAATTGAATTTGCTTATAATAACGATTTATCAATCAACTATTGGGATGGCACCATACGAGCATTATACGGGAGGAAGTGTAGATCGCCAATTCAGGATGAAGTTGGAGAGAAGAAAGTTTTGGGTCCGGACATTGTCAAAAGAACAGTTGAAGCCGTAGAGAAGATAAGAGAAAGAATCAAGGTGGCACAGGATCGACAGAAGTCTTATGCCGATCCAAAGAGGAAAGAGTTCTGATTTGTTGAAGGCGAGAAAGTTTTTCCGAGAGTATCGCCGATTTTAAGAGAATTTTAAGATTTGGTAAGAGAGGGAAGCTCAATCCGAGATATGTTGGACCGTACGAGATTTTGGAGCGAGTTGGGAGAGAAGCGTATAGATTGGCCTTGCCACCAGCAATGTCAGGAATACACAATGTTTTTCACGTATCTACGTTACGGAGATACATGCCAGATCCGAGTCATGTCGTTAATTATGAGGCCATAGAATTGGATAGACAATTGTCATACGAGGAGAAACCGTTCAGCGATCTTAGATAGAAAGGTGCACAAGTTAAGAAATCGAGATGTTGAGTTAATCAAAGTGCAATGGAGGGGACATAGCCAAGAAGACGCTACCTGGGAACGTAAGGAGGATATTTTAGCATCACATCCAGAGGTTCAATCTTTATTAGGTGCGACCAGGCCAATACCTCCGGAAACTCGAACGCCACGAGCCCCCAAATCAGTCCAAAACCAAATTCAAAAAAAAGGGAAAGAAAACACAAAGATTGATAACCCACGAACCCGAATAAACCCAAAACCCGGAAAAACCAATTCGCCGCGCCCAAAAATCCAAACCCGGACCATCAGGAAAATTTCCCGAACCGGCCCGAAATTGACTCGCACTTTTCCGATTGCCTAAAACCAAAAGCCTAACCCCGAACCCAATCTGCCCGTCGTCATCGAGTCTCGCCGCCATCCACCGGGGGTGCATGCGAGGTTAATAGGTAAAAAAAAAAAAAAAAAAAAGAAAAGAGAGGGAGTTGTGGGGTTGGGCGAGAAGCGTAAATCGAAGAAGGGACCGTTTGTTTGGCGGGTCTTTGAAATTGATTTTAGGAGAAGTAGAAAGTTAAAAAAAAATAAGGGAAGATGATTATCTTTGGAGATGAGAGTTTGAAGTGAGGAAATAAGAATAGGAAAAAGGGAATTTGCGTTTTGTTGTTGGGGGAAAATGATGAGGAAAAGTAGGAAAAGTGGAAAAGTAAGAAAGGAAAAAGAAAGAGAGGAAAGAAAAACAAAAGTAAGAAGGAATTAGGGGGCGGTGGCGTGGGATGGGAGTAAAAAAATAGGAAAAAAAAAAAAAGAGAAAAAAAAAAAAAGAAAAGGAAAAGAAAAAAAAAAAAAGAAATAGGAGAGAGATGATGGGGATGTACGTATGGGAGGGGAAGAAAAAAGAGAATGAGGAATTTTGGGGATGTGGTCCCTATACACTATTAATGATTTATCCTTCAACCCAAACCATCAAACTAGCCTCTAATTCCCAATTTCTATTTTGATTCCAATTCAACCATCAATTCTATTTTTTTTTATATATTCTATTATGCCCCTAAATTAGGATTTTTAGATTATTATTTTTTAGTTTAAGTTTAGAATATTCGAGGATTTTAATTAGTATTATTTTCTATTGATTAGGCGATTTATCGAGCGAGGATTAGGCGTGCTTGCATCCGACATTTCTAGGCTCTACGAAATTTTCAAAGCTACGTTCAAGGTGGGGTTTGTTTTTCTAAACTTTATTGTCCTTGTTAAATGCTTAGATTATTTTGCATGAATATGTAGTACGATTCTTAGGCACTATTGAGCCGAGGGGACTCAAGAGGTCCGGTCGATGTATCCCTCAGTGGAACCCTGCAGTGCAACTATTGTCTATGCATGTCTACGGTTTTTCAAATGATCTATGCTATGTCCTATTGGATTGTATTTGCATGCCTATGTGAGATATCTGTGTATTTAGCTTGGACAATTTATACTTCACTGAGCTGTGTCGCTCACCCCACATATAACAAACTTTTCAAAGTGAAGGAGATGGCGGCTAAGAGCGGTGGATATGACAAGGCCTAAAGATTTATTTATGAATTTTTAGTTATAAAAAAAAAAATATGTCGAACTATTTACTTCTTTTAAGTTATTAGTTTTTATTTCGATTTATTTGAAATTGATATAATCGAGGACATTGGTTAGAATTTTATTTATGAAATATTTTGCTTCCGCTACAATTGACTTAGTTAAATTTTATTTTTTTAATTATCCATGTCCCTTTTCATCGTAAAAATTAGGATTATGCTCGTTTATTTTATTAAAGAAATTCTAGGGCGTTACAGAATGAAAGGGTGAATCGCGAATGGGAGGAGAGGCAGTGAAGGGATGACTGATCGCGAAATTCTTACCGCAAGCGTACGGTGTCAAGTTTTAGTATAGTTTTTGAAAGTAGGGTTATCGTCTCCACATGAATTGTTATCGAATTTTATACTAAGTACTATAATTAAAATAGCTTAATTCTATCTAGAAATCGAAAAGAGATGAATTGTTTTTAAACTAAAAGAAAACTAAAAATAAACTAATAATTGGTTGGACAATTTATCAAACACTTAAAAGATGAATTCTAGTAGGGTTGATTTCACCTAGTTATCTCCCCTCCAGTTTATTAATCACAAGTTATCAATATATAAGCCAATATTCCTACCATTTTTCACTTCCTCTCGAGTGCTAAGTGATTCTAGGTTCCAATTTCGATTTCGATATCTCTATAAAAATCATAAATTAAACCCTAATACGCTCAATGAATATTATATCACGAGGCTTCAAAAGATTCATAAACCTCTTGGTTCTATGAAACCCTAGGTTGTGCTATTCTATGGCCAGCGTTCAATTACCTCTCTCGAAAGCGTCAAATCAAACATGCCAAACAATTTAAATTATTGATCGGATAATCCAAATGCAATCAAATCAAATAGCACAAATAGATTAAATAATATGCGAATTTCACAAACTGAAATCAAAACATAGGTTCTAACGTAGGTTACATCAATCCCCTAGAAAATGGGTTTAGCTCATAATGGATGTACAAAAACTCGTAAAGAAATAATTATACATCTAAAAATTGAAAGAAAAGCAAAGAAAGAATTGAGAAGAAAAAGAGAAGGAATTCTCTCTGTGTCCAGACGAGAAGTGTCGCCAATTGCCGTCCCGAACCCTAGCTCTGTGTCTCTTGCCTTGCGTTGTGCTCAAAATAATGTCCGACCACCTTTGTCTCGTACGCCTCCATGGTGAATTTATAAGTCAAAGCCCTCGAAATCACGTCAAAAATCCCAAAACATTGACAGCCCATGTCGGTAGGACACAAGTGGCTATGACTCTTAAAATGGCGGCTGCATGCGCTTAGAGATCACCACCCTGCTTGCCCGATCACGCACGGGGCCCTTGGAATGGGCGCTGCAAGCGCTCAATGTCCTCCCTTGCACGTCGTGGCGCTGCCTGTTGCTCCTCGCATCTTTGGCATGGCTGCATGAAAGGCTGGCAGCCTTGGCTTAAGCTGCAGCCCGCTCGAACGCCGTCGTGTACTGCTTGGGTATATCGGTACTGCAGCAGCCCCTCCCTTGCGCCATGTACTCTTTTTAGAGCCCCATGCTGCGGCTTGGGGTTTTAGCGCTTTCAGCGCTCGTCCGTGACCATGTTTTTTCGTTTTTCACTTATAAAATGCAATTTTATTCTTCCAAACACGTTTTTCACCATTTTTGCTCAATTTCGGCTACCAAGTCTAGTCCCAACTCTCAAACGATAACTAATTACATGAATTTGACTCAATACATTGGTATAAAACCAACTTAACAAATACCCCAAACTTAGGCGTTTGCTTGTCCTCAAGCAATTACGGACTCTATAAAATCAACAAACATGAAGGAAATAAAAATAAAGACATGACTCAACAGACTAAGCGCAAAACTTCACATCCAAACTCATTCGTCAAATTTCGTTTCACTATCAATCAAGCACGTGTTTTTCACAATGTGATCATGAAGGTGGAATGTTCATGCCAACCCCGTTTTCATTATCCAGATAGATTCACGCAATCAAGTGTTTCAAAATGATCCACCTTTTGAATATAGAGATGAGATGCTTATCGGACTCCATAGGCTTGTCTTTCACACTAATCTCCACTAATGTAGACTAATGTAACACAAAGATCAATAGGACTTTTAAAGCTTGTAATGTGGGCTTAGGGTAAGGTAGAAAAATATGGGATTAAGTGGCTTAAATCACCCAAACACACAATTAACACTTCGAATTATCAATAAGCAACTACCCTTCACTTTTTTGACATCCCCAATGGTTATGAACCTTCAATCCCCCTAATTTTTCTCATTTTTTTCATATTTTTTTCCCGAAACCCACAAACTTATTCTTTTGCATACATGGGGTTTCATATTTTCTTTTCTCGGGCAATTTCATTCAATTAAATACATACCCTTCTCATCATACCCTCATCAACCTTCAACATTTTTCTATACTTTGTGTGTATGAGTGATGGGTAATTAGGATTTTCACATTTAGGCTCTGGGTATTAGATTGGTTGCCAAAGAAACGGGTTTATAAGGCTCATAGGAGGACACTAGGGAAAATATAATACAAAGGTAGGCATTTTAGGCTCTGGCTTGTTCAAAGATGGCCTAAATCACTTCCTTAATGTTACTTCACCTAGGATTTTGCCTCGACTAGTGATCGGACAAGTTCTAGCATCTGTGGGATCATAAAGGAAACACTCAATCGCATAATTCACCCCCAAATAAATCAACTGAGTTAAGCACATAGATGGAATTAATGGAAAGAAGATTAAATCGATTCTTTTCAATGTTCAACTCATATTCAACAAATTCACTTAGTCATGCAGTTTCACAATTTTACCGATGCCCGACTTGACTCTAGACTCTTTTTTTGCGACTCAAGACTTGACTCGATGAATAAAAAGAGACTACACCCCCCGAAACTTAAAACGACATTGTCCCCAATGGAGAGGTGGGAAAAAGGACTTTCCTGGTAGCCGAGGAGTTAAGGCTCCTTAAGTCATGTGGTACTACTACGTGTATGAGATGTCTCGTATAAGCTCACAATGCATCCTAGCACACAAGCCCATGGGTGTTGTATGCCTACGAGGTGTGGTCTTGTTCCTCCCCTTCGCCTTGGCCAGGCCCTCTTTAGTTTCGCATCTTTGTAACCTAGCAAGGTAGAGACGAAAATAAAACTCATGGAACCATGGAATTTGGTTATGGGTGAGAAATCGAAAATCAATGTACGTACATAATGCAGCCAAGTGGAAAATATAGTGCCATGTCAAAAAGAAAAGCATAGATATGCAAGATAGCACTAAACAATGCGAAATGTCATTGGGGCATTTAATCAAACACCTCGTGTGCATGAATTTGGGAAAAGATAGTAAATGCAATGGATAACTCAACTCAATCCCAAAATTCAACACCAAGCCTAAGTCTAGCATGATCAACCAATCCACAATCCACAAATCAACAACAATTATCCTAGCACTACTACAATCCAATCACACAAAAATTACAAGATGAGGAGAACCATAGGGTGGGGTTTGGAAGTTTCAAACTTACCAAATAATGAGTGGAGGAGATGAATATGGTGTGTGTGGTGTTATAATGCTCATTTGTGAAGATGAAGTGGGATATGTGGGATTTGCACAACTAAGAGGGGTGGGGTATGATGCAACTTACTACTCCTAAGAATGCAAAAAATTCAGAAAAACAAAAACAACTACTAAATGATATTAATACTACTAAAGCAATAAAAAGGGGCTTGAGTTGCCTCCCAAGAAATGCTAAATTTACAGTCTTCAGCCAGACTTTGTTTGATTATCCCCAAGTTGGGGCTCTAATAGGCATGTTTTCCATGTTTTCCTTAGAAACTTCCCAAACTCCAATGTCTTCAGCTATATTCCCCACCATCAGCTTACCATCATTTGATTCAAATTTTAGCCTGTTGGTTGGATGGATGGTGAAAACGACTTTCTCCTGATTTACCCGCAGAGTAGCTCCCCCATTTCTACATCGATCAAAGCCCGTGTTGTAGCTAAAAATAGTCGCCCAAAGATGATAGGTATTTTCTTGTCCTCGTTCGCGTCCAACACTACAAAATCCACAGGAAAAACAAATTTATTAATTCTTACCAACACGTCTTCAATGATTTACGGATATGCGATGGATCGATCAACAAAGCGCAAAGTGATATTGGATGTCTTCACCTCCCCGAGCCCAAACTTCGTCACATCGAAAGAGATATAAGATTCACACTGGACCCCAAGATCACAAAGTGGTTTTTCAAAGAAAACTCCTCCAATAGTACAAGGAATAGTTAAACTCTCTGGATCCTTCATTTTATGAGATAGTTTGCTCGGACTATTGTACTACATTCCTCTGTCAAATAGAGGTCTCAAACTCTTCAAACTTCAATTTCTTGGATTCCACTGGTTTCGCATAAATAGGTGATTCTTCGGGAGCAGGCTGAATTTTTGCTTCCTTTTTCACGTAAACTGCATTGTAGTGCTCTGTCGGATCAACCTCTATGTGACTTGGGAATTTCCCTTCTGCTGCAATGAATTCACGATTGTAGCCAACTAACCCATTTGTATCTCGATCGACCTAATATGCGTCTCCATTGTGCTCATATTAGTATTCAGATCATCAATCTGCGCCTCACTCCTATTTATCCGATTTCTGGTCTCTCCTATGAATGATCCGAGTATCTCCTCTAGCGACTGCTTCTTTTCACCTCCGAGTGCATTGGAGCTGGATGGGTTGGGATAACCCGAAGGTGGATTTAATACATTCCTGTTGTTGCTATAAGAGAGATTCTCATGATTGTGAAGTCCCGGGTTATAGTGAGTTGGTAATGAATTACCTCTATTATTAAAATCCCAGTTATTCACATAATTGACTTGCTCGGCCTCGTGAGTGGCGGCTGCGTGAACGGCTGCGGGTGGAAATACGGCTTGTTGTGGCGTCTTTGTAGGTATTCATGATTGCTAATTGCTTTATCGGACTCGAGATTTGAGCGCCAAAGCCGACATTGTATCAAGCTCAAGAACACCAAAGAATCGGCTTTGGCGGCCGACCTCTCGGAGGGCCATTGATAAGCTGTTTGTGGCCATTTCTTCAAGTAAGTAAGGCCCCGATCGGAGTTTTAGCCATCAATGTACCTCATGATGCCGCATCTAGTATCATCCTTGTATGCCCATTCAACCCATTGTAAAACTACTGAACCCTCTGCCAGTCGGCATAGCCATGCTGTGGGCATCTTCGCAACAGATCTTTAAATCGCTCCCAAGCTTCGTATAATGGCTCAAAATCAATCTGTTGGAATTGGGCTATCTCGCTCTTCAGTTGGAGTGTCTTCTTTGGGAGGAAGAAGTTTGCTAAAAACTTTTGAGTCAGATCATCCCAACTCGTAATACTCCCAGGGGCGAACGTCTGTAACCACTGTTTGGCCTTCTTGCTGGGAGGGAAGAAGTTTGCTAAAAACTTTTGAGTCAGATCATCCCAGCTCGTAATACTCCCAGGGGCGAACGTCAGAACCACACATGCCGGCCTTATCCCGGAGTGAAAGCGGAAAAGCCTCAATCGAATGGCCTTATCGTTACACCATTCATCTTGATGGTGTCGCAAATTTCCAAGAATGTGGCGGATGTGTATTCGGATTGTAGGTCCCAAGGAGTGTAAGTGTAAGGTTTAGAAGGGGGTTGAATAAACCTTACCAAATTTTCGATTTAGTCCTTTTAAATCTGAGAGTTGATTCTACAAAGTGTGTGTCCTTGATGGATGGTCGAATTAGTCACTCAAGTAGAGTTAATCTCTCATGACTCATTTGAAAGCCATTGATGGAGTAACTCGATTGTTGGCTATAATTTGACTCAATTTGTGGTTTTATTTTTATTGAAAGACTTAACACCCTTAAGTTTGATTAAGCAAGATTTTAGAGCTTGATTTAGTACTTATAAATTATCAAATGGATAGCAAATTTATCAACAGATATAAGCGATTAAAAGTGCGAGGAATTTAAATGTTGAAATGTAAATGACACAAAGTAAAGTTTTTATAGAGGTTCGAAGATGGGGTAATTCTTCTACTCCTCTCTTCTCCAACTCCTGGAGGAATCCACTAAGTAATGATCAGTTTACAAAGTGGTAGCATCCGGATACAAGTCTTGATCACAACGGCCGACTTGATCCTTAGGGACTCGATCACGGAGACGCCTTGATCACTCGGTTGGCTTTCACGACTCGGCTTCTTCACAGGCAGTGCTTTGCCTTGCTCTGACTCACTTGCTCAAGCTCTTTGGATTTGATCACGAAGCCCTCCAAAAGCTTAAGACTTGGTTCAACCTTGAACCTTTCTACAACCCTTCCTGGAATGTAGACCCCTTGTTTTTAAAAGTTTCCTCTTCAACTGATAGAAGTTCTCTTTCCTTCACAGGTGAGTGTTGGATTGATGTACTTCGTAATGTAGGCTTGAGGATTGAGAATGTTTCAGTTTTTGATGTGCTTGTATATCTCACGTGTGTGTCATCCCTTTTCTCAAACAAACTCCTCAGCCTTTTATAGTGAACTTTCAAAAATTTGCCCGTTGAAGAGATAGGCTTATTTTTGAAAGTCACTTTGCAGTCGTTGGCTTGCAGTTCTTGGAATTGCCGTTTCCTCGTATGAATTGTTCTTTCACCTTTTGAGTTCGACACGGTGTAGTGCTTCCCATTGGTTCATTCCTTTTGCACGCTTACGGGATGAGCACTCCAAGAAAGGTGGTATGGAGATATTACTTGTTTAAGTAAATCTCTTGATTTTAAATGCAACGGTTCTTTTCTGATTATCTCGACTTGATTGCATTTCCTTGCTTTCCCAGGTGACTTAGAGTCGACTTCCAATCATTGGATGACTCTTCATGTCACTTCAACTTGAGACTTGGCTTTTCTTGAGTTGACTTGGTGATGCTCCACTCAGTGCATCTCACCGCTTCTTGATAGAGTTCCGTCTACTCTTCTTTGCCATACTCAAATTTGTCTCGCACAGAGTTTTCCTTCCATCTTGATTGTCTTCTTGCATGTTAGGGCGTAGGCGACTTAACTCGGCTTGGCGCTCTATTTATTACAATGCATTTTACAACAAGAATTGGGGTGCCAACTTTCTATTCTAAGTTTTATATGGCATTCATCAAAATCTAAACAATAAAATTCCTAACAATTTCCCCCTTTTTGATGATGCCAAAACTTAAACCATACAAAGATGCAAATAACAAAGATACATACAGATAGTGTATTGACATAGAATGTATCTGTGAGAATCAATCTTTTTATTGATCATATCATTCTTGTACTTAACACAACTGTTTACAAGGTGTATCAGAGTATATAATTGTCTTCAAGAAAAAAATTATAGCTTTATTACAGAAGACTTACATTGTATGTAATTACATGATAAACTACACGAAGGGTTGGACAGCAACACTTCATCTCCTTATTTGTCTCCTTCTTTCATCTTGATCAAGATCTTCTTCTCTTCTTCTCTTTTTTTCGTCATTTGCCTTCTTTTTCTTCTCATATGCTTTTGGCGACTTCATCTTTTCTTAATCTTTCCTGTCTCTCCGCCATAGTGAGTTTGTCTCTTGTTTTCTTCTTCTAATCTCTTTGCATACTCGGCGTTAGATTTAGCCACTTTTAAATTTGCCACTTGGGTCAAGCCCAAGTAGATCCCTCCTTTCTTTCCCGGATCTACGTATTCAATATTTTTGGGCGGAGGCCTAGGTCCGAAGCTTCTTCCTCCACTCTTCGCTTCTTCCTCTACCTGCGGGCGTATCTTGTCTTGGGGTCTTCTTCTTTCCAGTTTGTGTGACCGGCGGAGTGACCAACAGAGTGATATTGGGAAGTCTGTTTTGCTGTCGCTTCTTCACATAAGGTGAGACCTTTTTCCCAAGATACAAGTCCCAAGCTTGAGCCATGGACATATTTGCAAAGTATCCCTCAGTTAAAGTGTTTTAAATTCATCGACCGATCGTGGCTCTGTCCCGACATACGAGATGGCATAGGTGTCTCTGTCCATTGGAATGCCTCCGTGTTCTTTCAAGATGTTCATCACCCTAGCATCCATTCTTCCTTCCACTTCTTTCATCCCCGCTTCAATTGCTTTTCTCTTCTCGACCATAGATACGGCAGAGTGTTGGAGTGGCGAGTTCTGGGGAGTTTTTCGCTTATAATGTCACCGTTTGTGAGAGGACCTTGTTGGGGGTTTGTGCAATCATCAATGTCACATCGGTTGATCCTTCCCCCTCAACAAGCTTTCCTTTCTTCTGTTTCAAGACTTCCTCGGTGATTTTCCTTCTCATTTTGCTCCTTTCTTTTTTCGATTTTGATTTTTTTGCTTTAAGGTATTCCTCTTCCCCTTTTTGGCATCATCAAAGGATAGAGGAACCCCAGAAACATGGCAAGCATGAAGTCGAAGTCTTCGATGGTGGAGTTCTGCTTCAAGTCTTGGCTGCGTTGTAAGCGACGAATTGGTCGAGTAGCGTTGGACTCTGAAATCGGCTTCATCTCGGCCATGAGAAGGCTGAATTTTCTAGTCATGTGTTCTTCCAAACGCTGTATATCATTTGTATTTTGCTCACGCAGCGGCTTGATTTCGGCGGTGTGAGCTTCATGCATATGCTCAATGTGTTCTCTCGGCTTCGTTTTTGCATCGGCATTTTGCTCTCCACACAAAGAACTTGTTGAACAAAGTTCGAAGTATCTTACATTGTTCCACACGCATTGATTTCTTCTTTGTTGCCACCATTCCCTTATCCTCGTTATGCCTCTCAAATCGGTGTAAGGGAGGCATCTCTGTTGTCCGGGCGCATGTCCAAAGAGGCTCGATGCCTCTCCATCCGTTCAACCTCAAAGAAAGAGTGCCTTGAACACTTCTCGAACTTCATTGATTCTTCATTGCGATTGATGGCCATACAAAGATCGAAGTCATAATCATTTGGAACAATGGTGTCTGTTGGAAGAACAGGAGCTGGTTTATAATAGCGTGCTTGTTCATTTTCGACTCTTCGTGGAGTTCGTATCTCCGGTGAGAAAGGGAAAGATTCTACAAAAGATTCATCACCGCCGATCGGGATCATTCGATGATGAGCGGTGCGCGTGAAGTTCTTTGGGAATCGATCATGCTGCGACTTGAGGAGCTTTGTGCGGTGGTCTCTTGTTGGTGGGTTCTCATTGTGAAGTAGACCCGACTTGCTTGAGCCTCATTTTGTCTTAACAACCGTTGGTCTTTGGTTTTTCCATTTTGATGGCTGGTCCTCGGCCTTATCGGTAGCGTCATCGGACGATGATGAGATTTCGTGGTGGCTCATCATCAAAGTTAAAAGTTTGACGAGTAGTCTTGGGATCGACTTGCTCGTGCTTGGAACACCCGGTGAGTCTTTTGGATTTGTCATGGGGATGACTCGGCTTCTTCTTCGCCTTCCGATCCCGAGAAAAGTGACATCGGGGTTGTCTGGGAATCATGAAGTGCGGCGATCTCCTTCTCGGATGGGTCGATGATAGCGGGAGGGATGTTCTCTACTTGACTTCTTTACCCCGGGAAGTCTCAACCTCCGTGGGCCTTCATTACCTCCCGGTCTCTCTGCTGCGAGGCCTTGGTCCTCCCTTTCGACAGTGTCATTTGTCTTAGGGTCTTCTACGATGGCATCCATTGGAGTCTCAACCCCATGGATTGCACTTTCATCGCCAGTGTTAACTCCCAGGGTTGTTCCTTCCTCGTGCCTCGATCGCATCAGCGTCATTAGCCTTCAGAGCGGTTGGCACCTCGGTGAGGCAGTCTCAACTATCTCGAGCCGTTGATGGCAACTTGTTGTTCTTCTTGTGATTGTAGTTTCTCTACTTCGCCTCCTTGATTCGTTGTGGAGTCATCTGCAAGCATCCTCCGTCCTTCTTTGCGGTGGAGGAGTTTCTCTCCCGGGCGCACCACTGGTGAGTGACTTGGAATAGGGTCACTCGTCTCCAAACTCCCGGCTGTTTGGATAAATTGTTCAGCGTTAGTTGGGGCGGATGGTAGCACACCTTCAATAGGGGTTGGCTCGATTGGGGTCCCCACTAGCCCGTTTTTCATCGCCATCTCCTTATTGCCTTCTTCGAGTGGTGGGGAAGTGGTAGCAAAGAACAACATTGGCTATTTTTGAACCACTCCCATTGGATCGATTTCATTTTGTGTTCGGAGGACTCTCCTGGTCCCTCCATTAGTTTTTGCTCGTGAAGGATTCTTGACTCGTGCAATGCTTGTTGCATTGCAACTCTTCTCTGCGGCGGACATTCTCTCGGTTCCTCTTCACCGTCGGAGAAGACATCAAGGAGAGGATGTGTGTGTTACGTGGTGCCGGGAGATAGGGCGGATGCTTGCCTTCTCACGTGCTTCGGCTTCTTGAGCTTGCTTTTCTCTCCCCTGTCCTTGTAGATCTGCGGGATGTCCGTGAAGTTGTCTTCATCCCGGAGCCGGGAGATGAGTTAATCAAGGAAATTTAGCGAGTTCCTCTTCTTCTTCTATGAACTCGGCCGTTGGAACTGTTCCCTTGACTTGCTCAACTTCCATTTCCTTCACTCACGCATGACGATTTTGGATGTCGGGTAAGGTGGAGATAGGATCATTACATCATTATCGCTTTCGCGGAGTTCTTCTTGTGCTTCATTTGTGTGAGCTACAATGTGTCTTCGGGTTGCCTCTGCTGATCGCCTTGCAGACTTGGCTGTTTCATCAACTACATCCGGAGACTCTACTTCTCCGAGTAGTCTCCGTATTTGTGCTAGGTGAGTAGCCGGCTCATTTGGTTTCTCTGTTCGGACCGCTTGACGAGTCTTCTTCGTCTCTGATTTGTACCGGGGAATTTAAGTTCGAGGCGGTGTCCCTCGAGTCTTGGCGGCGGGGCGTCTTTGGTGTTTGTTTTTGAGGAGCTGGCCGTCTTGGCTTGTCGGGTTCTCCTCCTTTTGACGATCGGAGAAGGTATTTGTGAGTCCTTCTCGACCGCTCTTTGCATGGGCGGGGAGACACTTTCTGGGGCGGTGACTCTGCAGGGCGGGGAGCATGTTTGGTTTTTTTCTTTGCGCAGGGGCGTGATCTTCTTAGTATTGCAGGGCGCTTTCTTCTTGGCCTGGAGAAGAACTTTTGTATCTTCGGGGTGGTGATTCCCCTCATCGGTGTCGGCTCTCTTGGCGTAAGCTCGCACGAGCGCCCGAGAGAGGTTAGCTCGAACATCCTCTTGTTAACATGGAATGCCTTCCCATGTCTAAGAGGGACTCCTTTCACCTCCAATAGCCGGCCAAGCACCAGGCCATATCCTAGGGATCCTCCAAATGAACCATCTTCTTTGAAGGACTTGTTCCCACGCCCGCAGAGTCCGCTATAGACAAACTGTTGATTGATCTTCTTTTCTTCGATGATTACAATCAGCTTTGCCTTTGATAGTTGGTCAAAGTCGCCAAATTTGATGTCGATACATTTGGCAACTATGTCCAACAACTTGTGATAATCCTCCTTCAAAGATCTCTTGTTTTTGTGTATATTATTTTATCGGCAAAGTCGGACTTGGCTATTTCTTTCCATGCGTCGGCCAAGTTTATATCACTTCTTTGATCTCGGATGCTCCGCCTGGCGGTAGTAAGCAATATTGACCAAATCTTGCGTGATAGTCACTTTCCGTGAGCAGATGACTTGATTCCTTCATCGTGAATCTCGGCATTCACGTAGAATTGTGCGACCTCCTCCACATAGGTCATCGGATATTCTAATGTTAGAAACGGTTTTAGCCAGGACGTTTCCAACTTCTCAACGATTTTCTTCACCAGGGTGTCGTCGGACCCCTGCTTCACCATTCCGTCGAAATCCACCGTCGAACCGGTGTGGATTTGCTTTCCTAACTTGGTAAAGTCATAAGTTGGTGCCATTTCTCGAGGATTATATCAAGGAAAAACTCGAGAAATTGATTTGAAAGGTGATAGGGTTTGAGAGTATTTTTGCCTTTGCTTTTGAGAGAAAGAGATGAACAGTTTTAGAAGTGTGAGAGAGAAACGGACGAAAATGGTTTAAATATGGTTTATGAAAGGGCGGCGGCGGTTTTTGAATTGTGATCGAAATCAACGGCTTGGATTTCGCACGCCTATTGAGCATTTCACGTCTCGTATTTAATGCGGCAAAGCATTTATATCCAATCATAAGCTTGGTGTGCGGCTTTATGCATGTACACATCATCATTATCTTGATGTGTTCCTTAAAACATTCCCGCTAAGTCAAAACGATTGCGTTTTTGTCACTTTGCTCATAAGTTATTCAAACTTATCTCTTAGCCGATTTAACTCTACTCCTCACGATTCTCTTAGCGACTCGGCTATCGGTGACTCGGTGTAGTTGTCTTTCCGTCTGGTGATTCTTGAAATGATTTGTTTTTCGGCTCCTTTTCCCCTTTTTGTTCCATTTCTCTTCTTTAATTAAATGAGTGTGAGCTCGGTTCAATTAATCCCAACTCATGTTTGAGTTCTTCAAATCTTGACTCACATAATGGTTTTGTGAAGATATCGGCTAGTTGTTTATCGGTTGAGATATATTCCAGGATGATGTCCTTCTTTTCAACATGGTCTCTTATGAAGTGATATCGACATCAATATGTTTTGTTCTTGAGTGCAACACAGATTTTGAGTGATTGCAATTGCACTTGTGTTATCACACATGATTGGAATTTCTTTTTCTTCAACTTCATAGTCTCTCATTTCTTTGTTTCATCCATAGGACTTGGCACAACTTGTTTGCCATGACTATGTATTCGCCTCATTTGTAGAGGTGGCTATTGAGTTTTGCTTCTTGCTAAACCAGGAAATTAGTCTGTTTCCTAGCATTTGACATGTGCACGAAGTGCTCTTCTGTCCACTCTGCATCGGCATAGTCGAATCGAATAGCCAATTAGCTTGAATCCACCTTCCTTTGGATACCATAGGCCTACTTCTTGGCTTCCTTTCGGGTATCTCAATATTCTCTTAGTTGTTGTCATGTGGCTCTCCTTTGGAGCAGATTGAAATCTTGCACATACACCTACAAAGCAAAGGTGATGTCGGCTTTGCTTGCTTTGTGAGATAGAGCAATGATCCAATAAGTGCTCGTATCTTGTTTGATCTCTGAGGTTTGCCATCCGCATCCATGTCCATTTTGGTGATGTGTTCATTGGTATTTTTACGGAAGACTTCTCCTCCATACCAAACTTCTTCATTAAGTCTCGGTGTATTTTGTTTGACTTATGAAGGTTCCATCCTTCAATTGTTTCACTTGGAGTCCAAGGAAGAAAGTCGACTCTCCCATCATGCTCATTTCAAACTTACTTTGCATGAGGTTTGAAAATTTTCACACTGACTCTTTGTTAGTGGATCCAAAAATGATGTCATCCACATATATTTGAACAAGCAAAGTATACTCTTCTTGTCTTGAATTCGAAAAGTGTTCTATCTACTTTTCCTTTTGTGAATCCATTTTCAGTTAGGAATTGTGACAGGGTGTCATACCATGCTCTGGGTGCCTGTTTCAATCCATACAGGGCCTTTTTGAGTTTGTATACCTTGTTTCCAAGAGTCTTCTGCTCAAATCCTGGAGGTTGTTCAACATACACTTCTTCTTCCAATAAACCATTTAGGAATGCACTTTTTACATCCATCTGATATACAATGAAATTCTTATGAGCTGCATAGGCAAGAAACATCCTTATAGCTTCCAATCTTGCTACAGGAGCAAATGTTTCATCAAAATCTATCCCTTCTTCTTGGCAATATCCTTTGGCTACCAATCTTGCTTTGTTTCTTACCACAAATCCTTCCTCGTTCATTTTATTTCTGAATACCCATTTGGTGCCAATAACATTTTGGTGCATGGGTCTTTGCACTAATTCCCACACTTTATTTCTTTCAAACTGATTCAGCTCTTCTTGCATAGCTTGAATCCAATGTGTGTCATCCAATGCTTGTGACACATCTTTTGGCTCTATTTGCGAGATGAAGCATGTAAACATAGCTTCTTGTTGAGCTCTGGATCTTGTTTTGACACCTTCTCTTATATCTCCAATGACAAGTTCTGGTGGATGGTCTCTCAGCCATCTTACATCAGGTTGGAGTAAGTTAGTTGGATTGATCGACTTTGTTTGTGTTGGTGTGGTCGACTTTCTCATTATCACTTGGCTGCAAATTTTCCAACTTTTTTTGAGATTGACTATCTCATCTTCTTCTCGAATTGATAATTCCGGCCTTGACTTCAAAGATAGGGACTCTTCTCAGATGGTTGGATGATTCAAACTTATCGGTGACTCTTCAATGTCTTCTCCATTTACATTTGGCTCATCGAATACTACATGAATGGATTCCTCTGTAACCATAGTTTTTTTGTTGAGTACTCTGTAGGCTTTGCTTTCGGTGAGTATCCTAAGAAGATACCCTCATCGGCTTTAGCATCAAAAGCCTTTAGGTTGTCTTTGCCATTGTTGTGGATGAAGCATTTACATCCAAATATTCTGAAATATGCAACATTTGGTTTTCTTCGATCCGGATCTCATAGGGAGTCTTTGTCATTTTGTCTATTTATCATGCATCTATTTTGGGTGTAGCAAAGTTTTGTGTTAATTGCTTGACCCAAAATCTTTTTGGTAACCCTGCTTGACTAACATGGTCCTTGCCGCTTCTTTGAGGGTTCTGTTCCTTCTTTCGCAACTCCATTTCTCTGAGTCCTTGTGGAGTCCTTGCTCTGCGATAGTTCATGACCAATACCATTCTCAATACAAGATCTTGAGTTATTATTCCATTGATAAACTCGGTTCCTCTATCGATCTTATTTTGATAATGGTTTGACTCTTCTCATTTTGAATCCTCTTCATCATTTGTGGTAGTTTTTGTAGAGTTTCTTTCTTCTTGCACATGAATATTGTCCATGTATATCTTGAGTAGTCATCTACTACCACCAAGGTGTATTTATTTCCGCTTATCTTTGGTTTGGTTCCATGGGCCAAATAGATCCATATGAAGTAGATGCAATATTCTTGTTGAGGATGGGCATGTCTTTTCTTTGAATGACGACTTGATTTGCTTTCCTTCCGACATGCATCACATATACTCTCCTTCTTGTATCTCGAGTCCGGAAGTCCTTCTACAAGATGACTTCTTGCCGACTTGTTAATTGTTTTGAAATTCGGGTGACTCGACTTTTTGTGCCACACCAACTTGATTCAAATTTGTACTCTTTGCTAGTAGACAAGTGTTGGGTGTTGCGTTGACCAATCCACTACATACATATTTTTCTCTCTACATCCTTGCAAAGACCACTTCATTTGATTCAATTTCTTTGATTTGGCATATACCCATGTTGAATCCAACATTGTAGCCCTTGTCACAGTGCCGATCGATACTCGTAAGTTGAAGTTGAGTCCTTCAACATATGCAACATCTGTGATTTCTAATCCATTCCTCTTGATGGATCCAATGCCTCTTATTTCACCGGGAGCTTCATTTCCTCCGAATATGACTTTTGCTCCTTTGACTTCCTTGAATTTTTGATGATTTCTCTTATTTCTGTCATATGTCCGGAAGCGACCACTATCCATGTACCAGGTTCCTTGGCACTCGGTTGTTCCTTGAACCCGCAATCAAGGAAATTAAGTTTTAGGTACCCATACTTGTATGCAGGTCCGAGGGGTTAGAGTTGTAAGATGATCCAACCAACCTATAGCCAAATGTTTTGACTAAGGGGTTGCCATCTATCGAGTGCCATAATCATAATCAATCCTGGCAAATTGCTTGGGGATTCTAGGTTCATACTGATTGTCTCTTTTGTCTCAGTATGCTGCATATGTGTTTTAGCAATTGCCTTCCTTGGGTAATTGTGGTGTTTTTGAGTGTAGTGCCTAGGTGCATATGTGTCTTTGATGAAAGCTCTTATACTTTTGGAATGGCCTTTCTTGAGTTCTAGGCCTTTGCCATGGGCTTATATTCCATAAGTCTATCGATAGTTCACATTATTCCAATCAGCTTGGCTTGGATATTTTCTACCATTCCCTTCATATGTATTTCTTTTATGGATTTTACGGGGTTTTTGGTAGCTCGCTTCCTTTTACTGAGTATTTTTCGTTTAGGAGTTTTGAGGACTCGGGTGAATCTCTTCTCGGTGTCTTTCAAAGACACTCAACTCGGTTGTTGTTGTTTTCCTTTTCCTTTGTAACCAAGGCCGTTTGCTTAGTATTGTGCTTTGGAGTGAATGTGTGTGCAACATTTAGAGTTTTGGATTTTTCGGACTCTTCATGACTTGAAGATCCTTTTCCGAATTACTCTTGAGGTTTGACATAGCACGAGAGGAGTTAAATCTAAGCTGTCTTGTCTCCACATTCTCTTTGACTCATAATAAGATCATCCAATGATTTAGATGCCTTAGTGAATGAAGCAATAACATTCTTGAGGTCATTCTCCTCTTTTCTATAGCGGCAATTTCTCGCTATTAATTTAGCATTTTCGACCTTTAACCTTTCATTCTCAATGACTATTTGACTTAGAGTACTCGGCTCCTTAGTCGGCTTTGAGTTTTGACTTTTAGTAATTTGTTTTCCTCATTCAATAGTGTGTGTGAGGATTTAATGTGTTCAAAATCTTTCATCATTTTGCCTAATGAATCATAAAGATCGTGTGGGTGATGAAGTGTTTGTGTCACGATCACTATCACTAGTGTCCGAGTTTGTTGAGTTAGATTGTACCTCATCTTCTTGATCGGTTGATCTTGTTCTTTGGCCATCAAGCGGATCGGGGCTTCTTCTTGATTCACTTGAATAGTCGGCCATTTGCTCTCAATCAATTTGTCTCCCTTGACTTGGTCATTTTTCGATCTCTGCAGACCATCATTGCCTTTTTCCTTTCTTTCTTCTTTCTCTCGAAGATCTTTCTTTCTTCTTCATCCCTGTACTTGTTGACTACGAGGATATGAGCGATCAATGGCATAGTGACCTGGTTGTCTACAGTTCCAACATAGATATTGACTTTTTGATCGACTCTTTCTATTCTTGAGTTGTCACCCTTTGATACTCAACTTTTTGATGATCTGTTCTCTTGGTTGGCCTGTCTTCCCTTGATTTGGAGGGAGCCGAGTGTCTTCCGGAAGATTCACCCTTTCCTCTCTTGTAGTTCTTGTTAAAGAACTTGTTAAATCTTTTAACCATCGGGCTATTTCTTCTGGGTCAATTGCCTCTTTGATCTCAGCTCTCTTCCCATCTTTGACAATTAGAGCATTTGTTTTAGGTACTGTTGTCTCTTCTCGGGTCTTTTCTTCTCGGCTCAAACTCGTAGGCTTTGAGGTCCGAGAATAACTCATGATTGGATGTCTTTGATAGGTCCATGGAGTGTCTCGGTGCCATGACCTTCATTTCCCATTCAGTGGAAGGCTTTTTAGGATCTTCATACACATTTCTTATGTGTATATTCCTTTCCAAGTGTAGATGACTCATTTGTGATTTCAGTAAACCGGCGTCTAGTTGATCCGGGTTCTCTCCCGAGATCATTTTGAAGTTTTCAAATTTTTGTACCGCCTTTTGATAATTTGTTTTCTTTGATTTGCTCCGAGCCTTCACAAATCAATGTCAAACTTGTCCTGATTTCTTTAGCCGTTTTGCATGATTTGACTTTGTTGAACATGGCTTTGTCAGGTTTTGTAGAGGATGTCCTTGGCTACATTGTCCAGGTTGTATCTTTTTTGTCATCATTTGTCCACTCAGTTCTTGGTTTTTCAACCATGGTGTCCTGGGAGCGACATCTTCTTCTCCTTCAATTTTGCAACTCTTCGCATGTTTGTGTTCACCTTTAATATTTGTAGAGGCCCATCTTCTATCACTATCCACATCTCATCATGTAATCTTTGATAGATGAGCCTCGCATCACGAATTTTCCAATCATCAAATTCTTCAATAGTGAACATAGGGATGCGTGTCAAATTTACTTCCATGATAATGACTTTTAATAAAAAAGAGTCCTGAAGGTTTAAGTACTAAAGCGAGACTTTGAAAAGTTTGGAGATCTAGTTCAAGAACTGATGCGGAGGGTTCAATGAACCAACCGCTCACGATACCACTTGTAGGTCCCAAGGGGTGTAAGTGTAAGGTTTAGAAGGGGGTTGAATAAACCTTGCAAATTTTCGATTTAGTCCTTTTAAATCTCTGAGTTGATTCTACACGAGATGTGTCCTTGATGGTATCGAATTAGTCACTCGGAGAGTTAATCTCTCAATGACTCAAATTGAGATTCATGTTGATGGAGTAACTCAGTTGTTGGCTATAATTTGACTCAATTGTGGTTTTATTTTCAGCGGAAGACTTAACACCCTTAAGTTTGATTAAGCAAGATTTTAGAGCTTGATTTAGTACTTATAAATTATCAAATGGATAGCAAATTTATCATGAGATATAAGCGATTAAAAGTGCGGGAATTTAAATCTTTGAAATGTAAATGACACAATAAAGTTTTTATAGAGGTTCGAAGATGGGGTAATTCTTCTACTCCTCTCTTCTCCAACTCGGAGGAATCCACTAAGTAATGATCAGTTTACAAAGTGGTAGCTTGATCCGGATACAAGTCTTGATCACAACGGCCGACTTGATCCTTAGGGACTCGATGCGAGACGCCTTGATCACTCGATTTGGCTTAAATGCGACTCGGCTTCTTCACAGGCTTTTTGCCTTGCTACTACTGACTCACTTGCTCAAGCTCTTTGGATTTGATCACGAAGCCCTCCAAAAGCTTAAGACTTGGTTCAACTTGAACCTTTCTACAACCCTTCCCGGAATGTAGACCCCTTGTTTTTAAAAGTTTCCTCTTCAAGGCGATAGAAGTTCTCTTTCCTTCACGGGTGAGTGTTGGATTGATGTACTTCGTAATGTAGGCTTGAGGATTGAGAATGTTTGAGTTTTTGATGTGCTTGTATATCTCACGTGTGTGTCATCCCTTTTCTCAAACAAACTCCTCGGCCTTTTATAGTGAACTTTCAAAAATTTGCCCGTTGAAGAGATAGGCTTATTTTTGAAAGTCACTTTGCGTCGTTGGTTTGCGATTCTTGGAATTGCGGTTTCCTCGTATGAATTGTTCTTTCACCTTTTCGAGTTCGACACGGTGTAGTGCTTCCCATTGGTTCATTCCTTTTGCACGCTTCGGGACGGGTGAGCACTCCAAGAAAGGTGGTATGGAGATATTACTTGTTTAAGTAAATCTCTTGATTTAGGCAACCTTGAGTTCTTTTCTGATTATCTAGACATTGCATTTCCTTGCTTTCCCAGGTGACTTAGAGTCGCCTTCCAATCATTGGATGACTCTTGTCACTTCAACTTGAGACTTGGCTTTTCTTGAGTTGACTTGATCGATGCTCCACTCTTTTGCATCTCGCTTCTTGATAGAGTTCCGACTACTCTTCTTTGCCATACTCAAATTGTCTCGCACAGAGTTTTCCTTCCGATCTTGATTGTCTTCTTGCATGTTAGGGTGTAGTGACTTAACTGGCCGGCTCTATTTATTACAATGCATTTTACAACAAGAATTGGGGTGCCAACTTTCTATTCTAAGTTTTATATGGCATTCATCAAAATCTAAACAATAAAATTCCTAACACGGATCATCCACTGGACTCCCCCAAATCGATTCCGCTGAACCATGCTTATGAGGCCCGGTTTCAATTCGAAATTTTTCGCATTTATGGGTTGGTGCACAATTCCGGAGTAGTTCTGGTTCACGGTCGGTAGAAAGTAATCCCGAATTGCCCTTTTTGGTGCCTCAGGATGTGGTGGCACATTCACGAACCGAATTTCGGTGTTCTCCTCTTCCCCGCCTTCTGCCATTGCTCGATTCTCTGCTCGCTTTGCTGCTTTGATTGCTCGAAGTGTCCTTTCAATCTCTGGATCAAAAGGGAGCAAATTAATATCTTTGGAATATCGCATAAAAAGACAAGTCAAATGGGAAAAATGAAATTATAATTCCTACACTAGTCTAGATTAGGATTAAAACTACGTGGTAATAGTATTAGTTTAAAATAGGATAAAATAATCCCCTAAGAACGGCGCCAAAAACTTGATCGTGTAATTCTTACATAGCGCACTGAGTCAAGTTTTAGTACGGTTTCGAAAGTAGGGTTATCGTCTCCATAGGGATTGTTATCTAATTTTGTACTAAGTACTATAATTAAAATAGCTTAATTCTATCTAGAAATCGGAAAGAGATGAATTGTTTTTAAACTAAAAAGAAAACTAAAAATAAACTAATAATTGGTTGGATAATTTATCAAACACTTAAAACATGAATTCTAAAGGGTTGATTTCACCTAGTTATCCCCTATGTTTTCAATCCAGTTTATTAATCACAAGTTATCAATCTATAAGCCAATATTTCTACCGTTTATCACTTCCTCTCTCGAGTGCCAAGTGATTCTAGGTTCCAATTTTTGATTTCGATATCTCTATAAAAATCATAAATTAAACCCTAATACGCTCAATGAATATTCTATCACAGGCTTCAAAAGATTCATAAACCTCTCGGTTCTATGAAACCGTAGGTTGTGCTATTCTATGGCCAGGCGTTCAATTACGTCTCTCGAGCGTCAAATCAAACACGCCAAACAATCTAAATTAATGATCAGATAATCCAGATCCAATCAAATCAAATAGCGCAAATAGATTAAATAATATGCGAATTTCATAAACTGGAAATCAAAACATAGGTTCAAACGTAGGTTACATCAATCCCCTAGAAAAATAGGTTTAGCTCATAATGGATGTACAAAAACTCGTAAAGAAATAATTATACATCTCAAAAATTGATAAAGAAAAGCAAAGAAAGAATTGAGAAGAAAAGAGAAGGAATTCTCTCTGTGTCCAGACGAGAAGTGCCTCCAATTGCCGTCCCGAACACTAGCTTTGTGTCTCTTGCCTTGCGTTGTGCTCAAAATAATGTCCGACCCCTGTCCAGTATGCCTCCGTGGTGTATTTATAAATCGAAGCCCTCGAAATCACGCCAAAAAGCCCAAAAATTGCATGACCCATGTCGGCTGGGACCGCAAGAGACCGCAGCCGGTTTCCCAGAGATCACCACCATGTTGCCCCGTCGCGCTTTGCGGCCCTTGGAATGGGCGCTGCAGTGCGTACTCAACGTCCTCTCTAGCACGTCGCTTGCCCGCCTGCTCCCGGCAGATTTTGTGCTGGCAAGGCTGCAGCTTGGTCGATGCCCATGCGGCGCTTCGAACATTGTGTACTGGCTGGTCGTATATCGGCGCTGCAGCCTCCTTCCTTCCCATGCGCCATCTCTTTTTTTGACCCCCGCGTGGCGGGGTTTTGGCGCTGCGACGCTCGTCCGTGACCCATGTTTTTCCATTTTTCACTTCTAAAATGCGATTTTATTCTTCTAAACACGTTTTTCACCGTTTTTGCTCAATTTCGGCTACCAAGTCCAGTCCCGACTCTCAAACGACAACTAATTACATGAATTTGACTCAAACAACACTAAAAATACCCGAAAACAAAGCAAAATCCTAGTCTAGAATACTCAATACATTGGTATAAAACCAACTTAACAAATATCCCCAAACTTAGACGTTTGCTTGTCCTCAAGTAATTACAGACTCTATAAATCAACAAACATGAAGGAAATAAAAATAAAGTCGACTGACTCAAGAGACTAACTGCAAAACTTCACAACCAAACTCATTCGTCAAATTTCGTTTCACTATATATCAATCAAGCACGTGTTTTCACAATGTGATCATGAAGGTGAAATGTTCATGCCAACCCCGTTTTCATTATCCAGATAGATTCACGCAATCAAGTGTTTTCAAAATGATCCACTTTTTGAATATAGATATGAGATGCTTACCAGACTTCATAGGCTTGTCTTTCACGCTAATCTCCACTAATGTAGGCTAATATAACACAAGGATCAATAGGACTTTTAAAGCTTGTAATGTGGGCTTAGGGTAAGGTAGGAAAATATGGGATGAATATACACTTCGGAATAAAATGGAAGATGAATATACTGAATACTGTTAGATAAATATTTTTATCAAGATTTTGATGATTTTGTTTAAATGAGTTTTTACACCAAAACAATGTTTATAAATGTTGTCCAAATATTCCCAAATGTTTTAAAATGTTTTTACTAATTTTTGGAGTATTTTTTGGAGTTTATTTTTGACAAACAATTGGACAACACTTGTTTTTAGGCCAACCGGTCGCTTATATAGGGCATCCCGTGCACGGAAATGATTTTTAGACGAAACGAGAAGTTTGAAAAATCGAGTAGGTCGACCAGGTTGAACAAGAGGTTGACAGCACAAGAACGCACAAAATGAAACAGAGAAGTCCGGACTTGATTTTTGAGGAGGGGACTGGGCCAGCAAGGGCCGACTTGGCCGACCCCTAGGGCAACCGGTCGACTCGTGTGACCGGTCGCACCCTTCCATCTTGTGTCCGAACGCACTATTTTCTTTTAACGTTCGAAATTTTCTACATAGCGACCGGGTCGTGCTATATATTTTTGACAAGCAGATTCAAACCGTTGGAAAACCATTATCAGCAAGATTTACTTTATCAATTTTGTACATTATTTCTACATCTTGTGATCTTCTTTTTATAGACAAAAGTGAAGAAGGAGAAGCCTATGTTGTGAAGACTCTCCTATAAATAGAGGATGATTTGAAGACACAAGACACAACACACAAGCATACAATGCAACAAGAAATCTGCAAAATTCCCAAAGCTTTCATTTTTACATTCTTGTTGTAATAGCCTATGTTCTTGCACTTGCACAATCTTGAGGTCTAGGCTTTTTATTCTTGATTACACTTGCACTCAAAGTTTGTATACTTGATTTATTGAGTTGTAATCTTGAATTTTTCTATCATCCAAAATAAGATATCCTTGTTAGTGTTCTTGTGGTAAGAACACACTTAGGTGATCTTAGGTGTCGAAGAGTGTGGTACTCTTCATAGGTGTTGGAGGAAGATTGTGGTAATCTTCTTGAAGGTGTTGTAAGAAGATTGTGGTAATCTTCAAAGGTGGTGTTGTAATAATTGTGGTAATTGTTAATAAAACTTTTTTTTTTGAAATCCACTTCGGATATACCGGGGTGGTAGTAGATTAGGTCCTAGGTGGGTTGAACTACTATAAATCATCGAGTGTTGTTTATTTTCCGCATTTACATTCTTTTCATTTATTTGTTCATTCAAAAAAGAAGGCGATTTGCGAAAAATCGTCATAATCTATTCACCCCTCTCCAGATGATCGTAGCCACTTGGACTAACAAATACTATATATCATGGCTCTGCCCCGCACAATCCTTTATTTTAGGAAGTTGATTGTGACACAGACACCCCAACACTAACAAATAAGGTTAGTGACAAACATTTAGCTTGTAGTCGCTAAAAGGATATGTCCATTCCTTTGTAGTGACTCAACCGAATCAAGAATTAAGCAGCTAAGAATTAGATAGAAATCAGAAAAGTTCATATTGCAAGAATTCATTAATTTTGCTATAGAATATATATACATACAAACAAATTCAAGATAACTAAATGATCAAATATATATTGCTTTGTTTGAGTCTTGAGCCCTCAAGCTACAACTCCCAAATGCGTCTTGATCGTCTTAGTTTTTTTTCTGGCCTTCATCAAATCACTGCATTTCACCACAAAAAAGGAGATTGGTATTCAAAAAACCGACAATTATATTGCTTTTGCTCAGTTAAACTTAAACTCATATGAAAAAAAAATAAAAAATAAAAATTAATTTTACCATTATTTATGGAGTAAAGTTTCCACTTACACTCTGAGAAGTGCCTTCATCAGTAGGCCTACAATTATTCTCAGTTGAGGGGGCCACATTATTTCCCCTGAAGAACTGGAGTTGTTTATTGACTATTTCCAGTTCATTTTTCGCCTCTTCAATCTTAGCTCGAAGCCTATTCTCCACTTCGAGTGGGCCATGCACTGGATTTTCTTTCCTTATCCTGGCCTCCACGATTATGGTTTCGATAGCTTTATCTGTCATTTTCGTCAACAGAGTTGATTAGTTTTATGGTGGTGTTTATCCCAAATAGCCTGTGCACGTTCTGGAAATTTTCAGCCCTTTCAGATGGGAAGTAACGTGCATATATACAGTTTTCTTCACATCTCCTACGTTGGTGCCTGCACACAGCACAAGTGGCAGGAATATTATGAAATTCATTCATATGATTATTCATTATGCAAAAAGTATTTTCTGGTTTTTTTAAGCAACACTTTTTGTTTTGTTTTTTAAGTTGAACTGAAGAAAGTTAATAATCTTTTTCAAGCTGCAGCGGGGATGATGAAGAATATATAGTGAAGGGTTTAGGCCCGATCGCATAATAATCTGTTGCAAATTGTCGTTATTTCGTTTTACCAATGCATGTTTGTTAATGTCAATATGAATATATGTGTGCTTTAATGAAATTGAATATTGTACAATAGAAAATCGGAGTGGTGGATTGTTTTGGTTGTTTCAGCAAGTTGATTTTAATAAGGCTGGATTACATTATGCTGGGAAACCCTGTTTTTTTTTTCTATGCTTTGATTTCCATTCTCAAAAATCGTATAAGTATAATTGCTTTTTGACTTCATTTGTGAATTATGGAAATGGTTATTTCATATTTGAAAATGGTTGGAGAAAACACTAAATTGTTCTGGGTATGGAAAAATGGGTAGAACATTTTGAGGTGAATACAAGTGAAAAATGATATGACCTGGTTTCAATATGGGTTGACCAAAAACCTAATTGGACCATAGCTGTAGCCCATTTAAAAATTAATTTCATATTTAGATTAATCCATATTTGAAAGAAACAATAACATATATCATTGTCAAAGAGAAAAAGAACAAAAAGAAAAAAACAGAAATGAAAATTAAGATTACATGAGTATTTGCAGTATATATTTTTATTACTAAAATTGTAGTCATTTTAGTTTCTTATAGAAAAAATAATTTAAAATAAAATCCACTGCACCAAAACACCATTTGAATGAAAAGATAATTAATCGGTGAATGGTTTAAAAGCCCAAGTTTGAGTAAATATTCTATAATCACTACAACAAAAACAAATAATGTAATAGTGATTTTTTTAAGAATAAATGAATAATATCGTTTATATGTCATGTAACAATTTAATTACATAAGAATTGATTTTGCCATTTCAGCATTTTAGGAATATTGTACCAAATATATAATTATTTAAAAGTTAGTGGTTGCCAATTGCATCCCTAAAATATACAGGACTAAAGGTGTATTTAGGCCAACTTAAAGAACTAAAAATACAATTTCTACATAGAGGACTAAAGGTGTATTTAGGCCAACTTAAGGAATAATAATGCAATGTCTTAATAATAATAATAATAATAATAATAATAATAATAATAATAATAATAATAATAATAATTTTTACATTCATGGATTAAAATCTTATCTCATGCTCTGCGAGAAGTGCCTTCATCATTAGGGGAATTGTTATAATTGTTTGGAAAAAAATCCATTTGTTTTCTCTTTTTTTCCATTTTCAAAAACAGTAATGATTGTAATTGCTTTTTGGATTCAATTTTTTAATCTGGAAATGGTTAAAATGGTTGGAAAAAAGCAATAAAGAGTTTTCTGTATTGAGATGAGTTGGAAAAATGTGTTGAAAATTTTGAGTAAATAGAAGATTTTTAAATCGTGGAAATAATTTCTTCAGTGAAAAATGACATGCTGATAATTTTCTATATGTGTCTAGCCCATTTAATTAGATTAATCAGGTTTAAAAGAAATAACGTTATATACCATTTTCAAAAATGACAGAGAATATGAAATTAAGATTGCGTTTAGAATTTGCAGTGTATATTTTTTAATAGTAGAATAGCCTGCCATTTTAGTTTCTTATTGAAAAAATAATTTAAAACAACAAAACCACCAAAATACCATTTGATGGAAAAGATAAGTTATGAATGTTTTAAAAGTCCAAATTCGAGTAAAAATTCTATAATCACTAAAACAAAAAATGAATAACAGTGATTTCTTTTTTACTTTTTTGAGAATAGATGAATAATAGTGTTAACATTTCAAGTAATAATCTAAAAATTGTTAGTATGATAAGAATTCTGAGTTTTTATCATATAATGATTTTCAAATTAATTTTCAATAACGACAAAAACTTATAAAGTATTAATCTAAGAGTAACATATATAGAAATAGAAAGAGTTCGACATATACTCTAGTTATGCATGCATTCGTGCGTCTCAAAAAAACAGAAGTTAATTAAATATCGAGGAGACAAGAAATTTAGGTCAATATACCTGATGGGATCTTATATTCCAAAATTGTGTCTCATCTTCTTTTCACCGCACGGATAATTGTAAACTTATCATTATATGAAATCACTAACACAATGCTTCACCCAAAAATTATTGTTGCAAGAAAGAGATAATGTGCAACTTTGAGTCATCAATTATATCTTTCATATAAATGGTAAACAAATTCGAAGAACTTCTAATAGAGATATATAATTCGTTTGAATACATATAAGGTTGAATAGGGATCATGTGACAAAATGAAAAAATAAATTTCCTTTTTAGTCAAGAAGTCGGTGATTATTTTGGTTGAAAGAACGGCAAAAACTTTAATCTGAGATTTCCTAAAAATCAACTTGGTGAAATCTGCTATTTCATATATCGAAAAACAGTATAATACCAATTCATTTTCTTCCATGTATTTCAAGTCATGTGTTTAACAAACCCATAATCAGTATAGTAAATAACACTTTGGCTTTTTTTTTTTATTTTTTTATTTTAATGCATGACAAACCACAAAGTGGGCTACATTACGAAAAGTTTTATTTCACAAAATGGGTCAGCTTTTCAGAATGGAGTCCACAGCATTGTGTATAATATTCCATATTCGGACTACGATATAAATATCAACGTAGTAATTATTAGACTTTTGATTTTATTTTATTTATTCGACTTGTATGTTATTATATTAAATCTTAGTTATTATAGATATTTAAATAATTAAGTATCTTGATTTAGTATAGCTTAGTGGATTTAATTGGGATGTACATTCATCTAGCGCTTGAGTTATTGATTTTGGAATTTAGAAGTTGTAGGTAAGTATGATATTAATATTAGTTAATTAGATTAAGCATTATCATATTTAAGAGATATTAAAAGTGAGTTATTGATATGATTTAGGTACTTTTTGGTTTAATATAGTGTAGTAGTTTTACGTAGGTTTAATTAGCTTAAGTTTTTGAATTATTAATTTAGGGTTAGAAATTGAAAATATGCACTTGATGGAACTTAGCTTAAGAGATTTAGAAATTTTAGAACTACGAGTTGGCTTGAAATTAAAATTTTTAAGTCTTCCAATTGACTTCTTTAATTATTCATTTTTCTATGTCAAAACCACTATGATATAAATTATACTATCATTTTTCATCACATTTTAGAAGTTTCAAAACGTTTCATAAGCTTGAACATTGAAACTTAGACATTTCTTTTTAAAATCATTTTTTGCCAAATTACCTGAATCAACTTTATGTTGAATTATATAAACTTATTTTACGTTTAATTGTGGTAGATGAGTTTGGTAGTTGAATTTAAGTTGTTGGTATGGTAGGTGAATGTGGTAGATGAAAATAAAAGATAACCATTGGATTAAGGTTGGTCAGAATCAATCTTAACCATTGATCTATATGAAGTTTTAGTATAGATAGGTGGTGTTGTTGGTTCATTTTGTATTAAGTTAAGAAAGAAAAACAAGTGAGTGAGAAGCAAAGCTTCTAAGTAATATTTGAGTTTAAGTGAAGTTGTGGTGAGGTGTGTCTTGTAATATTTGAGTGATCAATAAAATTATGTCTTTTGAGTGGTAAATTTCCAATAAAGTGGCATCAGAGCCACGGTTGTAAAATCTCGTGAAATTCTAAGTATGCTCGTGGTTGAAGCTTTGGTGATCTTCCACATCAGAAAAAAAAAATCTTGAGATTTTATACATAGTGAGATCAGGTTGAGAGTATTGAGTCAACTCATAGAGTTGACCAAGTCAAGTTGATAGTTGACCGTGAGTTGACCAAGGGTTGACCATTGACAAAGTAAAAAAAAATTCCTAGATTTTTTTTTCCAGTCCATTTGTAGTCAGAATCTTCAATTCACATGGCGAGTGTGGCATCATTCCAAGTTCCACAACTTAAAGGAAACGACTTTGAAAACTGGAGTATCAAAATGAAGGCAGTTCTCGGAGCACATGACATATGGGAAGTCGTGGAAAAAGGTTATGAAGAAACTAAAGACGAGTCAACACTATCCTCTGAGAAAAGGATAGTTTGAAGGACTCGAGAAAGAAAAGAAAGACAAGAAGGCTCTCTTCCTCATCTACCAAGCTTTAGATGATGATGGATTTGAGAAAATCTCAAGTGCTACCTCTGCTAAACAAGTGTGGGATAAGCTCCAAGTCTCTTACAAGGGAGAAGAGAAAGTTAAAAAGGTACGACTACAAACATTGAGAAGAGAGTTTGATTCACTACAAATGAAAGAAGGTGAAGTTGTTTCTGATTACTTTTCTAGAGTTTTGACCGTTTCTAATCAACTAAAAAGAAATGGTGAAAAACTAGAAGATGTAGTCATTATGGAGAAAATTTTACGATCTTTGGATGCAAATTTTGATAGTATTACAACTATCATCGAGAAAACTAAAGACCTCGAAACTATGACAATTGAACAACTTCTTGGTTCACTGCAAGCCCATGAAGAAAAGAAGAAGAAAAAGGGTGTTGCGGATCAACTTCTTAAGACAAGTCCAAAGAAACCAAGAATGAAGAAAACTTCCACAACAACAAGTCAACGTGGAAGAGGTCGTGGACAAGGAAGAGGTCGTGGCCGTGGACGAGGTTGGAATTCAAATAATAATTTCAACAACAACTATATGCAAGGAGAAAGTTCCACAAGAGGCCGTGGAAGAGGAAATTCATACTCGAGGTATGATAAATCTCAAGTTCAATGTTATAATTGTCAAAAGTTTGGTCATTACGCCGAGAGATTGTAGAAATCCCAATACTCGAGTTAATGAGAGAACCAATTTGGTGGAAGAAAATAAAGAAGATGGTGCTAATGTTTTGCTTCTAAAGACGAAACGATAACGGTGAAGGTCAAGATGACACATGGTACCTAGATACAGTGCTAGCAATCATATGTGTGGGAGATGAACAATGTTCGTAGAACTTGATGAATGTAAAGTGGCAATGTCTCTTTCGGTGACGATTCTAAAGTAGCCATAAAAGGAAAAGGTACAATCCTTATTCGCTTGAAAGATGGGAGGCATCAATTTATTTCTAATGTTTATTATGTACCCACCATGAAAACAAATATTTTGAGTCTGGGACAACTCTTAGAGAAAGGTTATGATATTCATTTGAAAGACAATAACCTTTCTATAAGAGACAATATGAATAACTCGATTGCCAGGGTACCCATGTCAAGAAATAGAATGTTTCGCTCAACATTCAAACCGATGTAGCAATGTGTCTCAAGATGTGCTATAAAGATTCATCATGGTTGTGGCATCTAAGATTTGTACATCTCAACATTGGAGGACTCGAGTTACTATCCAAGAAGAATATGGTGAGAGGTTTACCTTGTATCGGCCCATCCCGATCGACTTTGTGAAGGATGTTTACTTGGGAAGCAATTCGGCAAAGCTTTCCAAAAGAGTCAAACTCAGATCCCAAAAGCCACTTGAGCTCATACATGATGATGTTTGTGGTCCTATCAAGCCAAATTCATTCGGTAAAAGTAATTACTTTATACTATTCATTGATGATTTTTCAAGAAAAACTTGGGTTTATTTCTTGAAGCGAAGTCGAAGTGTTTGAAGCATTCAAAACGTTTAAGGCGCGGTGGAGAAAGAAAGTGGTCTTCACATTAAAGCCATGAGGCGATCGAGGAGGAGAATTCACTTTGAAGGAATTCCAAGAGTTTTGTGAAGCAAATGGAATTCGACGACCACTTTCATCGTTCCCGGATCCCCCCAATGAGAATGGAGTTGCGAGAAACAAAGAATCGAACCATTCTCAACATGGTACGAAGTATGCTCAAAAGCAAGAAAATGCCAAAGGAGTTTTGGGCAGAAGTTGTGGCGTGTGCGGTTTATCTGTCAAATCGCTCACCAACAAGAAGCGTGTGGGGCAAGACACCACAAGAAGCATGGAATGGAGAAAGCCTGGTATTTCTCATTTAAGAGTTTTGGAAGCATAGCTCATGTACATGTACCAGGATGAACAAAGAAGCAAGTTGGATGATAAAAGCGAGAAGTTCATCTTCATCGGCTACGACAATAACTCCAAAGGCTACAAACTATATAACCCCATCAATGGGAAGATAATCACCAGTCGAGATGTTATCTTTGATGAAGAAGGCGAATGGGATTGGGGTACACATGCCAAAGATTACAACTTCGTTCTCGAATTTGAAGATGATGAACAAGTAATTGTTGAGCAATCAGGAGAATAACCCATTACAACACCAACATCACCATCATTTTCACAATCACCACCATCTTTCCTAGTTGAGAGAAATGAAGAGCGTACAAGAAGCCTGGGAGAGCTCTATGAGGTAATAGCGATAAGCTCGAAAACCTCACCCTATTTTGTCTATTCGCAGATTGAGAGCAGTGAGCTTTGAAGAAGCTACTCAAAATAAGAAATGGGGAGATGCAAACGGATGAAGAAATTAAATCCATCAAGAAAAATGACACTTGGGAGCTTGCTCAACTTCCCAAAGGTCATAAAGAAATCGGTGTAAAATGGGTATACAAGGTGAAAAAGAATGCCAAATGAGAAGTTGAAAGATACAAGGCGAGGCTTGTTGCAAAAGGTTATAGTCAAAGAGCTGGAATTGACTACGATGAGGTATTTGCTCTGTTGCACGTTTAGAAACCATAAGACTAATAATTTCTTTGGCGACCCCAAAATAAGTGGGAAATACATCGAGATGGATGTAAAGTCACTGCGTTCCCTTAATGGAGTAATCTTTGGAGGAAGAAGTCTACATTGAACAACCAAATGGCTATGTGGTTGAAGGACAAGAAGATAAAGTCTTAAAGTTAAAGAAAGCTCTCTATGGATTGAAACAAGCACCGAGAGCATGGAATAGTAGAATTGACAAATACTTGTAAGAGAAAAGCTTCACAAAATGTCCATACGAACATGCTCTTTACATCAAGAACAAGGATAATGATGTTTTAATTGTTTGCTTGTACGTTGATGATTTGATTTTTACAGGGAACAATATAGGCTTGTTCCAAGAATTCAAGAAGGCAATGACAAAAGAGTTCGAAATGACCGACATTGGGTTAATGGCTCACTACCTCGGAATCGAAATCAAGCAAAAGGATGATGGGATTTTTATCTCACAAGAAGGCTACACAAAAGCGATCCTGAAGAAGTTTAAGATGGAAGATTGCAATCCAATAAACACACCAAAGTGGAATATGGATTGAAATTGTGCAAGGATGATGAAGCAAATAAAGTGGATCCAACCCTGTTCAAAAGCCTAGTTGGATGTTTGAGTGATAGTGATTGGGTGGAGATGCGATGATCGAAAAAGTACAATCGGCTTCATATTTTTTCATGGAGATATCTTGCTTTCACTTGGGCATCGAAGAAACAACCAATAGTCACTTTTTCAACATGTGAAGTGAGTACGTGGCAGCTACATCATGTGTTAGTCATGCAATATGGCTAAGAATTTGTTAAAAGAATTAAGCATGTCACAGAAGATCAACAGAGATTTATGTTGATAACAAGTCGCAATAATAGCTTTGGCAAGAATCCGGTATTTCATAATCGGAGCAAGCATATTGATACTCGATACCATTATATCGAGAGAATGCATTGCTGAGAAAAGTTCAAGTGAAATGCATTGAAGTCGCAAGATCAAGTTGCGATATCTTTACTAAACCATTGAAGTATGAAGACTTTGAAAGATTGAGAAGTTCACTTGGGATTATAAAATAAGTTTAAAGGAGAGTGTTGAATTATATAAACTTATTTTATGTTTAACTCGTGGTAGATGAGTTTGGTAGTTGAATTTAAGTTGTTGGTATGGTAGGTGAATGTGGTAGATGGAAATAAAAGATAACCATTGGATTAAGGTTGGTGAGAATCAATCTTAACCATTGATCTACATGAAGTTTTAGTATAAATATGTGGTGTTGTTGGTTCATTTTGTATTAAGTTAAGAAAGAAAAACAAGTGAGTGAGAAGCAAAGCTTCTAAGTAATATTTGAGTTTAAGTGAAGTGGTGAGGTGTGTCTTGTAATATTTGAGTGATCAATAAAATTATGTCTTTTGAGTGGTAAATTTCCAACACTTTAGCCATTTAAATAGCTCAATTTTTCTCTTGAAATATTTTGAAGAAATTGGCCCAATATTTTAATCACTTTTTCTAATCGTTCGAATGGCCCAATACTCACTCTAATTTGCTAGTAAGATCGATATATAAAGCCCCAATATAGCTACTAAATTTGTGGCAATTGTGAAATATCCACCCTTTTTAAGTCAATGTCGGCCTTTTACGCTTCCTTTACAATTTTACCTAAATTATGTATGTTGTTGTTTTGCATGTTTTTTTTTGTATGTTATCCACAAAATATGATTAGTATTCTATGTTGTTTTAATTTGTATATTGTGAATTGTGATATTTTTTATTGATTCAATAGTGTGTTATGGTTATTGATTTTAAAATTTTAATTTATTCAAACGAAATTAATAAATGTAAATAAAAATAATTTTATTTCATGGGTTAAGCAGGTCGAGTTCGAGTTATCTGTGAAACAAACAAGTCGGATTCGGGTTCAAGATGTTGACATGAATAATTAAACAGGTGGGATTCGGGTTGGCATATATGGAACATGTATATCCATATATGAAACATGTTTATCTATAAGAAAGTAAATATTTGAAAAAAATTTAATTGTCAATGTTGAATATCTAATGTATTGTTTTTCAATGCAATCAATAATAAAGTAATTTCAAATTTCAATATCTTTTTAGGATTTAAATTATTGAATTGTTGTTAGAATTATTAAAGAAATTAAACAAAAATCATGTTAATATTTAGCAACATAATTTTATGGGAAAATAAAATATTTCAAAAATAAAAACTATTGTATTGTTATATATGCACATATATAAAAACAATATCAAAATACACGATAAATATAAAAGATAATTTCTATTAACATGAAAAGTACGTTAAAAAAAAAAAAAATATTTTTCATATATGAATAATTATTATGAATATAATTTTAGTTAAATAAAAATTTAATCTCTTCTTACATGAATATATCAAATGTTATGTATGGATATGTTTAATATATATATTATTTAGATACATAATTAGAGATATTTTTTTCAATTAAAATAAGTATTTATTTGATTTATATTAATCATCTTAAAAATAATTCTATATAGTTATGAAGAAATGAGATAAGCCCAATTAAAAACCATACATATATCATAAATAACCATAATACATGAATATATAAATTGATGTCCAAAACCGAATACATAATTTTTTACAAATAAGACATTATAAAATAATGAGAAAATATATCTTATATATTTTTATCATATGTTTATTTTTAATTATGTATATGCAATATCGATGTCAAATCGAAAATCGTAAAAAGCTGATTAATTATATATATATATATATAATATGTCAAAAACAGATCTAAAACGGAAAAGTTATTGAATTTAAAAAAGAATTATATATATAATAATTAATGCAATTACACACAAAATTTGGAAACCTAATTTAAAGAATTTGGGGACAAAAAATGGTATTTTTAATTTAAATATATAATTTATTTTATATATGTTTATTTAATATTAATTGCCTAATGGGCTCTTAATAAATAAACCGCCCAAAGGAGTCCAGGGTTTGGCCCAACCGTTTTCTCCTATGTGGATGGTCCATAGGCCGAATTCTCCTACGGCCCACAGGGCCCATCTCAAGGTATAAAAAAGATCACTCCTATTATATGTATGTTAATTAACTCATGATTAATTCATTATTCTCCCTACGCATTCATTATTCTAGATCGACATTGTTTATTCTCTCATTCATTGTGTCGATTTGAGCGTTGGAGGGACCTCCTGGGACAATCCCGGGGCCTCTAACGTTTGCGTGTATGCGGAGGCAAGTTCCCATCAAAGGATTTTCCAAACTCAAGGAGAAGAAGACGAAGACTTCCCCCCGGGAAGAGGATTGCGTGAAGACTTCCCTCTCGGGAAGAGGATTTTGGTCAATCCATTGACTTGAGTGATCAGCCCTAAAAGCAACATCATTTTGGCACTTTGTGAGAACAATCAAAGTACACAAAGATACAAACTCAATCGCAAAGCACGTGACGTCAAGCTACGAGGCCAAGGAGTAGGAGATCGAAGAAGAACGCATCAAGCTAAAGAAATTCGTTTGTCCTCGGGAAGCCCTCAAGCTCTCCTGGATGAAGCTACTTAACGCTTTAAGGCATCAAGGCTGCATCGGATGTTGCGGGGAAGACCACCGTGGGCTCCGTCTCCTCCGTCAAGACCGTCGGGACGGACGATAAATAGGAGAGAGAATAAGGTCACGTTCAAAATCCAGAATCATGAAGAGCCACCACCGGTTGAAGAATCTCAGCGTGCGGCTTTAGCCTATCCAACTCGCGGGCTACAACATTCATGAAGAGGACGTTAAATCTCGTGATTTTATCCGAACCATTGCCATTAGGAATCAAGACCTCCCACCTACCGGAGTATGATGGAACTTGAGACCCTTGGTAAACACTTGGACAAATTCTCACGCCAAGGCGGATCTCTATGACATGACGGATGCCTCATAATGCATGGTGTTTTGCACTACTCGAATAAGCGGTGATGACATGGTTCA